>CM064528.1:43410074-43427441 GCA_032716605.1 Paralithodes platypus
GTTGTTGTTGTTGGTGTTATATATACGTGGCTATGTTGTTGATATTGTTGTTATATATACGTGGCTATGTTGTTGTTGTTGATATTGTTGTTATATATACGTGGCTATGTTGTTGTTGTTGTTGTTGATATTGTTGTTGTTGTTTTCCCCGCGTTATGTATGAAGGTTAAAGGTCACATAAGAGAATAAGTCAGAATAGGACAGCGACTTAAAATACATGTGTGTTGGTGTTTGTGTGTGTTTGTTATGTGTGTGTTTGTGTGTGTGTATGTGTGTATATATGTTATCTAGACGTTTAGATGTATGTGTGTATATGTCTGGATTTGTGTATGTGTGTGTGTGTATTATGTATATGTTGTCGGGATGTAATAATAATAATAATAATAATAATAATAATAATAATAATAATAATAATAATAAACGGTTTATTAAAGAATGGCAGCCTGATGAGCTGAAAATACACATTTTACAATTTAGTGGATGGACATGAGATATACAGATATGAAAATGGTAAGCTCACTTTACAATGTGTGAATATAATATACTTAAAATAAAATAAAACATACAATATTTATGCTAGTGTAAAATACAAATTATCATAAATTAACCATGAGAGTAAGTGATATACAGTACATATACACATTTATTTTACTTATATGTATACAGAACATACATATATACACATACGTACACACATATATACGCATACATACATATATACATACATAAGGATATAAGAACATGCAGTAAGTGTGCACATGCCCGTATACATAAACGCTCACGTATGCAAACAAACATACATACATACAAAAACTGTGCTGGTAGAGTCAGGTGAGACAGGAGATAAATCCTCGAGAGAGATTAAATGAAGGAATTGGAAAAGGGTTAATGAGTCAACGGACTGTGGTCAGGTAAAGCTAATTATAATGGAATGTCAAACGTCGGAAGAGATCAAGTGAGGAATTTGAAAAGGGCAAAGGGGAAACGGCCTGTGGGTCCATACAGGTGGGGTCAGGTAAAGCTTATTAGAAAGGGAGGTTAATCCTCGGTCGTGAAAACAAAAACAAAAAACAAAAGGGATATTAAATAAGTGGAGACAGCTTGGGGGAATTATAGGATGTAGGACATTCTTTAGTACAGGTGTGTGTGTGTGTGTGTGTGTGTGTGTGAGAGAGAGAGAGAGAAGGCGAAATGTGGAAAAGCTGGGCATTATTGTTAAGGGTAGAAACACATGGATGAAGATACACGAACACTTAATAATAGATACTAATTATACATACATTTATAATAAGAAGTGGCGCTAGTGAGCAAAATGTTCTCGCTCATATGTACGTATATTTACATACACATGTACACATGATTATACAAATACACGTACAGTACATATACATATTATAAACCTTATACTCTCAACCGGGCTCGAACCATTTACAGCACATACACACAGACATACATATACATAAATAAATATATGCACATTTACATGCATACAGTGTATGCTCTTATCCACCTGATACTCTCAGCCAGGCTCGAACCACAGACAGTATACACTATAGACACATACATAATTAACGCACACATACATAAATACACATATATACATACACAAACTCAACAAATACATACATATATACTAATACACACACGCACACACACTTATGCATAAATTACTAAAGTTGGGCGCGTATATATGGTGTGACAGGCAGTTATTACACATTATTAATAATATTTACAATGGTTGGGATATGGTGGGTTAAAAGTGCAGGTATGCTAAGGGTGGTGAGAGCTTCCTCGTACCCTAGATTATGTGCCACCCAGGATGATCCTGCATGCCCTCCTCTGCACTCTCTCCAATTGACGTTGTTGTGTCAGGGTTAGAGTTATGTATGTATGTATGTATGTGGCCGACTCGAGACAAAGCCCGAACAGAAACACAATAAAATATACATATTAATACCTTGCATTTACCAATGTTGTCATTCATCTGCCAATATACTAACCGTTTTTTGAAGCCTTGATTATTTACAGTGTAGTGACGCAGTGCTGAATTAAGTGTTGTTTTCGAGTTGTTCTATATATAGGTATTTACCCCACCTGTCTAACCCCCCCCCCCCCCCCCTGTAGAGACCGTATTACTATCATTACCATCTTGAGAACATGTATAATGATGTACTTGTGTGAGCGTCTTGAAGCAGTTGGCTGAATATACAAGCCAGAGAAAGACAGAAAATGAGAGAAAGATGAGAAGAAAACAAACGGTGACCCCCCCCCCCTTTTAACCCCTTCAGTACCAGGACGCCTTTTTACCTTCGATTCTGGCTAAATAATAGATGATGTAATGCAGCTTAAGGGGAGATCTCCACTTGAGCGATTTTTTTCTTGACTCCTTTCTCCCTCATGTTTAGCCCCATTGCTTTTGATATTATAAAACGTTTGCCCCATTACTTTAGCGATTTTAAGAACTTTCACCCCATATTAAGACCTTACGCGCAATTCAGGTGTCGATTATATCCTGGCGAGCGATAGCGAGCCTGTAATTTAAGAGGAACCGGCCTTTGGCCGGGACATTTTTCTACCGAAAAATGTACAAATTTATCTTGAAAGGGACTCAAGGGGGTGTAATTTTAAGCTTGATGGAGGTCTAGGGAACAAACTAAACACCTCCCCTTAAGAGGGACCTGCATTACGAAGTGGATTTATTGAAACCGTATTTACCCCTTTGAGTCGTATAGGTAGATTGCAAACTTGAGAATATCGCCTCATGGTAACCAGAATAGGATGAAAATGACGTAATGCTGGTGAAGGGGATAAGGGGAGGTCTCCACTTGAGGGATTGTTTTCTTGACCCCTTTTTCCCTCATGTTTAGCCCCATTGCTTTTGATACTATAAAACGTTTGCCCCATTAGTTTAGCAATTTTAAGAACTTCCCACCCCATATTAAGACCTTTCATGCCATTCAGGTGTCGATTTTATCCTGGCGAGCGATAGCGAGCCTGTAATTTAATAGGAACCGGCCTTCGGCCGGGAAATTTTTCTACCGAAAAATGTACAAATTTATCTTGAAAGGGACTCAAGGGGGTGTAATTTTAAGCTTGATGGAGGTCTAGGGAACAAACTAAATACCTCCCCTTAAGAGGTCAATATTATGTCTCTGGTATGTTCGTCTGTACATCTGTTAAGGGGAAAGGGGTCGGTTTGTTTTACCCCTTTCTCCCTCGTGTTTAGCCCCGTTATTTTTATAAGACGTTCGGGCCATTAATTTGGCGATTTTAACACCTTTAGCTCCATTTCATTGTCAATTTTAAGACCTATCGTGCCATTTAGGTGTCGATTATATCCTGGCGAGCGATAGCCAGCCTGTAATTATAAGAGAACAATTTTCTACCGAAAAATGTACAAATTTATCTTGAAGGAGGGTCTAGTTTTTTTTGTCTAAGTTTGAGGGAGATCTAGGAAGGAAACTAAACAAAATATGAATAAATTAATTAACAGAAAAACAAAAACAAACAAACGAAAAACAGCCACTTAATATCGATCCATTTTTTTTTAATTATCCAAGTTAGCAAATTATACGAAAGTGTTGTAACTGTATCCACGCACACACACACACACACACACACACACACACACACACACACACACACACACACACACACACACACATTGCATTTCCACTACCATTAATTTATGTCCATCTCCTCTTCTTTTAACAATATTAGCGTTTCTTTTATTTTCATCTGTACATAGGATCTCCATCTTGTATTATTGGTATCAAAATCCACACTACGTACACTATAATCTCTCTCTCTCTCTCTCTCTCTCTCTCTCTCTCTCTCTCTCTCTCTCTCTCTCTCTCTCTCTCTTAATTCCTCCCAACCCTTCTCCCCATAAATACTCGTAGGTATTTCGTGGGCAACTAAATCCTTTCTAATCCATAAGTCTTTAATTTAGCCAGTAGTGTCATTTCACCACTTTTGGAGCGATTTGTATTTTGTCGGTATTCGGGAAACTTGCGTCAATGATTTTACTTTATATATAATTAGCACCCTATTTATATATAATTAGCACCCTATTTATATATAATTAGCACCCTATTTATATATAATTAGCACCCTATTTATATATAATTAGCACCCTATTTCACCACAACATCTTCAAAATAACTGAGACATTTTGATGGTAACTTTGCAATTTACCGTCAGTTGAAAATAATCAGAGTATAGCATTGTTAACGAAAATGTATTGTATTTTGGTAATTATATAGTAGCCTACAATAAAATGTATTGTATTTGGTAATTATATAGTAGCCTACAATAAAATGTATTGTATTTGGTAATTATATAGTAGCCTACAATAAAATGTATTGTATTTGGTAATTATATAGTAGCCTACAATAAAATGTATTGTATTTGGTAATTATATAGTAGCCTACAATAAAATGTATTGTATTTGGTAATTATATAGTAGCCTACAATAAAATGCTATAGTGTAGGACTAAATATACATAAGAACATAAGAAAATGGGAGTCTGCAGAAAGTACTATAATTTTTGGTGTCCTTATTACAGAATGGACATAGATTCATTGGAGAGAGTACAGCGTAGAATGACAAAAATGATCCATAATATTAGAAATCTTTCGTATGAAGAAAGGTTGAAGAAATTAGGTTTACATTCGTTAGAGAGACGCAGAGTTAGAGGGGATATGATAGAGGTGTTCAAGTGGGTTAGTGGGATTAACAAAGGGGACATGACAAATGTACTAAAGCTCAGTGATAGCGAAAGAACTCGTACCAATGGTTTCAAATTAGATAAATTTCGTTTCAGAAAAGATATAGGCAAGTATTGGTTTGGTAACAGAGTTGTAGATGGCTGGAATGGACTACCAAGTGCTATAGTGGGATCTAAAACTATAGGGAGCTTTAAGATAAAATTGGATAAGCATATGGACGAGAAGGGTTGGGTGTGAAGGGGGATCAGCCGGGTTGGGCAACTCAGCGCTCTGCAGACCCCCATAATCCTGCGTTAATCTCTAACCGTTTTGGTAAGATGATCCTCAGAGTATTAGAGTGTGAAGCCTATAATTGGGCTTTGTAATTGAATTGGGGTTGTGTGGGACAGGGATCTGCCTTGCTTAGGCCAATCGGCTTTCTGCAGACTCCCATTTTCTTAATATATCACATCAACATAAACAATGTGGAGGTTCTTTTTCCAATTAATGTTGAGTTTTTATTATTTGTTGTCATATTCGTGAACTCTATGTTTTGTTTTGCCCTCCTAGTCTGAAAAAAAGGTCTACGAACCCATTCAACCTAAATATACAAATGTGTAAATTGCAGACTCACTATCCCTAGCCTAGAAATAAAAATCGACACCCGAATAGGTTGGAACATCATTATAATCACCGAACTAATAGGGCGAACCGTCTAAAATCGTCAAACTAATTGGGCGAAACAGAGGGATCTAAATAATCTTCACCGAGAGTGACCCATTTAAGGGGAGGTATTTAGTTTGTTCCCTAGACCTCCATCAAGCTTAAAATTACACCCCCTTGAGTCCCTTTCAAGATAAATTTGTACATTTTTCGGTAGAAAAATTTCCCGGCCGAAGGCCGGTTCCTCTTAAATTATAGGCTCGCTATCGCTCGCCAGGATAAAATCGACACCTGAATGGCACGAAAGGTCTTAATATGGGGTGCAAGTTCTTAAAATCGCTAAACTAATGGGGCAAACGTTTTATAATATCAAAAGCAATGGGGCTAAACATGAGGGAGAAAGGGGTCAAGAAAAAAATCCCTCAAGTGGAGATCTCCCCTTAACAGGTAGGCAAGGTGTACTAATTGTGTCATATTTCACCAGCATTCCATAATTAGGCCTTATAATTGGGGTTGGGTGTGAGAGGGATCTGCCTTGTGTGGGCCAGTCGGCTTTCTGCAGACTCCAATGTTCTTATGTTCTTATAATTGTATGTACCTATGTTATCTCAATAAAAATGTCAAATCGACTCCTCACCCCATTAAGCCCCCCCCCCCCCCTCCCTCTCATATTCCGTTCATTCCTCCCCCCTACACCTCCACCATATTCTCTTCAGCTATAGTGCGTGCGTGCGTGTGTGTGGGGGGGGGGGGGGGGGTTATAGGAATGTCACTGTGTGGGGGTAAGGTGGGAGCGAAATCAGTCATAATATTTCCCACCCTATTACTACTAAAACATGATAGATAAATGATTAACCCTTTCCAATATATGATTAGTATATATATATATATTATATTCAGTATATGATACGATGAATCATACGATAAGTACACATATTAGTATTCAGAGATCCTAATGCGTAGGTTGGTGCGTCTCTAAGGACACAAACGATATAACCTTTTTGGCGAATCAGATTGAGGGTCAAGGGGAGAGTGGGGTCAGGCAATTCCAAGCCAGGCCGGTCATTCAGAATGGAATGTTTAGGGTGTGTGGAGGAGCAGTTGTGGCGCCTTTTGTCTCCTTCATAAAAACATTATACAATATAATAAAATAAATATATAAATGCTACTGTCTCCCTATTAAAGCATCCCCCCTCCCTCCCTCCCTCCCTTCTTCCTTATGTTTAGCCCACATTAGTTTTGAGATTTTAAGACATTCGCCCCATTAGTTTGGCGATTTTAAGACTTTTCCCGAGGGGGTGGCCACGAATGAATCGTCTCCTACCGAGCAGCCTCGATAGGATTAGTTTGCCTGTTGTTTGCATTCCTTTGAATTCCTATGATAGAGAAGGCTACCAGTTTAAAATTGACACACACACACACACACACACACACACACACACACGGTCACGGTGGCTGAGCGCGCTTAGTACTCTGTATTGGGAGCGCTAGCTCTGGTGTCGGGGGTTCAATCCCACGCGCCGGCAGGGGAAGTTCTCTCAAAAACTTTCCCTGGCCGTGAAGGCAAGGTCTGGACGGACCGCCTCGGGGGGCCCACAAAGTCTCCTGCCCACGTCCTACTCCTTCGGGAGTATGTAGGCGCTCTCGTTAGCAGCCAGGATCAGTCTATTGATCCCTTAGGATAAGATCTAGGTTAAGTTTGTGTATTTTCAGCCCCATTGGCTGCCGGCTTGAAATAAACCGATTATTATTATTATTATTATTACACACATGGAAAAACCTACGTTTACTATCCAACACAATAAATATCTAGTGAGTCATAACTACTGACTACTGACTACTCTTGGTATAGAGACTATGAACCAATTTGTACAAATCAGTTTTATGAAGATATGGCCAAAATTATAGAAGAGTCATTAAGTGTTAAAGGAAAAAGAAAAATAAGGGAATATTCGTCAAACCGGAATAAATACTATAATGACCAAACATTAAAGGATTGGTCAAAAATGCTTAAGCAAAGCCATAAGAAGTGGGTGGAGGCGGGAAGGGATGACTCTACTAAATCCGATCTACTTGAGGCGTCCCGGATTTGCGGGCAGGCCCGTAAAGAAGTGAGAGGAGACTATTGGAAGAAATTTGCAAATAAGATTGGGAATACCACAAATATCAGTGAAATCTGGAGAGAAGTTAATAAAGTACGGGGGGAAAGGAAAAGTAATGTCGCACACCCACATCCACAACAAAAGGCAAACGAATTAATGGAAAAGTGGGCAACTGCCGCTAGTACCGATTCACTGCCGCAGGACGTCAGGGAGGGATTAGAGGGTTGGGAAAATGAGAGGAGAGAAACTATTGTTAACGCATTAAATATAGCACATATCACAGATGTAGATATAACAAGAGATGAACTACTTAGAGCAATTAAACAAGGTAAATCTACAGCTCACGGGGAAGACGGTATAACTTACGATGTATTAAACTGCCTAGCCAGTATAGAAGATAGCCCCCTCCTTCGATTATTCAACATGAGTCTTAAAGAGGGTAAACTACCTAAAGCGTGGAAAAAAGCTATAATCATTCCCATCCCTAAACCAAATGGGGAGAGTAGACCCGTTTCCCTCACATCGTGTATGTCCAAAATGATGGAGAGAATCGTGTTGGAGAGGCTATTATATATCACAGACGATAAATTGTGCAACAATCTGTTCGGATTTAGAAAAGGTAGGGGTACATCTGATGCAGTCATAAAGTGTCTGGCCAACGATAATGATTACTGCAGGGTATACGTGGATCTCAAGGGCGCCTTTGATAAAGCAAATGGAGAGGTAATTTTGTTTGAATTAGCTAACATGGGTGTAAAAGGAAAATTATTACATTGGATAGGAGATTATTTATTTGGAAGGAAGGCGCAGGTGTGGTATCAAGGGGCTCTTTCTGAGGAAAGGAAACTTGACCTGGGTACACCACAAGGCGGGGTATTAAGTCCATTCCTCTTTAATGTCCTAATGAATAGGATAGCTCAAGATATGCTAGGTCCAGGTGTTAAAATAACAATATACGCAGACGATATAATGCTGCAAAGCAGTAGCGTTGAGAATATGCAATTGGCCCTCAACAAATTTGGGCAATTAACCCAGAAGCTAGGGCTAGTAATTAATGAAGAAAAAACTAAATTTCAGTGTCGTGCTATGGGCGATAAACAATTAGCTGTGAATGAAAAAAATATTGATAGGGTTAGGAGCTATAAGTATCTAGGCATCTATATAGGATATACATCAGACAGTAAAGATGCCGAGTTACATCATATACAAACACAATGTAAGGCACGTATGGCACCCTTGAAATCCCTAGCTTGGAGTGGTACAGGTGTTGGTGTACAGGTACTGCGGATGATGTACCTCACCACTATTAGGTCAGTGGTGGAATATGCCAGCCCCGTTCTCTCTTGCCTTGGTGAAGGAAGGTTGGATAAAATAGAAACTATCCAAAATGAGGCTATGCGGGTTATATTAAACTGCCCCAAAAATGCGATGGTAGCTGCTATGAGATTAGAATTAAATTTAACAACCTTGCGACACAGAATAGAGGAAGTAAACCTAGTATCGGCAATGAGACATATACGGTCAGGTAGTGGTGAAAAATTGGCACAAGACGTCAACGATGGCATACGTAAAATTGGAACCTTCAGGAGGCAAGGCAAGAGGGGATACCTAAAAGAACTAATACATAAAGTACATAAGAACATAAGAAAATGGGAGTCTGCAGAAAGCCGATTGGCCTAAGCAAGGCAGATCCCTGTCCCACACAACCCCAAATCAATTACAAAGCCCAATTATAGGCTCAACACTCTAATACCCTGAGGATCATCTTACCAAAACGGTTAGAGATTAACGCAGGATTATGGGGGTCTGCAGAGCGCTGATTGGCCCAACCCGGCTGATCCCCCTTCACACCCAACCCTTCTCGTCCATATGCTTATCCAATTTATCTTAAAGCTCCCTACAGTTTTAGATCCCACTATAGCACTTGGTAGTCCATTCCACCCATCTACAACTCTGTTACCAAACCAATATTTGCCTATATCTTTTCTGAAACGAAATTTATCTAATTTGAAAACCATTGGTACGAGTTCTTTCGCTATCACTGAGCTTTAGTACATTTATCATGTCCCCTTTGTTAATCCCACTAACCCACTTGAACACCTCTATCATATCCCCTCTAACTCTGCGTCTCTCTAACGAATGTAAACCTAATTTCTTCAACCTTTCTTCATACGGAAGATTTCTAATATTATGGATCATTTTTGTCATTCTACGCTGTACTCTCTCCAATGAATCTATGTCCATTCTGTAATAAGGACACCAAAAATTGGACAGCATAATCCATATGGGGTCTCACTAATGACAAGTAAAGTTTTAAGATAACATCAGCAGTTCTGTTACTCACACTCCTAGAGATGAACCCGAGAATCCTGTTTGCCTTATTACGAACGCCTATACACTGTTTTCTAGGCTTCAAATCATTGCTAACAAACACACCTAGATCTTTCTCGCAGTCTGAATTTTCTAATTCTAAATTAGCTAGTTTATATTTAACATTTGTTTGCATCTTCCCTATCTTTAATACCTTGCATTTGTCAATGTTAAACTTCATCTGCCAATTTACTGACCATTCATGTAAGGTATCTAGATCCCTTTGGAGGCACTCTATATCGCTATCTGAATCAATTGATCTCCCCATTTTAGTATCGTCTGCGAATTTACTTATCCTACTAGTTATACCTAAATCTAGGTCATTATGTATATAAGAAACAACAGGGGACCTAATACCGATCCCTGGGGGACACCACTTTTGACTGCTCCCCACTCTGACTTGGTACCATTTATGCTGACTCTCTGTTTCCTACCAATTAGCCATGACCTAATCCATCCCAACAACGCCCCACCTATTCCATGTGCCTCAACCTTTCTCATCAATCTCTCATGAGGGACTCTGTCGAAAGCTTTACTGAAATCTAAATATATAATATCGTATGCCTTGTCATTATCTACTGCTTCATATACCTCTGAGAAAAAACTAAGCAAATTAGTAAGGCAAGAACGTCCCTGTGTGAATCCATGCTGAGAAGAATTGATTAAGTTAAATGTTTCTAAGTGGTTTCTCATTTTCCTAGCAATAATTGACTCTAGTAGCTTTCCTATGATTGAAGTGAGACTAATGGGACGGTAATTGGATGCTATTGATTTATCACCTTTTTTGAAAATCGGAACTACATTTGCAAGCTTCCAAGCTTCTGGAACTATACCTGTTTCTAATGAATTGTTAAAAAGAAATGTTAATGGGTAACTTAACTCATCTCTGCATTCTTTTAATACTCTGGCATATACCTCATCGGGACCAGGCGATTTCTGAGGTTTCAGTCTGTCAATTTCCTTAAGCACATCATTTCTACTTATAGTAACCGTACTTAACCTATTTTCTATACTATCTCTATACCTTACGGACTTCTGGAATCTGTGCCAAATTTCATTAGTGAAAACGGATAGAAACTGACTATTTAATGTACTGCACATTTCTAAATCATTTTCTGTCATTTCTCCTATCGAAGTTTTAAGGGGGCCTATTTTATAAGAACATAAGAACATAAGAAAATGGGAGTCTGCAGAAAGCCGATTGGCCTAAGCAAGGCAGATCCTGTCCCACACAACCCCAATTACAAAGCCCAATTATAGGCTCAACACTCTAATACCCTGAGGATCATCTTACCAAACCGGTTAGAGATTAACGCAGGATTACGGGGGTCTGCAGAGCGCTGATTGGCCCAACCCGGCTGATCCCCCTCACACCCAACCCTTCTCGTCCATATGCTTATCCAATTTTATCTTAAAGCTCCTTATCGTTCTTGATCCCACTATGTCACTTGGTAGCCTATTCCACCCCTCTACAACTCTGTTACCAAACAATATTTTGCCTATATCTTTTCTGAAACGAAATTTATCTAATTTGAAACCATTGGTACGAGTTCTTTCGCTATCACTGAGCTTTAGTACATTTGTCATGTCCCCTTTGTTAATCCCACTAACCCACTTGAACACCTCTATCATATCCCCTCTAACTCTGCGTCTCTCTAACGAATGTAAACCTAATTTCTTCAACCTTTCTTCATACGGAAAATTTCTAATATTATGGATATTATTTATCTCTAACTTTAGATTTATATAGCTGGTGAAAAGCCTTAGGGTTATTTTTCGAGTCATTGGCTATCCTGATTTCATAATTTCTTTTGTCTGTCCTTATACATTTTTTAACCTCTCTTGATAGATTCTGATAGTAAGCAAGTAGGTGAATTTCGCCTTTCTTTATTTTTCGATATATTCCTCTCTTTTTTCCTAGAAGGTCTAATAGTCTATTATTCATCCATTTGGGTTGGTTCTGTGTTGATCTAAATTTTCTTTTGGGGATATATTTATTTTGCGCATTGTGGAGTGAAGAAATAAAATTATTATATGTAGCTGTCAAAGTATCCTGAGTTAAGACAGGTATCTGAGAGAGAGTATGTTCATTAGCGCACCTGGGTCCACTTAATAGTTTAACCATAGGATCGACTCTTAAGGCTCGTCTTAATCCACCATAATTGGTTTTTCTGAAATCTGGGATAAGTGTCGTATTCTCTTTAGCCTTTCCTGTCCATTGTATGTTAAAATAAATTGATTTATGATCACTATTTCCTAGTTGGTCTCCTGTAGAGAAATTTGACCTAATAAATTTCTTTCTGGTCGAAGAGAGGGCACAAAAACCTCCACCCTGGGAAGATAAAGGCGTGGATATAAATATTATCAAGCTGGGGAAAAAGAAAAGTATGTGCGAGACTGGGGAACTTAAAATAATTGTTGAAGAAAAGATAAATGAATTAAAAGATGATAATGTTGCGCAAGTATACTGCGATGGCTCTGTCACAGAAAATGGGAGAGCATGATGTGGGATACTGGTGAGTGACGATGTAGGTAACGATAACATATACAGTGAATATTATTATAGAATAAGTAACAACGTGTCCTCTACGCAGGCAGAAATATGTGCTATGTTATACGGGTTAAATAAAATAAGAGGGGGAGAAGGTGATGTGTGCTTTTTCGTAGACAGTCGAAGTGCTTTGGAATCTATGAACAGCAAAAAACCCGTGTATGAAAAGCTGGTATCTCAGTGTAAGGTTATTATAGATGAACTACGCATAAAAGGGAGAAAGGTAAAATATTCGTGGATACCTTCACATGTTGGGATAATAAATAATGAAAGAGCGGACGAACTGCTAAATTAGGAACGGAGAAAGACACATAGATTACGAGTGCATTCAATCTTTAAGACAAATTAAATCAACAATTAGAAAAAAAACAAAAGGATGCGGAACTTTTTATGATGCAAGAAAAACACGCGAATAGTGCAACATTCTATCACTATAATAACGTTGCACGGCGAACTAGCTTCATATACGGAAACTTAAGAAGTGCTTGGAAGGACTCCTTGTGCACACGACTTAGGTTAGGATATTGTTACATGTGGGAACTTGGTGTTCCTAAAGGAGAACACGAAATATGTTGTCAACTATGTAAAAAACCAAGAAGTCATACCTTAAATCATTATATACTGCACTGCCAACACCTAGCGAAATATAGAAACAATGTCATAGATAAGGTCGATGAACAAATTATATGGATGTTCAATCATAATATGATTACTCAAATAATAGCCAAATGCAAACAAATACAATACATCGTAAGGTAAATATACATAAAACAAAGTTTAGGATTTAGTGTTATGATTATTATGTAATTGATAGCCTCATTATATCATTATTGTTATTATAATAATAAATGTGTATGTATACACTGTATACACTGTATATTGTGTGTTATTGTATGAATTATTGTGTGTATAGGTATGTATGTAGGTATATGTACATGCATGTGTCTGTGTGTGTGTATGTATATGTGTATATATATATGTATATACTGTATATGTATTTATGTGTGTATGGGTGTATGTATGTGTGTGTATATGTAGGCATGTATTAAACTGGAGTGGGAGGGTCATTCTATGACATTAAGGAAAGTAGAAGGATTATAACAAACCCGCGCTAAGCCTAAGCCCAGCTTAGCTAAGGGTCCTTCTTAAACAGTTAGGGACAACTGGTTTGCTAACAAGTATAGAGATAAAAACTTACTAAATGTTGTATTCATGTTTGTGTTTATATTGTACATGTATAATATGAGTAGGGTAAAAGACTGTTTTATCACCTTTGCCCTTTTGAGACGTGTAATTATGTATTCCCATGTATTTATGCTTTCTCAATAAAGAATCAATCAATCTCTCTCTCTCTCTCTCTCTCTCTCTCTCTCTCTCTCTCTCTCTCTCTCTCTCTCTCTCTCTCTCTCTCTCTCTTACACACATAGGGAAACCCTAGGCTTACTATCCAAAACAATGCATACATCTAGTGAGTCACAACCATTCACTCTCTGATATGGACCGAAATACTTGACCCTTTGAAGATTAGGACGCATTTTGACATTTTTATTCTGGCTATTATTAGAGGATTTTACACAATATAGGAAGGATCTGTGGGGCTTATAAGGGTAAAGACTATCTCCATATTAACCCTCTGACTTTTATAATATACCCTATATTCCTATAATATACAGTTTAGGTAGGATCTGTGGGAATTATCTCCATATTAACCCTCTGACTTCTATAATATACCCTATAATATACAGTTTAGGAAGGATCTGTGGGAATAATAAGGGTCAAGACTATCTCCATCAACCCTCTGACTTCCATGTACCCCCTTCCTAACCTGATCAACAACATAATAATAATAATAATAATAATAATAATAATAATAATAATAAAGTTTATTTCCACCGACAGTGGTTATTCTTCTTACATAATATTTACAAATATTAATTATATACAGTTGGGGGTTTAGTGTTTTCAAAGTAGTTACAATACTAATACATAATTTAGTGTTACATACAGTAGACATACAGTTCTTCAACAGACAACATCTTCTAATAATAGCCAGAATACGGAAAAATTATTGCGTCATGGGATCTCCTATAAGGGTTAAGGACAGCCCTCTCCCCCCCCCCCCCCCCCCGGTATCCTACGTGGGGAATTTAGAACGTGGAAATCCCGTAAACTGGTTGGGGTGGGGGGGAGGAGGGGAAGGGGAAGGAAAGGGGGGTCAGGGGAAGAGTACAAAGGAAATCAAGCAACAACATTTCTAGTGACCCGTCTAGGCTGCTTGTCCTTCAAAACACTGAGGATCAAGTGTCCAAACAGTGGTTTAGAGTGGGTAAGGGTACATTGGAAACGGAATTACTGCCCTGGAACTAATGTCCGTGGCAGAGGTGGATCAGGGGAAGGGGAGGGGGAGGCAAGGGGGGTCAGGGGAAGGGCGATTTAAGGGAGGATCGCGGAAAGTGGGGGTTGAAGGAGGGGGGGGGGGGGGGACACAAGGGGGGTCAAGAGGGGATCGCGGGAAGTGGGGTTGAAGGGGATTATGTGGGATTCAAGGGGGGGGTCAGGGGAAGTGGTCAAGAAGGGTCAGAGGAAGGGGGAGGGGGAGTCAGGGTAAGGGGGGGGGGGGGCAAGAGGGGTCAGGGGAAGGGGGAGGGGGATTCAAGGGGGGGGGGGGTCAGGGGAAGGGAGGATCAGGGTCATAACAAAACAACATTCCAGGTGAGGTCAGGTTAGGTCAGTCGGGATGGAGGGCTTGGGTAGTGAGGAGAGGCAGCGGATGGGTCGTACCTTTAATTATGGAGACGTTATTTGTATTACAGGTGAGTTATTTATCTATTTACCTTTCTATTTATTTATCTATCTATCTATTTATTAACCGGTATGTATATATCTATCCATCTATTTATCTATCTATAACCAGTGCTTCCCTATATCTTTGTTAGGGGGCCACATACAGTAAGTTATGTTCCTCTCCGTGATCGTGACATGGATAATGAAATATGATGTCCCTGATTGAAGTACTAGTGTAGTTTCTTATGTACAGTTGCCCACATATATTATGTTCCTCTCCGTGATCTTTTACATGGAAATATAAAGCGCATGATTGATTTACAATTTTTTTTATTTTTTTATTTTTTTATTTTTTCTATATGTAATGGTTAACTCATCTGATTAGTCAACTGATAATTAAAAGATACCCACAAAGATACCACATCCACACATACTATTTTACTTTCATACATAAGATCACGACGAGGAACATAACTTATTTGGCCAACTGGACACTACTCATTTGGAGTAAGGGGTCGGGCGCAAGTTGGCCTAGATAATAGTCCATCAGGCGCCTGGCCCAGGGAGACGATTACTATGAAGGGTGCGCCTGGAAGTGTGGTGGGAGGGCTTGTGGCTTTGGCTCCGCTGCATGTCTGCCTGCCGAGATCGGAACCTCTCCGGGTGGTCGGGGACCGGCGGAGTGCTGCAGCGGACCTTGGTGACCCTGGTCTCTGGGTCTTCTCCTGGGTGACCTGGAATGTGTGTGAGTTAGTGCTTTTATCTGTGTTTATTCGTTGTTTTATGTTGTTTTTGTGTTTTCCCTGTTCTTGCTCTGTCTTGAGTCGGCTACCCCCAAAATGGGGATTGGGCCTGAACATATAGATAGATAGATAGATAGATAGATAGTGCACTACAACAACTGAGAAAACATTTGGGCTCAAAATAAATAATATTTAAATTAAAGCCACTGGGGGGGGGGGGGGGGGGGGGCAGTTGAACAGGTTATCACTTAATAAAATACACACCATATAAATTGGAACACTTCACACTTGTCGGCGGCGAAAATTGAAATACTGGTCAATATTTACGAGAATTATTCTGGTCGACAACACACACACACACACACACACACACACACACACACACACAGGTTACATTGCGTAACATACATCGGTCGTGACATTAATACAGTAAGGAAGACGTAGTTTCATTAAGGGGGGTCACCTTCATTTTTTCTCTCCTTTTCTCTCTTTCTCTGGCTTGTATCCATTCGGCCCCATTCAGCCTACTGTTTTAAGACTTTTGTCCCCATCCAGGTGTTGATTTTTGCTGACGAGCGGTAGCGAGCCAGTATATTTTTTGAAATGTTTTTGACAGCAGGCTAAATTTGTACATTTTTTCGATAGAAAAATTTCTCCGGCGAAGCCGGATTTCTCCATACAATGCTGGCTCGCTATCGCTCGCCAGGAGGAAGTCAACACCTGGATGGGGATAAACGTCTTAAAACAGTAGACTGAATGGGGCCCGAATGGATACAAGCCAGAAAAAGAGAGAAAAGGAGAGTAAAAATCCAGGTGATCCCCCTTAGAAGTTACGAATAAAATGCGCAAACTTGAACGGCCTTCTAAGATCATACGCATTTCTATCTATATATAGATATATATCGATATTATATATATATATATATATAGCTATTCATATATATATATATATATATATATATATATATATATATATCTATCTATATATATATATATATATATATAGATAATCTCTATATTATTTATATTATTTATTCTCTATATTTATTTACATTATTTATCAATTTTATCTTGGAGTTTATAATTGAATTACCCTAAAACGGATTACGGTGCTGAGGGAATTACCCTAAACGGATTAACGGTGCTGAGGAATTTATCCGAGTGATCAATTAAATAGGGTTCTTAAATTGATATGTGAAAACCCGAACTCGCAAATTATGGTGTGGTGTGTGTGTGAAGAGATAGATGCGAGAATGTACCATAGATTTACATAGAATACACTGGCCCACACAGACCTTACGATCCAAACGAGGTGATTCAGGACTTAATTCTAGTAGAGGATGGCATATCCAATAGAAAATGGAAAAGTTGAAGAAAAGGATAGAAAAGAAGAGAGAGAGAGAGAAGAGAGAGAAGAGAGGCCACGTCAACATTATCCTCATGT
>CM064528.1:43427541-43430041 GCA_032716605.1 Paralithodes platypus
AGTTGATGGACTGGTTGTGGTGATTGTGGTACTTATGGTAATAGTGGTAGTTGTGGTAATTGTGGTAGTGAAGAGTACAATGGTAGTTGTGATGGCCTGAGTGTGGTGGTTGTGGTAGTTGTAGTACTGAAGATTACAGTAGTAGTTGTGGTAGTTAACAGTTGTAGTAGTGGTAGGTATGATAAACTAACGTGTGGTAGTTGTGGTAATTGTGCTGAGGTAACGTGCAACAGTTGTAGTAGTTGTGGTAGTGAAGTATACAATGGTAGTTGTGGTAGTCTACGAGTGGTAGTTGTGGTGGGCTAACACAGCGATGTAACAAGTGAACAGTTTAAGGGGAGGTATTTAGTTTGTTCCCTACGTTTTCATCAAGCTTAAAATTACACCCCCTAGACCCCCTTTCAAGATAAATTTGTACATTTTTCGGTAGAAAAATGTCCCGGCCGGAGGCCGGTTGCTCTTAAATTACAGGCTCGCTATCGCTCGCCAGGAAAAAATCGACACCGTAATGGCACGAAAGGTCTTAAAATTGACAGAAATGGGGCAACATTTCTTAAAATGTAAAAACTACTAGGGCGAACGTCTTAAAATCTCAAAAGCAATGGGGCTAAACATGAGGGAGAAAGGGGTCCAGAAAAAAATGCCTCAAGTAGAAACCTCCCCTCAAGTGTCATTCAATTTATACACTATTATCTCTCTCTTTCTCTCACTCACTCACTCTCTCTCATTCTTCCTTCTTTTTACTTTTATTGTTATGCATTCCTACCTTCTTTGCCTCTCTCTCTCTCTCTCTCTCTCTCTCTCTCTCTCTCTCTCTCTAATCTACTTTCCTACAGTTTCTGACTCGGCCTAGAGAATAGGGCGGTAGTTGTGGTAGTGATGGTAGTGGTTGTGGTAGTGATGGTAGTGGTTGTGGTAGTGATGGTAGTGGTTGTGGTAGTGATGGTAGTGGTTGTGGTAGTGATGGTAGTGGTTGTGGTAGTGATGGTAGTGGTTGCATAATTTTAAAACAAATTGCATTCAAAGTAAATTCACTGCCTACACTCGTTACAAAGTGTGCACAATACTATAGGGCCTATACTCTCTTCTTGAACTACTCTACTGAAGAACTGTTTAATACTTCAGAGGGAAGTATGTTCCAGGTAGAACAGATCTTGTATGTGAAAAAGTGTCCACAAATACTAGTGCTGAACCTTTTCAATTCTAATTTCCAGCCATGGTTGCGTGTTGTATTCATATTGAGAGAGAGAGAAGTTTTGAAGAGAGAGGAGAGAGAGAGAGGAGAAGAGAGAGATGCGAGAGGTGAGAGACGAAGAGAAGAGAGACGCGAGGAGTGATATTAATTGGAATCATCATTGAAGTATTTCATATTGAGGCCCAACTTCTCAAACTCCCTCCCCCTCTCAATGTATCTGTCTATCTATCTATCTATCGGTCTATCTATTTATATCTATCTTTTCTATATCTATATATATCTATCTATCTATCTATCTATCTATCTGTATGTATCTAGCCGTTATTTACTGTATGTACGGTAAACACACACTCACATGAACTCACTCACACACTCTCTCTCTCTCTCTCTCACATACACACACACACACACACACACACACACACACACACACACACACACACACACACACACACACACACACACACTTAAAAGGCCCACACCCTTTTTTCAGTACATTTTTATTACGATCTTTTAATGCAGAGGAGAATGGGAGGAGGAGGCGCGTGGAGGAATGTAGGGAGGAGGGGGAGGAGGTGGTGGAGGAATGTTGGGGGGTGAGGAGGAGGAGGAGGGAGATGAGGAGGAGGAGGAGGAGGAGGAGGTGGAGGAATGTAGGGGTGAGGGGGAGGAGGTGGTGGAGGAGAAGGGGTAGGAGGTGGAGGAAGAGGAATGTAGGAGAGGAGAAAGAGGAGACAAAAAAAAACAGTGGACATTCTTAGAGCATAAATTACTGATAGAAAATGTAAGGGGAGGAGATCAAGGAGGAGGAGGAATGTAGAGAAGAAGAAGAGGAGGAGGAGGATGCGAGGAAGGCTTCGGAGGAGAGGAGGACGGTAAGAGTGAGGAAGAGGAAGAGGAGGAGGAGGAAGAAGACGAGGAGGAGGAGGAGGAGATCAAGGAGGAGGGGCGCGTGGAGGAATGTAGGGAGGAAGAGGGGGACATGAGGTGGAGGAGGAATGTAGGGAGGAAGAGGAGGAGAGATAGGAGGGGAGGAGGAGAAGGAGGACTCTAGGGAGGAGGAAAATAAACATTGAACCAATTTGAGAATTAATTAAGGATAAATGTAAAGTAAGGAGATGGAGAAGGAGAAGAAACAACGAGATAAATCAAGTATTAAGAACATAAATAATATAATTTATGAATAGTAGATCAGGTTAGGATAAGGTGAGGTGGTTCAACTGGTGGTTCTAACTCATGGTGGGAGGGATTGAAATATATTATAAGATCAAGGTTCAAGATTAAATAAATAAGTCAGTAGGGATT
>CM064528.1:43435041-43467541 GCA_032716605.1 Paralithodes platypus
ATATATATATATATCCTTTCGCAATATATATTTTTAAACCCTTTCACTAGACTGTAAAAATAAAGTTATATAAAATCAATGTACATACTGTATATGAGGGTATACATTATTACTATAACTTTAATTTTCCTTTTTATAGCCATATTATTATTTTCATATACATTATATTTATGCATACACATTATATTGTAAACCCTTTCACTAAACTGTAAAAAATAAACGGGTAAAATAAAGGTATAAAAAATCCTTGGGTATATTAATAGTGATTTACCTCTCTATCCTTAGATTAAAATGGATTATTACTATCCATATACCTTTAAAACTTACGCTGCGGGCATATACCTTTAAAACTTACGCTGCGGGCATATACCTTTAAAACTTACGCTGAGGGCATATACCTTTAAAACTTACGCTGCGGGCATATACCTTTAAAACTTACGCTGAGGGCATATACCTTTAAAACTTACGCTGCGGGCATATACCTTTAAAACTTACGCTGCGGGCATATACCTTTAAAACTTACGCTGAGGGCATATACCTTTAAAACTTACGCTGCGGGCATATACCTTTAAAACTTACGCTGAGGGCATATACCTTTAAAACTTACGCTGCGGGCATATACCTTTAAAACTTACGCTGAGGGCATATACCTTTAAAACTTACGCTGCGGGCATATACCTTTAAAACTTACGCTGCGGGCATATACCTTTAAAACTTACGCTGAGGGCATATACCTTTAAAACTTACGCTGCGGGCATATACCTTTAAAACTTACGCTGAGGGCATATTTCCGCCATATTAAGGCTCATTCAGGCACTCCTGATTGATTAGGCAAGTGTAAGAGGCTTTAAAATCCTGTAGATTGCTGTAAATTGCCATGACATTCGGAACGTCTCCCGCAGGGAAAGGGTTAAGGCGGTGTCACACGAGCGATTTTTCCGTCAATTTCTCTGAGTAATTGTAGTCTGGCAGCTTTTAATGGACCCCCTTCTCACTCATGTTTAGCCCAATTAGGTTTTGAGATTTGAAGACATTCGCACCATTAGTTTGGCGATCTTGAAACCTTTCGTTCCATGATGTGTCAATTTTTCCTGGCGAGCGATAACGAGGCAGCAACTTAGGAAGAAGCGGCCTTCTGTCGGAGCTTTTTTTTGTATTTATGTATTTGTTTTCTTCTTTACTACCTAAAAGGTGACCGGGCAATGTGGTATGGCTCCGCTGTGTGTCTGCCTGCTGAGACCAGAACTTCTCCGGGAGGTCTGGGAATCTTTTCCTGGAGATCCCAAATGGGCCTGGGTCTCTGGGTCTTTTCCTGGGCAACCTAGATGTGTGTGAGAGCTTTTTTTCAGGTATGCGCCTGAGTACATACATACATACATACATACATACATACATACATACATACATACATGCATATACATACATACATACATGCATATACATACATACATACTACCTAAAAATGCACAAATTTATCTCGAAGAGGGGAAGAGGGGTATTGAGGTTATTTTGAAAGCTTAATGGAGGGATAGGAAGGAAACTGTAGATACCAAAAAAATAAAATAAAATAAAAATAAAAATAAAATAAAAAATAAACAAAAATGTGGCCTTAATTAGCCTTGGATAATTACGTAGCAGTAATTAACATTGCCCAAGGTTGCATTTAATCACCTTTGCACAACCTCTGCCTGGTGTTGTAATGAATAGGGCACTGAATATACTTGCACAACCCTTAAGGGGAGGTATTTAGTTTGTTCCCTAGACCTCCATCAACCTTAAAATTACACCCCCTTGAGTCCCTTTCAAGATAAATTTGTAAATTTTTCGGTAGAAAAATGTCCCGGCCGAAGGCCGGTTCCTCTTAAATTACAGGCTCGCTATCGCTCGCCAGGATAAAATCGACACCTAAATGGCACGAAAGGTCTTAACATGGGGTGAAAGTTCTTAAAATCGCTAAACTAATGGGGCAAACGTTTTATAATATCAAAAGCAATGGGGCTAAACATGAGGGAGAAAGGGGTCAAGAAAAAAATCCCTCAAGTGGAGATCTCCCCTTAACCCTTTCAGCACCATGACGTAGTTTTACCTTTTATTCCGGCTAAAATTACACGATTTTAATGCAGCTTAACCCTTACAGTACCGGCGATGTCCTTTTGTTTTCATTTACGCTGCATTTATACGATTTTATTAAGGGCTTTTAGTTTGGTCTCTAGATATCCATCAAGCTTAAGATTACACCCCCTTGAGCCCCTTTCAAGATAAATTTGTACATTTTTCGGTAGCAAAATGTCCCGGCTGAAAGCCGATTCCTCTTAATTACAGGCTCGCTATCGCTCGCCAGGATAAAATCGACACCTAAATTGCACGAAAGGTCTTAAAATTGACGGAAATGGGGCGAACGTTCTTAAAATCGCCAAACTAATGGGGCGACAGTCTTAAAATCTCAAAAGCAATGGGGCTAAACATGAGGGAGAAAGGGGTCCAGAAAAAAATCCCTCAAGTCGATATCTCCCCTTAAAGCTTAGGAAGGATATATGGTAGCTAATAGGATTAATTAAGCTTAGGAAGGATATATGGTAGCTAATAGGATTAATTAAGCTTAGGAAGGATATATGGTAGCTAATAGGATTAATTGAGATAATCTGTAATCTTTTAACAGGTAGACATCCTTCCTAAGCTGAATGAAATCAATAAAATATAATACAAAATATGTCACCGGCACTGAACGGGTTAAGGGGAGGTATTTACTTTGTTCCCTAGACCTCCATCAAGCTTAAAATGACACCCCATTGAGTCCCTTTCAAGATAAATGTGTACATTTGGCCGGTTCCTCTTAAATTACAGGCTCTCTATCGCTCGCCAGAATAAAATCGACACCTAAATGGCACGAAAGGTCTAAAAATTGACAGAAATGGGTCGAAGGTTCTTAAAATCGTCAAAATAATAGGGCGAAAGTCTTAAAATTAGAAAAGCAATGGGGCTAAACATGAGGGAGAAAGGGGTCAAGGAAAAAATCCGTCAAGTGGAGATCTCCCCTTAAGAAACACGTACTGTGTGTTAGTCAGAGGCTTAATGAGATTGTATTTACCCCTTATAAGGCAAAGAGAATCGTTTATTGGTAACGAGATGAAAAAGACATCATCGTGCTGAAGGGGGTTAATACCTTTGAGCACTCGGTAAGAATGAATAACTATAGCTAACACTGAATAACTATAGCTAACACTGAATAACTATAGCTAACACTGAATAACTATAGCTAACACTGAATAACTATAGCTAACACTGAATAACTATAGCTAACACTGAATAACTCTTATATTACATTGGCTAACACGGTACGAGGGCCTTTGAATAACCGTATTAAAACCTCGAATACCATTGAATAATCTTGAATAACCTTAAATAATATCCGTACAGAAAACAATCTAGAATAACTCACTGGTAATAACTCTAGAATAACTCACATAAGATCTGCATAATCTTGTGGTAAGTGGGTAACCTCTGACTAACCTTGAACAAACTTAAATAAACCTTTGAATAACCTTAAATAACCCTTAGATTAGATAACCTGCACATAATCTATAAGTTATTAATATTTACACGCTAGTATTGTGGTGAGTGAATAACCTATGAATAACCTTAAATAAACCTTTCAATAACCCATAAATAAACCTTTCAATAACCATAAATAAACCTTTCAATAACCCATAAATAAACCTTTCAATAACCCATAAATAAACCTTTCAATAACCCATAAATAAACCTTTCAATAACCCATAAATAACCCATACTAAATTATATAATATTTGCATGGTTGTGTCGTGGTAAGTGGGTAACCTTTGAGTAACCTTGAAGCTCTCAGCCACTGATCAATACGCGTCTTGCACGGAATTGGCAAACTTTCCTTCCTTCTCCTTACTTCATTTATACCTTACGTACTTTCATAATTTCTTCCTCCCTTCGTTTCTTCATTTCTTACTTCCTTCCTTCCTTACTTCATTTCTTCCTTACTTACTTTCTTGATTTCTTACTTAATTCCTTCCTTCCTTCCTTACTTCATGTCTTCCTTCCTTACTTCATTTCTTCCTTACTTACTTTCTTGCTTCCTTCCTTCCTTACTTCATGTCTTCCTTACTTACTTCATTTCTTCCTTACTTACTGTCTTGCTTCCTTCCTTCCTTACTTCATGTCTTCCTTACTTCCTCCCTTCTTCTTTCATTTCTTTCATCTTTAAAATTTCCTTCCTTTCTTTCTTTCTTCCTACCTCCTCCTTCTTCCTTCCTTTATCCTTTGTTTTTCTTTCTTCCTCCTTTCTTTCACTCCTTTCTTCTTTCGTCCCTCCTTACTTTTTCTTCCTTCCTTCCTTCTTTCTTCCTTTCTTTCCTCTCTTCCCTTCCGTTCTTCATATATTTATTATACCTTCTTCTTTCACACACTTATCTTCTTACCTTCTTTCTGTTTCTTCTTTCCCGTTCTCTTCTTCCTTCCTTCTTTCCTTCCTTCCTACCTACCTTCCTACCTACCTACCTACTTACCTCCCTTCCTTCCTTCCTACCTACCTACCTACCTACCTACCTACCCCCTAACCTACCTACCTCCCTTCCTACCTACCTACCTACCTACCTACCAACCTACCTACCTACCTTCCTACCTACCTACCTACCAACCTACCTACCAACCTACCTACCTACCTTGCTCCCTCCCTCCCTCCCTCCCCTCTATTTTGTCTTCCTAATTTCTTCTTTCCATATTTCTTTCTTTCTCTCTCTCTCTCTCTCTCTCAATATTATTTTTATTAATCTCACCCCCACACCCCCAATGAAATTAATTAAAGTATATATGATCCACCGGGATTCGAACCCGGGTTGTTAGACCTTTATAAGCAAGTTTATTTAGTTATTCAGTCTCTCTCCCACACAGACACACACACGCGCATCTCTCTCTCTCTCTCTCTCTCTCTCTCTCTCTCATTTATACCTATTGAAACCAACGTTATTCAAATATATGAATGATTCCGAAAAACAAAATGTTATTCACGTTATACAAGTACAGGGCACGCTCATAATTACTAATAATTATTCAGGTAATATACTCAAAGTTAGCTAATGAGAGAGAGAGAGAGAGAGAGAGAGAGAGAGAGAGAGAGAGAGAGAGAGAGTGTGTGTGTACAAAGGAAGTACAAAGGAAATCAAGCAACAACAGGTCTAGTGACCCTTCTAGGCTGCTTGTCCTCCAAAACACTGAGGATCAAGTGTCCAAACAGTGGTTTAGAGTGGGTAAGGGAACATTGGAAAGGGAACTACTGAGAGAGAGAGAGAGAGAGAGAGAGAGAGAGAGAGAGAGAGAGAGAGAGAGAGTTCAAAACCAATCAAGATCACTCGAAATACTACACAATTAAAAAAAAAGTGATAAAATAGTAAGAGAGAGAGAGAGAGAGAGAGAGAGAGAGAGAGAGAGAGAGAGAGAGAAAAAAATGAATGTGATTGTGTGTGTGAGTGAGGCTTTGAATAACTTTAAATAACCTTATTATAAAAGGTCTAACGTTGAGAGAGAGAGAGAGAGAGAGAGAGAGAGAGAGAGAGAAAAAACAAAACAAAAACAAGATAAATCAAAATTGCCCTAAAAAAAGAAAAATACGACCCAATTAAAGAAACCAGAATGAGAAAATGTGAGAGAGAGAGAGAGAGAGAGAGAGAGAGAGAGAGAGAGAGAGAGAGAGAGAGAGAGAGAGAGAGAGAGAGAGAGAGAGACAGAGAGAAAAAAAAGAGAATAAAGAAAGAGCCATAATCGTGCCACCCCTACATAACATTGTCCTAAATTACTCCACGAGAAAATCAGAGTGGGAATGATGATGGGAATGGGAATGGGAATAGGAATGAAATGTTGGAATGAGAATGGAGTTAGAAATTTGAATGGTGGGTAGGAACGGGAATGGAGAGATGAAATTTAAATGGAGAGTTGGAATTGGAATGGAGAGTAGGAATGGGAATGGTTAGAATGGGAATGGGAATGGAGAGTAAGAATGAGAAAATAGTTGGGAATGGGAATGGACATTAGGAATAGGAAAGGATAATTGGGATGGGAATGGAGAGTTGGGATGGGAATGGTGAGTTGGAATGGGAATGGAGAGTTGGGATGGGAATGGTGAGTTGGAATGGGAATGGAGAGTTGGAATACGGTAATAATAATAATAATAATTTACTGAAGAGATTAAAAACGGGAATTTGGCCTCAACCACCAAAGAATTCCTAATTAACTGGAATGGGAAAATGGGAATGGCCTCATCTGAACATTTTACCGTATAATGTACAGTTGGCCGCATTAATTTGTACACA
The DNA here is from genome assembly GCA_032716605.1 of Paralithodes platypus. NCBI lineage: Eukaryota > Metazoa > Arthropoda > Malacostraca > Decapoda > Lithodidae > Paralithodes > Paralithodes platypus. Next base: position 43,441,377 of record CM064528.1, read on the forward strand.
CTTCATGTTTTTATGTATGGAAGGAAAGATTTCTTATGGATTAGTTGAATAATGGATATATCAAAGGCATTTGATAGAGTCTGGCATCAATCCTTATTGTCGAAGATGTCACACTACGGCCTTGCATCATTAGTTCCACTAATTTCTTCTTATCTACATAATAGAAAAATACGTGTAATGGTAGATGGCCTTTATTCTCAATTTCACTCAATAAATGCTGGTGTTCCCCAGGGATCAGTTTTGGCCCCAACTCTGTTCCTCATTCATATCAATGATCTCATATCTACCACTCATAATCCAATACATTCCTACGCAGATGACTCAACACTCCACAGTTCCTTCACATTTACCAATTCTTTCACCCAACCCGATCTTATAAATTCAAAAATAAACACTGCAATTTCTCTGAACCAGGACCTTTCTAGAATTAATGAATGGGGACAAGAGAATCTAGTTTCCTTTAATGCACAGAAAACCAAGTACATTCAATTTTCTAACCGACAGAATCTCACTGACTCCCATATATTTGTAATGATGTAAATATTCCCACTTCCCCTAGTATTGACATTCTCGGTGTAACATTAACTACTAACTTGAGCTGGACACATTATGTTAGAAGCATTGCTAAGAATGCCTCTAAAAAACTGGGACTCCTGTACAGAGTTCGAGAATTCTTCACTGACGAGCAGTTGGCCGTAATATATAAAAGTCATGTGCGCTCTCAGATGGATTACTGTTCACCTCTGTGGGGTGGAAGTGGAGTGGTTGCATTGAGGCAGTTGGACAAAATTCAAAATAAAGCTATTAGATTAATCAATAACCCTGCAATCACACAGGACCTTCCTACATTAGCCATACGAAGAAACGTTGCATCCCTTGCATTATTCTACAGATATTTTCACAGCAATTGTTCCGAGGAACTTGCTTCAATTGTGCCGCCTCTCCACATCTTTCCCCGTAGAACTAGGGCAGCTGAGAGCGCCCATGAATTTACACTTTCTCCTCCACAATGCAGAACTTCTGCTTATCAGAATTAATTTATCCCCAGAGCTACTACTCTTTGGAATTCACTTCCCTCGAATTGCTTTCCACAAACTTACAATCAACAAATGTTTAAATCCAGTTGTTAAAAACATTTTATGAATGGAGGATGCCTTTAGGCACATGGACCTTTTTGTTTTATCTGTGTTTTTCCTTCCTCCGTTCATTGTCTCTTAAAAAAAAAAAAAAAAAAAAAAAAAAAAAAAAAAGACCAAATAAGGGGAGATGGCTGTTTTTTCTGGACCCCCTTCTCCCTCATGTTTAGCCCCATTGCTAGTGGTTCTTCTTAATCTAAATGAAATAGCTCAATAGTAGCCAGAATATAATGAAAAAGAACATCACCGGTATTGAAAGGGTTAAAATGAGAATATGGCCTCAACTACCAAAGAATTCCTAATTAACAGGAATGGGAATATGGGAATGGCCTGGCAGTACGAGGGCGATAATGAAACACCCGCGCGGATTGGACGAACAACAATAACACTAAAGAAAACGGGAATGGCGACTATAAAATTAAGCAGTAAAGATGGGAACGACCGCCAATATGACATTAAGCTAAGCAGTAAAGAAAACGAGAACTGGCGACTCTAAAATGCTAAGCTACAACCCTTTGATTAAGATATGTTTAATAGAAAACGTTATTGCAAACATACCGTTAATATGAACAAAAACATTATATACTGTACAGTATATATATATATATATCATGACCTAGCCCATCAAGACAGTGATAAATATATAAAGATAGCGAGGGTAAACTAGACCAAACTCGCAATCTAATACTTAAGTACTTCCTAATGTAGAAAAGAAACACAGAATTATACGATTTTTAACTATTACACACACACACACACACAATACCTCACTTACACACACACACACACACATCTGTACATCTCATCTCATCTGTACATCTCATGTTCATCCACTAAATTGTAAAATGTGTATTTTCAGCTCATGAGGCTGCCATTCTTTAATAAACCGTTTATTATTATTATTATTATTATTATTATTACAAAATACCTCACTGACACACACACACAACACCTCACTTACACACACTCTCACTGACACACACACACACACAATACCTACACTTACAGACATGCACACCCTCCTACATTTACACTCACACAGTCACACATACACATTCACACTCCGCACTTTAATATATAACTTAAGAAAGCAGTAAATATATTCAGTACAAATTACCTTCCCCATAAAAACAGCAATACAACTAATAAAGCTAGCATTTTCAGTGTAACTGGCTAATAATCTACTTCCTTATTAGAATTACAATATTTTAAGACATTTGTTCAATAGATTAGTTAACATATATAAGAAATTCACACGGACATATACAGGAATACACACACACACACACATCTTTACAAACCCTAGCTTATTTTTGTCATGCTGCAAGACAAGTATTGCTCGTAAAAATTGACGAAAAAAACACTCGTGTGACATCGCCTGAAAGCGGCCATATTGAGACAGGGTAGACTCGTATTTATTAAGGACTCCGTGTTCCCCTTTGCGCGAGCCTCATTAGGGGCCTAGCCAGCGGCCCTATAAACAAGTTGCTCCCTCAGGCCCACACGATTCACTGGCTTTTGAGCACTGAACTAAATACATTTAGTTCAGTGGTTTTGAGACATCGCAGCCATTTTGTTTAGGCTACACACACACACACACACGCACGCTGATCGCGGGGCGAGGGTTCGAATCTCCATCAGAATCCTAAAGGTTTTTTTTTGGCCATAGCGATGGAGATAAATGTATCGTGGTTCCTCCCTAACCAAGCTGCTATCAGCCTGTGTTAGCCTACACATCTTCTCACCAATACAAAGTGAATCTGCGTATGTACTTGATGGGAAGCCAGGCACCTCACGGTCGCCAAAGGACGCATGTGACCTCGTAGTTAAGGTAGAATAAGTATTGCACTGTACCTAGGTTAAGAAAAACTCTGTAGATTTTCAGCCTTAGGGCTGCAATGAACAATAAATCAATTATTACACACAGACACACACATACAAATAGATTCTCCACTATTGTAGGACCTTTCGATCCATTCAGCCTTGTTTAAATTTGTAAAAATATTGGTAGAAATATGTCCAGGCGAGCGAAAACGAGCCTGCAGTTTTTGAGATCTCCGCCTTTGCCGGAGACATTTTTCTACCCAAAAATGTACAAATTAAAAGTTGATTAGTGGTATGTCTTTTAAGCAATGAATGTTGGCGAGGGATATAAAACAGTTGACTAATTGGCGAGCCCTTTCAGCAATGAATGGGCTCTCTACCGTTCGCCAGAAGAAAACAAAGTGGTCAGATTAAGTAAGACCCAAACTACTGTGATGTAGGCTATGTTGTAATCATGAGTAAAATGGAAATCCCTGAACCTAGCCAGTGTATCTTGCCATTCAGTTGTATCCGGTCTGTAGTAACTAGCTCTCTCTCTCTCGCTCTGCCCCCCCCCCCCTTCCCTCTCTCTCTCCCTCTTTCTCTCTTATTTTCTCTCTGTGTGTGTGTGTGTGTGTGTGTGTGTGTGTGTGTGTGTGTGTGTGTGCTTTTATCTCTATGTTTATCTATCTCTCTCTCTCGCTCTCATACCCATACAAACAAACATGCATTCACGCACTATGTCACACACACTCACTTTCTCACTCTCCCTTACATATAGAATACACACACACACACAACATATGGAGAAACATATGGACTGCTAAACAGAATAAAAATAGCCTTTAACTATATAAACGAGATGCTGGAGAAAATAATAAAAACATTGGTGAGACCAAGACTGGAGTATGCGGCAGTGGTGTGGGCACCACATCTAAAAAAGCATATAAAGAAGCTGGAGAAGATTCAGAGAGCTGCAACTAGGATGATACCAGAACTGAGAGAATTACCATATGAGGAGAGATTAAAGAAATTAGATTTACCATCTCTAATGGATAGGAGGGAGAGAGGCGATATGATTATGATGTACATATGTGTGAGAGGACTCGAAAAGGTGGACAAGAAGGGTTATATTGTGAAAGATAATGGTAGAACTAGGGGGCATAGATATAAGCTAATGAAAGGAAGATGTAAAGGAGATGTGAGAAAGTATAGTTTCCCTTACAGAAGTATAAGTAAATGGAATCAGTTGGAAGAGGAAGTGGTGTGTGCCAAAAACATTCATATTTTTAAGGCAAAGTTAGATAATTGTAACTCAGGAAGCGGGACAATACGAGCCTAAAAAGCTCAACTCCTGTATACTACAAATAGGTAAATACAAATAGGTAAATACAAAAATAGGTAAATACAAATAGGTAAATACACACAGTACAAAAAACACAAACCAAACTACAAACTAAAGTATTATACCACGCACACAAACTAATAAAAAACACAAATAAACCCACCAAAGACAAAAACCCACCTCACGTGGTAAGTCCAAACCCACGTGACCTAAGGTATGAACATATTTGATAAGGTTAAATGGGGAGTTTCTGAGCTAGTATTGGAATGATAAGAGTGCATTAATTATATTATGTATATACCATAGTGTACTCTCAGATTATACAACAAATACTGTATATAATAAACGAGAATATAGTTACACATTTCAATGACATAATATATATATACGGTACACACGAATCAACAAATGCACAACAACCTTCTCTCTCTCTCTCTCTCTCTCTCACACACACACACACACACACACAGACACAATACGTACACCCCACGTGACCAAGTATATTAACATATTGATAAGGTGTTGGAATTTTCTGAGCTGCCTCCATATCTAGCTAGTGTTTAGGGTGAGTAGGGGAAAATCCGCTTACATTACATTCTCATTATCACACACACACACACACACACTCACTCTCTCTCTCTCTCACACACACACACACACCCACACACAGTACAGCGCGCACATACACAAAAGAACGAACAAATATACAAGGCAAATGGACAAAACCCCATATAAAACACACACACACACACACTAACATGACCCCCCCAAAAAAAAATAAAAAATAAATAAATAAATAAATTACAAAAAATTAATAAATTAACATATTGATAATACTCTGCTATTGTCTGAGCCAGTGTGTGTTGTGGATAAGGGGAAATAGGCCTACAGAGAGAGAGAGAGAGAGAGAGAGAGAGAGAGAGAGAGAGAGAGAGAGAGAGAGAGAGAGAGAGAGAGAGAGAGAGAGAGAGAGAGAGAGAGAGAGAGAGAGAGAATAGAATACAAGCAAACATAAATTAACACACACATGCACAAACACGTATTGATATAAGCAAAACCCCGAGTAACCAGTGAATCAACATATCGGATAAGGTATAGGGATTTATTTTAAGCGTATGTACAGTAAATGCGTGTGTAAGGAAAATAAATAAGCCTATACACTTGCATAATATAAACAAACAGACACACGCAAACACAACCACATTTTTATTATCTCTCTCTCTCTCACTCTCTCCTACTTTACTGTCCTATTCTTCCCCTATAAACTGTCCCTGTCTAGTAGTATTAAGGCCGGACCACCTAGTTGGGACCGCAAGGTCTGTGGTCTGAGTATATGTGTAACTCTGTATAACACTCTCTCTCTCACTCACTCACTCACAGTCTCTCAACAGGAGTGACTTTGATGCCAACCAACTCACTCACTCACACTCTCTCTCTCACACACTCACTCACTCTCACTCTCTCATCAACAGGAGTGACTTTGATGCCAACCAACTCACTCACACACACTCTCTCTCACTCTCACTCTCTCTCATCAACAGGAGTGACTTTGATGCCAACCAACTCACTCACTCACACTCTCTCTCACACACTCACTCACTCTCTCTCATCAACAGGAGTGACTTTGATGCCAACCAACTCACTCACTCACACTCTCTCTCTCACACACTCACTCACTCTCACATCAACAGGAGTGACTTTGATGCCAACCAACTCACTCACTCACACTCTCTCACACAAACTCACTCTCACTCTCTCTCATCAACAGGAGTGACTTTGATGCCAACCAACTCACTCACTCACTCTCTCTCTCTCTCACACACTCACTCTCACTCTCTCATCAACAGGAGTGACTTTGATGCCAACCAACTCACTCACTCACACTCTCTCTCTCACACACTCACTCACTCACTCTCACTCTCTCTCATCAACAGGAGTGACTTTGATGCCAACCAACTCACTCACTCACACTCTCTCTCTCACACACACACACTCTCTCTCTCACACTCAACAGGAGTGACTTTGATGCCAACCAACTCACTCACTCACTCACACTCTCTCTCTCACACACTCATCAACAGGAGTGACTTTGATGCCAACCAATTCACTCACTCACACTCTCACACACTCACTCTCACTCACTCACTCACACTCTCTCTCTCTCACACACACACACACACACACACACTCTCTCTCTCACCATTAACACATACAGTAGTAAGCCATGATAAGACTGGAGGGGGATTTCAGAGGCAGTGTGTACGGTGAGTGAGTAAAGGAAATTCCAAGTACCAGTAGTTGGGTAATTTGGGAGATAGTAACGGAGATGAATTATTACGAAAGGTCGGACACGGGAAAACATTACAGAAAATAATAAGTACCGGTAACTATAACAAAATACATAAATTACTAAAGGTTGTGCACTTAAAACAAGAAACAAATAAGTACCGGTTTATAAAACAAAATATAATAAATTAATACAGGTTGTGCACTGTAAAACATCAAATAAACCACATAAATAAATAAATAACCAAAAGAAAGATGAAATCATTAATATTATGGTACGGTACCGGTATGTAGAAAGAGTTATAAAATCATTGGAAACATTAATGGTGATTTACCTTTTTATCCTTATTCGTATATAAGTTTATCATTACCTATATGCCTTTATAGGGGTATATTATTATGGACACTTCAATTACGCATTTCATACCGTAACTCAAATATACGGATATGTAAAAGGTATGAAAAACCATTGGGTAGCCTACGTAGGCCTATACGTATATTGATAGTGATTTAAAACAGACAGGGTACCGGTACGGTACTTTAAAAGGGTATAGGCTATATATGGGTATAGGCTATATATTAAATATGGAAACTGTATATATATTGGATATGCTTAAAGCTTTTACTTATTGATAGTGATTTACCTCTGGCCTTAAGGTAGACGGGTTTATTACTATCAATACAGGGTACTTAACCCCTTCAGCAGAATGAACGTTAATTTTCATCATATTCTGCTTACCATTAGACCATTATCTTTAGCTTATAATCTACCTCTAGGATTCAAAGGGGTATATACGATCTAATTAAGCCCTCTGAAAACATAGGTCCTCCTTAAACAGCATAAAATCGTCTAACTTTAGCCAGAATAAAAGGTAAAAAGTCGTCATCGTGCTGAAGGGGTTAATCAGAGTACATTAATTATGGAAACTGTATGACCCCTTTCAGATCAATAATTGTTGAGAGCGTATACCGGTATCGTACCGGTATCTTATGAGTCGAGGGAAAATCCAAATATATCTGGGTTATTTGGAAGGCAGCTAGGAATGAATGGTTACTCTAAGTCACATTATCACACATATTTTCACTTTAGAATGTATTATAGGCAACGGCTTAAGATCATTGAGTACGGTATATTTATAGTATAGGCCAGGCCTACTGTATACATTAATTGTGTATATAAGAGCTTAAATAAGTTACCGTACTTGAAACCACGTGCTGTACAGGTTCATTGACTGTACTGTACGGTACAATGGAGAGAGAGAGAGAGAGAGAGAGAGAGAGAGAGAGAGAGAGAGAGAGAGAGAGAGAGAGAGAGAGAGAGAGAGAGAGAGAGAGAGAGAGAGAGAGGAGAGAGAGATAGAGAGCGAGAGAGAGAGAGAGAGAGAGAGAGAGAGAGAGAGAGAGAGAGAGAGAGAGAGAGAGAGAGAGAGAGAGAGAAATTAGATTAGATATACACAGATGCTCTCCACCCCTTCCCCCTCCTATCCCCAATAAAGATAAACAACATATTACCTAACACCCCTTACACGAGCTGACAAGTAATGACATTTATACCCTCAATATACAAAAAGAACAGAAGAGAGGAGAGAGAAATAGATATACAACAGATAGACTCCAGTAGCCTACCCTATCCCCCTTCTATCACCAATAAAGATAAACAACACATTACCTAACACCCCTTACACGAGCTGTCAATTAATGATATATATATATATATATATATATATATATATATATATATATATATATATATATATATATATATATATATATATATTACAAAAAGAAGAGAAGAGAAGAGCAGAGATAATTAGATATACAATAGACTCCAGTAGCCTACCCCATACCTCTTCTATCACCAATGAATTCATATTTTTTCACCAACCAACTTTACTTCTAAACTCAATTAATGAAGTCAACAAATACAACCCCGAAAAGGGTTGAAATATGGGAGCTATCCCCCCGCCAAAGGCGGCTTTCTAGGGCCTTTCCTAGCTGATGCTGAGAGGATTGGGTTCTAGTCATGTGGTGATGGGCTGGTCTATCAGAGTGAGAACTGAGCAATCTCTGCCATACCCATAGCTTACTCTGACTGTTCCTTTTACTTATATATTTTCTAGATCTCAAGTGACGGCGTCTCTAACGTGGATTGACCTCCCAATCTACCAAGATTGGAAGCCAAAGCGTCACATTTTTCCCTTGCCCCTCAACTTTCTCTTCATAATTGCTGAGGGGCACAGGGCCCTGGGTGGGGCTTTGGTTTCCCGGGCGTTTCCGCACCCTCCTCAAGCTCCCCGCCATGGAGTGGCTTCGGTCACCCCTTTATTGTGGTCGGCGGGGAGGGTTCTGTGGGGGCGCTCGGTTATGGCCTTGGCCTTGCTCGGGGCCTTGGGGCTGTTCGGCCAGGCAGCTTGGGGAACAACAACAACAACAACAACAAATACATGTGGCGCTCCAAGGACTCGAACCTAGGATACTCACACCGAAATTCCATAAACAATACTCTTACCTAACACCCCTCACACGAGCTGTCAAGTAATGATCTATATACCCTCATTATACAATAGGGGTAATACAATATGGATACAGCTGCCACACACGAGGATATATATTACAGTACACAGACAGGTTACATAACTTACAGCAAGCAATATTTGTGTCGACGAAACATTGCATTAATCACCAAAGTCTCTATAATCGGTTATAACCATAACCCTTAACATTATCTCATCCGACGACTTGTGGGTTAGCCTATAATGATATTTGGTTTAATTATCATTGAGAATTTGGTAGCTTTTGCCATTTTCGAGCAATGCATTTTAGTTGTCCCCTAGGTTAACAAAAACGCCTTCCCAGACTTACTTCAAGTCTCCGGGTCGAAGGCCGATTTCTGCAAAGTTACAGGCTCGCCTAAAAAAACAAAACAAAACATACCTGAATGGGGTGACACGTCTACTTATCGCCAAACTAATGGGGTAAACATCTTAAAATCTCCAAACTAATGGAGCGAAACAGGAAAGATTAAATACGAAATAAACTGGGTGTAAATGGGGTTAAGTGCCTGAAATACGACATTCAGTACGGTAGCCTACGCAGGGAGGTTACCGGGTACACACTTACATAGCCCATATTACATCACACAATATGTGGCCATTAAACAATGCACATCATATCAACAAACACATTTCATGATGACCTTCAATTACATAGCTGTAGACTAGAGATCGGCAACGGCTAACCTTCGCCATCTTGGTGCCACATGTTCCTCTGTTCACACTCAAACAACTCCCATACCCATAATAAACAATCGGAAATATTGTTACAGGATAATGATAATAGTTTGGTTTTCCGATATTCATTCTACAGGATTAAAAATATACGGGTAATAAAAAACAAACAACAATAGAAATAAAGTAAAACCCATATACAGTACTGTATTAGTATCGGTAGCTAGAAAATAGATAAACTAAATTACTACAATACTTAAAGGTACATTTTGACAGAATATTTACGTATTAATCAAACTACTGGTACTATATTTCGGTGGATATTTAGTTATCGATATCGCGTAGCCTAATGATTGGACGACGTACATGAACTGCCTGGTTGCCTCTAAACATTACACACAATAACAACAAAGTAGGCATTTCACAATAACCTGATAGTCGTGTTTCTATTTATATTTATTTATTAGTTATTATTTTTATTTTTGTTTTTTACTTGGCGGAAAATTCAATCCCTTATCAGCTGATTTCTCGATACCGGTACGTAATCGAACAATACAATAATTGCTCTCTCCATCTCGATACCGGTACGTAATCGAACAATACAATATTGCTCTCTCCATCTTATATATACCAAGTTTTGATAATAAACTACATATTTCGATATAACGTCCTCATAATAGCTGATTACTTTCTAAGTTAGCTTTAATAAAAAAAAATAATGAGAGAGAGAGAGAGTACAGAGAATGGGTAGCCTATTTAGTTATCGATATCGCGTACAAAATGGACCACGTGGACGAACTTGCTGGCTTCTATAAACATTACACAATCAACAAAACATGACCTTACTTACAGAACCTTACACAATATATTTTATCTCGTTCCCAGCAAGAGGCGTCACGTTGCATAATGTGCATATATGTTGTAATCCATCAAGGTACAGCAGATAACGGAACGCTTATCACTGACTAACAGGAACAGTAGAAAGCCCAGTCATCGTTACGTTTTTATTCTGCCGTTTGCCTCACTGGCTGGCTATGGCCATTTTCATATCAACACACTGCATATATATATATATTGGCTCGAACGTCCCTTCATTTTGGCCCTGTCACTTTCAACTCTGGGGGAGGCACTCGTCACAGACAGTTCTACCTGTTGTCTCCCTCACTCAAATAGAAACAAAATATATATATATATATATATATATATATATAATTGGTTGCATCCCTTTGGCGCCAAAATCCTTAGAACCATGAACAAATTGGCTTGGGTATTCAGCCTAGGGGGTTCCAGAAGTGTTTAGTAATTAGGCTAACTCGGCTTTTATGAACACAGTTTTACATGAGCAGTAGCCTACTGTACTCCCCTAATTAGGGTACATTATGTCTGTAAATGAACATAATTATTAAAAAAAAAAAAAAAAAATCATCATATAGGCTAGGCTACTCACCTGAAAAAAAAATATATAGGCCTAGGCTCTATAAATAATCAGTCGAAACTTCAAAGATTTGGTGGTAAAAAATAATAAAAACGCTACCGTTCCAAAGTACAAGGATAAAATCTGTATCCCTATAATATAGTGTTATCAATTTCATTCTAACACCAAACACTTCCCAAATAAATTAATGAAAGTAAAAGCCTAACCTGATTTATCAATGACGACCAACGATTTCTGAAAAATTAGGCCAACTCTGGAGATACTTCACTAAACATATAAGAGGTAATATCTGAGCATCCATTAACCATATCGGGAGTAGAGGATATAACAACATAAGCCTACGACCCATCCAATGTCAATTATATCACACTAACATTTCCCGAACATGCCCCTTGCTATCTTTGACATTCTTCCCTTACCCAGTACCTACCATGCAACAAGCAGCCTAATATAATGTGGATCAGCTGTTCTGATGTTGCTTGCTTACCGTCGTGACAGTCAGGGTGTCAAACCTGGGCAATTTTGTTCAGAGACTTAATGGGTATGAGAAGGAATACAAGAACATTTGCATGAAATGGAATTTGTTACGGCCAGTTTATCACTTCCAAAGGCGCAAATTGAACTGTAAACCATAACACACCCGTAATGTCCTTACATAATACATATACAATAATAAAGACTAATAATAATGGACTCACGGTAATCCTTTATGATGTAGGAGACAAATATGTGGCAGCAGCGTTATTTTCCCGCCAACCTACTTCTCCCGTCTCTTATGTCCGTTTTCTGTTGACTTTTAATTTCCCAAGCCTAATAATTGTGTAAAATTAAGCAGGAAACTTACTTATGGGTTTCTTTCCTGTAAATAGGCTATTGTTCATATTTCTATTTTCTATGTATTGTATTCACATGCCTTGAACATTGTATAAATAATAAAGCATGGTCTACAGTTTCAAGTATGCTCCTCCGAGTAAGCGCATAAGTTAGTTACTTATTTGCTTTTTACTCTTTCCTTGTTGGAACTGCACATCAAAATGTAAAAAGTAAATATGTAACAGTTACGTTTTACCTATTCACGCTTACTATAGGCTATAGGCTATAAGCTAGTTACTTTTAACCGATTTAAAATTGGATAATTTCTTCCCACTTTCCTTGTTGGAACTGCACATTAAAATGTAAATAGGCCTATGTAACAGTTATGATTTACCTATTCACGCTTACAATATAGGCTATTAAGCTAGTTACTGTATACCAAATTAAAATTTGATAATTTCTTCCTTCTGAGTGTTGGGCTTGTACCGAGTGGTAAATAGGCTAGGCTAAACAATAATATATATAAATAACATTCAACATTTCTAAGCATTTCGACAAGCTTCTCAAAATTGATGGATAGTTAAGCTAGTACGGTAGGTAGGCAAGGCAGACAGATAGATGGGTAAGTAAATAGGCCTAGGTAAGGACAAGCTGGTCAAGTTAGGTTAGGGGTAAATTTCTAGAAGACATCATTGTTTCGTGACATTTTAGGGGTTTCCACATTCCAGTGTTGTTTTACGTGATTCACTCAGCTGTCATCTTGGGAAAATATGAATGTCTTCTAAAAAATATCCAGGTCAGGTTGGGTTAGGCCTACTAGATAAATAAAACTATCTTACGTTAACAAAATAAAACAAAACCCTGCACCATGCTTACCTTTCCCTTCGTAGCAGACAAGCGAAGCCATAGTCGCCCGTACTATCTCCTTCCTTATCACTTTAAACACGCTTCACCTTATTCAACGTAACCCACAGCCTTACATAACACTGTCGGAGGCCCGCGCTACCTGTCACGTGACTGCCGTATGTCTGAGTTACGTAATTCGTGGATAAAACATCAACATACGATGTTGAGTGTCCACCCTCTTACGCGTGCACGTGTACACAAACCTTGGAGGCTGGAGCATCTTGACTTAGGGACCACTTAAATGTTTACCTAATTTACAAATTTGTCTTCGTAATTTGAAACTTATTTACTTATAAATAACAAATATAACCTTATATAAATATATATATGATAAGTAGTCGTATATAACTTGAATAGGTGGAAATATATTATTTACAATATGAAGATCTTATTTTTCTTCCGAAATTGACGCTTTTGTTCCTATCATTCTTCCGTTTTCTATAGATATATAATATTCTCTCTCTCTCTCTCTCTCTCTCTCTCTCAGAGAGAGAGAGAGAGAGAGAGATGATTGGAAATTAATTATTGATTATTGTAGGGTGGGATCCTATTAGTGGATTATAATAGTGAGTGTGTCGATTGATAGATACACTGATTGATAGGCAGATAGATAGATAGATATGATATATAAGAGAAGTAAGCTTGCAGATATAGGCTATCGATAGATAATATATATATATTTGAGACAGACAGTGCACATCCTGTATGTATATATAATATTACTTTTCAGCTGTAGAGGATGACAATTAATAATATTCGAATTAAACCTGTCACTCGTAATAAAAATAGTACATATGAATTTGTAATTGCATATGTCAAAGAGGGAATGTGGTAGATTGTGGTGACGATGGTAATGGTGGTAGTTGTAATTCTAGTGTTAGTGGTAGCCTAGTTGTAATAGTTATTGTGTTAGTTGTGGTGGTAGATGTGGTGGTGATATCGGTAGTTATGGTGGTGATAGTATTTTAACATGTAGTGGTGGTGGTAGGTGTGGTAATGGTGGTAGTTGTTGCGATGGTAGTTGTGGTGATAGTTGTTGTGGTGATGGTAGGCCTAGTAGTTACGGTGGTGGTGATAGTAGTTGATGTAGCTGTGGTAGTGGTGGTGGTGGTAGTGGTAGTGGTGGTAATTGTGGTGGTGATGGTGGAGTCGTCCTAAATCAAGTAAATATTCAAACAGCAACCGACAGATGGCGGTGGAATCCTCCCGGTAATATTTAACACGGACGCCGCCCTTTGCCACCACCATCTATGGGAGAATCTTCAGGGATTTATTTTACAGTAGGTCACATTTCTTTGTATTTTGCGTTGATGTCCTATTTTGCACGAACATTTTCATACCATAGAGTCAATTACAACAATCGGTACCCATTTCTACAGACCATCTTCTTTAAAATATCCTAACTCGATATGCAACTATTTTCCTATTTTTTCTCTCACTAAACGATTTTATTCAGAAGGCTCTAAAAATCGACTTTGTAAAATCTATCACAATTAGCACTATTTTGTATGCAACTAGTCCTTCCTTATCTGCATAAAAGTGCCTAGGAAAGCAAAAGATATAATAAAAACACCATCGTATGAAAAGGGTTAAAAACAAAGGTGTTTTTCTACCGATAAAAGACCATGACGCCTATAACAGCCCAAACCCTACAGATCAAAAATTGACGATCGGTCGAGTACAGTATATGGGTGATTGGTCTCTCTCTCTCTCTCTCAAATTAAATACTTGGTTCTTTCATGTATATCTGTCTGTAACTGAATATCTGTCTATCTATTAGTCTAACTACATATCTATTTATCAATATATCTTTATTTTTCTATGGATGTATGTATGTACTGTATCTATCTATTTACCTAGCTATAGCCTATATTCCTTTATATATCAGTCTATCTATCTATCAACCAATCAATCAATTTTCCCATGTGTCTACCTGCTACAGCCTAAAACCCTGAGATTAAAATTTCACCTACTAGTCGAGGGGAGATCTATGGCCAAATGGTTACTGGGGAATTACTGAGATAGATCTAAAGGTAACACGCACGCACATACACACACACATACTTTACTCTCCCTTTCTTTCTCTCAGCATACACATACACATACCACAATTCTGTATTGACTGGTATATTTAAGTTACCTCTCTCTCACACACACACACACACTAACTCACTCTCACTTTTTTTTTTCTTATGGAAAAAAAAAGGTCCCACCCCTTTCCCATTCTTAAGTAAGCTATTTTAGATTTACAGAAGTGACCATTACTTCATGTCCACAAACATTTCAGTAATGTAAGCGTTTCCTATTTTTTTCTCACACACTCTCTCTCTCACACACACATCCACTAACTCACTCTCTCTCAGCATACACACATACACATACACTAATTATGTCTACACTGGTATATTTAACTTTTCTCCGTGTCTCTCTCTTTCTCTCTGGTTGTGAATTAGAAAGATATCGAAAGTTAATTGGTTTGTGAAAGTTTATATAGAGTACCGGTAGCTCGGAGATATGGTGGGCATTACGGGCTTGGGGTAGGTTTGTAGGTAGGTGTGTGTGTGTGAATAATCTAATGTATTAATTTAACTCCCAACTTATTTTTGTCTATTTGTCAGTAATTGTATTTGTCTAGTTATTTATATATAATAATCAGTTATTTTGCAAGAAAGTGTTATTACATTATGTAAGTCTAGCTATCATTCACACACACACACACACGCCTACACATATAGTCCCGTTTTAATAGTTTGCCAACTCCCTCTGAACATAAAAACTCAATCAGCCGTCAAATGTTAAACATTTAGATGAACATTTTAGTAGGTAGCGACGAACAGGACTAACACATTTGTTTTTATTCCCCCCCCCCCCCTCTCTCTCTCTCTTTACATAACACTACTAAATAATATGCCTTATCAAATCTTATCACCTAATAAATCACCCACAGATCGCCGAGCAAAATGAACATTATCAATTTACAGGAAGTAATTTAATGATCTCGAGGATATGTAACCCGTTTATATAACATTATTAACAGATTAACTTGTTCATGTAGTAATGTACACCCTATGTGGTGGATTGTGTTCTTTTATTTAATAATTTTCATTTTAGTAAGCGTTGTTTCCACATAGCGATTTTGTTAATTTAATTTGACTTTATATTGTCCTTGTCCCAATTTTGGTTTGTTTAGTTTGCAAGTTTTACATTTTAATTTAAAGAATGAGGATGTAAAGTTGATGCTAAACGTCTATGGTCCATAGGACAAGGGCTTGATCTTGTAACAATACATATATTCAATACGTCATAATTCATCCAGAAACCTACTGTACAGTTGTCCACATAAGTTCTGTTCCTCTCTATCATCTTATACATGGAAATATAACGTGCATGACTGAATCGAGTTTAGTTTCTAATGCAGTGGTTAACTCATCTGACTAGTCAAACTGATAATTAAAAGAAGCCACTCATAATTCCTTCATACTAATTTTACTTTCATACTTATGATCACAACGAGGAACAGAACTTATGTGGGCAACAGTACATATTATCCCAACCTGCCACATATAGGCCTACCCTTTTCATTTTACACTCCCTCCATAACCTTCCATACAACATTAATTAACGCCGATGGTTCTGGGATGTCGGAGTTGTATTTTTTCCACTGTACTCGTTGTCATCGAAGCTTAATTATTCCTCTACAGTAGGTTTGATCTCTCTATCTCTCTCTCTCTATATATATACAGTATATATATATATATACTTTGTATATTATATGCAAAATCTAATTCAATAACATTGATAATCTTGCACATACACCTTGTACTTGTAAATTACTATAATTATTTTTAGTTATCCAGTGTTTCTAAGAGCCCGGGACTATATATATATATATACTGTATATATAGATTTTTTGTTAATGTTTTGTTGTTTCTCTTCGGGCTCTGTCTCGAGTCAGGCACCCCCCAGCCGTGCCTGAATATATACATAAATTATGATGAGTTTGCAACTAAACATTTATTATTATGAATATAAGAACTTATTTGTACATTGTGTTGATTATATTCTCCAATCTATTATCAAACTTGTTGTTGTTGTTCCCTAAGCTGCCTGGCCGAACAGCCCCGAGTCCCTGAGGAAGGCCATGGCCACGATCGGGCTTTCCCACAGAGCTCTCATTGAGTGTAGATTGTGTTGTTTTCATTAGTACTGTGTATGTATGTACAGTACCGTATGTATATACTCTGGCACATACCCCATTTTTTACATTTATTATATATGTTTTGTATTGTGGGTGGCCGACTCGAGACATTGCAACATATACATATTCAATCTCCTATATTTAAATGTGCCATACATTTCATATATCTAAAATGATTTTATATAAATTACTTTCTTAATTTTATTTTGGTCATCCATTTCTATATATATATTTTTTTAGTCAGCACATATGGAACTTAATTATACAACTTAAAATACATTAGGACACAGTTAAACACAAGATTTCACCTCATAATTTTCTTTATTTCCTTACAAAAATACTTTCTCTATCTTCCTTCAACACAAGAATTTTACATCAGCGACTAATGCCTCTCTCTCTCTCTCTCACACTTTCTCACATTCACTCGCTCTAACTCTCCTTTTCATCTTCCCTGCTCCCGGCCAATTCTTGCAGCAATTCCGCCGTTATTTAAGTTGATAATTGTTTAGGGTGTATTTATTGATGGTATTTTTGGTGACTGATAGGTCTATAAAACATCTGCTTGATAAAGTCTGTTTTGGTGGTATTTCTAAACGACTTCAAAGATACAAAATTTGGGTCAAACAATAAATATGAATTATATATGTTTCTGGTTTTGGATTGTTTATCTTGCAAGTTATACATCTTACTATACCTGTATATAGTCGGCCATAATGATATAATGTCCATCAATGATCTATATCTAATACCGAAAAATGTACAAGTTTGTCTCTATCTAATACTGGGGTACCAATGAGGCGGAACTGGCAAGACTTAAGCGTTCAGGAGAAATTTGGGCACACCTTTCACGCTCCCGACAAAACTGATGCTCGTTTGTTAACAGGCTGCCCTTTATAAAAATCAACAGCCGGGGTTTTTGGTATATACTGTATATTATTTGTTCAGTTAAAATCAAAGTTATGCAATATGATGGTTGATAATTTGTTCATAAACTCAATTTATGTATAGGACTACTGTACTGTATATATATATTTTTTGGGGTTACAGTATTCAAACCTTAATAACAAATTCATTGAACAATGTTATTTTAATGATGGTACAAGTTTATTCTAATATTGTGATAGATAGTAATATTTTGTTCTTTTAGCAATATTTTTAGGATTGGAAATATTTTATAAAAAGTCACAATTAATAGTTATTGTACAACTAAGCGGTTTTCTTTTTACCATAATCAATTGAACTGGCAATAGTTTTGTTCGGAAGAATGAACCGCCCCATCATCTAATTCACAAACACACACATGCACGCACAAAAACTTACATGGATACAGTAATTATTCACAAACTGTCGACATCACTGTATTTATACATTTAAAAGTCCTAACATAAATAAATACTTGACCACAAAACAAAAAATCAATTGACTCTCTTTCTAATAAAACAAAACAAAAAGAATATCTATCTTATCTTTCTACTAATGCCCAGAAATAAATAAATAATAAAGAATTGTAGTTTTATTTTATTCTAGTCGAGACCTGGTTTGGCGTTCAGTCGTTCGAGGAAAATCACTGCAGTTCACGAAGCTCCGGATTCCGATAAGCTCTTTATTTTACGGGGTTCTTACTAAGCTGAACAAATTTATCTGGTGGTGGCAAGAGTAAAGTAAGATCAAGCACAAATACTTGAACCCGCCAATATAATACTTTATTTTTATTTTTGTTATCATATACTCTCGCCAACCCCACATATTTTATTCTGCTTTGGATAGTTCCCACATAAGTTAATGCCATATAATGTAATGCCACTGTTTTGTAAGCCAAGTGAATAAATAAATAAACAAATATATACACTGGTGCCACAAAGGCCCACAATACTGTAATGGATTTTGAAGAATAATTAAAATTGTATCTTCATTAAACTTGCAATACCCGAGGCAAATCAAGACCGCATAGAATCCCTCGACTCCGACTGAACGCTCGTCAACACTGAGAGACCCTTTAGGAGAGAGGCAGGACTAATGTTTTAATTTTGTGCCATATATGCTTAATTTCAGTAGCCTATATAAAAACAAATCAAGCTTATACTGTAGTCCATTCAAAACAACTAAGCCAGAAATATAAGAGGTTAGAAGATCCAATATCTGACCTACTAATATGAACAGACTATAGTATTATTAATTTTATTTAAAGTGACATCAATGATCTGCCAATGATATGAACAATATGTACAGAAGCAGTCACTTTTGTTACCCAAAACAAAATATATATAAACAGCATAAGAATCAATATATATCTCAGTACAGTAGTTGCTTTAATCAATAAGAAAACCATATTGATTCTTACGCCATATATTTATTCGAAAAATGGTGATTATGGGTTCAAACTCTGAATTCCCAAAGGCTCTCTCTCGTCACCTTCGCTCGACTCTAAACAACACACAAACAAACTCATGTCTTTTGTTTCTCAGGAAGGTTTGGGGTCGGGATGGGCAGGGCAGGGGGATGCGGCGGGGTAAATATACTTCTTTTAGTACCATGACACATTTTTTCACTATATTCTGGCAAATTCTTTAACTGTCTTGATAGCCTAATGCATAAATGCGCGGAATTTGGGTGTGAGTATCCTAGGTTAGAGTCCTTGGAGTGCCACATGTATTTGTTGATTTCATTAATTGAGTTTAGAAAGCTAAGTTGGTTGGTGAACAAATATTAAACAATAGAAGAATGTACTCAGGTTAAGAAGGACGTCTAGGTATCAAAGGGGTAACATACATATTAATTTACCCTCCGACTCACACGATCCCTTCCTAAGCTGAATAAAATAGACTAATGCCAACCTGAATATAATGTATACAAATGTCATTGTACTTAAGGAGTAGATAAAGGGCATAGAAAATTTAACTTGCAGGAATAGATAAGTTTCAGATTTGCGAAGAAATTACTAAAAAAATTAATCTCACAACAATTGTCGGCATAAATTTAACCCTTGATAAGTTAGATAAACCAAACCAAATTTTCTTATAAATTTTACTCATAAATTTGGCTCATGCAGATAAGTCTTTATATAGTGTACCGAACTGCACAAATAAAATATGAATTGTGAAATGTACATGAATTCAAATCATGCAGTTAAGTACAGTACACCAATTAAAGTCAAAGTGTGCAATAAAGTAATATGTAAATGTGCAAATATGCTTGACAGAAACGAGTACAATTTCATTAGCAAATTAAACATATAATTTTTTGTTTACTTATTAACTTGCAACAAAAATATATTCCTTTCATAATATCAATACAAATAGTGTAAATTACACAAGCAATACTTCAAAATTACAAATCAGTAACCACAAATATATATACTGTATGTCAATTTCAAAATCAGTTTGGCAAAATTTCCTACTATACAAAACGACATATATAAATAGAAAACTTTGGTAGAATTTGAGATCTCGATAAATCATTCGACGAAAAGGAAAAACAAAAATGAGCTTGAAATAATCATGATAGGCCTATAGAAAACGGTAAACCCAGCGGGCATAGCACCTTGTCTCAAGCATATAAAAGGGGAAATAGAAGCTTACGGGCAGTACTAAAACATTTTGGTAATAAACACTTAGGCCACTTTAAACACCATGCGAGGAGAGACGTCGACCAAATTGTGTAAAAATCCATAATCAAGTTGAATATTTTGGATTATTTCACCTTTACTTGTGGCGAGATGTTATTTAAATCGCATAAAAAGCTTAATATTTTAAGTCTGTTTTGTTTTTAAATTAAATTTACACTTGCTTTGTCACTGAAAATATGCAACAAAAGTAACATATCGAGTTGATTTAGAGAACGGTATGTAGCTGCTAAGTATTCCAATGAGTAAACATATTTCTTTAGTTTCACAGGTTAGCAGCTAAATAGAAATGTCTAAACTCGATTCGTTTCCTCGCATAGTGTTTACATTGCCGCATACTGTCTAAACTTCACAGTACAAAACATTTTCTTTGAGTCTACCCATCCGACCCCCGCACAAACACAATACAGTACTCATATAGAAAATGGGGCGTCTTTGGCAACCTCAATAAAAATTAACCGGATACTTAAAACAAAAAGAGGGACATATACATACATTTCTCGCGCACCGTACCATCAAAACCTCCTACTACTTAAATCGTAAAAAAAAAAGAGAAAAAAAAGATAAGGGATAGACAGTCTAACTATATATTCGCTCTTGCTCTCGGAAAAATTAGCTTATAAAATAAACGATATGTACACAAATACACACACGTACGAACACACGGAATAATAATAATACGCGATTTATTCTAGACTCTCTGCATTGTCCTATTGCAACGGATATTTTATTTATTGAAGATCGGCGGAATGAATGGCGTTTACGACTGAGATGGCGATGGGGGTAAGTTAAAAAGAAGAGAAAAATTAAAGTAGAGAAATTTGGAAAACCAGAACAAAATTGAAATGCTTAAAAAGTAACGAGAATTAAAAATCAAGAAATTTGGAAAAACAGAAAATGTGTTTAAAACTTGGAAAATTTGAGAAAAGGAAACAAAATTAAGTGGTAAAATAAATACAGTACTGGGAAATATATTAAACTAAAAATACATTAATAGATACCGGTAGAGAATAATACTAATAAGGGAAACTAATTATATGGTGGTGGAATAAATATAGTGATGTACCGGTACTGTATATGATGGGAAAGTCAAGAGTTTATGGTAAAAAAGAAGATAAAGTTATAAAATGTTGATGTGAAGATATAAAACTTGCAGTAGACTGAAATTGTGAATCGGTTTAAAAATGGGAATGAAAAACTCAGAAAAATCTGGGATGGCGACAATATATCTATCGCTAGGCTAGCTACGTCTATACCTATCTATCTATCTACCCCTCCAGACACACACTGACAGACACACAAGATGGCCGACTCAACTATATATGGGAAGGAGCTACGCTATACAGATCCCCTTCGCTATCAGATGCCCCAATTTACGATATTATTATAGGTTTTTAGGGGTTTGGGTTTGAGTTTTGGCTGGTCCGAGAACACATCCCCATTTACCCCATTAATTTTAGGGTTTGCTATAGGATTTTTCTATTTGAGATCGGGTTTTCAGGAACGTAACCCAATCGTAAATCGAGGGAGACCTGTATTTAATTACTATATCCGCTGCATTGCATTCCCAACGCTATATTCTGCCCGTTCATCCAGGGTCGTACTTACATTGATCAGTTTCTGCCTGAACAATGAAAAATACGACACGTTCCTGAATTTTATCAAGTGACTGTACGCTTTTGAAATACATTGGCATCTATATGTAAGGCTTAGCAGATATATTACTTAAAGAATCATAAGGTATACAATAATACAACTTATAGGTACACTCCCAGACACAAATCCTGGACTGATATGGACCCTGGAACAGCTAAACGAACCTCCATAATGCAAATCTTAGGCAATGAATTAATGATAAGATTCGATTTAGTTCGGGATAGCTTTGGAACCTCAAGACCACGATTTATGTTCGAGTGTACCTGTATGTTTCAGCAGGTGTGTTGTTTATGTATACCCGCATGATGTAACAATAACAACATGACATTTATATATCTTTAAGGCTTATCAGTTTATCAGATACCTTGAAATACACCTCACATTACAAGGGCATAAACATAGCAACTATATTTAAAGCTTAGCAGATATCCGTTGCCTGATAATTACCTCATAATATTAGCTGTAAAACATAAAAAGTAGCTGAAAACTTAGCAGGTACTGAACACCACATAAGAAATACAATATGGCAGCTATCTGTAAGTCTTAGCAGAGATATTACTCGAACTAAAACGCAAGAAATCCAACACGGCGGATATATGCATGCCGAACTGCGTAAACCTCCCCCCAACAGTTGGGCCTGCTCATAGGGACTTACAACACTCTACTCAAAGGGCTTCAGGGGCAGATGATAAACCAGGAAAAAAATTACAATTGTGAACAAAAACTGTGGCCATTATACCAATAAAATCAGAAAATTAGCATAAATACTTTTTCTCTCTCTCGATATAATTTAGGACGAGGCATTTTTCTAAAAACAGTAGGCCAGAATTTTCAATGGTTTAAATTTTCACATTCTATAAGCTTAGCCACGTAGTGTAATTCCATTGATGCATAACCTGGTATCTGATGCAGTACCCCATTGAATTGGAAGATCCAGGCCGTAGAAAATGGAGACCCGGTGACAAGCCGATACTGTTTATTTTTCTTTCCGCGACTGCTATTTTAAACTAGATGTGTGTGTATGTAACTTATTTGGTTTTGTATGTGAGTGAATGTGTGTATTTGATTGTGTATGCAAACCTACTGTATGTGCGTATAATTCGTACCGGTATGTGTGTACATGGATTTCAAATTGGATATGTGTACTGTATGGTATGTATGTGTCAAGTTTAGTACCGGTACTGTACTGTATTTGGTAGTACTGTACAGTACAATATGGAAATGTAATGTAGTACATCACCAATTCTGGAATTATTGCAAGTTTAAACAGCCTGTGTGACTATTTTACTAGTCTATTGATAGTATTAGGGGTTTTATTCTGGTAGTCTGATCATAGTAAATGTTCAATGACGGTTTCTTGTGTGCAGCAATTTAAGTTTATCAGATTATTGCGTGTTCTATTTTAGTGATTGATATAATATAGTGTCCTATTGTATTTGTCTGATCATAGTAACTGGTCCATGAATGCTGACTGTGTGCGGGCGTTTACATCAATCCGATTATTGCGTTTTAGCTAAGCGGGCGCGGCGACGGCGGCGATTAACTTCAACGGGAGGTACAGGAGGGAGCGAAAAAGGTTCATCATTGACATCTTGTTCATCAGTATTTCTTTGGCCTGAGCTGCAGCGACCGACAGACGCACACTTACACCGCACGGGACACCAGCCCAGCTCCGGAGCCAAGTCCAGCTAGTCGGCCAAGTTCGGTGTCCTTGGAGCGGCGATTTAGGCATATCCGGCCTTGCTATCCGAGGAAGCAAGAGAGACAAATATTACACGACGGCTATGACCAGCTCGGAGCTTCGGGCCTCTCGGACTTGAGCAACTTGCTGGACTTGGTAATACGAACTCAACTGGTGTCCGGCTCGGCTTTACTTGAGCAAATGACTCCGGTCCTGTACAAGGGAGACTCTATTTACACTATTTTACACATCCAGCACCAAAATAAATTAAGTCCTTTACACTATGTTACACAAGGGGGTCAAGGGAGGGGAGGCTTTTCAGGGGTATAATTTTCTAGGGTATACTGATCTGTGGGTTTTTTAGGGATGCTTGGGAGTGGGACGAATTGTGGGATTCTCCGCAGGTCCTTTTTTCATAGCACGGGGAGATATCACCAGACAATTTAAGGGGGTAATTTTGGCATGAAGAACAGAAAATGTGAGGCTACTGAGGGATGGGGGGGGGGGGGGTTGTTGGGTGTATTATACGGGGGAGATCAGGGGCGGGGGAGGGATACATTTCGGGGGCTTATATCATGGCGGGCCTTTAGAGCACCACTATCGGGGGCCGCCATCAAAGACTCTCCTGCGACGAGGTTGAGCACTTGTCACTGGTGGAGGTGTGGTGTGGGCGGGGTGGTGCTGGGCAGAGCCAGGGGTGCGCCACAATGGTATCCAGTGAAGGGCGCTCTGAGGGCCGCAACCGCAGGCACCAGCGCACCAATTGTTGGCAATCCTCGGTCACGTTGCTACGGAACGAGACGCGCCCGGCGAGAATCTGGTGGTCGTGCTCGAAGGGGATGTCGCCGCAGACCATATCATACAAGAGCACCCCGAGGGACCAGACTGTCGCCGGGACACCCTCGTACTGGTTGTGGCGGATCCATTCAGGCGGGGAGTAGACCCTCGTGCCGTCGAAGTCTGTATAGCTCTTCTCGGACAGGAGGGCCCCTGAGCCGAAGTCGATTAACTTGAGGAGAGGTCGGCCCTTGCTGTCCTGCGTGACCAAGAGGTTCTCGTCCTTAATGTCACGGTGGATGACGCCGGCACTGTGGCATTCTCGTACAATATCCACCACCTGAGGGAGATAGAGAGAGAGAGGGATGGTCAGTTGAGAAGATGAGAAATGAGGATGCTAGAGAAAGAAAGAGAGTAAGAAATAATGCTACATTTGTTATACAAATTATTGGGCAATTCATTACTTGACAGCAACAATACATTCAACACTTATAAATCAAGGAGACATAAAATAACATAACTATTACAGTACTGTATAGTACTTAGTGCAAATAACATAACTATTACAGTACTGTATAGTACTTAGTGCAAATAACATAACTATTACAGTACTGTATAGTACTTAGTGCAAATAACATAACTATTACAGTACTGTATAGTACTTAGTGCAAATAACATAACTATTACAGTACTGTATAGTACTTAGTGCAAATAACATAACTATTACAGTACTGTATAGTACTTAGTGCAAATAACATAACTATTACAGTACTGTATAGTACTTAGTGCAAATAACATAACTATTACAGTACTGTATAGTACTTAGTGCAAATAACATAACTATTACAGTACTGTATAGTACTTAGTGCAAATAACATAACTATTACAGTACTGTATAGTAGTGCAAATAACATAACTATTACAGTACTGTATAGTACTTAGTGCAAATAACATAACTATTACAGTACTGTATAGTACTTAGTGCAAATAACATAACTATTACAGTACTGTATAGTACTTAGTGCAAATACAGTACATGATATTTTCAGTTTTTCCTTGAACTCTCTTTAGATGAAAGAGTACCCAAGGAAGAGATGAAACTGCTATGTATTAACAATAAAAACTATATGTGTTGTCGGCTTATGTGCTCCAGCCATATTTTATGTTATTGTGAATTTTCCAACCACTCAAAAATGATACTGACCTGTTTAAAGAGCAGCCTGGCCTCTTGTTCGGGTATGACCTTGCGTTCGGTGATGTAGTCGAACAGATCTTTGCAG
>CM064528.1:43472541-43500193 GCA_032716605.1 Paralithodes platypus
TCTGTTCCAAGTTTATGTGTCACTGTCTATCCCTACCTTGTTCAACCTTACCTCACCACCTGTCCCCCATCCTCCTGACACCTGCTTCTATCTACCCCCCCCCCTCTCTTTCTCTCTCTCCTGTCCACTTTTCCACCACCTGCTTCTTAACTCATCTGCTGAACTCCCTACCCTTGGACAACACCTGCATTGCACATGTTCGAACCCTCTGCCTATCCTGTTCACTCTTCCACCACTTGCTTTTGACTCTTGCACATGTTCGAACCCTCTGCCTATCCTGTTCACTTTTCCACCTGCTTTTGACTCTTGCACATGTTCGAACCCTCTGCCTATCCTCTTCTCTATCTTGTTCACCCTTCCACCACCTGCTTCTTAAATCATCTGCTGAACCCCCTACCCTTGGACAGCACCTGCATGAATCATTCTATTTTTCTTGCACCTGTTCAAACCTTCAGCCTATCCTTCCCCTCACCCATCCTTCCTACCACAAGACAACCCCTGCATGCATAAATACCTACTACTATCCTTCTTGCACCTGCTCAAACCTTCAGCCTGCCCCCCCCCCCCCCCCCTCTCTCTCTATCCTACTCTTCCTTTGACCAGCTGTTCTTTTATATATGCTCCAGCTCAACCCTACACACGCCCCATCCTGCTGTTAGACCCTGGACAAAAGACCTCCTTGTACACAAGATGTTCGTATGTTGCTCATTTATATGCTACCTAGTGTGCGTGTACTTGGAGGTAGATTCCAGTATGTTTATGCCCATACATTCTTTTACAAACCCTCGTATACGGTCCTTATTGTTCATTTTCCGTCCTACGCAGAAAAAACTAGAATACTGTTTCAGAATAGTATGGAGAAACGCGTCACCAAGTACTGAAGGGGTTGAGTTAATTTGATCCAGTTCTAGCCCTCCCTCTCTCTCTGTCTCTCTCTTATCCCAGCAGCTGCCCCCCTCTCAACACAAACAGCCACCCACCTGCCTAACCTCTCACCTTGTTTGAGTAGTCTGCAGCTGCCCTCAACTTGTCCCATACCACCTGCCTTGGGTATCCAATGTACCCTTGGTTTAAAGGTACCCTGCCTCACGCACTTTTCAACCATCTATCTAAATTGTCTAAATTGGCTTTGTCTCGAGTCGGCCACAGCCAGCTATGGGGTACGTGTCTGACTATATACAGTACCGGTTCATACATTTTGCAATGAGAAATATGTTCCAAATTAAGTACCCATGAATTGTATAGCGTACGGTACCTACTTTTCAAAGCCGAACACATATTTTCCCACACAACTGACTACATTCCTCGACACTTCCCTTACCTCCCGCCCTCCCCTACCTACCCGGGTGCTTACCTAACAGTCTCCACCACCAACCTGTCTTCTTTCTCACTTTCTATTTTCATCAACACATTCCCTATAATCCTTAATACCTCTCTCACAACCTAACTATATGAACATAAAGACTCCCTAAAAGCTAAAATACCTATCTCACTAATTCCTTTAACGTGACGATAGTGCGTTGTTATATGTGCGATTAGTTTGCTTGGGAAACAGATTAACTTGCTCATGTAGTAATGTACACCCTATGTGGTTGATTGTGTTCTTTTATTTAATAATTTTCATGTTAGTAAACGTTGTTTCCACATAGCGATTTTGATAATTTAATTTGACTTTATATTGTCCTTGTCCCAATTTTGGTTTGTTTAGTTGCAAGTTTTACATTTTAATCTAACTAAAGGAACGTTAACATATTTCCTAAGATCTAAATACCTATCTAACAATCTAACTAAAGGAACAAAAACAACATCCCTTAAACCTAAAGACCTCCCTCACAAGTTAATGAATTAAATATATACCGGTATTATCTAGCCACATAGACACACTCCCTATAACCTAATTATGAGAGTTTGGCATTAACCCTCTCCGACATATGACGCAATTTTGACCCGATTAGGGATACTTTAAAGCTTTTATTACCATCAGGGGTATTTAGAAACCTTTAGTTTAGTTACTTCAACCTCTGCAGTTGTCTTTGAGTTAGCTGTGGGCAGAAAACTAATTTTGGAGAGGTAATTATAAGGGAATAGGTCCGCTTGGGGGCATTATGTGTATGGCCACCCTCGTAAGGGGAGTAAGGCGTCCGGCAATAGATAGAGAATTATAAGAGTGAGAGAACTTTATTTCTTATTGCTAATCTGGCCACCTCTGCGTCATATGAGTCTGAAGGGGTTAATATGACAAGGGGATAGTAGTTTCATATGTTTCTATTAAGTATCGAAAAATCAGTTGCTAAGGGATTCAAGTTACCGTCAGAAAAAAAAAAAAAAAAACCCTACCAAACTACATTCTTTAACCCTCCCTACCAACAATACAACTACTTACCTGTCTACCTACCAAACTACATTCTTACCCTACCTACCTACCAACCACAGTACCTACCTACCTACCTACCTCAACAACCACCTTTTTAACCATCACCCCATCTTGCCAATACCTACCAAACGGGTTGAAACGGCATTCCTAGCCCCCTTTTCTACCTAAATACCGAGCCCCCTTCCTTCCCACCTCCTTTAACATCAATACAAAAAGAAAAACTATCACACATACAAACTCGTGCATACAATCATTTAAAATATACACGAACAAACTTACAACCAATATTTACATTTAATTTGGACTACCTGTATGATTCGTGTGTGCTTAGCTAGTACTACTGGTATCCCTTTTCAATGTAGCCAATGTCTATATTTATTTTGAAAGCATCTAATTTGTTCTCTCTCTCTCTCTCTTTCTACCCCTCCCTTCTCATTTTACATTTATATAATGTGTTTATATCTTCCTACCCCTCCTCTCTCTCTCTCTCTCTCTATCACTAACTAAATATATCTATCTTTGTTTATGTCTCACTATCAAACAGAAGCATGTACAGTACAGCACATCTATCAATTCTCTCTCTCTCTCTCCTAGTAACGTAAACAATACGTTAGATAACTGTCTAACTGCGCACAAATAATCTTCAGTGGACGTTAGGTAAGAGGCGCCAGTATTATTGATGGGTGCTACTGGTTGGTTGATTTATGAGAGTGTGTGTGTGTGTGTGTGTGTGTGTGTGTGTGTGTGTGTGTGTGTGTGCACTTGCTTGTTCGTCAAGGGGAATCCACGCAATGCGAGCTAAGCTCATTATTATCGCGCCTCCTTAACTGGGAATGTATTGCGTGAAATGCATGTTAAGTGTTTATGTATCGTTGGAATGGCTGTGGATGTGTGGGTAGTCTGTATTTTAGCCAATTGGCGATATCTGGAAACGAAGGCTTAGGGTTAATCTGTACGGTACCAGTCTCACCCGAAGGCTTAGGTTGACCAGTAGCTTAGGTTGACCAGTACGATACCCACCTTGTAACCGATCACCAACCCCAGATGGGACGTCACAACTTCGTCCACTTATACCAGGTTCCTATTTATACTGCTAGGTGAACAGAGGCTACACCGTTAGGAGACTTGCCCAAATGTCTCTTCCCCGCCCGGGTCTCGAACCCGGGACCTTCTGGTTGTGAGCCAGACGCACTATCAGTTACGCCACGGGGAGGTGTGTGTAAAGTAGCTATACTAATATGGTTGTATATGTGTTTAAAATGGTTGAATACTTGTGTGTGTAAATTAGGTGCCGATGTTTTTGTATAGGCTACATGTTGTTATGCCTTTAGAATGTATATATGTGACTTACTTATGATGCATGTGTACCTGTAGTATGTATATGTGGCTGAGTGTATGTATATATGTGTATGAGTGGAAATATGAGTGTATGAGTATTAACAGTAAGTATAAGCGTGTGTGTGAGTATAACCTAAAAATCCACTCCCAAACCAACCTATATACCACCCAAATCCCTCCATTCCCAGACCAGACCATAACCACCTATTATACAACTCCTCTGTTTAGTTATACAAGCCACCACTATTAAACTATGGGTGGTTGTGTAAGTACTTAGTGTGTGTGTGTGTGTGTGTGTGTGTGTGTGTGTGTGTGTGTGTGTACTGTCAGACATAGTAGTTATATTGAAGCCTTTATACTTTGATATAAGTTGTTATATAATATGTATATAGGCCTAGTGTGTAGGGTATGTGTGTGTGATTACTGCCATACATAGACGTGTTATTGAAGTTGGCATATATAAGAACATAAGAAAATGGGAGTCTGCAGAAAGCCGATTGGCCTAAGCAAGGCAGATCCGTCCCACACAACAGGTACTTACAACCTGTACTAATAGTTAATCCTCGGTTTAATACTAAAAGGATACTAGTTTTTCATAAAAGAAGAACAATTTAAACCCCATTCTGTGTATAAGAAAACCCAGTCTTAAAAATGGAGGCCCATAGTCTAAATAAATGTAAACTGGCTTACTCTGCTCTTCTCTTGTGTTATATTCAGTGGAGAAGGGGAGAGCGAGACCCTCAACCTGATCTCCTGCCAAATATAGGACAAGATCCCCACCCCCTCCACAAAATCCATATAGGGCAGCATGAAACCCTAACACATGCAAACAATTCAAATTTAAGGGGAAGATAATTGCTTCTGTTCTAGTTGCAGATATCAAAGGTAAAACTAACAGATCTAAAATATAATCTGCCCTCATTCTAGTTGCCAACATAAAAGCCGAAAAGAGCCAAGGAATATGATCAGAAATAAAGGGTATTTGTATTGGATCCTTAGAGCAGCCTTCCGTACCCAGAGGACCCAACTACGCCGAGGACCCAGCAGCCAACTAAACTACGCAGCAGTAGTACCCAACTTCGTGGTGGGATCCAAACACCCGCTTTAAGCCGTACCCAACCTGAACCCTCTATAGTAATGCTGGAACGTAGCAAGGTCGAGATGGTAGTTACCGGTATCTCTCATTGTGGCTGACCTAAGACGATTTTATTTAGTTAGTTAGGAAAAGGTAGACCCCATTCAGGTCCTAGGCGCTGCTCTTAAGGATACCAAAGAAAACACTGATTTAAGACTATCTTATTTAATCCTCTGGCAGCCACTGCTTCTTCATTTACGTACATAAACCCATCTAATAAGAGCCTAAGTAAAATTAAGTAGGCTATTCATAGTACTGGAGAGCTTGAACAAAACTCAAACACAAAATGAGGAGTCTAAAACAAACATAAAAGCTTGCAGCCTCTTTAGTCCGTACCCCACACGAACCTCCTATAATAGTACTGGAACGAAAGAGGAAAGAAAGAAGGAAGGATGCAGCGCTCTTAACACAATTTTAACGACGCACCCAGGAAGCCCTGCCAGAACTGGCTATAGTATCGTATATTTACTTTTATACGCACGCACAAAACAGCGTGTAGTCTTCGTTGTGTACAGTACTTTTTGTCTATGTGGATGAGGGAGACAAAAGACAAAGCTGCCTGTGACGAGTGCCTCCCCCAGGGTTAAGAGTGACAGGGCCAAAATCAAGGAACGTTCGAGCGCTTAGGATACTTTAAAAGGCAAGTTTGCATGTAGCAAGCGCTTATTGAAATTGAGCATTTGAGTCAGAATGGGAATAGGTCTCTCCTTTGACACTCTTAACAATCCAAAGCTATCATACCTTCTCTAATCATATAAAGCTAACCAAAGTCTTTCATAAACATGGATTTGTTTTGAAACGATGACCATATCTAACAACGTTCAGGGATTGGTCGCGTTAATTATTAGTCACACGAGCAGTTACTGTATAGCATCATAAATATTCCGGAACTTGGTATGCACTATGAACAATCAGGGGATATTGTTCGATGTGTACTTAAATCATTAGATAATAAGAACGTAAGAACACAGAGTATTGGTCTTGGAAATCACTGCGTTGTATTTTCAACTCTTTGGGTAATAACGCACTCACTTCCAGGCGATCCCAGTCCGTTAAAAGCCGTTACCATATTTGCTGAGTAACACGCATATCCAGTTTTTTGTCGCTGTCCTTCCATTACTAAAGTTACGATTAGTTATTCCTTTATCCCAGTCTTTTAGTTCTGCTTGTTTTGTTTTGCTCTCGCTCTCTTTCTTTCTCTCCCTTCTTGACGCGACATAACAAGAGGTAGAGGGAGGTAGGGAAGGAAGGGGGGAGGGATGGGGTAG
The DNA here is from genome assembly GCA_032716605.1 of Paralithodes platypus. Lineage (NCBI taxonomy): Eukaryota > Metazoa > Arthropoda > Malacostraca > Decapoda > Lithodidae > Paralithodes > Paralithodes platypus. The sequence continues at coordinate 43,478,657 of CM064528.1, forward strand.
CGCGGTCATTACTCCATACCCCCCCAACCTTCCCTTCCCTCCCTGCCTACCTAACGCGCCTAGACACCTCCCACGCCGTACATATCCTCTAACAGTCTAACTCCTATTACTAACATTTGAGAACCCATATAAACATCAAATAAAAGATAACTCGCCAAAAATCCCTAGTATAGATTAAGGGAAACTTATATAGCCTACATCGAGGTTGTTATTGGTAGAATTTGAAAGACGTGGTGCTACTGTCGGTAGAAAAATAATGAGCTTTTGATGGCAACACTCCCCCCCTGACTTCCCTACCTCCCTCTCTGCTACTCGAATTACCTCCCCCCTACTCATTCTTGAAGTACTACCACCTCCACTACTACTACCACCATCGTGTCTACCACCACTCCTACAACCACCATTTCGCGCCAAAATTTAAATATCACACATACGGACTTTTGGCGCCAAGACGTAACAAATGATGATCACCCTTTCCCGCCAAAAGATGTTTACACCTTAAATCCTACATATTCATAATACAATCTACTTTTATATTGCCATGTCTATCACTACTACATTATGTATATAGCTTAATGAAGCTGTTCTATAATTTATTGTATTTGTTTTGTGTGCATAAGCCTACGTATTTATATTTAGATGTCTGATTGACTAGGCCTAACATTTCCCGCCAAAATATCACAACTCCCACAGCGCCTATCCCATCAAATAATCTACTATTCTAGTCTAAAATCTACCCTGATGTACACGTCTACCCAGATAAAACCAGGTAGACTTTTTAGCTATGCAACCCGCGTCTCCCGGCTCGCTAAAAACTACCCAAAAACTGAGAAAATACAGGAAAAATTTTCATCTCTCCAGAGATTTTCATTTGTTGGAGGGAAAACCAGAACGTAGGTGTTACTTGTTTACATTTCTTAGGGAAGGTGAACACGTGTTTTTGTTTACAATTTTACGCGGGGAAGCGTGGAAGATTAATGTGGGTGGGCCTATTTATCACTCGAGACTTACGAGGCGTTGTAAGGAATAAAAGGTCTTAAATACTGTATTCTTTAATTGGTCCACCTAAGAACTGTTTATAAGCACCAAGAAATGTTTATTCCGGGTAGAAAATAATTTATAATGTGAAATAGTCCAAGAATTAAATTTCGATATATTTTCAATGTGCTTTAAAGATTCATTAAACAGAAATACATAACATAGAAATTACTTCAAGAAAATATAACTACATGAATGGAGCAAATATAAGTCTATGAAAGAAATACCGGCAGCGGGCAACCACAACAAAGGGAAGGGCAAAATAACAAATATTCGTACCAACTTGAAGTCAAGAATAAAAATAGACGGACAAAAGCCCCCTGTAGTTCTCTCTCTCTGTTAAGGTGAATGGAGGATATGGAAGAACAAATGAATGAGAAGGAATATACTGTGCACACGAAAACGGGAAAACAAAGATAATAAAATAAAAGATATGCATAAGAGTTATGTATAGTATGACCGAATAAGATATGAGGAAGGGTGACAGGAGATAATAGATATATTGGACGGGGTTATATGCTACATTAACTGGACATTAATTCACTTGGGTTTATATATTTGTTTTACCCCCGTTCTCCCTCATGCATAAACCTATTAGTTTTAAGACGTTAGCCTGTAATTTAGGTGGAACCGGCCGAAGAGTGGTCTTGGGGTATTTCTCTGAGCTTGATGGAGATGTAGGGATCAAACTAAAAACCTCCCCCCTAGGATGGGAAAGAGGGGGTGTTTCTAAGAGGTCAAGGATGTGGGTGGGCCTTGAACTAGACAAAGATGAAGAGGAAGGGGGGGGGGGGGTTAAGTGGAGTGGCAGTAGTGGGCACTTAGCAACCCTTCCTTTGCCACTTGATGTTGTGTGTGCATCTGTGTGTTACATAGATACAAGGACCACAGACCTTACTGACCCTATTATACCGTGTTTCAAATATGAAGTCCAGATATAATGAACCCTAACCTATGTAACTAAAAATAGGCAAGAACAAATAGCCTATACATTTCAACACATACTCCCTGGCTGACTCTTCCCATATGGTAGAAATCTTAGCTGGATTACTCTAGTCGTTTCAGAGTTAAACAGGTTAATGTTCAAGAGTTTTAGCCTACTTATTTGAAACAGGGTATAAGCAATCCGGATGAACTACATATTGGTAGTTGTTACGTAATGTAGGATCAGGGAAGCTTGCAGAAGGCTCTCTCCCTACCCACCACTTCCACCGACTTTTGGGTAGACAAGTCACATAGTTGGAACCAAAAAATGCCCCCAGAAGAATGAAAACAACCGTGTAATGGTAAATTTGTAGTTAAGAAAGTACAAGAAACATGTAAATGCCTAATAATTTGTTCAGAGAGAGAGAGAAAAAAATGAAGAGCTAGTTCATTCGCCCCATATCCTCCTTAGCAACCCGAAGACCTTCCCCCCCCCCCCCACTCACGCACAGGTATCGCTTTACACTACGCCCCCCTCTCTATCTCATTATGAAATACCCCCTACTTACACATAACCCCCCTCCCCAAACAACCTCTCTCCCCCCCACTTCTTTCGCGTATAAAGCCGACCTATTTTAAGTTTAGAGGAAATATACGCTTTTTTTGGGGCCTATTTCTTTTGACCTAGCCCTACCTCAACTCATATCTGACTGACTTTGGCTTTGTGTGTGTGTTAATACGTCTGCCTCTCTGTTATACTACGTCTCAGACAAAGTTCTATGGCTTCTTTGAGTTAGGACTTGTGACTACACTACAGTCTCCGTGTAATCCTTTTCTCAAACAAGTTTCTTCACACCTCTCCCCCTCTCTCCATTTCCAGTTTAAACTATTATAAAACCTCTTCCCTTTCTCATCAGAGCATTTTAATTTTTATTTCAGTGCAACCTTAAATGTATAACAATTCCTTACAACCCAATCTTCCACTTCTTCAACATCTAGACACCCTTGGACTAGGTGTGAAAGGGATCTGCCTTGTGTGGCCAATCAGCTTTCTGCAGACTCCCGTGTTTGTGTTTTTCTAAGACTTCTAATAGGTGTGAAAGGGATCTGCCTTGTGTGGGCCAATCAGCTTTCTGCAGACTCCCGTGTTTGTATGTTCTTCTAAGACTTCTAATACGCCTGTCTCGACATGAATGTCGAGACAGCCTTGACTGGAGGTTAGAGCTAAAAGGATTTAACACCAGAATGAGTAGGTGGAATTTGCATACCCTTGCATTTCCTTTGCGAATACGTAAGACCATGCTAACTGAAAAAAAAATACTTGAGATAGTGAAAATATTTCCAATAAATCATTTGAAGAAACGTGAAGATATTAAAACAAATAAATAAATGAAATAAATACAGACATGAAGAAAATACAAATGAGATTATGGCTGTATATGTGTGTAAGAGATTTACAGACATACTCACCACACAGACCTTCAGACATACTCACCACACAGACCTTACGATCCAAACGAGGTGGCAGGACTTGGGTGGAGTAGAGATAGCAGAAAGTGGAAAGAAGGATAGTACAGGAAGGAGAGAGAGAGAGAGAGAGAGAGAGAGAGAGAGAGAGAGAGAGAGAGAGAGAGAGAGAGAGAGAGAGAGAGAGAGAGGAAGTGAGGTTTGTAGGTGAAGAGGGGAGGCTAGTGATCGATAACTTGAGAGAAGGGGGGAGAGGGAGAGCTGGGGAGTCTAGTCTAGCAGACATGGTGTGTGTGTGTTCATATTATGTGTAGTTGTGTGTGTATGTTTGTATGTGCAAGTGTACATATACGTGTGTGTGTGTTTGTATGTGTATAATGTACATGTGTATCAGTTAGAAATATCCTAGGTGTGTGTGTGTCTGTTAGAAGTAATATCCTAGGGGTTTGTATGTGCATGTGTATAGTGTGTCAGAGTAATATCCTAGGTGTATGTATGTGTGTGTGTTTGAACTAGTAATGTATATATATGTACGGTATGTGTATGTTTAAGTTACTACATGGTATGTATCCCATGTGTGGTTGTGTGTGCGTATATATTTGTATCCTATGTGCGTAAGAGTGTCTGTGTGTGCGTATATCTTGTTTGATAAATACTGAGTAAGTCTTCGTTTTGACCTTTCCCCATCAGTCACTAAGCCTCACTGTATATTATCTAACATTTATACAACACTACGCCTACAAGAGAGAGAGAGAGAGAGAGAGAGAGAAAAGGGAAGCTATCTCTCTCTCCCTCATTTCACCCCCTCCCTGCTTGTCCTATCTCCCCTCCCTTCTTCCTGTTACCTATCAATCTACCTACACTTTTAAACCTACCTGCCTACCTACACTTTCAAACATACCTACTTACATACGCTTCTAAACTTACCACCTCACATACGCTCTAAACCTACCTACTTACACCTTTAAACTTATCTACCGATCTACCTACGCCTTCAAATATACCTACTTACATACTCTTCTACACCTAACACCTGATATACGCTCTGAACTTACCAACTTACGCATTACCTACCTACACCTTCAAATGTACTACGGTACTTACATATGCTTCAAACCTACCCAAAGTCCGTTATAGTGTATATAGACCTTTAAACTATATACCTAACTTAGATACTAGGGTCGTAGGCTAGTATATGGAAAGTATTATGATTAATATAATCATACACGATACCACAATAGTAATATACAATTACGTAGGCGGTAATGATTGAAAGGTTTAACCCATACAGTACCGGTGACGTCCTTTTCAATATATGCTGGCAGCTATTAAACTATTTTATTCAGCTTAAGAAGGATGTATACCCTTTAATAGACTACAGAGTATCCCAATTAATTATTTTACCTACCATATATCTTTCCTAAGCTTAATCAAAACGCCTAAATACAGCTGAAATCAAAACAAAAAGACGTCACCGGTACTGTACGGGTTAAGTAGGCAGAAATAATGGAAACAAAGGTTTAAGTGTAATAAGGCCGTAATAGTAAACAAGGACCGTAATCACTCACCATTTCCCATGCCGTGATCTTGGCGGTGGCGACCTGTTTGATGGCTACGGACAGACCGTCACGGACACGCCACCCAGAGTAGACCGTACCGAAGCCGCCCTTACCCAGGACCGTACCCACACGGTACGTCTCGTCCAGGGGCCGTACACTGCCTGAGAGGGACGGAAATAAAAAGGGTTAAATACGGTCTCATGGGATAAAGGGGGGGGGGGGGTATATGGAAGTCAGAGGGGTAACTGAGATAGTATGTACTCTTCCTAAGCTGTATAAAATTAATATGGTGAAAAGGGGGGGGGGGGGGGGGAAATGGGCCTGAGCAAATAAATAGATAGATAGATAATCAGAGAGGCGACCATGAACCCTATATATAGATGACGCAGGTACGGTACTATAATTCTTCCAAGGTAATCATCGTAACATCTTCAACTTCCCAGGGAGATACGTAAGGTAAACAAATGCGCATCAGTCTCTCCTTACAAGATCTAGGGACGAATTTAGTTGGTTTTCTGGCTATTATCCGATTAGGAAGGGTATATAGAAGTCAGAGGTTAACCCCTTTTGTACATGCGACGTCTTCCTAACTTTATGCTGGCTACTGTTAGACGATTTGATTCAGTCTAAAAAGGACCTCCAACATTCAATATAAATTACGCCATCATAATTATAGACTGACATTCTCCACATTCCCAGGTCATTACGTACCGTAACATATGCGCATCAAGTGTCCCCTTAAAATCGTTCATCATGTGGACAAACTGGTTTAGAAATACCTCAAGTTACATAAATCACCCAATTATGTAACGGACAGCGGTACATGGAGCCTTCGGATCTATTTATAGACTCATGTAACCGGTTAGCACATGGGTCTAGGTTGGCTATAAGATGAACAGAGATAGGGCCTAGTTTATGCAATTTCTTACTCCAAATAGTGTGAACAGCTAAGTTATATACTGTATACGCATAATTTACCGTAACACATCTGGTACTCTTGTATTGATAGACAGGTAGGCTAATAGATAAGAGTACAAGCATGAGATATAATAAGTGTACACCCATTTGATTGTGTGCCCCTTTAAAGCCAATGTCTGGAGCATCTGGGACGTAATAAACACTGTATTCCTAGTTCCAATCCCGGGAGGACCATATGCTTTCGTTAGTTTAATCATTGGGGTCTGTAATTGATGATTAATGTTAAGAACGGGGTGTTACTTAATTATCTCATGTGGGTTCGATAAATGATAGATAAATACTGATATGTTCTCAAAGTATAATATAATAAATTAACAAATACAATCATACACAAGTTAATCACATTCATCAAACTGTCACAATCTAACCGTTCAACTTTCTACTAAGCACATTCATTCACACCCAACCCAGGCGACCAAAACAAACCTTGCTATCTCTCTTATCACTCAATACTGTTAACGGTTCAGGCGATAGTGGCTGGGTTATGTAAGAGAGAGAGAGAGAGAGAGAGAGAGAGAGAGAGAGAGAGAGAGAGAGAGAGAGAGAGAGAGAGAGAGAGAGTTAGTTTACGTTATGTCATGGTTGTGATTTGGGTGTTTATGTGCGTAGCCTATGTGTGGGTTATATAAGTGTGTGTGAGTGTGTGTGTGTGTGTGTGTGTGTGTGTGTGTGTGTGTGAGAGAGTTTACGGTATGTCATGGTTGGGATTTGGGTGGTTATGTGCGTATGTGTGGGTTATATAAGTCTGTGTGTGTGTGTGAGAGAGAGAGAGAGAGAGAGAGAGTAAATATAACGACATTATAACCACGGCCATGTTGTGGTAAGTGCGCGAGAAATCATTGGTTAAGGGAGCCGCCTCGCTTTTTTTCTTTCTCTCCCTCTCTTTGGCTTGTATCCATTCGGCCCCATTCAGCTTAATGTTTTAAGACGTTTACCCCCATCCAAGTGTAAATATTTTCCTGGTGAGCGGTAGCGAGTCAGCATATATATATATATATATTTGTTTTGACAGCAAGCTAAATTTGTACATTTTACGATGGACAAATTTCTCCGGCGAAGCCAGATTTCTCCATACAATGCTGGCTCGCTATCACTTGTCAGGAAGAAATCGACACTTGGATGGGGATAAACGTCTTAAAACAGTAGGCTGAATGGGGCCGAATGGTTACAAGCCAAAGAGAGAGAGAGAGCGAGGGAGAGAAAGATAAACCCCCAAAAAAGCGAGGTGGGACCCCTTAAGGAAAACTTGGCTGCGTAGGTTATGGCAGGACAGACTGATAGGTAGAGAGCTGAGAGAGAGAAAGATAAGGCTCAAGATAGTGTTATGTCATGGTTGGTAAAAGCTGAGAGAGAGAGAGAGATAAGGTTCAATATAGTGTTATGTCATGGTTACTCTGTGGTACCGTACCGTACGTGAATGGGTGGGTGGCTGACATTGTGGCTAGGATTAGGGGGGACGTTGATGCGTAGGATAGAAGGGCTAGCTGGATAGAGATAGACTAAATGCACAGTCTAGGATAGGAGGGCTAGTTAGATAGATGGAGATAGACTAAATGCACAGTCTTTCTTTCTTCATCCTCCCCCTCCCTCTCTCTCTCCATTGCAACCACCCTAGGCCTAAACCTAGCACGGGTACCGCGATAGAACCCGCACGGGAGTAAACCAATTAAGGCAGCTCTAGGCCCCCACTTTGTAAATTGACTTTCCTCTCTCCAGATAACTACTATGGAAAAAACAACAAAAAACTAATAAACACGCTGGCCCGAGACGCCATTTGTACCGTACATTTAATTTGAACCCTTTCGAGATCCGATTAAGCATTTTATTTTTGTTGTCTGGCTATTAGACTAGGTTATTCAGATTAGGAAGGTACCGGTAATATGGAAGTCAGAGGGTTGATTGAGATGGTCTTTACCCATATAATTCCCACACGTCCTTCCTAAACTGTATATAATCGTCTAATGGTAGCCAGAATATACTGTCAAAATGCGTAATAATCTGTAAAGGGTTTAAGTCGGAAGAGGCTTTTAAACATTATTCTGTATCCCTACTATTTAGGCCTATGGTAGATACACTTAAACCCTTTTAAGCAGGATGAGGCATTTAAATTTAGGCCTACCGGTACTTTTTTAGATTGTATACAGCTTTAGGAATCAGAGGGGCGAGAGGGTATGTAACCTACTCTCCCATTAACTCTGAACTCCCATAGGATCTTGAACTGATTAACATAGGCTTAAGGGGGGAGGGGGGGGGGGGGGCGGGGGAGAGAGAGAGAGAGAGAGAGAGACTTGCTTTTATTCTCTCCTTTTCTCTCTTTCTCTGGCTTGTATCCATTCGGCCCCATTCAGCCTAAAGCATATTATGGTTCTCCCGGGATACCACACCCAGAACATAAGCACCTAAACCATTACACCACATTAGTCAAAGTGAAAACATATGTGATACAAAAAGGTAACGTATCACTATCTAAGAAGCAACTCTCTCTCTCTCTCCATTTCCGCATTATCACAGAACTTCCAATCCCAAACCAACCAACTCAAGTGGTTCGGGAAAACATTATCATTCACTTCCACTGCCATCACAATCTGGCCACCCATAAACTCTTTACAATATTATCGATAACTGATCAATAAATTATATCTAACTGGTCATAAAGTCAGTAACGAAAGCAATTTAAATATCCAATGAGCCAAATCACAAATAAACGACTATTTAATTCAATTTGGAAGACGACTACTACTACCATTAAACTATGGGTAGGCTACTACTACAACCGGTACTATTCTGTTTATAGTGCTACTTTGATGTACAGTACTACTGGTACCAATAGCTACTATAATACAAATACATCAAACATTTAAATACATAAGAACATATAGACAGATAAGGAATTAGTAATGGGAAAGATACATGAATATTAACATAACACTATTTACAATGCCGTGTATGGGCCAATCAGCTCTCTGCGGACTCCCGTTTTCTTATTTTTTTATACACGCACTGTAACTCAAATGATTGATTACAATACAGGAAGGGAAAATATCGGTATAGTACGGGCTATCCTAAACTCCTAAAACGATTAAATGCCTTCAAAACCTGCCCAGTGAAGCAAGACATTTAACAACCTGTCAATTATCATGAGCAACAAGAATAGGACTATTTACCATACACACACCAATAAAGTGAATAAACTAAAGTTCTGTCTCCTGATCAACAGTCATTTAAGCATTCAGTGAAACAGTTGAACGTAAAAATCAATTGTGGAGAGTTGAATAGGTCCATGATCAACCCTTTCAGTATTTCAGGACGCTATCAACCCTTTATTCTGGCGAATATTAGACGATTTTACTCAGTTTTGGTAAGCCCTCCAGGGATAAAAGGGGTACAATATGTCTCTGTCTTGAAGGTGTAATGGTTAGTCACCGTTAGAGTTTAAGATATGTATGTGGCAACCCAGGTTCGAATCCCGGGAGGATCACATGCTTTCATTAATTTAATTGAGAGGTGTTGGGAGTGAAATAAACAAATAATATTATAACCCTCTGACTTCCCAAATCCCTTCCTTAAGTGAGTAAATTCGACTACTAAAGACTAGACGGAAAAAATAAGCTATACCGGTACCTACTAAAGAGTTAAATGTCAATTGGGCAAATTACAATGAACTAAGTTACTGAATGGGCCTCTAGCTTTAAATGTAAATGACCTTTCAAAACTACATCAGTAGGCCTAAGCAAGCCGTCTCCAAACCGGTAGATCAAGTAATTCAAACACTCAATGGACTAATTCGAGCATAGCAATCAACAAGCGACCACATACAATAGGTCTAATTCTAAAGGCCTGTCTGCGCGAATTAAGTAGGCCTAAGCAATCTGTCACCAAACCGGTAAAACAAGTAGGCCTACCGGTAATTCAAACATGCAATGAACAATTATGTGTACCGGTATAACAACCAATTTACAATAGGTCTAATTATAAAGGCTTGTTGGCGCGAATTAAGTAGGTCTAAGCAATGTTACCCAACCGTAATTCAAACATACAATGAATGAACTCTAGTCTCTAGCATAACAATCAACCATATGACCTACAATAGGTAGCCACTACTACTAGCCTACCATATAATTATACAGTAGCCTATGTCTAAAGTTTGCTTTTCAATGCAAACGCAACAGAGATAGCCTAAATTGTCCTCAAACCAGTAGAATGAGTACCGTACTATGAATTAAACCCGATGAACTTAACAAAGCCTACCTGCCAATTAGGGTAGCCTAAGCAAAGTCATATACCGGTACAATAAGGCTTAACATTTGTTCCTAGAAATTAACACCTGGATGGGGATAAACGTCTTAAAACAGTAGGCTGAATGGGACCGAATTGATACAAGCCAGAGAAAGAGCAGAAAAACAGCAAAACAGCAAAAAACAGCAAAAAAAAACCTTAAAGGAGCGTTAGCCTATAATTTAAATACCTAACGAGCCCCCACCACCACCCAGCTAAACGGCCTACCATTGATTCCAGCCACAACACATGGCAAATTACCCTAGGTCTACATCATAGGCCTAATGTCTGAAAGGCTTGGTGTATTTTAAATATCGGACCAGGGAAATGTCACGTGGGCTGGGATAATTTAGAAGGGTTGACCACTATTGTTGTCTGAATTCCGGACAACTTGAAATTCACCACGGCCATTATGGTGACTTAACAAAAACACAAAATATGCTAAATTTTATGAAGGTCATCACCCTTTGAAACTGACGATAGGAAAGATAAATCGTAGGCTTGTGCATCATTCTTTAACTGTCTTGATAGCGTAATGCATAAATGCGGGAATTTAGGCCTAGTAGGCCTATCCTAGGTTCGAGTCATAAGAAAATAAGAGTCTGCAGAAAGCCGATTGGCCTAAGCAAGGCAGATCCCTGTCCCACACAACCCCAATTACAGGCTCAACACTCTAATCCTTGGAGGTTAAACACCTGTAGGATAAAATGATAAGAACAGTTACTCGCTGATATACAGGTACAGAAGGCCTTTTAACACAGATATACAGGATAATAATGTTAACATGCAAACCTCGCCACGTGTCCCAAAACTCATCAGTATAGGCTATCTCTAGGCTAAATGTCAAAGTAAGTTCCATCTCCAGAATTATATAGGCTAGCCTACTGCAAATACAAGTACATCGATCATGGTATTAAGACATTCAGAACCACGATAGCCTATTCAACAAATATTTTAACTCAAAACATTGGATTAACATTAAAAAATAAGAATAACCTAGGAAATTAATGGCAAGCATGGTGGTAGATCCCTTTCACACCCAACCCGTCCCATACAACACACAACAATCGAAAAGTAAACAGATGGTCAACTTGTCAAGGGAGAGTAAACTGTCACCAACATTACGCGCGAAAACATATTTTGGTACGGTACGGGACACGGAAAATAACATACTTAAATTAAAGACCTTTCACTTATGATAATCCACCTGTCCAAATATAAGTACTTTAGTTGGCAATTAAGTTACGTTAGTTTGGCACTGTATTAATGTCTGCCAGATGGTGCATAAGGTGTGTAACCTAGATGTAGGCTAGGCTACAAGTACAACAGAATAATAAACTAGTTCGCAAATGTAATCGCCGTTAATCTCTTGAACAGCTGAAGCACAGGGGCCATTTAAATACTTATGCAAAATTTTATAATTTGATTAACATATGGTTATTGCCTATTAGCCTAAGCATAGCCTAATTAACGTGCGAACCTGCCTCATGCATTAGCATATGATTTGTCAAAATTTAATTGCAGCCTAGGCCTAAATGGGAATCTAAAGCAATTGTGCCTTTTGAACCTGCTCATTGAGGTGTGGGCCAATCGGCGCTCAGCAGACCCCCGTAATCTTGTGTTAATTTTCTTATGTGACCATTTTCTTATGTTCTTAATCTCTGACCGTTTTGGTGGGGTCAGTACTCAAGGTATTAGTGAGATTGGCCTTGTAATTGGGGTTGGGTGTGACAGGGATCTGCCTTGTATGGGCCGATCGGCTTTTTGCAGACTCCCATTTTTTAATGTTCATCCCTTGAATCCTTGATCTCTCAAACTAGACCTAGGCCTAGCCTTCTTACCTGGTATTCTTACCTGGTGGGCTTCCCAGACCCCAGAGCTAAGAAGTATGGAACTCTCGTCGACCGGAATTCTCGTCGAAGGGCGAACCTAGAACTCTCGTCGACGATGGAACACTCGTCGACGACATGGAACACTCGTCGACAGGTCCACTTACAAAAAAAATCGTTGAAAAGAAACAATCCTAGTTTAGCCTAAAAATATATATTTAGGCTATATAGCCTATAAACTATAATTAGAAGTTATGGTGAAGCTTAAGAAAAGTGGTTGTGTAGGTAGTGGAACACTCGTCGACGACATAGAACACTCGTCGACGGCGAAAATTGGAACAATCGTCGCCGTCGACGAGAATTCCGGTCGACGAGAGTTCCAGGTACCGCTAAGAGTAGGTCAGGGTCCACGGAAGCCACACACTGCTGATGCGCCAGCCCAAAGATAGTTTATAGTTTGTAGCAAAAACAGGAAAGTATAGAGATCTATGGACTGGAAAGTGCATCATAAGCAGCTAAGTTAACAAACAAGGTATAAGTATAAGTGGTTGAGGAGGCCAGGTGTGACATCGAGAACAAAAATCATGAATATTCATATAAGACTCCTGCAAGATAGTCGGAATGGGCAGCCTCGAAAGATAACAGGTTAGTCAGGGATACCAAATATGTGGGCAAAGAGTTCCACAGACACATAGGCCTAGGACTATCTAAGATTTTTTTTTTTTCTTATTTCAAGCTGGCATCTCGAGTGAGCAATTTTATATGGGTGACCCCTGGTTGAATCCTTGAAGTTGAACCTGCAAAACCCAAACTAAGAAAGGAAGCATATTATGCTGCATATAGGCTAGGCTAGCCTAAGATATTTTATAGGTCTCACCTCATTTGGGTTCGTTAGTTTCAAATGGGTGTAGGCCTAGTCAAGCCTGCTTATTACTGAACCTGTCAATGTTTACCGTACGTCAAGCTACAGCCATGTCACAAGGAGGCAGGCAGCCTAGCCTATACACTAATTTGATTCCTACAACTTCTAAAACCAACATTTGAAGCATAGGTTAGCCTATGGTGTAGGCTATTTTATAAATAGGTCCTATGGTGTGGACCTAGTTTGTGTTCGATAGGCCTAGCCTACAGATTCAAATGGGTGTATAGGCCTAGGCCTACTGTCTCCGCCTAGGCTACATTGGTATTATGACTGTGCTTGTAATGCATATGGCTATAGGCTAATTACGTATGTTAAAGCGTATGGTAGTAATTCTGAACATAGCTTGTAAACATGCCCTATTCTCACGAACATGTTTATAGCCTAGCCTCGCTAGCCCAATACAGTTCCATCTGTCACACACACATACACACGAAAAATTTCCCCTTACCTCTGGGACATAGAGGGGAGTGGGAGAGGCGAGGTGAGGGGGGCGGAGGGGGAGTGGTGCCCCCCTTGTTATTGTTGTTATTGTTGTTATTGGAGCTCGAAGAAGACGAATGGTTGTTGTTATTATTGTTGTTGTGGTGGGCTGAAGTAGTAGTAGAGGTGGTAGTGGTATTCCCAGGCGATATCGGTCCACACTTTGAGCACATTTTACACGTTGTGGTGGTGGATTTGTCACAGAAAACAGGTGGGGGAGAAACAGTGCTAGATTGTGGCGCCATGATGTGCGGGAGCTTTGTTGAAACCAACACGTCCACCATAATCCGTCATGCACTATCGATATTCAACAAAATATTTCACAATGTGCGATTTCACTCCTAGTGCGAGAAACACGGAGCGCCCAGCCGCATAGGTCCTACCTCCACGAGAGCACAGGAGTAACTGATGAATACATATGTCTACTTGGCACTTATACAATGTGTTCCTCCGCCACTACCAGCCTCTACCCAGATCTACTATCGTTAATGCGGATTTCTAAGTAATTCCCTCTTACAGAATGAGAGATAAACTTATTCTAAATCGTTTTCGTGCGTTAGTTTCCAATTTGAAGGAGACCAAATGGATATATCGAACGCCAGACAGGAACTAGTTTCTTCTCAAGCCCAAGCGTAATATTTACGTCTGGGATTCGTGTGTATCTCTGACGTCACGCCAAGAATTCAATACATTCAGGGAGGCTCTGCCAACAAGGCTAGTCTTATCATAAACTTCTATGAATAGTGCATTTTAAAATTATTTAAGCGCTACTCATGGATACATCTATATTATTTTAAGTTATTTATACCGAAAACACAAGAACAAATTATTGACAATAGGCAGACATTTTGCAAAACATTCTTGGCGGGTTATTTTCTAGGTTGGCAGCCCTGAAATTCTCCCTAGTGACTCCAGCCAATGGGAGCTTCTCTAGCCGCTCGACCAATCAGCAGCCGACCCTGATTTAATTCGTCTGGCAACCCCTCCTCTACTACGCTACAGGGGAGGAGGCGAAGGAAAGGGGAGGGGATGAGGGGGGTGAAAATAGGGGTGAGGAAGGGAAGGGAGGGGAGGTAACGTGGCGCGCCAAACACAATTTCCCGCCAAAAGTGCGTGTGTGTATGTGTGTGCGTGTGTGCGGACGTTGACTCCTCCAGCGCGGGCAAATCTCTCAAGGACTTGCCCTTCGTCCCCCTATATTTTCTCCCTCCCTCACTTTCTCCCCCCTATTTAATCTACCTTTTATCAATTATCTGAGCGGCTGAGCCTCCTGTTCACTTAAGTTCATTAAGGGACCCACTGAGGGCTGCTCGCGGGTGGCATTGTGTGCAGGGGTGGTGGTACAATATTTAAGAAAGCATTGGACGTTTTATTTATTTCACCTATAATCGCTCAGCAGCTAATATTTCCATACTTTTTGGGATTATATACAACTAGCAGGGGTACCCGGCGTTGCCCGGGTAATCACCATCATCACCATCACTACTACCACCATTACTACTACCATAATCACCATCATCAATCACTACTACCACAATCATCACAATACTACTACTACCATAATCACCGGCCTCGACCTCCCTGTGCCTCATTAAACGGCAACCTCGATTTCGGCCGCTAAATGAGTTCCGATTTTGGATCTGACCTCATCCGTACTCCCATTTTGGGGGGGCTGCGAACAACTTTCGTTCCATACACCTTTTCGATCGGAGGCCTCCTGCCCCAAACGGCCCTTTTTCCGATTTCGCGCCCATTTTCTCCGTCCCTTTCACCCTGGGGAATTCTATTTTTCACTAAAATCTGCCTAGGGACCCCCTTACTATGCATACCAAGTATGAACGTTCTAGCTTAAAAACTGCGGCCGCCTATATAGAACAGACACACACAGAACATCGAAAATATTATATAGATTAACCTTTAATCGGGTGGATGGGACTCATCAGCCTTGGTCGGCAACCCATCTAGGAAGACAACCTTATACAATCCGGGTGGATGGACTCATCAGCCTTGGTCGGCAACCCATCTAGGGGAGACAAACTTAAAAATTCATCCTTATTGCTTACCTAAAGGTGAAACAGGTTGGTGGATGAACTAGCTGCCCACCATTGTGGACAATGTGCTAAAAATTACATAGAAGGTCTCTGAGTCGGATGGTCCCTAAGTTTAGTGTTCATTCCTGTAAGTCCTTTCGTAAACTGGCACGGATTGTCCTTATGGGGAATAGGTCCACTTGGGGCGTTTTGTGTATGGCCACCCTCAACGGGAGTTAGGCGTCGGGCAACAGATAGATAGAAGATTTCGACGTATTTTAGCAGTTTATTTTGGCTATCATTAGACAATGTTATGCAGCTTAGGAAGGATCTGTGGGATTTATGAGGGTATAAAGACTGTGTCAATTACCCCTCCTTTCCTAAACTGAATAAACTCGTTTAAGGGGGGTCACCGTTTTTTTTTATCTTTCTCTCCTTTTCTCTCTTTCCCTGGCTTGTATCCATTCGGCCCCATTCAGCCAACTGTTTTAAGACGTTTATCCCCATCCAGGTGTCTATTTCTTCCTGGCAAGCAATAGCTAGCCAACATTGTATGGAGAAATCCGGCTTTGCCGGAGAAATTTGTCTATCGAAAAATGTACAAATTTAGCTTGCTGTCAAAACAAAATATATATATGCTAGCTCGCTACCGCTCGCCAGGAAAATATTGACACCTGGATGGGGGTAAACGTCTTAAAACAGTAGGCTGAATGGGGCCGAATGGCATGAGGTATAGTCAGGTCATTAATTCTGCTGCATTTTGAAACCACGACCAATTTAAAGGCAGCATCAGAGCAAAGGCTAATAAGTCCCTATGGGCTTCCTGCGCAGGAATATGACTATGTGTAACGCAAACATTCTAGCACTTAACCCATTCAGTACCAGGGACGTCCTTTTTATCATATTCTGGCAACTATTAGACGATTTTATTCAGCTTTGGAAGGACCTCTAGCTATAAGACTTCACACTATCTCAACCAACCCTTTTAACTACCACAGATCCTTCCTTAAGCTGCATAATATCGTTTAAATAAAGCTGGAATACAATATAACACACGTCGCTGGTACTCAAAGGGTTCCACATACAACATAAATTAACTAATAATCCTCTACCCTTCCAGTATGAATAAATTAGTCGAATAACAGCAAGAAAACAGGACAGAAATGGGTCGTCGTATCATGAAAGGCCTAAGGAATGTTCAGCACTATAAACCCCCCTGATGATTTAAAACCCATACGTTCCTTCCTCTCTCTCTCTTTTTCCTTCCTCTCCCTTTCTCTCTCTCTCAATTCATTCATCTATCAATCAATCCATGTATTTACCTATGAATAATTATTTATATCAGGTGTTTTCTAATTCTCACTCATACTCACTTTCTCTCTCTCTTTCTTTTCTCTCTATCTTTTTCCTCCCTTTCCCCCTCTCTCTCTCTCTCTCTCTCAGGTGTGAAGGAAGAACAAATGGTCAAGTTTCCAGTGAATGGTTTTACATGAGGATAATGTTGACGTGGCTCTCTCTCTCTCTCTCTCTCTTCTTTTCTATCCTTTTCTTCAACTTTTCCTTTTCTATTGGATATGCCATCTCTACTAGAATTAAGTCCTGATCACCTCGTTTGGATCGTAAGGTCTGTGTGGCCAGTGTATCTATGTAAATCTATGTACATCTCTCTCTATCTCTTACACACACACACACACACACACACACACACACCATAAATTGCGAGTTCGGGTTTTCACATATCAATTTAAGAACCCTATTTAATTGATCACCTCGGATAAATTCCCTCAGCACCGTAATCCGTTTAGGGTAATTCCCTCAGCACCGTAATCCGTTTAGGGTAATTCCCTCAGCACCGTAATCCGTTTAGGGTAATTCCCTCAGCACCGTAATCCGTTTAGGGTAATTTCAATAAACTCAAGATAAATTGATAAATAATGTAAATAAATATAGAGAATAAATAATAATATATATATATATATATATATATATATATATATATATATATATATATATATATATATATATATATATATATATATATATATATATATATATATATATATATATATATATATATATATATATATATATATATATATATATAGATAGAAATGCGTATGATCTTAGAGCCGTTCAAGTGTTGCGCATTTTATTCGTAACTTCTAAGGGGGATCACCTGGATTTTTACTCTCCTTTTCTCTCTTTTTCTGGCTTGTATCCATTCGGGCCCCATTCAGTCTACTGTTTTAAGACGTTTATCCCCATCCAGGTGTCGACTTCCTCCTGGCTCGCGATAGCGAGCCAGCATTGTATGGAGAAATCCGGCTTCGCCGGAGAAATTTTTCTATCGAAAAAATGTACAAATTTAGCCTGCTGTCAAAAACATTTCAAAAAATATACTGGCTCGCTACCGCTCGTCAGCAAAAATCAACACCTGGATGGGGACAAAAGTCTTAAAACAGTAGGCTGAATGGGGCCGAATGGATACAAGCCAGAGAAAGAGAAAAGGAGAGAAAAAATGAAGGTGACCCCCCTTAATGAAACTACGTCTTCCTTACTGTATTAATGTCACGACCGATGTATGTTACGCAATGTAACCTGTGTGTGTGTGTGTGTGTGTGTGTGTGTGTGTGTGTGTGTGTTGTCGACCAGAATAATTCTCGTAAATATTGACCAGTATTTCAATTTTCGCCGCCGACAAGTGTGAAGTGTTCCAATTTATATGGTGTGTATTTTATTAAGTGATAACCTGTTCAACTGCCCCCCCCCCCCCCCCCCTAGTGGCTTTAATTTAAATATTATTTATTTTGAGCCCAAATGTTTTCTCAGTTGTTGTAGTGCACTATCTATCTATCTATCTATCTATCTATATGTTCAGGCCCAATCCCCATTTTGGGGGTAGCCGACTCAAGACAGAGGAAGAACAGGGAAAACACAAAAACAACATAAAACAACGAATAAACACAGATAAAAAGCACTAACTCACACACATCCAGGTCACCCAGGAGAAGACCCAGAGACCAGGGTCACCAAGGTCGCTGCAGCACTCCCCCGGTCCCCGACCACCCGGAGAGGTTCCGATCTCGGCAGGCAGACATGCAGCGGAGCCAAAGCCACAAGCCCTCCCACCACACTTCCAGGCGCACCCTTCATAGTAATCGTCCCCCTGGGCCAGGCGCCTGATGGACTATTATCTAGGCCAACTTGCGCCCGACCCCTTACTCCAAATGAGTAGTGTCCAGTTGGCCAAATAAGTTATGTTCCTCGTCGTGATCTTATGTATGAAAGTAAAATAGTATGTGTGGATGTGGTATCTTTGTGGGTATCTTTTAATTATCAGTTGACTAATCAGATGAGTTAACCATTACATATAGAAAAAATAAAAAAATAAAAAAATAAAAAAAATTGTAAATCAATCATGCGCTTTATATTTCCTTGTAAAAGATCACGGAGAGGAACATAATATATGTGGGCAACTGTACATAAGAAACTACACTAGTACTTCAATCAGGGACATCATATTTCATTATCCATGTATAAGATCACGGAGAGGAACATAACTTACTGTATGTGGCCCCCTAACAAAGATATAGGGAAGCACTGGTTATAGATAGATAAATAGATGGATAGATATATACATACCGGTTAATAAATAGATAGATAAATAAATAGAAAGGTAAATAGATAAATAACTCACCTGTAATACAAATAACGTCTCCATAATTAAAGGTACGACCCATCCGCTGCCTCTCCTCACTACCCAAGCCCTCCATCCCGACTGACCTAACCTGACCTCACCTGGAATGTTGTTTTGTTATGACCCTGATCCTCCCTTCCCCTGCCCCCCCCCCCCCCTTGAATCCCCCTCCCCCTTCCCCTGACCCCTCTTGCCCCCCCCCCCCCCTTACCCTGACTCCCCCTCCCCCTTCCTCTGACCCTTCTTGACCCCCTTCCCCTGACCCCCCCCTTGAATCCCCCTTCCCATAATCCCCCTTCAACCCCACTTCCCGCGATCCCCTCTTGACCCCCCTTGTCCCCCCCCCCCCTCCTTCAACCCCCACTTTCCGTGATCCTCCCTTAAATCCCCCTTCCCCTGACCCCCCGTGCCTCCCCCTCCCCTTCCCCTGACCCCCCTTGCCTCCCCTCCCCTTCCCCTGACCCCCCCTTGCCTCCCCCTCCCCTTCCCCTGATCCACCTCTGCCACCGACATTAGTTCCAGGGCAGTAATTCCGTTTCCAATGTACCCTTACCCACTCTAAACCACTGTTTGGACACTTGATCCTCAGTGTTTTGAAGGACAAGCAGCCTAGACGGGTCACTAGATATGTTGTTGCTTAATTTCCTTTGTACTCTTATCTACCCAGCCACCTGGACCCCCACCCTTCCTTCCCCTTCCCCCGTCCTCCCCCCCACCCCAACCAGTTTACGGATTGTTCCACGTTCTAAAATTCCCCACGTAGGATACCGGGGGGGGGGGGGGGGGGAGTAGAGGGCTGTCCTTAACCCTTTATAGGAGATCCCGATGACGCAAATAATTTTTCCGTATTGCCTGGCTATTATTAGAAGAATGTTGTCCTGTTGAAGAACTGTAATGTCTACTGTATGTAATCCACTAAATTTATGTATTATATTGTAACTACTTTGAAAACACTAAACCCCCAACTGTATATTATTTAATAATTTGTAAATATTATGTAAGAAGAATCACCACTGAGTCGGTGGAAATAAACTTTATTATTATTAATATTAATTAGTATTTGATTATGTATTATGTAATTATTATTATTATTATTATGTTGTTGATCAGGTTAGGAAGGGGGTACACATGGAAGTCCTAGGGTTGATGGAGATAGTCCCTTGACCCTTATTATTCCCCACAGATCCTTCCTAAACTGTATATTATAGGTTTATATTATAGAAGTCAGAGGGTTAATATGGAGATAATTCCGCACAGAATCCTACCTAAACTTTTAATATTATATGAAATATAATTTATATTATAGAAGTCAGAGGGTTAATATTGGAGATAGTCTTTCCCCTTATAAACCCCACAGATCCTTCCTATATTGTGTAAAATCCTCTAACATAGACAGAATAAAGTGTCAAAAATGCGTCCTAATCTTCAAAGGGTCAAGTATTTCGGTCCAGAGTCAGAGAGTGAATGGTTGTGACTCCCTAGATGTAATCCATTGTGTTGGATAGTAAGCCTAAGGTTTTCCCTATGTGTGTAAGAGAGAGAGAGTAGAGAGAGAGAGAGAGAGAGAGAGAGAGAGCGTAGATAGAGAAGAGAGAGAGAGAGAGCTTGATTTATTCTTTATTGTAGAAAGCATAAATACATGGAGAATACATAATTACACGTCTCAAAAGGGGCAAAAGGGGATAAAACAGCTCTTTTACCCTACTCATATGATTATACATGTACCATATAAAAACAACAAACATGAAATAACAACAGTTAGTCAGTTTTTTATCTCTATAAACTTGTTAGCAAGCCAAGTTGTCCCTACCTGTGTTAAGAAGGACCCTTAGCTAAGCTGGGCTTAGGCTTAGCGCGGGTTTTTTATAATCCTTCTACTTTCCTTAATGTCCTAGAATGAATGACCCTTCCCACTTCACCGCCAGTTTAATACATGCCTACCATAGACCACATTAAAACTCCTCCATACCCCCATACACACAGACATACATACACAGTATATACCATATATAAGTACATATATATATACCATACATACACACACACAGACAATCCCACATGCATGGACATATACCTACAGACATACCTATCCCACACAAGAATTCCTACCATAACACAACAATATCACAGTGTATACAGTGTATACATACACATTTATTATTATAATAACAATAATGATTATAATGATGCTAATCAATTACATAATAAATACATAACACTAAATCCTACACTTAACTTTGCTTTTTGTAGATTTACCTTACGAGGTATTGTATTTGTTTGCATTTGGCTATTATTTGGATAATATCTTAGAGTGAACATCCATATAATTTGTTCATCG
>CM064528.1:43500293-43525293 GCA_032716605.1 Paralithodes platypus
ATAACCATACAGATACATTAAAGATAACCATACAGATACATTAAGATAACCATATAGATCCATTAAAGATAACCATAACAGATACATTAAAGATAAACCATATAGATACATTAAAGATTAACCATATAGATACATTAAAGATAACCATATAGATACATTAAAGATAACCATACAGATACATAAAGATAAACCATATAGATACATTAAAGTAACCATATAGATACATTAAAGATAACCATACAGATACATAAAGAAACCATACAGATACATTAAAGATAACCATACAGATACATTAAAGATAACCATAAGATACATTAAAGATAACCATACAGATACATTAAAGATAAACATATAGATACATTAAAGATAACCATACAGATACATTAAAGATAAACCATATAGATACATTAAAGATAACCATATAGATACATTAACAGATAACCATATAGATTACATTAAAGATAACATATAGATACATTAAAGATAACCATACAGATACATTAAAGATAACCATATAGATACATTAAAGATACCATACAGATACATTAAAGATAAACCATATAGATACATTAAAGATAACCATTATAGATACTTAAAGATAAACCATACAGATACATAAAGATAACCATACAGATACATTAAAATAACCATACAGATACATTAAAGATAACCATACAGATACATTAAAGATAACCATACAGATACATTAAAGATAACCATATAGATACATTAAAAGAAAACCATATAGATACATTAAAGATAACCAATAGATACATTAAAGAGAACCATACAGATACATTAAAGATAACCATACAGATACATTAAAGATAACCATATAGATCCTTAAAGATAACCATACAGATACATTAAAGATAACCATATAGATACATTAAAGATAACCATATAGATACATTAAAGAAACCTATAGATACATTAAAGATAACCATATAGATACATTAAAGATAACCATACAGATACATTAAAGATAACCATACAGATACATTAAAGATAACCATATAGATACATTAAAGATAACCATATAGATACATTAAAGATAACATATAGATACATTAAAGATAACCATACAGATACATTAAAGATAACCATATAGATACATTAAAGATAACCATATAGATACATTAAAGATAACCATATAGATACATTAAAGATAACCATACAGATACATTAAAGATAAACCATATAGATACATTAAAGATAACCATTAGATACATTAAAGATAACCATACAGATACATTAAGATAACCATACAGATACATTAAAGATAACCATATAGATACATTAAAGATAACCATACAGATACATTAAAAGAACCATAGATACATTAACGATAACCATACAGATACATTAAAGATAACAATACAGATACATTAAAGATAACCATATAGATACATTAAAGATAACCATACAGATACATTAAAGATAACCATATAGATTCATTAAAGATAACCATACAGATACATTAAAGATAACCATATAGATATTAAAGATAACCATACAGATACATTAAAGATAACCATATAGATACATAAAGAAACCATACAGA
Source organism: Paralithodes platypus (assembly GCA_032716605.1). Taxonomy (NCBI): domain Eukaryota; kingdom Metazoa; phylum Arthropoda; class Malacostraca; order Decapoda; family Lithodidae; genus Paralithodes; species Paralithodes platypus. Next base: position 43,501,858 of record CM064528.1, read on the forward strand.
TACATTAAAGATACCCATATAGATACATTAAAGATAACCATACAGATACATTAAAGATAACCATATAGATACATTAAAGATAACCATACAGATACATTAAAGAAACCATATAGATACATTAAAGATAACCATATAGATACATTAAAGATAACCATACAGATACATTAAAGATAACCATACAGATACATTAAAGATAACCATACAGATACATTAAAGATAACCATACAGATACATTAAAGATAACCATATAGATACATTAAAGATAACCATACAGATACATTAAAGATAACCATATAGATACATTAAAGATAACCATATAGATACATTAAAGATAACCATACAGATACATTAAAGATAACCATACAGATACATATAAGATAACCATACAGATAATTAAAGAGAACCATACATAGATACATTAAAGCTAACCATATAGATACATTAAAGATACCATACAGATACATTAAAGATAACCATATAGATACATTAAAGATAACCATATAGATACATTAAAGATAACCATATAGATACATGAAAGATAACCATATAGATACATAAAAGATAACCTATAGATTACATTAAAGATAACCATACAGATACATTAAAGATAACCATATAGACAGATTAAAGATAACCATACAGATACATTAAAGATAACCATATAGATACATTAAAGATAACCATACAGATACATTAAAAGATAACCATTATAGATACATTAAAGATACCATATAGATACATAAAGATAACCATATAGATACATTAAAGATAACCTATAGATACATTAAAGATAACCATACAGATACATTAAAGATAACCATATAGATACATTAAATAACCATATAGATACATTAAAGATAACCATATAGATACATTAAAGATAACCATACAGTACATTAAAGATAACCATATAGATACATTAAAGATAACCATATAGATACATTAAAGAACCATATAGATACATAAACATAAACCATATAGATACATTAAAGATAACACCATATAGATACATTAAAGATAACCATACAGATACATTAAAGATAACCCTATAGATACATTAAAGATAACCATAGATACATTAAAGATAACCATAAGATACATTAAAGATAACCATACAGATACATTAAAGATAACCATATAGATTACATAATAAAACCATATGATACATAGATACATATAACATTAAAGATAAACCATACAGATAATTAAGATAAACCATATAGATACATTAAAGAGACATACAGATCATTAAGATAACCATAAAGATAACCATACAGATAACATTAAAGATAACCCTATAGATACATTAAAGATAACCATATAGATACATTAAAGATAACCATAAGATACATTAAAGATAACCCTATAGATACATTAAAGATAACATAGAGATTACATTAAAGATAACCATATAGATACATTTAAAGATAACATAAAGATAGATACATTAAAGATAACCATATAGAACATTAAAGATACTATAGATACATTAAATACATATAGATACATAACAGATAACAATAGATACATTAAAGATAAACATATAGATACATTAAAGATAACCATAATACATTAAAGATAACCATAGATACATTAAAGATAGATACATTAAAGATAACCATACAGATACATTAAAGATAACCATATAGATACATTAAAGATAACATATAGAACATTAAAGATAACCATAGATACATTAAGATAATATAGATACATTAAAGATAAACATTAAAGATACATTAATACATTAAAATACCATATAGATACATTAAAGATACATAGATACATTAAAGATAACCATACAGATACATTAAAGATAACCATACAGATTAAAGATAAACCATACAGATACATTAAAGATAACCATAGATACATTAAGAATACAGATTACATTAAAGATAACCTATAGATACATTAAAGATAACCATACGATACATTAAAGATAACCATATAGATACATTAAAGATAACATATAGATACATTAAAGATAACATACAGATACATTAAAGATAACCATATAGATACATTAAAGATAACCATACAGACATTAAAGATAACCATATAGATACATTAAAGATAACCATATAGATACATTAAAGATAACCATATAGATACATTAAGATAACCATACAGATACATTAAAGATAACCATATAGATACAGTAAAGATAACCATATAGATACATTAAAGATAACCATATAGTACATTAAAGATAACCATATAGATACATTAAAGATACATATAGATACATTAATAACAGACAGATACATTAAAGATAACCATAGATACATTAAGATAACCATAGATACATTAAAGATAACCATATACATTATAACCATACAGATACATTAAAGATAACCATATAGATACATTAAAGATACCATACAGATACATTAAAGATAACCATATAGATACATTAAAGATAACCATATACAGATAACATAAAGCTTAAGATAACCATAGAGATACATTAAAGATAACCTATACATTAAAGATACCATACAGATACATTAAAGATAACCATACAGATACATTAAAGATAACCATATAGATACATTAAAGATAAACCCAGATACATAAAGTAAACCTAAAGAGATACCATATAGATACATTAAAGATAACCATACAGATACTTAAAGATAACCATAAGATACATTAAAGATAACCATACAGATACATTAAAGATAACATATACAGATACATTAAAGATAACCATACAGATACATAAAGATAACCATATAGATACATTAAAGATAACCATATAGATACATTAAAGATACCCATACAGATACATTAAAGATAACCATACAGATACATTAAAGATAACCATATAGATACATAAAGATAAACCATATAGATACATTAAAGATAACCATACAGATACATTAAAGATAACCATATAGATACATTAAAGATAACCATACAGATACATTAAGATAACCATACAGATACATTAAAGATAACCATACAGATACATTAAAGAAACATATAGATACATTAAAGATAACCATACAGATACATTAAAGATACCATACAGAGATACATAAAGATACATTAAAGATAACCATACAGATATAGATACATTAAAGATAACCATATAGATACATTAAAGATAACCATACAGATACATTAAAGATAACCATATAGATACATTAAAGATAACCATATAGATACATTAAAGATAACCATATAGATACATTAAAGATAACCATACAGATACATTAAAGATAACCATATAGATACATTAAAGATAACCATACAGATACATTAAAGATAACCATATAGATACATTAAAGATAACCATATAGATACATTAAAGATAACCATATAGATACATTAAAGATAACCATACAGATACATTAAAGATAACCATATAGATACATTAAAGATAACCATATAGATACATTAAAGATAACCATATAGATACATTAAAGATAACCATACAGATACATTAAAGATAACCATATAGATACATTAAAGATAACCATATAGATACATTAAAGATAACCATATAGATACATTAAAGATAACCATATAGATACATTAAAGATAACCATATCGATACATTAAAGATAACCATACAGATACATTAAAGATAACCATATAGATACATTAAAGATAACCATATAGATACATTAAAGATAACCATACAGATACATTAAAGATAACCATATAGATACATTAAAGATAACCATATAGATACATTAAAGATAACCATACAGATACATTAAAGATAACCATATAGATACATTAAAGATAACCATATAGATACATTAAAGATAACCATATAGATACATTAAAGATAACCATACAGATACATTAAAGATAACCATATAGATACATTAAAGATAACCATATAGATACATTAAAGATAACCATATAGATACATTAAAGATAACCATATAGATACATTAAAGATAACCATACAGATACATTAAAGATAACCATATAGATACATTAAAGATAACCATACAGATACATTAAAGATAACCATACAGATACATTAAAGATAACCATATAGATACATTAAAGATAACCATACAGATACATTAAAGATAACCATACAGATACATTAAAGATAACCATATAGATACATTAAAGATAACCATACAGATACATTAAAGATAACCATATAGATACATTAAAGATAACCATACAGATACATTAAAGATAACCATATAGATACATTAAAGATAACCATACAGATACATTAAAGATAACCATACAGATACATTAAAGATAACCATATAGATACATTAAAGATAACCATATAGATACATTAAAGATAACCATATAGATACATTAAAGATAACCATACAGATACATTAAAGATAACCATAGATACATTAAAGATAACCATATAGATACATTAAAGATAACCATATAGATACATTAAGATAACCATATAGATACATTAAAGATAACCATACAGATACATTAAAGATAACCATATAGATACATTAAAGATAACCATATAGATACATTAAAGATAACCATATAGATACATTAAAGATAACCATATAGATACATTAAGATAACCATATAGATACATTAAAGATAACCATATAGATACATTAAGATAACCATATAGATACATTAAAGATAACCATACAGATACATTAAAGATAACCATATAGATACATTAAAGATAACCATACAGATACATTAAAGATAACCATACAGATACATTAAAGATAACCATAGATACATAAAGATAACCATATAGATACATTAAAGATAACCATACAGATACATTAAAGATAACCATACAGATACATTAAAGATAACCATATAGATACATTAAAGATAACCATACAGATACATTAAAGATAACCATATAGATACATTAAAGATAACCATACAGATACATTAAAGATAACCATATAGATACATTAAAGATAACCATACAGATACATTAAAGATAACCATATAGATACATTAAAGATAACCATACAGATACATTAAAGATAACCATACAGATACATTAAAGATAACCATACAGATACATTAAAGATAACCATACAGATACATTAAAGATAACCATACAGATACATTAAAGATAACCATATAGATACATTAAAGATAACCATACAGATACATTAAAGATAACCATATAGATACATTAAAGATAACCATACAGATACATTAAAGATAACCATATAGATACATTAAAGATAACCATACAGATACATTAAAGATAACCATATAGATACATTAAAGATAACCATACAGATACATTAAAGATAACCATATAGATACATTAAAGATAACCATACAGATACATTAAAGATAACCATATAGATACATTAAAGATAACCATACAGATACATTAAAGATAACCATATAGATACATTAAAGATAACCATACAGATACATTAAAGATAACCATACAGATACATTAAAGATAACCATATAGATACATTAAAGATAACCATACAGATACATTAAAGATAACCATATAGATACATTAAAGATAACCATATAGATACATTAAAGATAACCATATAGATACATTAAAGATAACCATATAGATACATTAAAGATAACCATACAGATACATTAAAGATAACCATATAGATACATTAAAGATAACCATACAGATACATTAAAGGGAGGTGTTTAGTTTCCTCCCTAGACTTCCATCAAGCTTAAAATTACTCTCCCTAGACCCTCTTTCAAGATAAATTTTTACATTTTTCGGTAGAAAAATGTCCCGGCCGAAGGCCGATTACTCTTAAATTATAGGCTCGCTATCGCTCGCCAGGATAAAATCGACACCTAAATGGCACGAAAGGTCTTAAAATTGACAGAATGGGTCGGAAATTCTTAAAAGTCACCAAACTAATAGGGCAAACGTCTTAAAATCTCAAAAGCAATGGGGCTAGAGCCGCTAGACATGAGGGATAAAGGGGTCAAGAAAAAAGTCCTTCAAGTGGAAATCTCCCATTAAAGGTGAATTACATAACCTGCATACCATCGAAGGTGTATATTTTGTATGCATCAAAACATATTAAGGATGCTCAGGTTTGTGTATAATAACGTAAATTTAAGTCAGTAAAGAAAACAAATATTCAACAATTTCATATCTGGCGGCGTCTGGTAGTTGACCGTCTTGCAAATTTCGCGCCTCCAGTATTGTGATGACGTCATAGATTCTGATAGTTGTCAGGCAACAAAAATTTACCTTTAACTTAACCCAATTTATTTTATATGTTAGGGTCAAATTTAAGGATATTCCCAATAATGGTGTATTACTAGAGCCTTTAACATTCTGCTGAATAACTTATCTCACTTTTTTTCATCTTTGTGTAATTCACCTTTAACAAACATCCAAGAAAACTTAATACTAGATGATATACAATAGATATACGCATAGATAACAACTAACTATACAGATATCCCTACAGATACATTTACCCTTTGAAGCTCTGACGCGTTTTAGCAGTTGTATTTTGGCTATCATTAGACGATTTTATGCAGCTTAGGAAGGATCTGTGGGTGTTAAAAGGGTAAATACTAAAGGGTAAATACTATCTCAATCAACCCTGTAACTTCCATATACCGTTACTAATCTGAATACATTCGTCTAATAGTAGCCAGAAAAAGAACTGAAACGCGTATTGGAGCTTGAAAGGGTTAAGAATCATCCAGGTTATTACGCAGTACACATCTCACGCGCCGAAAGTCGCTGGGTACGCCAAAAACGATCAATAAATGCGTATTCTCAGTCACATGGACGATTTTACTAGCATTTGTTATCATCAAGGGGAGACTTTGTGTAGGCTATATATTTATCACATTTATTTATTTATTATTTTAGTTTGCACCGTCAACCTCCATCAAGCTTGAACATTACTCCCAAGACCCCACTTCCAAATAAATGTGTGCATTTTTCGGTAGAAAAATCTCCCGGCCGAAGGCCAATTCCTCCTAAATTGCAGGCGACACCTAAATGTCAAGAAAGGTCTTAAAAAGAAAGAAATGGGGCGAAAGTCAAACTAATGAGCCGAACATCTTAATATCTCAAAACTAATAGGGCTAAACATGAGCAAATGGGGTTAACAAAACAACACCTTAATTTGCACGCAAATATCCCCCTTTAACCTTTTCCGGAAACTTCCCTTAACCCCCTTCAAGGTATCTCCCCCCCCCCCCCTCCCCCCTAAATCCTGTAAATATTACGCCTAGCCCCTCCCCCCAAACCCCCTTCAAGGTAATAAACGGCCCACTCCATCCCCTTCAAGGTAAAATACGCCCCCCCCCCCCCTCCCCCGACCCCCCCCTTCAAGCTAAATCCAAGCACAATGCCCTTACAAACAGATTACTACGCATTTCACCGTATATACGCGAGAGGTGGCTACAGACGAAACGGGATAATCGATATTGTACAGTCGCGCTAATAAGTGAATACTCGGCACCAAGTATGTTTTGATCAATAACTGGTATCAGCAATATCTAAGGTTCATTTCTTCATATCGAGTGAAATATACAAACATGTTCCTGCACTTATCCACCCTATCCAACATCTGACAGACATTAATACAGCACAGAGCGAGCCAAATGTAACGACAGCTGATCCATGACTTATTAGCGCGACCGTACACCGTGATATACGATGCCGCCAAACTACGAAAGCCGCAACACAAAGGAAAACAAAGACGAACTTCACAAAACACGCGGGAAATTGTTGGTGTTTACATTTAGTCACGGGCACACACCCACATTATACCTGTTGTTGCTTGATTTCCTTTGTACATACACACACATACTTTGTTTTCGCTCTCTTACACTCATATCATCTACATATAATCACCTTTTTCTCTCTCTCTCATAAATACACACTTTTTTCTCCCATAAATACACACTTTTTTCTCTCTCTCATATATACACACTTTTTTCTCTCTCTCTCATAAATACACACTTTTTTCTCTCTCTCTCATAAATACACACTTTTTTCTCTCATAAATACACACTTTTTTCTCTCTCTCTCATAAATACACACTTTTTTCTCTCTCTCATAAATACACACTTTTTTCTCTCTCTCTCATAAATACACACTTTTTTCTCTCTCTCTCATAAATACACACTTTTTTCTCTCTCGCTCATAAATACACACTTTTTTTTCTCTCTCTCTCATAAATACACACTTTTTCGAAGCCTGTAGATTACTGATGGAGACCGTTTTTAGACTGAACAAACTCGTCTAATATTAGCCAGAATAAAGACAAAAAAGACGTCGCTGGTACAGAAGGGATGGGCTAGAAACTATGGCGTCCGAGTGTCCATGGAGACACACACACACACACACACACACACACACACACACACACACACACACACACACAGTATAGTAATATGGGGATATCCACAACCTGTCATTAAAACATACACACACACACACACACACACACACACACACACACACACACACACAGTATAGTAATATGGGGATATCCACAACCTGTCATTAAAACATACACACACACACACACACACACACACACACACACACACACACACAGTATAGTATTATGGGGATATCCACAACCTGTCATTAAAACATACACACACACACACACACACACACACACACACACACACACACACACACACACATACACATACATACACACACACACACACACACAAACACACACGCACACACACACAGTATAGTACTATGGGGATATCCACAACCTGTCATTAAGATAAGTTCAACACCATGATTCACCATCTGCTTTACTCTCTCTCTCTCTCTCTCTCTCTCTCTCTCTCTCTCTCTCTACTAATAATAATAATAAAAATAATAATAATAACGACAAAATTAAATCAAAATATAATGAGCAGCAACAATAATAACAAACAATGCTATACATATTATAACAAACAATGCTATACATATTATAACAAACAATGCTATACATATTATAACAAACAATGCTATACATATTATAACAAACAATGCTATACATATTATAACAAACATGCTATACATATTATAACAAACAATGCTATACATATTATAACAAACAATGCTATACATATTATAACAAACAATGCTATACATATTATAACAAACAATGCTATACATATTATAACAAACAATGCTATACATATTATAACAAACGATAAAAACTCACATTTTACCATCTACATGATACCAATATTTGTTCTCATAACCACTACAAAAATCACAGACTGAATAAAAATAAAAATAATAAATATAGAATGTAAATAAAAACGTTGTATTGTCTAGGGTCCAGCCATCCATTGTTCAAAAGAGTTGTAGAAGGGAACAGTGCCAGACGTTGTGATTAATTCACTAGGGTAACACACACACAAAGTCACATATATACACACACATTTATACACACACAAAGTCACATATATACACACACATTTATACACATACACACACAAACACATATTCACACATATAACATCTATAAAATACACCCAAAAATGAACACACACACACACAAACTACATACATAAATACACACACACACACACACACACAATACATATATAAATACCGGTACACACAATCACAAAACAAGCTAAAACATACATATAGGCCTATACACACATACACATACAATACATACACAAATACACGCACACACACACGCAAACACACACACACACACACTTGTTATCTCACACACACACACAACTATGTCTCCAACTGTACATCACAATAAACAACAGATCAGACAAACACACAAGGGAAAACAATGGTGAACTTTACACACACATACATGACCGTGATCTTGACATTTAGAGACACGTACACGACCATATACGTACACGCCAAAACGTACAGCCACAGCCATATATATACGCTCACAGAGACATAGACAAATATACACAGCTTCAGACACAAAGAATACACACGTAAGCACATACACAACAGCCATACACAGATTCTTATACTATCCGTACACATATCCGTATACACACATTATTGCATTCACACACACACACACACACACACACACACACACACACACACACACACAAGCAAATTATCTCACACACTAACAAAAAATAACTTTCACACACGCACAAACCCACTTATTCTCTCTTGCTCACAAGTTCACTCACTATCACTCTTACTCTCAGTCACACACTCTCTCTCTTTCTCTCACACAACACACACACACACACACACATAACACAACACCGCTCCCCTCACAATGAAAGCAACATGCAACTTAACAATCCATAATATTTACGTATATAATTACATCTTATAATTACAGTAAATAACTAAATACCTTGGTTGTAATGGGCAAGAATGGGCAGATGTACTGAAGATCTAAAATGTGGAAGAATTACGTGTGTGTGTGTGTGTGTGTGTGTGTGTGTGTGTGTGTGTGTGTGTGTGTGTGTGTGTGTGTGTGTGTGTGTGTGTGTGTGTGTGTGTGTGAGTGTGTACCCATATCCTAACAGTAAAACAAAAGACACGAGCCCAGGTTGGCTGGGTATTGCGTACTTTCAGAACTCGTGAAAGCGAACCTATGTTAACCCTGTATAAGGCCTTGGTAATACCACTCTTGGAATATTGTTGCCAGTTATGGAATCCCTGGAAGTCACGAGAGAAACAAGCATTGGAAGGCATCCAGCGCTCCTTCACTAGTAAAATAGTGTCTGTGAAGGAGGAAGACTACTGGCAAAGACTTAAGTCTCTAAACTTGTACTCTCTAGAACGACGCCGAGAAAGATACTTGATCATTTATACCTGGAAAATTCTCAACAACTTAGCCCCAAACCTGCTGGGAGAGGAAGAAAAGGAGTTGATAGAGATAAAAGAAAACCAACGACTGGGCCGTATGTGTATTATCAGGTCAATTAACTCAAGAGCACTGACAAGAGTTAAGACACTTAAAGAAAATGCCTTCGCTACACGGGGTCCGAAGCTCTACAATGCACTGCCAAAAGAAATAAGAAACCAAAACTACCCAACCGTTGAAAAATTAAAAAAAGACTTGGATGATTTCCTGTCATCACTGCCAGACCAACCAATCCTACTCCACTACTACCTCCGTGCTGCCAGCAACAGCATTCTTGACCAGCTGGCACAGAGGAGGGTAGATGGGATGTACAGTGGCGGCGCCGCAACGGCGTGGACCACGGGGCGCTAACTGACAGCCCTCAACTACAACCACAGGAACCACAGGTGTATGTGTGTGTGTGTGTGTGTGTGTGTGTGTTTCAGTGTGTGTGTGTGTGTGTGTTTCAGTGTGTGTGTGTGTGAGTGTGTGCCTGTGTGTGTGTGTGTGTGTGTGTGTGTATGTGAGTGACAACCATGACCAGACTGATGTACAAAGATACATACATCATAAACAAGTAGGTAGGTTGGTAAGGTACAGTGGTCAGACGGACAGACAGTAAAACATACGTACACACTCCCATACATATACACACACACACACACACTGATACGTAAATACATCATAAACAAACAGATAGGTTGGTAAGGTACAGTGGTCATACAAACATACATACACACATAATAGGCCTACATACACACATACATAAACACACATACACTAATACATACATACATTTCACGGTCACGGTGGCCGAGCGCGCTTAGTACTCTGTATTGGGAGCGCTAGCTCTGGTGTCGGGGGTTCAATCCCAGGCGCCGGCAGGGGAAGTTCTCTCAAAAACTTTCCCTGGCCGTGAAGGCAAGATCTGGGCGGATCGTCTCGGGGGACCCAAGTCTCCTGCCCACGTCCTACTCCCTTGGGAGTATGTAGGCGATCTCGTTAGCTGCCAGGATCAGTCTGTTGATCCATTAGGATAAGATCTAGGTTAAGTCTGTGTATTTTCAGCCCCATTGGCTGCCGGCTTGAAATAAACCGATTATTATTATTATTATTATTACATAAAACATAAACAAGGTGCGGTGGTCAGGCAGACAAGAAAACAACAACAACAACAACAAAACAACAACAACAACAACAACAAATAAACCAATAAACTAAAGCCTGTTCCAAATAAGTAGGCCAAAATTCGTGAACATTAAGCTCTATAACTCACAAACGACAAGAATACTCCAGCTATCATTCCTACCATTTGGGAAGAGTCAGCCAGGGAATATGTGTGGTCATTTACAGTCCATTTGGTTATTATATGTGTGTGATATTAATTTCAGGGGACTCTCCTGTTTAGGAAATCAAATATGCGTTGATTCTAGCCTAAGACAAATGGAGACATCTATACTGTTTCTTTGCAACTGACGGTAAATTGCAAAGTTCCCATCAATATTTCACCGTTATTTTGAAGATTTTGTAGTGAAATATGGTGTTAATTGTATATATTTGGTCTTGATATAATGGAGAGACATAGAAGTGTCCTACATTTCCATTACGTATAGATAAATCAGGTGCTAAAGGGAATCAATTTACCGTCAGTTGAAATGAAACAGAGTATAGTGTTAGAAGATCTCCCCAGGTGAAGGTATTGAGGGATAAGCCTTTACAACGGCACCTCATAGCTACTTTCTACTTTTCTATTTTCTGAAGAGTGTTATAGAGGAGAGAAGGATTGTTGGAGAGAGAGAGGAAGCTGTTGGAGTGACTTTGTTGTGTGTGTTGTTGATTTTCGGTGTGAGCATCCTGGGTTCGAGTCCACGGACTGCCACATGTGTTTGTAAATTTCATTAATCGATTTTAGGAGTATGGTTGGTTGTTGGAAGGAACATAATAATTAGTCTGTATACGTCATCGAGGTGTCCCCCGACTGGGTGCGAGCATGTGAAACACACTTGGACGTACTACTACACCCACTAAATGTCCGCCTTGGCTGGGATTGAACCCAGGTTAAGCAGATTCACACGTGAGCGTGCTCTCCACTCGACCGCCGTGGCCCCAACCGTCTCCTCCTGTCCGGGATTCAAATCCGGGTCCTCCTGGTTGTGAGTCAGGCGCGGTACCCATGAGCCACAGGATACAGAGGACGAAAGACAGGGAGGCAGACAGAATAACGACCAAGACGTTAAATCCAGACAGAACCCAGACAGACAGACAGACAGACAGGAGGGAGGGAGGGAGGCAAGGACAATGGGTGGAGGATATATGTTATGGAGGGGAGGAGAGGGAGGGAGGAGGCGAGATATGTTATGGTGGGAGGGTGAGGAAAGGAGGGAAAGAGGGAGGGTGAGGAGGGAGAGAAGGAAAGAGGGAGGGAGGTGAAATATGTTATGGAGGGAGGGAGGTAGAGAAGAGGGAGGAAGGAAGGGAGGGGGGGAGGTGAAGGAGGAAGAGAGGGAATAAGATGGAAGGATAGAGGGAGGGAGGACATTAAGCGAGAGGGTGCGAAGGGAGGGAGGGCAAAATAGAGGGACAACGAGAGATATAAGGAAGGGCAGGAGGGAGAGAGAGGGAGAGACGGGAGAGTAGGAAGAGAAGTAGAGAGGTGAGGAAGGAAGCAAAGGCGGGAGAAAGAGAGAGAAAGAGAAGGAGTGAGAGGGAGAGGGAGAGGTGAGCAAGGAAGGGAAGGAGGGAGAGAGAGAGGAATGGAAGGAGGGAGAGAGAAGGGAGGGAAGGAGGGAGAAAGAGAAGGAACGGATAGAGGAAGGAACGGAAGAAGGAAGACAGGGAGGGAGGAAGAGAGAATGAGAGAGGGGGGGGGGGGGTGAATTATGTTATGGCAGGAACGGGGTCCAAGGAAGGGGGTAATGAGAGAGAGAGAGAGAGAGAGAGAGAGAGAGAGAGAGAGAGAGAGAGAGAGAGAGAGAGAGAGAGAAAGTGTGTGTGTGTGTGAAAGAGTGAGAGTGAGTGTGATTGAAATATTGAGTGTGTGTGAGTGAAATAATGTGTGTGTGTGTGTGTGTGTGTGTAAACAATACAATATATAATGATGTACTTTTAACTTATAATTTGTACTCATTTAAATTAAAAATAAAATATAAAGGTAACAAGGAATAGATAGTAAAAACACAAAACAAAACTTGCGGTCCATTCCAGTGAGATTATAATAATGATCAGCCTTCATTTGTTTACTGCTGACGTACAGTGGCGCTAATAAGTCATGTCTAAGGTGTCATTAAGTTTGGCTCTTCTGTGCTGTAGTAATGTCTGTCAGATGTTGAATAGGGTGGATAAGTATAGGAACATGCTTGCACATCTCCCTCAAAACCAATAAATCAAGCTTTAGACATTGCTGATACCAATTATTGATCAAAATATACTTGGTGCCGAGACATCACTTATTAGGCCGACTGTACAGTTGGCCATATAGGTTCTGTTCCTCGTCGTGATCCTGTGTATGAAAGTAAAATAGTATGAATGAATTGCAAGCGTGGTTTCTTTTAATTATCAGTTGACTAATCAGATGAGTTAACCACTGTATAAGAAACTACACTCGTAATTCAATCATGGGCATTATAATTACCTGTACAAGATCATGGAGAGGAACAGAACTTATGTGGCTCACTGTACGTCACCATGGTGGCTTGTACCTTATGTTTAGCCCCATTAGTTTTGAGATTATAAGACGTTCGCCCTATTAGTTTGTCGATTTTAAGACCTACCGCCCCATTTTGTTGTCATTATAAAGACCTTCCGTACCATTCAAGTGTCGATTTCATTCCAGGCGAGCGATAGCAAGCCTGGAATATATATCTATCTCTCCACACACCCTTTCTCTCTTTTAAACACATTCACATTCTCTCTCTCTCTTTCTCTCTATCACACACACACACACACACACTCTCTGCAACTCTCTCTCTCTCTCTCTCTCTCTCACACACACACACACACACACTCTCTCTCTCACTACCCACCACCCTACCCCCTACAAACTTCCCCCAGCCCTGCAGCTCAAAAGGATCAAAACTTCCCTAAGCCCACAAATGTTTCCCTCCAAACCCCTATTGTTGACGATGATGTATTGATGTGTGTGTGTGTGTGTGTGTGTGTGTGTGTGTGTGTTGTGTCTGGGTGTGTGTGTGTGGGTGTGTGTTGTGTCTGTGTGTGTGGGTGTGTGTTGATACGTGTATTTTGCAACAATCATCTATACATCCCTCCTTGCGTGCCCATTTTACTACTGCATATCAACCCGACTGACATACCGGTATCTCTCAACATTATTTTGTAATATATATATATATATACAGGTACGTACTATCACTATAGTCCATTCATAATAGGTAGGCTAAAAACCGTGACCTTTAACTTCAGTAAACAAAAACCGTGACCTTTAACTTCAGTAAACAAAAACCGTGACCTTTAACTTCAGTAAACAAAAACCGTGACCTTTAACTTCAATAAACAAAAACCGTGACCTTTAACTTCAGTAAACAAAAACCGTGACCTTTAACTTCAGTAAACAAAAACTGTGACCTTTAACTTCAGTAAACAAAAACCGTGACCTTTAACTTCAGTAAACAAAAACCGTGACCTTTAACTTCAGTAAACAAAAACCGTGACCTTTAACTTCAGTAAACAAAAACCGTGACCTTTAACTTCAGTAAACAAAAACCGTGACCTTTAACTTCAGTAAACAAAAACCGTGACCTTTAACTTCAGTAAACAAAAACCGTGACCTTTAACTTCAGTAAACAAAAATGGAAATATAAAATAAACATAAAAATAGGAAAAATGGGGATTGGGCCTGAGCATATAGATAGATAGATAGATAGATATAGAAACAAAAAAGGCTACAGTAAATTGGCTGTAAATTTCCACACCTATTTATTCCCTGGCTTACTCTTCCCAAACGTTAGACATATTAGCTCGATTACTCTAGTCGTTTTTTTAATTATAGTGGTCAGGTCAGCAGTCATGAGTTTTACTATATCACACTCTCATTCTCACCCTCACTTTGCTATGCTATCCTTTCCTTTCACTTTTCATAGCTAGGATTGCACTGCCTTTATTATAATTAAGTTCAGACCAACTATCTTGAATCGTATGGTTTGTGTAGTCAGTGTATCAATGTGAAAATCTCTCTCTCTCTCTCTCTCTGGGATAAAATTCAGAATCATGTTACTATTCCACCCTTAATGCCTATAATTAATCACGATCACACAGTCTCTCTCTCTCTCTCTCTCTCTCTCTCTCTCTCTCTCTCTCTCTCTCTCTCTCTCCATTTATACATCTAATCTGCTATTTTGTGTATACCGGTATTATTCAATCGTTTAGAATTTAGAATTGTCCACTCTTTAAACTATCAATTATATTTATTTATATCTATATATCTATCTGTTAGTTAAGGGGAGATATCCACTTGAGGGAGTTTTTTCTTGACCCCTTTCTCCCTTATGTCTAGCCCCATTGCTTTTGATTTGTTAAGAGGTTTGCCCCATTATTTTGACGATTTTAAGAACTTTCAATCCATTTCTGTCAATTTTAAGACCTTTCGTGCCATTTATGTGTCGATTTTATCCTGGCGAGCGATAGCGAGCCTGTAATTTAAGAGGAACCGGCTTTCAGCCGGGAAATTTTTCTACCGAAAAATGTACAAATTTATCTTGAAAGGGGCTGAAGGGGGTGTAATCTTAAGCTTGAAGGATAGGCCTATCTAGGGAGCAAACTAAAAACCTGCCCTTATTTTTTTTTAACAAAAAAAAAAAAAAAAAAAAAAAAAAAAAGGTCCCACCCCTTTCCCTTCCCTTAATACATACTTCAATATTATTATCAGTCTACTTGTAGTCTATCCATTAAAATCAGGCCAAAAACCTTGACCACTAACTTTTATAACTCCAAACAAACTAGAGTAATAGAGCTAATATGTCAACCATTTAGGAAGAGTCAGCCAGGGAATGGGTGTGGAAATGTACAGCCCATTTGAGTTACTGAGGATATAGGGGTCATGCTTCTATGCCTACCTTAAGTGGAAGAACAGGAGAACACATACACTTCCACACACACACAGACACACACACACCCACAGATCCAGACACACTCACAAATACACTCACAGATCCACACCCCCACACACACACAAAGATCCAAACACACTCACAGATCCACACCCCCACACAAACCCATCCACCCACACACACACACACACACAATTTTGAATCATGTTACACTCTCACCCTCTAATACCAGCAATTAATCAACCAGGTAATCTCTCTCTCTCTCTCTCCCTCTCGCACTCATTCTCACTCTCTCACACACACACTTTCTCTCTCTCACACACAAATTTTCTCTCTCACACACACACTTTCTCTCTCACACACACACTTTCTCTCTCACACACACACACATTCACACACACTCTCTCTCTCTCACACACACACACATTCACACACTCTCTCTCTCACACTCTCTCTCTCTCTCTCTCTCTCTCTCCCAATATACAATAAATAGTGGTGGAGCAGATTCCCCTGGACATTAGAGAGGTCAGAATGGCTGGGTAAAAGTAAAAAGAAAAGAGACGCCACCCAGTCTAACATTTTGGGGGTCTGGGAAATATTTATATATATATATATATATATATATATATATATAATGTTTGGGGGGGGGAGTAGGGGAGGTAGAGGGAAGGGGAGGAGGGGGGAGGAGGAGGAGGAGGAGGAGGAGGAGGAGGGAGAGGAGGAGGAGGAGGGAGAGGAGGAGGAGGAGAGGAGGAGGAGGAGGAGGAGGAAAGAAGGGGAAGGGGAAGAGGAGGAAGTAGGGGTTGGGTAGGGGGAAGAGGAGGGGGACAAGAAGGGAAGGGGGAGGAGGAAGTAGGGGTTTGGTAGGGGGAAGAGAAGGGTGAGGATGGGTAGAAGAAGGAGGGGGGAAAGAAGGGGACGGGGAGGGGGAGGGGGAGGAGGAAGGAAGAGGAAGAGGAGGAAGAGGCGGATTATTGCATTGTATTGTGGGTATTGTGGTAGTGTAGTGAGGTGGTGGGTATAATTTATTGTGTATAGTATTGTTTGTGTATTGTAGGTATCGTATTGTGGTAGTGTGGTGAGGTAGTGTACATAGTGTTGTTTGTGCATTGTATTGTGGTAGTGTAGTGAGGTGGTGTGGGTAGTGTATTGTGTATGTGTTTGTTTGTGTATTGTAGGCATTGTATTGTAGGTTTATTGTATTATATTGTATTGTAAGTATATTGTAAGTGTATTGTGTGTAGGTGTATTGCATTATAAGTGTATTGATGTGATGTATTGTGCGTAGGTGTATCATTCTGTATGGTAGGTGTATTGTATTGTATTGATGTGATGTATTGTGTATAGGTGTATCGTTTTGTATTGTAGGTGTATTGTATTGTGGTGTAGGTGTGTTGTATTGTAGATGTAATGTATTGTATTGATGTGATGTATTATAATTTGTGCGTAGGTGTATCGTAGGTGTATCGTTTTGTATTGTATCATAGGTGTATCGTTTTGTATTGTATCGTAGGTGTATCGTTTTGTATTGTAGGTGTATCGTTTTGTATTGTAGGTGTATCGTTTTGTATTGTATCATAGGTGTATCGTTTTGTATTGTATCGTAGGTGTATCGTTTTGTATCGTAGGTGTATCGTTTTGTATTGTATCATAGGTGTATCGTTTTGTATTGTATCATAGGTGTATCGTTTTGTATTGTATCGTAGGTGTATCGTTTTGTATCGTAGGTGTATAGTTTTGTATTGTATCATAGGTGTATCGTTTTGTATTGTATCATAGGTGTATCGTTTTGTATTGTATCGTAGGTGTATCGTTTTGTATCGTAGGTGTATTGTTTTGTATCGTAGGTGTATTGTATTGTATCGTAGGTGTATTGTTTTGTATCGTAGGTGTATTGTATTGTATCGTAGGTGTATTGTTTTGTATTGTATTGTATCGTTTTGTATCGTAGGTGTCTTGTATTGTTATATAGTGTAGCGTAGTGGTGGTGGTGGTGGTGGTGGTGGTGAACAAGTGGACCTTTAACGAGGTGGAAACAGTTGCTGACAAACCACTAACCTGACCTGGTTCCTTACATACGGTTACAAGGAACAGCTATACCCTGTTCCAAATAGGTAGGCCAGAAATAATGAACCTTAACCTCTGTAACTCAAAAAGGGCTGGAGAAAATGGGACAAATAGGCTTTAAATGTCCACACCTATTCCCAAAAGAAAATGGAATAAATAGGTTTTAAATGTCCACACCTAGGCTATTCCCTGATTAACCCTTCCCAAATGTAAGACATATTAGCTGCATTACTCTAATCGTTTGTGAGATATATATATATATATATATATATATATATATATATATATATATATATATATATATTGTATATGTATATAATGTATAGGCTATATAAAGAAATAGATATAGAGGCGCTACCTTCCTCTCCCTTGGCCCGTAACGTTTAAGCCGAGAGACAGCCTCTGTATACGTGACTGTCCTAACAATAACTCTATCTCTACCTATACCTATACCTCTCTCTCTCTCTCTCTCTCTCTCTCTCTCTCTCTCTCTCTCTCTCTCTCTCTCTCTCTCTCTCTCTCTCTCTCTTGCTCTAACACTAACCCTCTCAGCTTACACACACACATGCATTCACTCTCATTTTGAATCTCACTCTCTCTCAAACACAGACACAGCAAACACATACAGACACACAAATATTATCTCTCTCTCTCTCTCTCTCTCATGTTTCACCTCTCCTCCCTGCCTTCTTCTATATTTAGTTGGTCTTCCTCCTACAAACCTTTATCTATCTATTTGTCTATCTATCTATCTATACCATTAGCTGTCTCTGTATGTATCTATCTATCTACTGTTTAGGTATCTACTTGAATATTTACGTATCCAAGTATATATTTATGCATCTGTATATTCGAATGTATGTATGTATGTATGTATGTATGTATTATGCATGCATGTATGCATTATTCTATCGATATTATTAATTAGTGTCTATATATCTACATACCCAACACACACTCTCTCTCTCTCTCTCTCTCTCTCTCTCTCTCTCTCTCTCTCTCTCTCTCTCTCTCCAACAAATGATCACATCTCTTCCAGAAATCATCAGATCATTATCGCAAAACGTTTATTAAATTTAACTCTATAGTCCTAACAGGAAGCCTAAACGACAGTTCCGGTTCCAGATATTCTAGTTGGTGTGTGTGTGTGTGTGTGTGTGTGTGTGTGTGTGTGTGTGTGTGTGTGTGTCTGTGTGTGTGTGTGTGTGTGTGTGTGTGTGTGTGTGTGTGTGTGTGTGTGTGTGTGTATGTGTTTTAAGCTTAAAGAGGGTCTTGATTTTTTTTTTTTTTTAATAGCTTGAAAGGGTCGAGTGTTGGCAAGCTTTCAACTTAGGAGAAGTCGGCCCTTGGCCGATATGAACACATTTATCTGGAAGGGGGTTTAGGGGGCATTATTATTATTATTATCAGGGTAGTTATATCGCTTGAAAGGGCTCTCGTTTTTTTATATATTTTTTTGTTACGGCTAACGGGTTCCTGTATATTTATTAAGGGGTAGTGTAGGTCATGCTGGTGTAATATACTGGTAAATACTGGTACATTGATTATCGCGCCATTGATCGGGGCTATAACCATTTATCTTGGGTAACATAACTCCTTACTGATTATTGGCGCGTTAAAGGTACGGTCATTATTCTTTGAGAAGCTTTTTACTACGAACGCAGTAATTGTATCGTAATTTCATACAAACTTACAGCTAGATCGTTATAAAAATTGTGAACTTTTATTTATCTGTCAGTATATATATATATATGGAGTGGTCTTGCCACTGGCCTGGTAATCCAAAGGTCCCGGGTTCAAATCCCGATGTATCAATGGGAAGATATTATTGGGATGGAATTTGTGCTGTACCTGGTATCAGTGCATTACCACAAGCCCACCGAAACGTCAATAAAATACCCTCATTGTTCCCTGATTAAATAGCACTGTATGAATATTCCCATATTCAAAATATGCTATAGGGGTGCAATGCCTGGTGAGTTATCTGCTCAACAGGTGGCGTTGTGTGTGTGTAAGTGTGAGAGTCCGAGTGTAGGGGGTGAGACAGTGAAGCACGGGAACGAGGTGGCTTCAGAGATGGGGTCGTTTCGGGCCATGAGTGAGCACCGTGCCTCATGTGAAGGCAAGATGGCAGGTGCTCGTTGTACTCTACGTGCTTCACATGTCTCACTCCCTAGACTGGAACAAGACCTCACGGGCTTCACTGTTCATTGTAAAGCGGTGAATGTTAAGGCTCTCAGCCTATGCCCGAGAGGAAGTAAGTTGGAATATAGAAGAAAAAAAAAAAAAAAAAAAAATATATATATATATATATATATAATATATATATATAAGGGTAATAAAGAACTCAAGCCTTTCCTGTGTCTCCCTTCCACCTAATTCATCCACTTATCATAATGGATAAGCCTCACACACACACACACACACACATATATATATAAACACTTAACCCTTCTAAACATCCTCAGCCAAAACGGCCACAATGCTAAGCAGTTCGAGATAAATTAGTACATTTTTCGGTAGATAAAATACGGCCAGGTCTTCCAATTATATTACAGGCTCGCTATTGCTCGTCAGGAAGAAAATTGACACCTAAATCACATTAAAGGTCATTAAATTAACCCAGAATCTCAAATCTAACAGGGCTAAACACGAGGGAGAAGGGGGTCCACAAAAAACAAAACAACCTCTTACCAGGTAATCAGATACCCATGTAAACAGACCATTTATAGGAAGCGCCTTTACATCGTCTTTTTTTTTTTTTTTTTGCAATCCTTTTCATCTTTTACCTGTACAATTATGGGGGGGTATATTTTACCTGTACAATTATGGGGGGGTATATTTTACCTGTACAATTATGGGGGGGTATATTTTACCTGTACAATTATGGGGGGGTATATTTTACCTGTACAATTATGGGGGGGTATATTTTACCGGTACAATTATGGGGGTTATATTTTACCTGTACAATTATGGGGGGGTATATTTTACCTGTACAATTATGGGGGGGTATATTTTACCTGTACAATTATATATTTTACCTGTACAATTATGGGGGGGTATATTTTACCTGTACAATTATGGGGGGGTATATTTTACCTGTACAATTATGGGGGGGTATATTTTTCGATCTGTTGCCTCCCAAATCCTGGAAATAATATGGAACTGTCAATATCCTGGAATGGCCTTGACTGGGGTTATTTTTATACTTCCTCAAATCTCTCTCTCTCTCTCTCTCTCTCTCTCTCTCTCTCTCTCTCTCTCTCTCTCTCTCTCTGTGAGATTTTTTGTTTTTAATTTATTTCCATATTAGCCAACTTACGAAGCTTTCCCCTTTCCCTATCCCCACCCCTTTCTGTCTCTCATATATATATATATATATATATATATATATATCTTCGCCGCAATGTTGCATCTCTCTCGCTATTCTATTGCTACTACAATAATCAGTGTTCCTCAGAGCTCTCTCAGTGCATACCACCTTTTCTACGTAGGCTCCGTAGTACCCGTCTTGCAAAACAATCCCACCCTACTCTGTACAACTCTCCAACTTAAGAGTGAAACGTTACTCCCAATCATTCTCCTAAACAACAGCTGAGCTCTGGAACTCTCTCCCTGAATCAAGCTTTCCCTCATCCTATGACTTAAATTGTTTCAAACTCCGTGTGTCCAGACATTTTGGCTCGAACGTTCCTTGATTTTGGCCCTGTCACTCTTTAATTCTGGGGGAGGCACTCGTCACAGTCAGTTTTGCATTTTGTCTCCCTCATCCACATAGAAACAAAAAATACACCTACCTATGTATAATTCTTGTTTATCTATCTACCTATGTCTACCTCTTCGTCTCCACTCCTCTGTATATCCGTCCGTCTTTCTCTCTCTTTCTCCTCCCAGGAATTCGCTTCACATTTTAGTTTATTCAGCCTTGAACTTTCTTAGTTTCATTCACTCGCCCACTCACATTCTTTCTTTCTCTCTCTCTCTCCCTCTCTCTCTCTCTCTCTCTCTCTCTCTCTCTCTCTCTCTCTCTCTCTCTCTCTCTCTCTCTCTCTCTCTCTCTCTCTCTCTCTCTCTCTCGATTATAGCAAAATGTTTAGCCTCAATATGAATACAACACGCAGCCATGGGGTTCTGGTATATCTCAATCGTATTTTGTTTGGGAATAGAGGAGAAAGATATACTACCTTAGCATTCCCCGTGGGTGATCACATAAGTCGACTAAAAATAGGGTTATGAGCGAGGCTAAATACTTC
Source organism: Paralithodes platypus (assembly GCA_032716605.1). Lineage (NCBI taxonomy): Eukaryota > Metazoa > Arthropoda > Malacostraca > Decapoda > Lithodidae > Paralithodes > Paralithodes platypus. The sequence continues at coordinate 43,525,015 of CM064528.1, forward strand.
AGCCTCTAACATATACTTTTCCAACACACACACACACACACACACACACACACACACACACACACACACACACATACACTGCAGTCTGGTCACCTTGTCAAAAAAGGTATATCCACAATAATAATACTCTCTCTCTCTCTCTCTCTCTCTCTCTCTCTCTCTCTCTCTCTCTCTCTCTCTCTCTCTCTCTCTCTCTCGGCCACCCCCACCATTACCTTGTCAATAAAGGTATATACAAGAAATAAAAATATGAGTGTTATGAATGAACACGCAAGCCCC
>CM064528.1:43530293-43535293 GCA_032716605.1 Paralithodes platypus
AGACATTAGTTCCAGGGCAGTAATTCCCTTTCCAATGTTCCCTTACCCACTCTAAACCACTGTTTGGACACTTGATCCTCAGTGTTTTGGAGGACAAGCAACCTAGAAGGGTCACTAGATCTGTTGTTGCTTGATTTCCTTTGTACTCCTTTGTACTCCTTTGTACTCACACACACACACACACAGCATACCTCTTCTGGGTAATATTATGTTATGTCCATATCGTTCCAGCTTCCGTATTTTGATATTACGTTTCTATTTCAGTATATAGGTTATATGTCAAGCTGTGTGTGTCTGTCTGTCTGTCTATATAAGCAGCTTTTATCTGTGTTTGGCTATATACTGGAATTATATCCTGTTTAGCCTGATATTTTTAATGGTGTTTGGAATTTTCCTATATAAGCCTAACTCTATTCCCTGGAAGTAGGCGAGAAATCATGACCTCTATCCTCTGTAAATCAAAAATCATGACCTCTATCCTCTGTAACTCAAAAATCATGACCTCTATCCTCTGTAACTCAAAAATCATGACCTCTATCCTCTGTAACTCAAAAATCATGACCTCTATCCTCTGTAACTCAAAAAATATCATGACCTCTATCCTCTGTAACTCAAAAAGCATCATGACCTCTATCCTCTGTAACTCAAAAATTATGACCTCTATCCTCTGTAACTCAAAAATCATGACCTCTATCCTCTGTAACTCAAAAATCATGACCTCTATCCTCTGTAACTCAAAAATCATGACCTCTATCCTCTGTAACTCAAAAATCATGACCTCGATCCTCTGTAACTCAAAAATCATGACCTCTATCCTCTGTAACTCAAAAATCATGACCTCTATCCTCTGTAACTCAAAAATCATGACCTCTATCCTCTGTAACTCAAAATATGTTAGAGCAAATTAGCTGTAAATGTCAACATCTATTCCTTGGCTGACTCTTCCTAAATGGTAGAATTATTAGCTCAATTACTATAGTCATTGTTGTGTGTTAGAGGTCATTATGTTTTGGCCTACTTACAGCGAATAGACTATAGCTCTATATTGTTTCCGTATATAGGCCTAGCTCTTTTCGTATATAGGCCTAGCTCTTTTCGTATATAGGCCTAGCTCTTTTCGTATATAGGCCTAGCTCTTTTCGTATATAGGCCTAGCTCTTTTCGTATATAGGCCTAGCTCTTTTCGTATATAGGCCTAGCTCTTTTCGTATATAGGCCTAGCTCTTTTCGTATATAGGCCTAGCTCTTTTCGTATATAGGCCTAGCTCTTATTTATTATCACCATTTTGATTTTGTTCAGAGACATTGAATAGAGGAAGGAAAAACAAAGCCAATAACAAAATATCAAATTATCTATCCATATATTCGCTTCTGTGTTTTCACCTAACGATAAATAGCATCCTCTTAGCAGCTGATTACTTTATATTAATGCAAATATATTAAATAAGCAGCTCGTAAGTCATATGAATGCCTAGTTATCATAATTAACAACGTATTTCGTTACAAAATCGTTGTAATAGCCGTATAATCAGGATTGGAACATGGCAATTTACCATCAGTTGGAAATAATTCAGATTACAGTGACATTATATTATTTTTATATTATATATATATGTGTGTGTGTGTGTGTGTGTGTGTGTGTGTAGGTGTGTGTGTGTGTGTGTGTGTGTGTGTGCCAGCTAATGTATCACTTTAACTATCTATCTATCTAGTGTGTGTGTGTGTGTGTGTGTGTGTGTGTGTGTGTGTGTGTGTGTGCCAGCTAATGTATCACTTTAACTATCTATCTATCTAGTGTGTGTGTGTGTGTGTGTGCCAGCTAATGTATCACTTTAACTATCTATCTATCTAGTGTGTGTGTGTGTGTGTGTACCAGCTAATGTATCACTTTAACTATCTATCTATCTATCTATCTATCTATCTAAAAACCAAATATCTATATGTCTATCAATTGACTTGTGTTTCTCTCCACCTCCCTATCTGTTCACATACGGTACTATTGATCTTACAATACACCACTGCATATCAACCACCACCACTGCACCATCAACCACCACTGCATACACCACTGCATATCAACCACCACCACTGCACCATCAACCACCACTGCATACACCACTGCATATCAACCACCACCACTGCACCATCAACCACCACTGCATACACCACTGCATATCAACCACCACCACTGCACCATCAACCACCACTGCATATCAACCACCATAATAAAATCTGACAAACTATTTCCTTAGAGTTTGCAATATAACATGTGACGATGTTGATAAACGATAATAATAATGATAATTGCAGAGTTGCGGTAGTCGCAGATGGACGGGTAGAGGCAAAATAGATAATTATATAGATAAGAGATACCTTTCTTGGAATAAATACAAAAACAGATGGGTAGATTCATAGGTTCATATATGCAAACATAACGAGATTATACCCAGAAAAACAGATGGGTAGATTCATAGGTTCATATATGCAAACATAACGAGATTATACCCACAAAAACAGATGGGTAGATTCATAGGTTCATATATGCAAACATAACGAGATTATACCCACAAAAACAGATGGGTAGATTCATAGGTTCATATATGCAAACATAACGAGATTATACCCACAAAAACAGATGGGTAGATTCATAGGTTCATATATGCAAACATAACGAGATTATACCCACAAAAACAGATGGGTAGATTCATAGGTTCATATATGCAAACATAACGAGATTATACCCACAAAAAACAGATGGGTAGATTCATAGGTTCATATATGCAAACATAACGAGATTATACCCACAAAAACAGATGGGTAGATTCATAGGTTCATATATGCAAACATAACGAGATTATACCCACAAAAACAGATGGGTAGATTCATAGGTTCATATATGCAAACATAACGAGATTATACCCACAAAAACAGATAGATTGATATAGACAGATACATATAATTATATAATTATATATATATCAATAGATAGAAAGATCAATTAAATATATAGATAGATACATGGATCAATAACAATATAAACACAAATATATAAAAAGAAAGAGGGTAGTTAGATAGGAACAGAAACTATAATAAAACAAATATATATATTTTTGTCTATGTGAGTGAGGGAGACAAAAGGCAGAAAGATATATACAGTACATGGATCAATAATAATATAAATACAAATAAATAAAAAGAAAACGGGTAGATATATAGGAGCAGGAACTATACTAAAAATATATAGTCTTAAAATCAAGTATTATATAATTTTCAAACTCACCCATTTCCAGGAACTCAGGCTTCTGAAAAAATAAAATAAAATGGAAATGGAAAGATTCTCAATAGCTTCTCCAGTTTAGTACGATAATTATTTAATAGTACATATTCTCGTTTACCGATTTATTTCGATTTATCATGGTTACACACACACTCACTCACTCTCACTCTCACTCTCTCTCTCTCTTCCCTATCATTCTTGCTTCGTCTCTACATGTTCGCTTTCACTCTCACTCACTCTCATCGTCCTCCCTGACATTCATTCTCTCTCTCTAATCATTCTTTATCTATCTATCTCTTTTATCATTCTATTTTTACGTGTTATCTTTATTTTCATTCTTTCATTCTCCCTCTCTGTCTATCTTAAACTACATATTTATCTATCTACCGGTATCTATATTCTGCCAATTTCTGTTATTTTATCATGTTCTCTCTCTCTCTCTCTCTCTCTCTCTCTCTCTCTCTCTCTCTCTCTCTCTCTCTCTCTCTCTCACTACATATTTATCTATCTATATTCTGCCATTCTCTATTATTCTATCATGTTCACTGTATTTTCATTATCTCTCTCTCTCTCTCTCTCTCTCTCTCTCTCTCTCTCCTTTAAACCGGATACGGCCCCCTTTGACGTCAGGCAGAGCGTCATGAGAGAGAGAGAGAGAGAGAGAGAGAGAGAGAGAGAGAGAGAGAGTGTGAGAGAGAGAGAGAGATGAAGGAATAATGCTAGTGAACAATAGAATACACATTAGATAGATAAATATACAATAGATAGTTTGCAATCAGAGAAAGAGAAAGAGATATATACAGATAAACAGATAGATAGATAGAGTGAGAGTGTGAGTGCGAGTGTATTAATCTATTCACCCATCTATATATATTATATTTATCTATTGGATCTGTCACTATATTTTCAATAAACTATCTATCTGAAAACTTCTCTACCTATTATCATGCATCAATAATGTCTACCTACCTATCTATCTATCTATCTATCTATCTATCTATCTATCTATGCCTATCACGTGTATCAATCATAATATCTAAGCCGACCTATCTATCGATATAACTATCTATCTATCTATGTATGCCTATCACGTGTATCAATCATAATATCTAAGCCGACCAATCTATCTATCTATGTATCCATCTATGTGTACCAATCAGCCGTACACACCACACCACCATACATGTGCATCTTACTCCTCAGTAATAGTAGTATATATCCTATTACGGCCAGGAAAACACACACTCTTCCTATATGTATTATTGTCTGTCTGTCTATCTATGTGTGTATATATATATATATATATATATATATATATATATATATATATATATATATATATATTCAATTTCCCTAAATATCTAAGCATATGTTGATCAGCATAATTCCCCTCTCTCTCTCTCTCTCTCTCTCTCTCTCTCTCTCTCTCTCTCTGGAATATATTATGTCTATATATTCTCTCCACTCAACACAAAGTATGATGGAATATTGTCTCTCTCTCCCTGTGTGTGTATATTCCCGAGAGGGGGGCAGGGGGGCGGTGTTCCCATTCCAGATGTGACAGGAGTGGAATAGGAATGAGATGATTGAAGAGCGTGGGAGGTAAGTAGGTTGGTAAGTAGGTGGTAGGTAGGTAGGTAGGTAGGTGGGTGGGTTGGTTGGTTGGTTTGTAAGCAGGTTAGTTGGTAGTTTGGTGGGTGGGTTGGTAGTTAGGTTGCTTGGT
>CM064528.1:43542793-43560247 GCA_032716605.1 Paralithodes platypus
CACACACATACACACTGTACACACACACACAAACTATATAATATATAATAAAGACACGCCCATTGTAACTGTCATTAAGTACTCTTCACCACCTCAAGGGGGCTCAAGAGGTGTGGAAACTGTCGGGTCTTAATATTGGACACTTGTTTCTATTGTGTGCTAATGCTTTCTCCGATTATATGGTAGGGTATTGTAAGTCAGGTTATTATATTATCGATCGACCAGTGACTCTCTCTATATATCTCTCTCTCTCTCTCTGTACTCCTTTGTACTATACAATTATATATATATATATATATATATATATATATATATATATATATATATATATATATATATATATATATATATATATATATATATACTGTATATATATATATATATATATATATATATATAGGGAGAAGATTGAAATAATTTGAATTTTTAATGTGTGCAGTATCAATCAATCAATCAATACTCTTGATTTCATAATATACATAAATAAAATATGTATTAGTTGTTTAAAAACAAACACTTTAATTAAAAACTTGATATTTAGTAGCCAGGGATGCGATTGAGGTGCAACAAAAATCACCTGGTAAGATCCAAGTTATATATAGGGGTATAGTGGTGTATAAATATATATCCTTGTGTGTGTGTGTGTGTGTGTGTTACCATGTGCTTCACCCAACACACACCTGCTGGTGTTATTGACCCTAGTTATAACACCTGCCTCAATTCCTCCCCCCCCCCCTCCCTCTCTCATTCTCTCTCTCTTCATTCCCCCCCCCCCTCTCTCTCTCTCTCTCTTCATTCCCCCCCTCTCTCTCTCTCTCTCTCTGTTTACCTTGTAGTTTTCTCCCACCATCTCCTCCTACTTCCTCCCCTAACTTACCTATTTTCCTCCCCACACTCTCACTCTCACTCTTTCTCTCTCATTCTTCCCCTTCTAGCCCTACAGTTTTCCCTCCATATCCTCCTAATTCTCTTTCCTCCTCTACCTTACCTATTTCCCCCCCCCCCACACTCACTCACTCTCTCCCTCTCTCCCACCACGTGCTTCAACTAACACCTGCACGTGTTATTGACCCTAGAATAACATCTGCCTCTCTCTCTCTCTCTTTACGAGTTTTAAATTATAAATCAATATTTTATTTTTCAATTCATATAATTTGTTAAGCCAATAAACACGATCTTTACATTCTGAATCGGTATATACTGTGTCTACATTATGTACTGTATCTTAAAGTTATATACGATATTATACTCTATATACATAATCGGTATATACTGTGTCTACATTATGTACTGTATCTTAAATTTATATACGATATTATACTCTATATACATAATCGGTATATTATACTCTATATACATAATCGAAGGGAGGAAACTTCAACACAATTTAATAATGGCAATGTAATCTGTACATTTTCAATTAAGTACAATTTCAATTCATTGGTAAGCATTGTTATATGTCAATTTTGTAATCAAGAGGCTTGGACACTCCTTCCTTCCTCCCTCTCTCCTCACACCTCCCCCTCCCTCCCAGCCTCTTCTTTCCTCCCACCAATCCCCTAATCTTATATCCTCTTCTTCCTTACAACCCTTCCTTCCTTCACCCCCCTCTCTCTCCCCTCCTCCTCAACCTTCCCTTTTCCCCCTCCCTCCCACCTTGCCTTCCTTCCTTCTCTCCCTCTCTCTCCTTCCTTTTTTGATATCCCATTCCTTCATATTTCCTCTATTCTCTCTTTCTTACTCCCTACCCCCATTCACCCTCCCCCACCACCACTTGTACATACCCATCCCCCCCCCCCTAATTATCTCGTATATACACGTGTTCTAAACCCCCCCCCCCACACACCACACACCCTTCATCTGAATAAAACTGTTTGGCCGATGACCTCTCTCAACACACACACACACACACTCTCTCTCTATCTATCTATCTATCTCTCGCATACAGTCTATAATTAAAGTGAAATTAATATACCAACTTAAAACTCACACGGAAATAAAAGCCTTAGTCTATATTCCAAAACTACAACTATCACTATAACTACCACAACAACAACTACTATTACTACTACTACTACCACAACTATTATCACCTTAATAACTACGATTATCACCATCACAACTAACACCATTATCATCACCATCACCACCACCACTACCATTATCACCATCATCACCACCAGCACTACTACTACCACCATTATTACCATCACCACTACCACTACCACCACTATCACACCTACAAATAAAGGGGTAACAAACTCATTACAATTTGTATTTGTGTATTCATCCACGTGTAATGATTCAGCTTCCTTATAGCCTGCAATTCACAAGTGGTCAAATCACGTGAAAACTGTGATTAGCAACATCATAACCAACATTACCTCTCTCTCTCTCTCTCTCTCTCTCTCTTCTCACATACACACACTTCCTCACAAGTGTTTAATTAATCCGAGAACAATGATTAACATCACGACCCTCCCCTCAATCTCTCACTCTCTCTCTCCCCCCCCCCCCCACACACATACAGAAGTCAACCTATACATCCTGTGAACACTTGTACTGAGACACAAATTATAGGTTGTACAATCTATTATATACTGTAGAGTGTATGTAGTATCTGAATGGTGGGTACATTATTCCTGTTGTTTGGTTTGTCTATCAGCACGTCTGCCTATCTGTCTGTCTGTCTGTCTATCTGTATGTCTGTCTGTCTGTCTGTAAATCAAGAAACTTGGAGGTATGGGGCGAATCGTCTATAAATCGTTACCTAAATGGAAGTCAGGTCGATATAAATAGCCACAATAATCAATGTCTGCTGACTTGCTATCGCTCGACATAAATAAATCCCACCTGAGCGAGGCCAAATGGAACACATAAAATTAGTTAGTTAAAATAGGACTTCAGAGGCTATCAACCCTTCTGGATTATTAAGCCAGCACACTGTAAGTCAAGCATCGCGTCAGGACTGAAGCCTTTCTACGAGAACAACAGACCCTTGTGCCACACAGTAGTCAACCTGTACATCATATATTTACTCTGAACACTTGTATTGACATTCAAATTGTAGGTTTTATCACACACACACACACACACACACACACACACACACACACACATACACACAATCACTTACTCTCATGGTTATTTTATGATAATTTGTATTCTGCACATGCATCATTATTGTATTTATTTATTTTGTTTGTAAACTAAGCTTACCATCCTCATATCTGTACATCTCATGTTCATCCACTAAATTGTAAAATGTGTATTTTCAGCTCATGAGGCTGCCATTCTTTAATAAACCGTTTATTATTATTATTATTATTATTAATTGATCTCTCTCTCTCTCTCTCTCTCTCTCTCTCTCTCTCTCTCTCTCTCTCCTTTCCTTTCTTTTTTTTCCAATCTTTCCTGTAAATTCCTTCTGGGGATTTCGAAGCACAGCAAGGTTAATCACTTCCAACTTTTTCATGTACGGTAATTGCCGGAGGGAACGGAGGGTGAGGAGAGAGCCTTCTTCTTTTCTATCCTCTCCTTCAACTTTCCTTTTCTATCGGATATGCCATCTCTACTAGAATTAAGTCCTGACCACCTTGTTTGGATCGTAAGGTCTGTGTGACCAGTGTATCTATGTAAATCTATGTAAATCTCTCTCAGACTCTGTCTCTCTCTCTCACACACACACATACACACAACTGAACTCTCTTGGACTTTGAAATGGTCGTGGCGGAGGGACGAATTGGGGAACAACTAGGTTGATTGTAGGGAGGTACTGGTACAATAAGATAAACTACAATGTAACTAGAATAACATAGATTGTACACCACTTTGTAACTGTCACCTTAATAAAACTGAACTCTCTCTTACACACACACACATACACAACTGAATTATCTCTCTCTGTCTCTCTCACACACAACTTAATTATCTCTCTCTCTCACACACACACACACACACACACACACACACACACACACACACACACACACTCTCTCTCTCTCGCTGGTCAGACTGGAGCCTACCACACACTTGCCGGTACACATTAAAGTTGTTATTAGTGTGTGTGTGTGTGTGTGTGTGTGTGTGTGTGTGTGTGTGTGTGTGTGTGTGTGTGTGTGTGTGTGTGTGTGTGTGCGTGCGTGTGTGGTTTAGAAAAGACAATGCCAACCACCCATTCATCAATTACACTTCCACAACCTCACTACTACCTATCAATCAATCACATCCACAATGACCCTTCCTACTCTGAGCGTCAAGTGAATATTGGGGCCCTCTATAGCGTACATAATGGGTAAGCCTTTAAGTACGCAATGGGTAAAGTAGATATTTATACCTGTCTATCACAATCTGAGGGGACATATATTTGTTTTCTCTCTCTAATCACACCCATTCTATCTATAAATCCCCCTTCCATACTATTTACCACCTCTTTATTTACATCTGCTCTAAATATTATGTGATATAATATAAATCTAACATAATTTAGCCTAAGATAAGCTAACTAAACTAAAGTTACCTAACCTAACCTATCAACAATATTCCTATGTTAAGTTAACTCCAACTCAAACCAGAAAGTGTAATCCTTAACCTCTGTTAAAACAAAACAAATCTTCTATGTGGAAGAGCAAGACAAAAGGCAAAAACTTCTTGTGAGGAGTGCTTCCCCAAGAGTTGAAAGTGACAGGGCCAAAATCAAGGAACGTTCAAGCCAAAATATCTGGACACACGGAGTTTGAAGCAATTTAAGTCATACGATGAGGGAAAGATGGATTCAGGGAGAAAGTTCCAGAGCTCAGCTGTTGAATAGAAGAAAGATTGTGAGTATCGTTTCACTCGGTTGGGTTGGACTCCTGGAGAGTTGAACAGAGTAGGGGTGGGATTGTGTTGCAAAACGGGTACTACGTACCCTACGTAGAGGAGGTGGTATTCACTGAAAGAGCTCTGTGGAACACTGATTATTGTAATAGCGATATAATTAGGTAGGTATATAATTTGTAGGTAGTAGGGGTAGACAGCCCCGCCCAGGGAAGTACTACCGCCAAGGTTTCGGGAGACCCACACCAACCCCCCCTCAGGGAATAGCCTGAATTCCATTTTCTCTCCCAGGCCTTGGTAGCTGGATACATATCTTTCCTGCTCACACATCGGGTATCAGAAACCCTCTTTATATAACATACACATCCAAACTTCACGACATTGCCCTACATCGCTATCCTCTATCCATAAATACTACGCCCCTTCCCACTACATACCATACATGTAACACCATACCCTTACCTTATAAATATGGCAGTACAATTGTTAAGAGCAAACCTGGTGGTCCCTCGGATATCCACCCCCGGCAGGGTTGGGTTATTGACACAGGGCCCTCCCGTCGTCATCATGCTACTGTGTCAAGAGCATTGCAACGTCCCAAAGCTGCTTGTCAGTACAGCTATTTCTTTAGTAATATAAGGGGACATTCACTCTAACATCATTCTGTACACCAATTTCTTCAAGCAGAATCCCCTACTCTCCTTTTTTTGACAGAGACTCAAGTAACATCCACATCTGACACATCTAGATTTAATTTTTCCAGGTTATCAACTGCTCCCAAAATTTCAGACCTAAAGGTGGTGTATGTTGCTTCGCAAATCTGAAATTGCCCTGGAGGAGGTTACTAGTTTCAATTGTCCCTATTTTGATTATTCTATATACAATTAATTTCTGCTGGTAAATTTAAATACATATGTATTGCATCTACCGTTCCCCAAATACTCCTCCTCCAAGCAAAGTCTTTTGATTCTCTGTCCTCACAACTCAGTGTCCTCAACTTAAATGCTTCTTCTGAATCACTGTGTTGGGTGATTTAAAATGTCCATAATGTTGAATGGCTCACTCATTCAGCCAGGACTGATGATGAGGCTGGTCTTGAATGTGAGCTATTTGCAGACTCCATTTAATCTCATTCAACTAGTCAACCAACCCCACCCGTGTACCAGATAATCCTAATCATAATTCCCACCTCTGGACTTATTTTTAACAACCAATTCAGAAAATTATGATGTTACAGTGAGGTCCCCACTTGGATCTTCTGATCACTGTCTGATACAAGCCACCTGTCTATCACCTACCACACCTTCCCACTCTGAACCTGTTTTGGTTACTAAATGGCATTACGATAAGGCAGACTGGGAGGGTCTTCAAGGATTTCTTTATTGATATTCCCTGGACCTCTTTCTTTTCTAATGATGCACACTCCACCTTGAGCCACATACAAGATTTGTAAAAATTGGAATGGAAACTTTTATTCCTCATCAAAAGTACAGTAAAAGATCTAATTCACCTAAATGGTTTGACCATATTGTGCTAGAGTAACTGAACAAAAAGCAATAGCCTACATGCATACACAAGATCAAAAACCATGAAGCCTTTAATTACTTTAGAAACATCAGAAATCATGCCAAAACTGTATTAAACCTAACTAAATCAACTTTCTCCATAAGCAGGCAAATAAACTTCTAAATATCCAAATGATAACAAAATATTTTGGTCTACTCTTAACTCATTCAAATCCAACTTCACTACTGCTTCATCCATTTCCACCATTAAATCTCCGACTGGCAATCTTGTAAGTGACCCACGAGTAAAGCTAACCTTCTTCTTGCAGATATTTTCCCCTCCACCAACTCAACCTTAGATGACATAAATCAAGATGTCCCTGTACTTAATTTTAATTCACCTGAAATTCCCTCACTTAAGATCCCACCAGACATGTCAAACTATTTTGCGAATCTCTCAGTAGATAAGGCTCCTGGTCCAGATGAAATTCCTCCAATAGTACTAAGAATTGCTCCTTGGTGCTCGCTCCTGTATTGGCAAAATTTTTCCGTCTGTGTACTCATACCTCATGCTTCCCAGTACCCTGGAAAGAAGCAAACATCCATCCAGTTCCTAAAAAAGGTGCCTCTTCAGATCCATCAAACTACAGACCAATAGCTATAACTTCCAACTTCCACTCTTGGCAAAGTTTTGAAATTATATTAAATAATCACATAATTATAAGCATCTGGAGAATAATAAATTAATCAGTGATAGGCAATATGGTTTTACGACGATGTCGATCAACTGCAGACATTCTTTGCCTTCTTACGCGCATCAAATCAACCAAGCTACAGACCAAACATGGTGAAACACATACAATATCACTGGATATATCAAAAGCATTTGATAGAGTCTGGCATCAATCCTTATTGTCGAAGATGTCACACACCCTGGCCTTGCATCATTAGTTCCACTAATTTCTTCTTATCTTCATAACAGAAAAATACGTGTAATGGTAGAATGGCCTTTATTCTCAATTTCACTCAATAATGCTGGTGTTCCCCAGGATCTCAGTTTTGGCCCCAACTCTGTTTCCTCATTCATATCAATGATCTCATATCTACCACTCATAATCCAATACATTCCTACGCAGATGACTCAACACTCCACAGTTCCTTCACATTTACCAATTCTTTTCACCCAACCCGATCTTATAATTCAAAATAAACACTGCAATTTCTCTGAAACCAGGACCTTTCTAGAATTAATGAATGGGGACAAGAGAATCTAGTTTCCTTTAATGCACAGAAAACCAAGTACATTCAATTTTCTATCCGACAGAAATCTCACTGACTCCCATATATTTTTTAATGATGTAAATATTCCCACTTCCCCTAGTATTGACATTCTCGGTGTAACATTAACTACTAACTTTGAGCTGGACACATTATGTTAGAAGCCAATTGCTAAGAATGCCTCTAAAAAACTGGGACTCTCCTGTACAGAGTTCGAGAATTCTTCACTGACGAGCAGTTGGCCGTAATATATAAAGTCATGTGCGCTCTCAATTTACTGATTACTGTTCACACTCTGTGGGTGGAAGTGGAGTGGTTGCATTGAGGCAGTTGGACAAAATTCAAAATAAAGCTATTAGATTAATCATAACCCTGCAATCACACAGGACCTTCCTACATTAGCCATACGAAGAAACGTTGCATCCCTTGCATTATTCTACAGATATTTTCACACAAATTGTTCGGAGGACTTGCTTCAATTGTGCCGCCTCTCCACATCTTTCCCCGTAGAACTAGGGCAGCTGAGAGCGCCCATGAATTTACACTTTCTCCTCCACAATGCAGAACTTCTGCTTATCAGAATTCATTTATCCCCAGAGCTACTACTCTTTGGAATTCACTTCCCTCGAATTGCTTTCCACAAACTTACAATCAACAAATGTTTAAATCCAGTTGTTACAAACATTTTATGAATGGAGGATGCCTTTAGGCACATGGACCTTTTTGTTTTATCTGTGTTTTTCCTTCCTCCATTCATTGTCTCTTAAAAAAAAAAAAAAAAAAAAAAAAAAAAATAATAGTGAGAGATGCAACATTGCGGCGAAGGGAGAGATAGCAGAGAAACGGTGAGTGGACGGGAGCTAATGAGTCTAAAGTCTTTATTTTCTACTTTGTTAAGAAGTGCTGTGTGAGAGGATCCTCCCCACACATGTGCGTAACGTAATCTAACCTAACCACAACGAACAAGTCTTGGGAGTATAATAAAAACAACTTGACCTGCCATCCAAACTACTAAACGTCAAACTACTCAACGAAGAAATCTTGGGAGTATAATAAAAACAACTTGACCTGCCATCCAAACTACTCAACGTCAAACTACTCAACGAAGAAATCTTGGGAGTATAATAAACAAAAAAAAATTGACCTGCCATCCAAACTACTCAACGTCAAACTACTCAACGAACAAGTCTTGGGAGTATAATAAAAACAACTTGACCTGCCATCCAAACTACTCAACGTCAAACTACTCAACGAAGAAATCTTGGGAGTATAATAAAAAACAACTTGACCTGCCATCCAAACTACTAAACGTCAAACTACTCAACGAACAAGTCTTGGGAGTATAATAAAAACAACTTGACCTGCCATCCAAACTACTCAACGTCAAACTACTCAACGAAGAAATCTTGGGAGTATAATAAAAAACAACTTGACCTGCCATCCAAACTACTAAACGTCAAACTACTCAACGAACAAGTCTTGGGAGTATAATAAAAACAACTTGACCTGCCATCCAAACTACTCAACGTCAAACTACTCAACGAAGAAATCTTGGGAGTATAATAAAAAACAACTTGACCTGCCATCCAAACTACTAAACGTCAAACTACTCAACGAACAAGTCTTGGGAGTATAATAAAAACAACTTGACCTGCCATCCAAACTACTCAACGTCACAATTAACCCTCTCAATCATCATTTACCATTAATCAAATCAATAATGAACCTTCCACAAAATTAATGACATAAATACAACTGCAACCTGAGGTACCGGTAGCTGTTAGGCCTAATGGAAGCTTTCAATACCGTGATGTATTTTTACCTCCGCCACCGAATTTGGAAGTAAGCCACTGTCACACGAGCGCTTTTTCGGTCAATTTTCCATGAGCAAGTTTTTTCTCGTATTATTTCTGGACATTTTCGCACTGTTACCGGTAACTAGGCTGAAGGTAGATTATGTTAGGCGGCTGAATTCTGATAAAGTGTAATTATTTAAGCTATCAGACCATAATTGCCCGTAAAAATTGCTCGAAAAAGGGCTCGTGTGACTCCGGCTTAAGTTATGTGTTCGCCTCGTGTGTGCTCGTCTGTCTGTCTGTAAACATGATATAGGCCTATCTCACTAAGTTACGAACCCATGTTCACGAATTTCGGTGCTCTTTTGGATTTGGGGGAGACACTTGTTACAGGCCTTTTGTCTTGTTGCCTTTTGTCTCCTTCATAAACATAGATCACAAAATTAGGCTGAGGTGTGCGCTCTACCTAGTGCCCCTCTAGTTTCTTTAATTCTGGCAAATATTAAACTATTTTCCTCAGTTTAGGAAAATCCTCTATCATTATCATCATCATCAGCCTGAGTTAGTCCAATGCAGGACAAAGATATCTCCCAAACGTTTCCACTCTAACCGGTCAGATGTTAGTCTGTTCCATCCCACCCCAGCAAACATTCGGATCTCATCCCTCCATCTTGTTCTCTGTCAACCCCTTCCTCTAGCTCCATCCCCAGGTTTCCATTCTGTTGCTCTAGTTGTCCATCTGTTATCATCTCTTCTTAATATTATGCCCTACCCAGGACCATTTCCTCTTTGTGATAGTACTGAGAATATCTTGTATTTTTGTCATTATACCGAGGCAGCTAACCCATTCAGTACCGGTGACGTCCTTTTCATTATATTCTGGCAACTATTGAGCGATATTATTCAGCTTATGAAGGACGTTTACTAATAAAAAGGCTACAAACTATCACAATTAATACTTTTAGCTTCCATATATCCTTCCAAAGCTGTATTAAATGGTCTAAATGTAGCTGAAATCAAATACAACATACGGTTCGTCGCCGGTACAAAAGGGGTTAATAAAATCGTCTCCAGTATTGTATGTATGTATGTATTTACGACACAACACAACTGAAAACAATGAACAGACAAAAAACAAACAAATGCACACACATCTAGGTCACCCAGAAGACCAGTATTAGCCAGGATAAACTAGAACAAAAACACCTCATCGCACCGAAAACATTCTGATTGGCTGTCAATTCAATAAGTGAGGTTAAAAAAAAAAAAAAACACAAAAAAAAAAAAAACACATCGGGCAAAAGATGTCAACAGTGTGTCCGAACGCGCTGGTGGCGACTTAACCCTTTGAGTACCAGCGACGTGAGTTATATTATATTCCAGCTATGTTTAGACGATATTATGCAGCTTAAGAAGGATCCGTGGTAGTCAAAAGGGTTGATTAAGATAGTTCAAAGCCATATTATTGCTAGAGGTACTTCCTAAGCTGAATACCATCGTCTAATCATTGCTAGAATATATTTAAAAGGGTGTCACCGGTACTGAAGGGGTTAAGGGTGTATTGAGAGAGCCTTTACCCATTTGAGTCGTATAGGCAGATTAGAATGGCTAAATTAGATGATGTTATGCAGTTTAAGAAGGACCTGTGCTACTGAGAGGGTGTATTGAGATTGCCTTTACCCATTTGAGTCGCATAGGTAGATTACAAACTAAAGAAAATCGCCTAACGGTAACCAGAATATGATGAACATAACTTAATGGTGGTGAAGGGGTTAAAATTAATATAGACAAATGAATTAACCCCTTCTGTACCGGCGACGTATTATTTGTATTTTAGTCTAGCTATATTTAGACGATTTTATGAAGTTTAATTAGGTTGTGTGGTAGTAAAAAGGGTTAAGTGAGATAGTGCGAAGACTGTTAATTGCTGGAGGCCCTTTTAAACTGACTAAAACCGTTTAATAGTAGCCAGAAACAAATGAAAAAGACGTTTAATAATATACCGAATATGATAATTATTTTAAAACCGTAGCCCAAGTCCAAGTCGCGTAACCGAACACCCATCACAATCCACGTGCGATGTGAATAAATGATGTTGTTTTTCACCCATAAGCCTACCCCAGTTACGCGCCCAGGCCTAATTATTATATTTTTGAAGAGGATGGGGGATACCGCCCCCCCCCCCCCTCCCTCATGTTTAGCCCCATTGCTTTTGAGATATTCATACCTTCGTGTGATGACTTTAGCGATTTTAAGAACTTTCGCCCCATTTCTGTCAATTTAACCCTTTCCCTGCGGGAGACGTTCCCGAACGAAATGGCAATTTACAGCAATTTACAGGCTTTTAAATCCTCTTAAAGTCTGTAAAATAGAGTGTGAGGGAGCGGGAGCACGGCAGGCCACACGTTCTTCTCCCAGCCAGGCGGCCGCGGCACTGAAGGCTCTGAGTCAGAGTCTTGCGAGATATACAGTGCTGCCAAAGGCAAATGTAGCGCGACATTAGCGATAATTGCTTATTTTAGCGAAGGTTTATGGTAGCGCTGCGGGTGAACCCCGCAATTAGCTACAAAGCTCGTTTTGGTGATATTTTGAAGCTATTTTCTTCTAATTTTCAGCTGAATACATTTAATTTCATTCAGACACTTGCCTAATCAATCAGGAGTGCCTGAATGAGCCCTAATATGGCGGAAATATGCCCGCAGTGTAAGTGTTAAAGAAATGTTGTACCATTTAGGCGTCGATATTTTCCTAGCGTGCGATAGCGAACCGTTCTTCCTTCCTTCTTTCCTCCTATATTTCCCTCTTCCATCCTTCCTCTCTTCAATCCACTCATATTTCCTTCTCTCCTTAATCTCTCCCTTCCTTTTTATTCTCTATCTTGTAATATTATTTGCCTGTGTTCAATTTACTGACACTTTGTACGGAGAGAGAGAGAGAGAGAGAGAGAGAGAGAGAGAGAGAGAGAGAGAGAGAGAGAGAGAGAGAGGGGTAATAATAGAAACCTTAATTATGGAAGGACATTTAAAATCATGAGCGTCTGGGGAAAACGTTCTCTCTCTCTCTCTCTCTCTCTCTCTCACTGACACTCACACACACATACACACACACTCACTCTCTCTCTTTTTTAAGAACACCCTCACGCGAATTAAAACGTATGAACAAAAATAGTTACCCGATATATAAAAAATAAGAGCAAGTAAAAAGCTCTCTCCCAACCCTCTACTCCCTCAGGCAATAGTTAAAAAATATCCTTACATAACTGAAAATGTATCAAGAAATTTGTATATAAAAGAAAAAGTAACATGACAAATTAATATATATAAACTGTGTAAGCGCGAGAGAGAGAGAGAGAGAGAGAGAGAGAGAAGAGAGATAGAGAGAGAGAGAGAGAGAGAGAGAGAGAGAGAGAGAGAGAGAGAGAAGAGAGAGAGAGAGAGAGAGAGAGAGAGAGAGAGAGAGAGAGAGAGAGAGAGAGAGAGAGAGAGAGAGAGAGAGAGAGAGAGAGAGAGAGAGAGAGTTATCTTTACGGTCTCCCAAGTCAGTCATGATTCTCACCCTAATTACCCCAACGTCTAATACTGGCATCCACCCCTCCCCCCTCTCCCTCTCCCTCTCATAAACGTTTTAAAGCAGTAGGCTGAATTGGGCCGAATGGATACAACCCAGAGAGAGAGGGAGGGAAACAAAAAATACGAGGAGGGCCCCTTTAATCTATCTTGATACGCACACGTACACATGATGGCGGTCCCTGTGGTCGTCACACACACACACACACACACACACACACACACACACACACACACACACACACACACACAGCAACACACAGCAGACAGCAGCCAGCGCCGTAGCCTAGTAGGTGAGAGCTCTCGTCTGCACACACGAGGGGTCGGGGGTTCAATCCGGGCCGGCCGGGGCGTGAGGACTAATTGGGCTTGTCTCCGTTGTCAATGTGTTAGCCTCAGTTGCACTCTAGCTGTAAATATGGTACCTGTAATAATTTGGACGACGTTGTAGACGTCCCCATTCCTGGCGGTTGGCAAAAAATGGTACAAAGCGAGCATGGTTATCATAATGTTTTCACAGGCTAAGCTGATGGCTACCTAAGGGCCTTCATCGGGCGAGGTACGGTACCGTCTATCAGTGAGAATGGTATGCCCTCGCAATACAGATCTTCACGCCTAAGCCTTCGTGTTCCTTCGCGAATGTCGCCAATTGGGCTAAAAAAAAAAAACGAGACTAGTGCATAGACACGCCAGCATCGCACGGTGATCCAGTCCAACGATACATATAACACGCTTACGACATATAGGAGGCGCGGAAATAACGAGTGCATGGTAGCCTCACTCCCGCAATACAACTATGAGTAAATTGAACGTAAACTAGGAGTAAGTACACACCACACACACGCATCACACACACACACACCAACACAACCGCACTGCGCGCCGCGCATGTGTGGCATGTGTGACTCGCACGGTGCGTGTGTATAATATACAGTGTTATATAGACATTGATTATCAGTCCACATGCAATGGACTTGTGACCCGTGTGTGCGACATGTGTGCGATATCCAACGGAACAGCATGGCATCGGTAGTATTTTGGTTAATGCCTGTGATTGTATATTATGCAACAATACTATACTTTATATGTACTAGTATATATCTATATGATATATATATATATACTATAATATAATATATATATATATATATATACTGTATACTCTTACCTTCCCGTGTATGATACCTTAATGATGTGTTCTCGGCAGCTCTTCTAAAGCGGCACCAAGGAGCGCCGACGCCCCTGCGTGATTTGGGGTGGTGATTTGGTGCATTAGTACTGTTCTTTTGACAGCGACCAAAGGCTCGCTTCCGCTTACGAGGATGGGCCTTCGTCTGGCAACCTTTTGGCAGTTGCGATATAGCACAGTGATATATATATATATATACAGTAAACAGTAAACAATAATCTTATATCCCATTCATGAATTGTTCGTGTGTGTAATCTATTCATACAAAAGAAAGAGGTTATTGACACAGGTGTACACACACACACACACACACACACACACACACACACACACACATACACACACACAACAACCTGCTCTTTTTCTTAATCTACCTATGATCTATCTATCCATCGATCTATTTATCTATATATCTATCTATCTATCCATATATTTATCTATTTATCTATCTATCTACCTATTTATGCATTCATTTATCTATCCATATATCCATCTATAAATATATCTATCTATCTATCTATCTATCTATCTATACATCTATCTTTGCCCTATGCCTACCTATCAATCTATCAGTATAATACATATTTATGTACTAAATTATTCATGCATCAATCTATATGCGCTAGATATATAAAACCTGTCCCTCCCTACTCCCACTCTCACTCTCTCTTTCATTATTACTCTTACTCTCACACTCTTTATCTCCCATACTCGCTCTCTCTCTCACTCACTACTCACTCTCACTCTCTCTCCTCTCCAGCTTTCATTATTACTCTCACTCTCACACTCTTTCTCTCATACTCACACTCACTCACTCACTCTCTCTCTCTCTCTCTAAGTAGCGGGGTACCCCAAGGATCGGTACTAGGACCAATTATCTTTCTAATTTACATCAACGACATAGATGAGGGTCTCACCTGTACAATCTCAAAATTTGCTGATCGATACAAAAATCTGCAAATACGTACTCTCAAAAGAACACGTTGACGATATGTCAACACAATCTAGGATAATTGTCATGTTGGGGCCCAAATTGGGCAAATGAGGTTTCAAGTGCGGATCAACTGTAAAGTACTACATATCTGATACCTGACACAAAATAGAGACAAAGGGCAAACTATTCGTGTGAATGGCACTCAGCTTAAGAATGTGAAAGCATAGAAACCGTATCTGGGAGAATAACAATATCGAGTAACCTAAAACCGAGCTCAAAACAATGTTCAGGTAAGGTTGTCTAAGAAGGCAGTAATCAAAATGAATTGGCTGTATCGGCAGGTCATTTGAGCATAATCCAAAGAAGTAATCCTAACCCTTTAGCCAATTCCTTAGTCCTCGCCGCTCTTCTGGAATACTGCGTCTCAATTCCTGTGTGGCCTGCTATACCAAAAAGATATATAAACAGAGCTTAGAACGAGTTCATACGTAAGAGTTACCAAAATGATACCTAGCCGACAAACCACACGCATACGAAGAGCGTCTTAGAGAATTAAAATCTATTTCCTTTAAAAACCGCAGCGCAGATTAAGAGGTGACTGTAATGTCAAGTCCTGTGTCAAATCATCAAAGGCATCGATCAATATGAACTGTAGTAAGTACTTCACTATCGACCAATCTAATTAGCACGCGTGGAAAGCGTTGCAAAATTATTGGTAAATCTTTTTAAACGTCACACGAATCTAAGAATTTCTTTCTTTGCAATCTGAGTTGTCAGACTTGTGGAATGGGCTTTGCCCTAGACCGAGACGTATATAGACTGCAGCACCGTTGATTCCCATTTAAACTCCAGCCTAAGACAAATATTCTCGCATCAAAGACCCGCGACTGAACTGTGGGGTGGGGGGCGTATTTGTAAAAATGAGATAACTTTATTTGTATGCCTCCTTTTCATCACCCCCACCTCAAGTTAGGCTAACCCATCTGTCCCCTACTAACTGTCCTAATCCTGCCACCGGGTGACATTGAGTTCCAGTCTAGTAGTTCTCCTTTCCAATGTTTCCCTTACGGTTACCCATTCTAAATCCACTGGGTTTGGGACACTTGGATCCTCAGTGGTTTTGGAGGAAACAAGGCAGCCTAGAAGGGTCACTAGATCTTTTGTTTGCTTGATTGCGTCTTTGTTACTCACCTCTTTGTATTCTCTCGGCCAAGCTCCACTAAACAGGCCAAAAAACAGCGTTCAGGTCTACTGCTTTAACACCTGCATCTATTGTTGTTGTTGTTGTTGTTGTTGTTGGTCATGGATGGATAGATAGATAGATAGATAGATAGATATAGGTAGATAGATAGATAGATGGATGGATAGATAGATAGATAGATAGACAGATAGACAGATAGATAGATAGATACTGTAGATGGATAGATATATACAGATAGATAGATAGACAGATGGACAGATAGGTAGATAGATGGATAGAAATATAGATCAAGCATGATACATAGGATTAGACATATAGGAGCTCAATGAATCCAATAGATAGATGAATAGATAGATCGTACAGACATGAGCATAGCATAAAGATAGAATAGATAGACAGACAGACAGAAAGATAGACTAAGGTTCAATATTTAATTTCGTAAAAGCTACATAAAACTTCGTACATATTAATTAACAGGAGTGTGATACAAATTTATCTCCTAGTAACCTAGTTGGTTCACGGTTATGAATACAAATAATTCTAGATTTTACTGCATCAATATTTTTTTTTATTAGATAGATATATACCGTATATATATAGCGAGATAGATAGTTAGACACATAGTTACGAGCGAGATACATATGATATAGATACACCGGATAGATATAGCATAGGTATCAGATGACAAGTAGATAGATAGACAGATAGATACACATAGAGGGACAGATCGATACAGTGAATCGCTAAGATAGATGACTACACATATATTATAGCCCAGATAGATGGATAGAACAGGCTAGCAATAGATAGACTAGTGCAGCAAGGTTGGAGACGCTTCCAACTAAACTGCACTCAGACGTACTATTCAGTAACTTCTCCTCTCTCTCTCGTCCTCCCTCAGCCTCCATCTCTCTCTCTCTCTTGCACTTCTACCTTCCTTGCCTCTTTCCCTAATTCCTCGATATATTTTATCTCCTGTACTCCTCCTTCCTCTGAGTTTCCTCTCATCTCTCCACACTTGGACTTACAGGACTCACTTCAGCAACCACCACACACACACAAACACACTCTCTCACTCTCTCTCTCTCTACAACACGACTCTCTCCCACACCACAAAACACCACCCACCGCCTATTGTGTTTTTTCCTGCTTGACTGGGTTTGCTTC
>CM064528.1:43560347-43926556 GCA_032716605.1 Paralithodes platypus
CGAGGCCCTTCACTCAGCTCATCAGGGTATGACTGGCATGAAGGCCCGTGCACGTGCGAGTGTTTACTGGCCAGGTATTGACAAGGCCCTACGCAACTGCCTGGATACCTGCCACTACTGCCGCGCCCACGCCCCGTCCCAGCCGAAAGAGCCACTCATGTCATCTGACCCACCCCAATGGCCATACGACCAGGTAGCCGCCGATTTTTTTCAGCACCAGGGCAAACACTACCTGGTCAACGTCGATCGCTTCTCCAGCAATGTCCACATCTTCTACCTGCCACCAGGTAAATGTGATGCTCACCACCTCATCTCGGCGTGCCGTACCCTCTTCACCCACTACGGAGCACCCCGGGTACTGGCGAGCGATGGTGGGCCCCAGTTTACAGCCGGGGACTTCCAAGAATTCCTGGCACATTGGGGTGTGTCACAGCGGGTCAGCTCTGCGTTCTACCCTCAGTCTAATGGCCGCGCCGAGCTGGCTGTTAAAGCAGCCCGCCGCATCATCGCGGACTGTACATCCCCCACTGGCTCTCTAGACAACAACGCCGCAGCCCGCGCCCTCCTCCAATACAGGAACACACCCCTCTCGACCATTGACAAGTCACCAGCTCAACTTCTCTTCGGCAGGACCCTACGGGACCACGTCCCCTGCAATCCTGCACTTCTCCACCTCCACCCCCACTGGCTTCTCTCGGCCGAAGCTCGTGAGGCAGCCCTTTTTCACCGTAACGCTGCCCTAGCCACATACTATAATGCTTCAGCCCGGCCTTTATCACCACTCCACGTCGGTGACCGGGTCTCCGTCCAGAACCAGGGGGGCAACAACCCGACACGGTGGAACAAGACTGGCACTGTAGTGGAGGTGCATCCACACCGCCAGTATACCATCCGGGTGGATGGGTCGGGGCGAGCCACACTCCGCAACCGCCGCTTCCTACGACAGCTTCGTCTACCGCCCTCCACTCAACCTACACCGCCCGACTCCACCATCGCCTCGTCGGACGCCAATAGGGGGGGGGAGATATAATAATAATGTATACACCACTATTGTCCAACACCATATGGCACCACAGACACTTTAGACTTGCGGGCGCCTCTGGCACCCAGGCCTGTGGAGGCAGCAAGTCCTTTAGTTCACACCAGACTCTCACATAACCAACTAGCGTCTCGGCGCTCCTGTACTCAACCCTAGCCAATAAAGGATTGAAGAGTACTGGTGTTATATCTCCATTCATCTTTATTATACTAAGTGTATGCTGATAAAAGGCTTGTATAAATAATGCTGTTAGAATACTTAAAACATTCTAAGTGTATGCTGATAAGAGGCTTGTATAAATAATGCTGTTAGAATACTTAAAACATTCTAAGTGTATGCTGATAAAAGGCTTGTATAAATAATGCTGTTAGAATACTTAAAACATTCTAAGTGTATGCTGATAAGAGGCTTGTATAAATAATGCTGTTAGAATACTTAAAACATTCTAAGTGTATGCTGATAAAAGGCTTGTATAAATAATGCTGTTAGAATACTTAAAACATTCTAAGTGTATGCTGATAAAAGGCTTGTATAAATAATGCTGTTAGAATACTTAAAACATTCTAAGTGTATGCTGATAAGAGGCTTGTATAAATAATGCTGTTAGAATACTTAAAACATTCTAAGTGTATGCTGATAAAAGGCTTGTATAAATAATGCTGTTAGAATACTTAAAACATTCTAAGTGTATGCTGATAAGAGGCTTGTATACTAATGCTGTTAGAATACTTAAAACATTCTAAGTGTATGCTGATAAGAGGCTTGTATAAATAATGCTGTTAGAATACTTAAAACATTCTAAGTGTATGCTGATAAGAGGCTTGTATAAATAATGCTGTTTAGAATACTTAAAACATTATAAGTGTATGCTGATAAGAGGCTTGTATAAATAATGCTGTTAGAATACTTAAAACATTCTAAGTGTATGCTGATAAGAGGCTTGTATAAATAATGCTGTTAGAATACTTAAAACATTCTAAGTGTATGCTGATAAGAGGCTTGTATAAATAATGCTGTTAGAATACATTAAAACATTCTAAGTGTATGCTGATAAGAGGCTTGTATAAATAATGCTGTTAGAATACTTAAAACATTCTAAGTGTATGCTGATAAAAGGCTTGTATAAATAATGCTGTTAGAATACTTAAAACATTCTAAGTGTATGCTGATAAAAGGCTTGTATAAACATTCTAAGTGTATGCTGATAAAAGGCTTGTATAAACATTCTAAGTGTATGCTGATAAGAGGCTTGTATAAATAATTACACACTTAAAGGGGATGTCTGCAAGTAGAAGAAAAGGAAAGTAGAACAGTGGAAGGAATAATAATAATAATAATAATAATAATAATAATAATAATAATAATAATAGGAAAATACTGAAACTTATTGCGAAGACCTCAGCGCTTTAAAAATTGGAATACATAAGAGGAATACATAAGAGGAATACATAAAAGAGGAATACATAAGAGGAATACATAAAAGAGGAATACATAAAAGAGGAATACATAAAAGAGGAATACAAAATAACTAAAAATGTAGTTTTAGATTGAAGTCTATTTACGAGAACCCCAAACTATGGTCATAATTATCAAAAATGCTGCCACTATATATATATATATATAATATATATATATATACAGTATATATATATATATATATATATAGAGAGAGAGAGAGAAGGGGGGGGGGGGGGCAGGGAGCGAGAGTGAGGGGAGAGCGAGCGAGGGGAGCCTTCATAGGCCTACAGTTCAGTGACCCTCTTTCTTTCATTTTCTCTCTCTCTCTCTCTCTCTCTCTCTCTCTCTCTCTCTCTCTCTCTCTCTCTCTCTCATACATTCGTTTTTTGTCTGATTTCTTAATTTTATTACACTTATTTTTCTTTGCTTCCTCCCTTCCGTTATTCCTTCCATCTATTGCTTCCTTCCTTCATTCTTCTTTCTTTCCTTTTCTTCGTTTTAGTTGTTTATTCTACTTATTTCACTCTTTTGTATTTGTTTTCCTCTTATATTTTCTTTCCACTTCCATCTTTCTCCCTCTCTTCCTTCCTTCCCTCCTTCTCCTTTCCATCTCTCCATTCATCCTTCTTTCCATCTTTGTTTGTTTTCTTCCCTCTCTCCTTTCTCACTCCCTTAGCTATACCTATCCTTTCCTTCCTACCTTGCCTTCCCCTCCTTTCCTTCCTTCCTACCTACTTCCTTTCCTACCTTCTTCCTCCCCTCCAGTGCTTCTGCCCTCCCTTCCTCCCTCCCTTCTTTCCTTCCTTCCTTCCTTCCTTCCTTCCTTCCTTCCTTCCTTCCTTCCTTCCTTCCTTCCTTCCTTCCTTCCTTCCTTCCTTCCTTCCTTCCTTCCTTCCATTCCTTCCTCCCTTCCTTTCAACCTTTCCACCATCCCTCCCTCTCTTTCCTCAATCCATCCTTATTTCCTCCTTCTTTCCAACCTTCCCTTCCTTTCTTTCCTTCCTCCCTTCTTCCCACTATCCATCCTTATTTCTCCCCTATCCTACCTTCTTATCTTCCTTCCTCTCAACCTTCCCCTTTCCACCATCCCTTCCTTTCTTTCCTCCCTCCTTCCCTCTATCCATCCTTATGTCCCTCTTCCTTCCTTCCCTTCCTTCCTTCTTCCATCCCCCTTTTACTTTCCTCTCTCCTTTCCTCCCTTCCTTCTATCTTTCCCTCCCTACCTCCCCCCACCTTCCGTCCCACCTCCCTTCCCCTTTCTTTACTCCCTACCTCCCAATCTCCTCCTAATAAGCCCACTCCACACACAGTTGTACACTCTTTTATGTATTGAAGATTGGCCAGCAGAGCGAATACACTGAGGGGTAATATAATAGTGGAACCTCTAACTTGATCATTTATACTGGTGGTGTGCTACAGGGGTGAGTGTTTGGGCCTATTCTGTTCCTGATTTTTATTAGTGATGTTGGTGATTAACTTTCATGTAGATTATAAAAGTTCTGGTGTTTCAAAATTGCAAACAGAGTATATTCTCCATTGCACATGTACAAAGGCGGCAGTCTGTGTGGAGAGTGAGCAGAGCGAGTTCTTTGACCTGAACGTTGGTTTGAAACAGGGGTGTGTGATGTCCCCGTGGTTGTTTACTGTATATATGGATGGAGTCATGAAAGAAATACTATCAAGAGCAGTGGATGTTGGTGTATCGCTGAAAAGGGAGGGAATTGAGTGGAAGCTACACAACATAATAATTATGGATACAGTCATATATTAAGGGGAGATCTCCACTTGAGGGATTTTTTTGGACCCCTTTCTCCCTCATGTTTAGCCCCATTGCTTTTGATATTATAAAACGTTTGCCCCATTAGTTTAGCGATTTTAAGAACTTTCACCCCATATTAAGACCTTTCGTGCAATTCAGGTGTCGATTTTATCCTGGCGAGCGATAGCGAGCCTGAAATTTAAGAGGAAATATCCTTCGGCCAGGATTTTTTCTACCGAAAAATGTACAAATTTATCTTGAAAGGGACTCAAGGGGGTGTAATTTTAAGCTTGATGGAGGTCTAGGAAACAAACTAAATACCTCCCTTTAATGGACCCTGATGTAGAAAATTTATCTCTATATAGAAAAAATGTATATAGATAGACAAAATAATACAAGGCAAGATATATAGGCCTAATGAAGGGCATTCAACTCAAGGGCTTCTACAATTTAACTGATACAAAACTTGCTTTACACAAAATATTATAAGTTATGTCTGAATGTTTTATACAAAATATTATAAGTTATGTCTGAATGTTTTATACAAAATATTATAAGTTATGTCTGAATGTTTTATACAAAATATTATAAGTTATGTATGAATGTTTTATACAAAATATTATAAGTTATGTCTGAATGTTTTATACAAAATATTATAAGTTATGTCTGAATGTTTTATACAAAATATTATAAGTTATGTCTGAATGTTTTATACAAAATATAAGTTATGTCTGAATGTTTTATATAAAATATAAGTTATGTCTGAATGTTTTATATAAAATATAAGTTATGTCTGAATGTTTTATACAAAATATAAGTTATGTCTGAATGTTTTCCTCACTTTATGGTAGTTATTGGCTCATCCTCCCCATTTCCTAGATGATAGTGACAATGTTGATAATGATAATGGTTAGTTATAATGTATATTAGGATGATATGAAGATAATAATGATGTTGATGATAATGTGGATGATTATAGGTTTAACGTTTATGGTAATCATGATGATAGTGATAATGATGTTGAAGATTATGATATTAATTATGGTTTTAACGATGGTAATAATGATGATAGTGATGATATATATTGATGATGATGATGAAGGTGGTTGTATTGATGGTGATGGTCAATATTTAGGTCGGCTGAAAAAAGCCTTCGACATATTGATCAGTCTCTCTCTCTCTCTGTGTGTGTGTGTGTGTGTGTGTGTGTGGTGTAACCTAAGATTTGTCCCCATGGTATTTGATATCATTTAATCCATTGACGGCCTTTTCATAATGTATTGATAATTATTAGACGACTTGATTTAGCTTAAGAAGGATTTGTAGTAGCTAGAAGGTGTGTGTGAATTTGTGTTTTGTTTTTGTGTTGTTCATTGTTTTATGTTGTGTTTTGTGATGTCCCTAGTCTTGCTCTGTCTTGAGTCGGCCAGCCCCAACAAAATAAAAATAGGAAAAGTGGGGATTGGGCCTGAGCATATAGATAGATAGATAGATAGATAAGATTAAATGATATGTTTATATAGTAGGGGAGATTATAGGTACTAATAGAATAGGGCAATACCCAGGGGATGCCTTATAGTCATGTCATAAGGCATCTTTGCATTTTGTCTCCATGCACATTACAAAAATAGAAGTAAAGGGTTTTATTTACCCTTTTAATTCCCACAGATCCTTCTTAAGTTGTATAAAATAGTCTTATGATAGCCAGAATAAACTGAAAATGCGTCATAATCCTCAAGGAGTTTATGTGGTGTGTGTGTGTGTGTGTGGGGGTGTCTAAATTAGTCTCCCCCGTTATCTTACTTGGGCATCAGTTTTCTCTATACCGGTTATTGTGTAAGACCGTTTTCTCTCATTACCGGAGATATCATCAACTGCGATATTTAATTATGAGGGGAGGGGAGTTCTGGACCCCCTTCTCCCTCATGTTTAACCCATTTGTTTTTAGATTTTTAGACAGTCGCCCCATTAGTTTGACGATTTTAAGATCTTTGGTGCCATTTAAGTGTCGATTTGCTTCCTAGCGAGCGATAGCGAGCCTCCTATTTAGGAGACCATTTTCTATCAAAAATGTCTAAATTTATCTCAAAGGAGGGATTTTTTTTTTTGTTAAGCTTGATGGAGGTCTAGGGAAGAAATTTAAAATGAATGTGTGTATGTATGTAGGCTATTTATGCATGTATGTACAGTAGTGTGTACAGTATGTATGTATATATTCAGGCACATACACCCCATAGCTGGGGGTGGTCAACTCAAGACAGAGCCCGGACAGAAACAGCATTTTACAAGGGGAGCAGGATTCCTAGTCTCCTGAATCCCCCCCCCCCTCTCTCTCTCTCTCTCTCTCTCTCTCTCTCTCTCTCTCTCTCTCTCTCTCTCTCTCTCTCTCTCTCTCTCTCTCTCTCATAAACCTATATATATTTTCTCAGAGGAACACTTGGTAGAGCGCATACCTCCGCCTTTGCTGGCTTTGTCACATTATAAACTTAAGGGGGTCACATGCATTTTTAATCTTTCTCCCCTTTTCTCTCTTTCCTTGGCTTGTATCCATTCGGCCCCATTCAGCCTACTATTTTAAGACGTTTACCCCCATTCAGGTGTCAATATTTTCCTGGCGAGCGGTAGCGAACCAGCATATATATATATAATTTGTTTACAGCAAGCTAAATTTGTACATTTTTCGATAGAAAAATTTCTCCAGCGAAGCCGGGTTTCTCCATACAATGTTGGCTCGCTATCGCTCGCCAGGAAGAAATCGACTCCTGAATGGGGATAAACGTCTTAAAACAGTTGGCTGAATACGGCCGAATGGATACAAGCCAGAGAAAGAGAGAAAAGGAGAGAAAGATTAAAAATGCATGTGATCCCCCTTAAGTTTATTATGTGAGAGAGAGAGAGAGTTTGTGTGTGTGAGATTGCTCTGTCTTCGTGGCGCAATGCATTAGTGTGTTGATTTTCGGTGTGAGTTTCCTGGGTTCGAATCCCCGGACTGCCACATGTGTTTGTTAATTTCATTAATCGAGTTTAGGAGTAAAGTTGGTTGGTGGAGAGAACAGAATAATTGAGTGTGTGTGTGTGAAAGAGAGAGTGTGTGTGTGTGTGTGAGAGAGAGAGAGAGAGAGAGAGAGAGCGTGTGTATGTGTATGTTTGAGAGTGAGTGTGTGTGAGTGTGTATTTAAAGAGAGTTGAAGTTGTTCCCAGAATTGTTACTGATACCCCAAGCTGCCAACAAGAGAATGATTCAC
This sequence comes from Paralithodes platypus, assembly GCA_032716605.1. Lineage (NCBI taxonomy): Eukaryota > Metazoa > Arthropoda > Malacostraca > Decapoda > Lithodidae > Paralithodes > Paralithodes platypus. The sequence continues at coordinate 43,567,849 of CM064528.1, forward strand.
AGAGGACCAGTACTTGCACAGTGGGACTTTCTCAAGGTTACTGTCCCACAACATCCACAAATAGTCTATTCCCTGTAAGTAGGCGAAAAATCATCACCTCTATCCTCTGTAACTCAAACATGGCTAGAGCAAATTGGCTGTAAATTTCCACATCTATTCCTTGACTGACTCTTCCCAAATGGTAGATATGTTAGCTCGATTATTCTAGTCGTTTTTGAGTTACAGAGGTTAGAGGTGATGATTTCTCGCCTACTTACAGCGAATAGACTACAGTATAACACCATGGTCTGTAACCAAAAAAGGGTATGAAATATATATACTGTATAATGAAATACATAAATATATGATAAAAATAGTAATACTAATGATACTAATAATAATGATAATAATAATAATGATAATGGTAATAATAACAATAATTGGGGGTGGCCGACTTGTGACAGAGCCCAAACAGAAACAACAAATAAGTATACAAATCGAAAATTCACACACATCTAGGTCACCAAGGAGAAAACCCAGAGACCCAGGACCATGAGGGATCCTTAGCAAAAGATTCCCAGGTTCCAGATCTCCCGGAGAGGTTCCGGTCACCTTACTTCCAGGCAGGACCCTTCATATATAAACTGGCTCTCCAGGCCAGGCGCCTGACGGACTATTATCTAGTCTAACTGGTGCCCGACCCCCTCTATATATCTATATATCTCACTATCACTATCAAACTCTCACTCACACACACACACTCTCTCTCTCTCTCACTCTCTCTCTCTCTCTCTCTCTCTCTCTCTCTCTCTCTCTCTCTCCTTGATGAGTGTGTCACCATAAGCATTTTCATCACCACTGCTTTTGTGTCGCCAGAATATTGGAAAAATGTAAGCCTACGTCGAATATGATGTTGTGGAAAGACTGGTGATGATGAAAGCTAGGGGCTGATGAGAGAGAGAGAGAGAGAGAGAGAGAGAGAGAGAGAGAGAGAGAGAGGGGGAAGGGGGAGGGGGGAGGAAAGGAAGGGATTCGATGGATGGATGGCTAGAATATAAAATTTGATAGTGCATAGGAGGAGAGAGAGAGAGAGAGAGAGAGAGAGAGAGCGAGAGAGAGAGATTATGATGTCTTTGTGTTTGTGAGGATAATTTGTTAGTGTTTTGAAGGTGAAGGTTATCGGTGTAACCTTCTAGTGTCCTGCAGAGTCCTGACGTCAGACTAGTGCTTGTCTAGGCCTAATCTATATTCGCTTTAAGTAGGCGAGAAATCATGACCTCTAACCGCTGTAACTAAAAAAAAGGGCTTGAGCAAATTGACTGTAAATGTCCACATCTATTCCTTGACTGCCTCTTCCCAAATGGTAGAAATATTACCTCGATTACTCTAGTCGTTATTTAGTCACAGAGGTTAGAGGTCATGATTTCTTGCTACTTACAGCGAATACACTATAGTGCTGGGTTACAAAGGAGTTGTTGTTGTTGTTGTTGTTCCCTAAGCTGCCTGGCCGAACAGCCCCGAGTCCCTGAGAAAGGCCATGGCCACGATCGGGCTTTCCCACAGAGCTCTGATTGAGTGTAGATTGTGTTGTTGGCGTAAGTGGTTGTGTGAAATGCAGTCTTCTATGATGTGTTTAATGGTATGGGGTGCTGTGTTACATCCCGGGCAGGCGTCGACAACGGAGTCATCCAGTCTCTTCTGATAGCTCAGGAGAGCTGGATGGTGTCCGCATCTCAGCCTGGCCAGGTGGACTCTGTCCTCGCGAGGAAGGGAGGATTCGGAAGGATGGATTTCGGGAGGTCGTGCATGCAGCTGCGTGTTGTCTGTAAGTGAGTGGATGGATCGGTGAGAGATATGAGTATGGATGTGCTTCTGGAAGTTGGTTCGGGGTGGGCAGGGAGGGAGAGAGGACAATAATTGTGTGTGATACTGTGTGCTGGGTGTTGTTTTGATATTTCTTGGTGTCTGTGGGTGTGTTGCCATGTAGTTTAGTGGGTGGTCTTGGTTCGTGGAGGCTGCTGCCAGGAATTGAGTGCCTCTCATGTCCAGATGGTCTTTGACTTTGAGGATTTTGGTTTCTTGATGTAGGTGATCTGTGGGTGCAGTAGCTGTGCAGCCTGTAATGATCTTCAGGGCTTTGTTTTGAATAGTCTGTAAGGTCTTATGATGTGTTTCAGCTAGGTTAGAAGCCCAGGCTGGGCTTGCGTATTCCATCACTGATCTTATGTATTGTTTTATATACTGTGGTGGTAGTTTCTTTGTTGTGTCCAAATTTTGTGTGAGCAAGTGACCTGAGGGCGTTAAGTCTGGGTGTCAGTTTCTTTTTAATGTTTGTGGTGTGCTGTTTGAATGTCATATGAGTATCATATGTTACTCCTAGGATTTTGGGTGTGTGTATGTGTTAGGGGTGTGTTGTTTATGGTGAGTTGAGGGATGTATTCGTGTTCTCCTGTCCAACTTGTGAGCAGGGTTGCGGTTGATTTGACTGGGGCTAGATTAAGTCTGTTTGTAGTGCACCAGCCATGTAGTGTGTTGAGATAGGGTTGAAGGAGATCTGTTGCTCTTTTTGGGTCATGGTGTGTGCATGTGAGTGTTATGTCATCTGCATAGGAGGCTAAGTTTATTTGGGGCGTATTGGGTGTAGTTATATCGTGCATGTACAGATTGAAGAGTGCGGGCGATAGGACGGATTCTTGTGGGACTCCGTTTGGAAAGTTTCTGATTTTAGATGACTGACCGGCAAAAGATACGTGTGCACATCTGCCTGCTAGGAAGTTGGCCAGCCACCGTTTTGTGTTGTTGTGCATGTTTGTGTTGTAGATTTTGTTTGTTAGGTTGTGGCGGGGGATGGCATCGAAGGCTTCACTAATGTCGAGTGTGGCTAATAGTGATCTGTGTGGTGGTCTAGCTGAATTGATGCCGTCGAAAGCTCTCTGTGTAAGGTCTGTGAGAAGAGTGTTTGTGGAGTGCAGTGGCCTAAAGCCATGTTGTGTTGGAGCTAGGGGTAGGTCAGGTGTAATTAGTTGTAATACTAGGCGTTCCATGACTTTGGAGGGGGAGCAAAGGAGTGTGATGGGGCGGTGCGAGGAGGGTAGCGTGGGGTCTTTGTTGGGTTTGGGGAATGTGATGATGATACCATGCTTCCAAATGTCTGGTATTGTGTTGTGTGAATAGCTGTAGTTTGATATGTTAGTGAGTGCTTGTATGCCTTGTGGTCCCAGGTGTCTGAGGTGTATGTTGCTTATGTTGTCTAGGCCACAGGCGGGTGAGTGCTTGAGATTGTTGATGATATGCTTTGTCTGGTGATTGGTGAAGGGTGTATAGTCAGGGTCTGTGGGGAATTGTCTCTTACGTCGGATGACACGTCGGTCGTCTTTGTGAGGTTTTAGGTGGCTGACATGTGAAAAGTGATTGATGAGGGTGTTTGCTTGTTGTTTACATGAAGGAGTAGAGTCTGTTGTTGTGATTGCAGCATGTGATTGTATTGTGTTGCTGTTGGAAAGTGTGATGCTGTTTAGTGTTTTGTATAGTTTTTTTGGGTTTGTTTTGTGATCAAGTGTTTGTAGGAAGTTATTCCAATTTAGTTTTTGTTGTTCTTGTATTTTGTTGTTAGTTTGGGTGTTGAGTGCTTGAATTTGTTGTGTGATGTCTTGTATGTGGGGTGCTGGGGAGTGTTTCAGTATGTCGCGTTGTCTGATGAGGTTTTGAATTTCTGGTGTGAAGTTGGGGTTGTGTCTTTTTCTGTTACCTCTTGGAATGTGTTTCTTGTCAGCGTTTTGGATAGTTTTATTGAGTATGTGTACAGCATTGTTGATGTTAGTGATGGGTGTACTGTTTAGAGTTGTGAAGTGTTGTTCTGTCTCATTTGTGAATGCTTCCCAGTTAGCTCTTTTATAATTGGTGTATGTGTGTTGTGGCTAGCTGGGGTGAGTCTGGTTTTGGTGGTGATAATGATCGGGAGGTGGTCAGAGCCTCCAGGATGTTGTGGGGGCGAGTTCTGGGGAGCAAAAGGTGATGTCTGGAGATGGGTAATAGAGGGCTTGGTGAGGAATATGGGTCTGTTGATGGATGTCGTTTAAGGATGATGAGGTTATCGGTTTGGTTTTGTAGTACCAGCCCTCTGTCTGTGTCGGGGTTGTCGACAAACCAGGCCGACGTCTTGGCGTTGAAGTCACCACCCAGGATGATGTGTGGGGTGTGTGGGGTGTTTGTGATGTGTTGTAAGTGTGGTCTGTATTCATTTGGTACTGTAGGGGATGTTTGGGGAGGGATGTATGTGTTTATGATGGTTATGTTGGAGTTGTTGCCAGTGCGTATTTTAATTGACTGTATTTCTGTTGTGTTATCATTTGGGGGGAGGAGTGATTTGGTTTGTACACTGGTTACTATGTATGATATTTCTTTGTGTACCAGGGTGTTAATGTTATGTGCACGATGTATGTTGGGTGCTGCTGCACGAGGATGGGGTGGGGGTGGGGGTGATGGGGGGGGGTGGGGGTGAGGGAGGGGCTGGGGGTTGGGATGGGTTAGGTGGGGGTGGGGATTGGGGAGCAGGAGATGGGGGTTGGAATGGATTAGGATGGGGGTGTGGTGTGTTGAGTTGAGGATGTGGATGGTATGGGAAGGTTAGGTGGGTTAGGGAGGAGAGGTGGACGGGTTTTAGGGGGGGGAGTGGATGATATGGGAAGGTTAGGTGGGTTGGGGAGGAGAGGTGGACGGGTTTTAGGTGAGGGATTTGACTGGGAGAGGGAGGGGCATGAGGAACAGGTCCAGGTGTTTGTGTAGTGTTTTCTTTGGAGGCAAGTGTTGTGCAGGTGAAGTGGGTCCAGTTCCCTCATGAATTGCAGAGAACTGAACCCTTAGTATGGCGACTCGAAGTGATGGGTTTTGAGCAAGTTGGACATATGTATGTGAACGTGGGTCCTGGGTTGCTCTCAATGTCTCCGGCTAGAAGAAGTCTTCGAGAAATGACAGCCGGAGAGTCATTTCTCGGTGTAGGAAAAACTGTGTGATGTGTGTGTGTGGTGTGAGAGGTGTGGAAATTCCCGGCGCGACCGAAGCCGCTCCAAGGACCCGTGCCCCCAGGGAGGGGGCAGGGGATGGTTGTGACGGTTTGGCTCCCGAAACTGCTCCCCGCGGCCGGCATCCGGTTTTCCTCCACTGGTCGTTGATTTTGTCTTCGGCCGTGGAGGGTCGGCAGCCTCGGGAGGTGGCCCCACGGCGTAGACGCCGCCACATCAGGACCAGGTTACAAAGGAGTTATAAGGAATAGTTAATATCTAAAAGATCTTGCGGTCCATTCTGAGGAGCTACTCGAAATGGACAGAGCGATATTGTGTAGAGAACTGCACTCATTACAGAGTGTACATGTTCATGAACTGCTCTACTGAAGAAATATTTACAAATTCTGAGGAAAGTTTGTTCCAGGTAGATTCAATCTTATATGTGAAAGTTTCCATATAGGTTAACCCGTTGAGTACCAGGGACGTCATCATATTCTGGCAACTATTAGACTATTTTATTCATCTTAGGAAGGACCTCTAGCAATAATAAGGCTTCAACCTATCTCAACTAACCCTTTTAACTACCACAGATCCTTCCTCAGCTGCATAATATCGTCCAAGTATAGCTAGAATATAATATAACACACGTCGCTGGTACTCAAAGGGTTAAGTAGTGCTGAACCTTTTAAATTCAAAGTTCCAGTCATGGTTGCGTGTTATATTGTATTATTGAGCGAAATATTAGGTTTATTATTCAAGTACAAATATTAGGTTTATTATTCAAGTACAAATACTAGGTTTATTATTCAAGTACAAATATTAGGTTTATTATTCAAGTACAAATATTAGGTTTATTATTCAAGTACAAATATTAGGTTTATTATTCAAGTACAAATTAGGTTTATTATTCAAGTACAAATATTAGGTTTATTATTCAAGTACAAATATTAGGTTTATTATTCAAGTACAAATATTAGGTTTATTATTCAAGTACAAATATTAGGTTTATTACTCAAGTACAAATATTAGGTTTATTATTCAAGTACAAATATTAGGTTTATTATTCAAGTACAAACATTAGGTTTATTATTAAAGTACAAATATTAGGTTTATTATTCAAGTACAAATATTAGGTTTATTATTCAAGTACAAATATTAGGTTTATTATTCAAGTACAAATATTAGGTTTATTATTCAAGTACAAATATTAGGTTTATTATTCAAGTACAAATATTAGGTTTATTATTCAAGTACAAATATTAGGTTTATTATTCAAGTACAAATGCAATCAGTCGGGGATTTGAGGAGAAATATTTATCTAGGCTAAATCCCCTCCACTATAAACTAGAGCCACTACACCTTACATGTTTTTTTCTATGTGAATGAGGGAGACAAAAAGCATAACTGCCTGAAGCGAGTGCCTCCCCCAGAGTTCAAAGAGGGACAGGGCCAAAATCAAGGGACGTTCGAGTTAAAATGCCTGGAAACACGGAGTTTGAAGCAATTTAAGTCATAGGAAGAAGGAAAGACTGATTCTGGGAGAGTTCCAGAGCTCAGCAGTTGAATAGAAGAAAGTCTGAGAATAGCGTTTCACTCTTGGGTTGGAGAGTTGCACAGAGTAGGGGTGGGATTGTGTTGCAAGGCGGGTACTACGTACCCTACGTAGAGGAGGTGGTATACACTGGGAAAGCTCCGAGGAACACTGATTATTGTAGTAGCGATAGAATAGCGAGAGATGCAACATTGCGGCGAAGAGAGAGAGATTGCCCTTATCTAGCCTAAGAACCCCTCCCTTAAGGGGGGATGGGCCGGTTTTCTAGACCCCTTTCTCCCTAGTGTTTAGCCTCATTGGTTTTAAGATTTTAAGACGTTAGGCCCATTAGTTTTGCGATTTTATGACCTTCCGCCCCATTTCCTTGTCAATGTTAAGACATTTCGTGCCATTTTGATGTCGATTTTTCCTGGCGAACGACAGTGACTCTGTAATTTTAAGAGAAATCGGCCTTCGACACGGACAGTTTTCTACCAAAAAATGTACATATTTATCTTCAAGTGGGGTCTAGGGGGTGTTTTTCTAAGCTTGATGGAGGGTCTAGCGTGGAAACTAATAAACAAATTAATATATGAATTAACAGATTAAAAGACAGCCACTGTCCCCTTAATCTTCATCACCAATAAGTCCTGTTTCTTATCATCAGTATTCAGTAGATTCAGACTTACTTCTCCGTTATCAGTCACCTCTGAGACACGGTGGAGAGTGGTCATGCGCCGCCTCGCTCTACATTACTCCCTCCCCCTCCTCTTCCTCCTCCTACAGCCTCCCTCCTCCCTATCCTCCCCTACAGTAAGGGATGGTGGGGGATGGGAGGGGGAGGTGGAGGGTCTGCTACCAGGGGAGGTGGAGGGGTATAGGGAGGCACTAATCACCCTTATGAACCTACTGGATGATGGACCTATTGCTCAGGTAACACCAATTAAATGTGACCATTACTGTTTATAGAGATACAGTATTATTGTATCTGACCCCACTAGGATTCGATCCATGATCCATCAGATTTGATGTTCCATGCTTCTGACCACTCGTTGGGCAATGGATCGGATCCTTTTAGGCCACAAATATTATTTTTATGGAACACAAGTGTATTTTTCAAAATTAATAATAACTAGAGGGGCACTAGGTAGAGCTCATACGTCCGCCTATTCTGGCTTTGACGCAAAATAAACTTTATACAAAACAATGACACCAATGTGATATGGCCTCATACAACAAATAACTTCTTCCTTGGTGCATGATCTATATGTCCACCAAATTGCGTGAAAATCGGTTCATAACTTTGTAAGATATCTTGTCTACAGCCAAACAAACAAACAGAACTACTAACTGATTATGTACGGATCACCTCCTAAATTAGATAATTTCTTACTTATCGTATTACATATCTGCCAACCAAATTTCGTGAAAATCAGTTTATAACTTTGTGAGATATCTTGTTTACAGACAGACAAGCAAACAGAGGCGATGTCATAACCTCCGTTCAACTTCGTTAGTGGAAGTAATTAATATACTGTGTGTGTGTGTGTGTGTGTGTGTGTGTGTGTGTGTGTGTGTGTGTGTGTGTGTGTAGACCCCGGGCCAGATTTTGCTAATCTGTCTTTTCATTATTACCAATATAATTATATGCACAAAATCACTGACAAAATATGGTATTAGCGAATTTACCAGAACATCCTGAACTTCCCAAATTGACTAATTCCTTGAACGTACCGGTAACGATAGTGCGTTGCTATATGTGCGATTAGTTTGCTTGGGAACCAGATTAACTTGCTCATGTAGTGATGTACACCCTGTGTGGTGGATTGTTATTATATATCTATATTGTATATTGCTTAAGCATTTTTTCCACATAGCGATTTTGATTAGTTTTTTTGCCTTTATATTGTCTTGTCCTCGTTTTGGTTTGTTTATTTTGCAAGTTTTACATTTTAATTAGCGAACCTGATGTTCGTATACCTAGCTCTATTAACCTCCGTAAACCTTGACATATCTGTTTACCCATCATTAATAGTGAGTGGTTAGGGTTGGTTCCATCCCATATCCTGTGTTGGTCTAGGGATCCATACTAAGGGATGTAGGTGTAATAATAATAATAATAATAATAATAATCGGTTTATTTCAAGCCGGCAGCCAATGGGGCTGAAAATACACAGACTTAACCTAGATCTTATCCTAATGGATCAACAGACTGATCCTGGCAGCTAACGAGAGCGCCTACATACTCCCAAGGGAGTAGGACGTGGTCAGGAGACTTTGTGGGTCCCCCGAGACGATCCGCCCAGATCTTGCCTTCACGGCCAGGGAAAGTTTTTGAGAGAACTTCCCCTGCCGGCGCGTGGGATCGAACCCCCGACACCAGAGCTAACGCTCCCAATACAGAGTACTAAGCGCACTCGGCCACCGTGACCGTGTGTGTGTGTGTGTGTAGGTGTAGGTGTGTGGGTGTGTGTGTGTGTGAGAGAGAGTGCATAATATGTGTGGGTGTGTGTATGTGAGTATATACATGTGTGTACTACTACTAATACACTATATATATATATGAATCACTCCTTTGTATACAGTAATGGAGGATTATAGAGGTAGTGAGGCAGATAAGGCTAGACAGGAAGTTAACTAACACACTGTACTTTATATTAGGTAAGGTGATAATATAACGATAACATTAATATACTATATATATATATATGAATCACTCCTTTGTATACCAACTGCTCTAACTTAACCACTAACCCACTCTTCATTTATTATCTCTCTCTCTCTCTCTCTCTCTCTCTCTCTCTCTCTCTCTCTCTCTCTCTCTCTCATTCAAGTAACTTCAGCCAACTGCTCTAACTTAACCACTAACCCACTCTTCATTTATTATCTCTCTCTCTCTCTCTCTCTCTCTCTCTCTCTCTCTCTCTCTCTCTCTCTCTCATACAAGTAACTTCAGCCAACTGCTCTAACTTAACCACTAACCCACTCTTCATTTATTTCATCTATATTCCCTGCTGTTGTCTTTCAAGTTGAAATTTTCTCATCTTGATTTCTCACTTTTATAAGATTTTTGTAAGGAATTAATTATTAGTTAGGTAAAGAAAATCAGAGTTTACTTAATTTGGTCTATATATGTTTAGCCTTTTTTTAACCCTCTTAGTTTGCGATGATGCTTTTCTTCCTTTTATTTTGGCTGTCATTTGTCAATTTTATTCAGTATAAGAAAGGATTAAGAGAGTTGGAAGGGTAATTGTGATAGACGTTACCCTTTCGATTCCTAGAGTGCCTTGAAAACCTGAAAAAAAAAATTCATGTTTTAACCTCAATATAGTATAAAAAATCAAAATAATATTAACCGGTGTAAATATTATCCCATTTTCTCTTTTCAACAAAATGAGATCGCCAACAATCCTGCTAGTGCGGAAAATGTTGGCAGCGGTGGGATAGCCGGCGAGAACTCCGACGCCGAGGTGCTCGACGGCAGCAATGTCGCCGAGGACACCTCCGACAGACTGGTTGCCACGGAGACCGGAAACAGACTCATCGGCAGCAGCGACATCGGAGGCGTGGAGGAGTCGACGGTGGTGATTGTGGTAGAGGATGAAAACCACGACCCAAATGACTTGACGCTGGCATCCATTTTGTACGAGGAAAATGACGAGTGGGGACCGTGTACTAGGTCCTGTCGTACTAGGAGAGCCAGGTGAGAGAGAGAGAGAGAGAGAGAGAGAGAGAGAGAGAGGTGGGTCATGAGAGAGAGAGAGAGAGAGACGAGCGAGAGAGAGAGAGAGAGAGAGAGAGAGAGAAGAGAGAGAGAGAGAGAGAAAGAGAGTGAGAGAGAGAGAGAGAGAGAGAGAGAGAGAGAGAGAGAAAGAGAGCGAGAGAGAGAGAGAGAGATGTAGTGCTAAGGATGAGACCAGATGATGGTATAAAGGAGTCTTTGAATCGGAGACAAGAACATCCATTGAAGAAGTTATTATAAGGGTCAGTTACCATTATGATAGGGTCTTGTAGCAGGAGAGAGAGAGAGCGAGAGAATGAGAGTGAGTGTGAGAGTGTTTATGTGTGTGTGTGTGTGTGTGTGTGTGTGTAACAGAAAAGAGGACTCATTGATAGCCTTGTTTGTGTGTGTGTGTGTGTGTTAACGTGTATTTGTTTGTCTGTTCATCCTTTCCTGATATTTGTGTAGCCTTAATTATACAAGCAACAATGTATGCTTACATTGGGTTACACAGACTGCACAGACCTCGTGGTATGATACTAATGGTCTTTGCAATAGTCTGGGGGGAAAGGGGGGAGTGAATCAGTGTCATTTAGAATACATATTTGGTCATTTATTTATTAACTTACTCTTTAGTTTAGTTTCTGCCTAAGACCTCCATCAAGCTTCAAAATAATACCCCCAAGACCCCGAGAGTGAATGAGAAATTGAAAAGCATGTACAGTCACGTATATAAAATAATGGATATCGCCTATTTCTAATTATGGAAATATATATCAGGACACGAATTAATGAATATAGCTTGTTATATGTCAACTAAAAACACAATATATATATACCTTGTATTGAAAAGTAAGTTATATCCAAAGATCATCCAGAGAGTTATATTTGCAAAAATAAATAAAGAGTGACGTACAATCGGCCTAATAGTGATGTATCGGCACCAATTATGTTTTGATCAATAATTGGTATCAGAAATATTTACACATTTTTTCTTCGTTTTGAGTGAGATATACAACCATGTTCCTACACTTAGCCACCCTATTCAACATCTGACAGACATTAACACAGCACAGAGCGAGCCAAACTTAATGACAGCTGAGACATGAGTTATTAGCGCTACCGTACCAGTATTTTTCTTTCATTTCCAAGATTCAAGTCTCACCTACCGTACACAAACAAGACAGTTGAGATGTTACTGATAGGAAGTCAAGATATAAGGTCAAGATTACTCAAGATTACCACTATCACCACTTAACCTATATACGTATAGTACCAGACAGGTGCGCATTTAGTCGTTCACCTGTTTTTCTGGCATTGGTTATATTAATTTTATTTGTTTGTACTGTGGGTGCATACACTCGCAAATATTCTATCTTTCTCCCCGAAGGGATGGCCACGAACGAAACACCCCCATGCTCCCCTCCTCCCATCCAACACCGTTTTCACACATGTACTTCTTAACTCCATCCTTCCACCTCTCTCTCGGTCTACCTCTCCCTCTCTGTCCTTCCACCTCACTTTCGTACACTCTCTAAGTCATTCTCTCGCTTCCCATACGTTCCATATGGCCAAACCATCTCAAGGTGTTCCTTTTCTCACTTTCCAGCACACCTACATCCACACCACACCGCTCTCGTACTTCCTCATTCTCAAATGTTATGGGTATGAAAAGGGTGTATAAAGTGTCCATAATAATAGCAATTTCTCCTCCATTACAATCTCTCTCTACACGCTGCAACGTTGCATGTGTCTCACTCTTCTACTGCTATTACAATAATCAATGTTCTTCAGTTCTTTCTCAGTGTATGCCTCCTCCCTTATGGAGAGTGGGGGGCACCCACCTTTCAACATATTCCCATCCCTATTCTGTTCAATTCTCTAACCCAAGAGTGAACCAATTTTCCCAGTCTTTCCTTCACGCAGCTAGTAATTTCTGGAACTCTATCCCTCATTCAACTCTCTAACCCAAGAGTGAACCAATTTCTGGAAGTCTCTCCCTCACTCTGTCTTTCCCTCAGTGCCGTCCTATTGAGGGCAGATTTCCACTTGAGGGAGTTTTTTCTTGACTCCTTTCTCCCTCATGTTTAGCCCCATTGCTTTTCTAATTTTAAGACATTCGCCCAATTATTTTGATGATTTTAAGAACTTTCAACCCATTTCTGTCAATTTTAAGACCTTTCGTGCAATTTAGGTGTCGATTTTATCCTGGCGAGCGATAGTGAGCCTGTAATTTAAGAGGAACCGGCTTTCAGTCGGGAAATTTTTCTATCGAAAAATGTACAAATTTATCTTGAAAGGGACTCAAGGGGGTGTAATCTTAAGCTTGATGGATACCTAGAGACCAAACTAAAAACCTCCCCTTAACTTTATTCTGGCTATTTTTAGACGATTAAAGAGGACCTCCAACAATAAACAGGCTTAGAAAATTCTCCCTTAATCCTTTTTACTACAACAGATCCTTCTTAAACTGCACAAAATCGTCTAAGTATAGCTAGAATAAAATACAAAGAAGACGTCGCCGGGTGGAGGAAGGGTTAACACTACAGGAAACGTATAAAGCTCCTTATCACTGACGAAGCCCTTGGTACAACTAAAGACCTCGTACTGTAGTAATAAATAGCGGCTAACTTTTTATTTGGGAGCCATTTTGGTGTCATAATAATCCAAGAACGGGATACTATTTCATTTTCGATAGTGCAGTGCGTGGTTAGATTAATATATAGTATTCGATACATGGATATTAATCGTGGTCATGTGCTGTACTTATAACTGTCTTGACGGTGTAATGGTTAGAGCATATAAGTTATGTATATATGCGATGTTATAACGAAGGGGCAGGTAATTTATCCTGTACCAGTATTATCGAATGTTTATAATGGGTATGGACGACCTGGGTGTGGGTGATTTTTGTTGTTCACGGCTCTGTCTCGAGTCGGCCACCCCCAGCTAAGAAAACAAAAATAAAGGAAAGGGAAGAAGAAAGAAGGAAAATGATACAAAATGAAGTGTGTGCCTGGGTGGGGGCTTTGGTTTCCCGGGCGTTTCTGCACCCTCCTCAGCTCCCCGCCATGGAGTGGCTTCGGTCACTCAGGCTTTATTGTGGTCGGCAGGGAGGGTTCTGTGGGGGCGCTCGGTTATGGCCTTGGCTTTGCTCGGGGCCTTGGGGCTGTTCGGCCAGGCAGCTTGGGGAACAACAACAACAACAACAACAAAAATGGGGTGTGTGCCTGAGTATATACATAGATTGATGGCTGTGTTTGAGTGTACAGGGAGGCAGAAAGTTACCTGTGGCACCAAAATGGCGGAGGTTGGCTGATCTCCCATACTATAGAATCTCCAGATAGAACAGGTGCTGGGTAGAGTACTTTAGATAACAGAGATAAAGGACTTGGTTCATAGTCCAATGGTGTTTACATATCAACATAGGAACATAAACAAGGAAAACTGCAAACAAAACTAGTGGCCCCTATCCACTTATCCACTTATCAGGGTACACAACATTGAGGGGAGATGGGCTGGTTTTGTGGCCCCCTTCTCCCTCATGTTAAGCACCTTTAGTTTTCAGATTTTAAGACGTCAGGCCCATTATTTTGGCGATTTTAAGACCTTTCGTCCCATTTCGTTGTCAATTTTAAGACTTATCGTGCCATTTAGGTGTCAATATTTTCCTGGCGAGCGATAGCGAGCCTGTATTTATAAGAGGAACCGGCCTTCGGCCGGAACATTTTTTACCGAAAAAATTTACATATTTATCTTGAGTGGGGGTCTAGTTTTTTTTCTTCTAAGTTTGAGGGATGTCTAATGAGGAAACGAAAAAATATATGAATACTGTACATGAATTAATAGGCCAAAAAAGCAGCCACTATCCCCTTAAGGAAATCCCTCGTACCTCGTGGAAAGTGAGCTGGAGCCCCATCATGCATCAACCACATTTGTCTACATGTTCTGAGAGGCACATTTTCAAGTAGTATGGGTAAGTCATCCTGAAGAAATCTGGCGTACACATTGCCTGTAAGTCGTTGTGGTAGCAGAAAAGGTCCGATTAGATGGTCACCAAGAATATCGGCCCAAACATTAATCGAAGTGTTCCTGTCCTACCTACCTACTCACGCAGCTACTTACACATCTACTAACCTACCTACTTACTCCTACAGAGCGTGCATGGAAGAATCTCTGTGCGGTACAGAACCAAAAATCGAGGAGGCCTTCTGCTACGCTCCAGGCTCCCGCTGTCAAACCACGGTATGTGTATTGAGTAACACCCCGTTCTTAACATTAATCATCAACTACAAACCCCAATGCACTTGAATAAACTAATGAAAGCATATGGTCAGGTCAGGTCAAGTCAAGGCAAGGTAATGAGAGATAAGCTTTTACAACGGCACTTCATATCTACTTTTTGAAGAGTGTGTCAGATCATGTCAGTTGAAGGTATTGAGGGATCAGCCTTTACAACGGCACCTCGTATCTACTTTCTGAAGAGTATATTAGGTCAGGTGAAGGTATTGAGGGTTCAGCCTTTTCAACGGCACCTCATATCTACTTTTTGAAGAGTATGTCAGATCAGGTCAGGTGAAGGTATTAAGGGTTGACCTTTTCCTGACGAGTGATAGCGAGCCTGTAAATTTGGAGGATATGGTTTTAAGAGATTTTTCTACCAAAGCATATGCAAATTTATCTCAATATAAGGTGGCGCTTTGTATTTGTTGACGTTATATCATTCAGGGGGAGGTAGTTGTTTATTCTGGACACCCTTCTCCCTTATGTTTAGCCCATTAGTTTATTTTGCAAGTTTTACATTATATTTCTATTTTAGGTGCTACAACAGTTAGAGTCAGAGGGCTACACCATCATAGAGGCCAACGAAGAGGAGGAAGAAGAGGAGGAGGACGCTGAGAACCTGGGTGAAGACTATTGGTACATCCCCGACTCAGCCGAACTACAGGTGGCGGAGGACGAGGAATATGATTATGGTTGGTGTTCTGATACTACTTTGTTAGTGAGTTAGTTATGTGAACAACACTTCCCCCCCCCCCCCCCTTGGGTGTAATGGGGCCTTCACCTTTTAGTGGAAAGAAAATAAGGTAAAACACACACATACTCGCATGCACGCTCTCTCTCACACACACACACACACACACACGCTCAAGCACACACACGCACGCTCTCTCTCACACACACACACACACACACACACACACACACACACACACACACACACACACACACACACAAATGTATAATTGGTGTTTTGATAGCTTTAAAACCTATAGATGTTCAGTCTCTCCAAGAGAACCATTGGTGATTTTGTAATTAAATAATATTAATCTCCTTTAGGCTGGGATGACTACCAGGCCGGCAACACCATAGACGAGGAAGAAGCTGTATCGGAGGATGATTGGCTCGTACCAGACTCTGTGTTTGAAGAAGAGTACTATAACACAATCGAGTCCAACGAAGAGGAGGAACAGGTAAATCAAGTCCATCACAACGAAGAAGAAGAAGAAGAAGAAGAACAACAAGAAGAACAAGAAGAACAAGAGGAAGCCGAGGAGGAAGGAGTCTGGGAGTGTGGCAAGAAGGGCGCCAAAAGGAGTCGACATAAGATCATTGGAGGGAAGGAGGCCAGGCGAGGGGAGTGGCCCTGGCAGGTGGCTATACTCAATAGATTTAAGGTAAGGATGTAAAGTCAGTTAAATTAGGTTAGCCTAAGCTGAACAAGATGCAGAAATATATACACTTAGACTATAGGTAGTGCCAGCGAACTTGAAAATAATCTTGACCCCTTAACTTATAACTTGAGATGAATGAAAGCAATCGGGCTGACGTTTCTATCATTTGGGAAGAGTCCACCAGAAAATAGGTGTGGATATTTACAGCCAGTTTGCTCTAGGCCCTTTTGAGTTACAGAGAGGTCAGGGATCAAGATTATTGTCAAGTTCGTTGTTGTTGTTGTTGTTGTTGTTGTTGTTGTTGTTGTTGTTGTTGTTGTTGTTGTTGTTGTTTCCTAAGCTGCCTGGCCGAACAGCCCCGAGTCCCCAAGGAAGGCCATGGCCACGGTCGGGCTTTCCCACAGAGCTCTCAAAGAGTGTAAATTGTGTTGTTGGCGTAAGTGGTTGTGTGAGATGCAGTCTTCTATGATGTGTTTAATGGTATGGGGTGCTGTGTTACAACCCGGGCAGGTGTCGACGACGGAGTCATCCAGTCTCTTCTGATAGCTCAGAAGAGCCGGATGGTGTCCGCATCTCAGCCTGGCCAAGTGGACTCTGTCCTCGCGAGGAAGGGAGGATTCAGAAGGATGGATTTCGGGAGGTCGTGCTTGCAGCTGCGTGTCGTCTGTGAGTTGGCGCTAGTTGTGTTGGTAAAATTGTCAAGTTGGTTGAAAGTAAGATCGGAGATCCATAACCCCCCTTTTGGGCATGGTGTAAAAACAAAATCCTACAATAGAATAGACAGATCGATCATATATATTAATGTGATTCGGATAAAAATAAATCGGTAAATGAAACGGAAACGTAACAGCGAGCGTAATACTCACAGATACAGAAGGCTCCTGGAAGAGACTAAAGAGCCTGTGACTCCAGCTCTAGATTACTATTATCTATTAAGGTTCTTGTGGTCAGGTTGTTATTTATATCAAGGCATCTAGTTATTACCTTTCTCATAATCAAATTTCTGTTCCTGATGATGTGCGAAACTGGAGAGTTCTCTTTATATTTAGCCTACTATTATTAATATAGTAGCATCCCACATATTTTGGGGTGTTTTGTAAACCAGATAATGTTGGAGCTTAGTTCCGAGTTAGATGGATTTAGACGTAACAAATTATACTCTCTAATAAGTTTGTGATGATACTTGTGAATTTCGCGACAGGTTAGTAAAATTATACCGTATTTGTAAACTAAAATATGAGTGTGTTGGTTTGTGTGTGAGCATATAAAGGTATGATTTTACCTATAGGACACGCATTTGACAGGTACCACCAAGGATTTAATAAATATTTGTTTTTGGTTTCCACACATCCAACACAAAGCTACACCTTTTTCTGGTCCGGTAATAGTATTGAAAACGATATAATAACTTTTTAAATATGGTTTTCGATGAGAATAAAACGACGCGTTTGTGCCGAAAATCGGGAGTCCGTCGTCGCATCCGATCGTCGTTTTTTTTATTACAGGACGATCGACGACGCATAACAATATTGTCATTAACCTAACCGAACCTGGGGGCTACCGCCCCCAGACCCCCGCCGCTGCTCTAAATAATGATGTAGAAGACATAAAATCACTAAAAAGTACTGCGGGAGAGCGAAAACCACCACCTGGATACTCGCCATTTTAAGTCGACCGCAAGGCTGGAAGTAGGCTAACTTCGAGCGTAAAGTAAACAAAGCGACGCTACTTCCACGAACGCAACAGAGTTCTCTCTATATTTCGTCTCATAATATTAATATTAAAGTGTTCCCATTGTTTTTTTAGTGTTTCGTACACCAGAAAAGGGTGTAGCTTGGTTTTGGATGTGTGGAAACCGAAAACAAATATGTATTATATCCTTGGTGGTACCTGTCAAATGCGTGTCCTATAGGTAAAATTGTACCTATATTACTATGTGTGCAGCGTCATCTTGATCGAGTGTTTCTAGTGTTATTGGCCGAGAAGGAAACTATTTATGATAGTTACTCATATATTACTCCGCTTTCTCTAATAATGCTTTTACAGAAAACGCTTTATAAAATTGGGTAATTATTTTAAAGTAACTAAAATACAGAATATAATATGCACTATTTTCTTTATAATTCATGATTATATGTAAACAAAGGTGAACATAAAGTTGCCTAATGGCACGAAAGGTGTTAATATTGGGGCAAAAGGTCTTAAAGTTGTACTAATGGGGGCGAACATCTTAGAATTTCAAAACTAATGGGGCTAAACATGATGGAAAAGGGGTTCCATAAATTAAGGAACACCCCGTTCTTAGCATTAATCATCCATTACAAACCCCAATGTATTTGAATAAACTAATGAAAGCATGTGGTCCTCCCGGGATTCGAACTCGGGACAGGACTCGATCCCCTCCAAGGTAGTCAAACTTTGAGCATAATCTCCAATAAACGACTGTATCTGGTGCAGGGTGGGTCTTTTTGGAACCGACCTGTTACACTCCATTGGTTTGAAAATTTAAAACGTTTCACCTCATTAGTTTGGCAATTATCAGACTCTTCACCCCATTCAGGTGTCAATTATATCTGGACGAGCGATAGCGAGGCTACAATTTAGAAGTTGGCCTTTCTATCTATCTATCTACTTACTCAGGCACATTCCAAAAAAAAAATCTATTTTTTCTTCTGGGGGTGGCCGGAGCATTTTTCTACCGAAAAATATACATAATTAATAATTTAATTAATAATAATCTGGTTGCTTTTTTTATTTAGTTATTAATTTATTTTTATTTATTTTTCCTTATAGTTTGAAGGGGGTCTCGGTAGAAAAATGTCCCTGCCTTCTAAAATTAGAGGCTCGCCAGGAAAAATTAGAGGCTTGCCAGAGGCTTGCCAGGAAAAAATCTAAACCTAAAGTACACGAAAAGTCTTAATATTGACAACAAAATGAGGCGAAGGTCTCAAAATTGCCAAACTAATGGAACGAACGTCTTTAAACCTCAAAGCGAATATGCTAAACATGAGGGAGAAGGGGGTCCAGAAAAAACGAGTAGTACCCCTTAAGAGGATATTGAATTGATTAATCCGTTTCAGGAGACATTCTGCGGAGGGACGCTGATCAGTCCGCGCTGGGTGCTGACTGCGGCCCACTGTGTGAAGAGTCGCCTGTATGTCCGACTGGCTGAACACGACCTAAGAGCCTACGACCCTAATCAAATGGAGATGAGGGTAAGAGAGAGAGAGAGAGAGAGAGATTGTGTATGAGAGGGGTGATTATATGCTAGTGTGTGTGGAAGAGAGAGAGAGAGGGTAGGGAGGGAGGGGGGAGATTGTGTGTGAAAGAGAAAGATAAGATATATGTGTCTGTGTGAGAGAAGGAAACTATGAGAAAGCGAGAAATGTAAGCCCAAAGAAATGCATCCCATAATCTGAACCCAGCTGTCCCCGAACCAAGCCTGGAGGTGTTCTTAACCTTGGCCTGGCTTCATCAATATTATCATCAAAGTCGTACTCAACATTCCCCTTTACTACTGCACTGCCAGCATCCATATATCCAATATTCATCGGCAAAATGGTACAATTATAATGTAAAACTTGCAAAATGAACAAACCAAAACAGGGACGACACAATATAAAGACAAAAGAACTTATCAATAACGGGATTACTAGCCGAATGTTTTAATTTCGTAAGATAATAGTGTAATATGCCATGTTATGTTATGAGGAAGGGACTATTCTATGATCTTTTGTTATGTTATGCTACAGGTGGAAGAATCAGTGCCCCACCCCGGCTACGACACTGACACGATAGTAAACGACATTGCCCTGCTAAAGCTGCCCCGCGCCGTGTCCTTCTCGCGCCTCGTCACCTCCGCCTGTCTGCCCACCAATGAGAACGACACCATTCCAGCAGATATCAAGTGTGTGGTGGCGGGCTGGGGCAAGGAGAGGGAGTCACATATCTTTGGCTCTGATGTCCTCAACTACGCTAGGGTATGGTCCAATCAAATTTGGGGTAAAGCGTACATCTCTTATAACATACCGGCAATCTCACACCAGTTGAATGTCTATTGATTAACTAATTTTTTATGACGAGAATATAATTGTAGTTTATACATTCATTTGTTTATGTGTAGGCCAACATATATCTTACTCTTATTAGCCTTATACCCATAAGTGTACAATCGCGCTAATAAATCATGTCCCAGCTGTCATTACGTTTGGCTCTCTCTGTGCTGTATTAATGTCCGTCAGATTTTGAATAGGGTGGGTAAGTGTAGGAAAATGTTTGTATATTTCATTCGTTATGAAGAAATGAAGCTTAGATATTGCTGATACCAATTATTGATCAAAACATACTTGGTGCCGAGACATCACTTATTAGCACGACTGTAATGGTAATAGTAGCTTATGTTTGTGTATCCTCTAGGTTCCAGTTGTGCCGCGTAGAGTGTGTCGCCGTGCCTACCCTCACCATCCCATCACACACAGACAGTTGTGTGCTGGATACAGGCGTGGCAATGCTGATGCATGTGCTGGTAAGTTGTAGTACTGTACTCGCATACACTCTCTTCACAGATCATGCAGTCCCTTTAGAGCAGTCTTAAATTATGTTTTATAATTAGCTGGCAATACCTGTAGGAGACAACGATAATTATGGTACTGTAAATCATGAAATGGCGAGAAATGTCTGCGTGTCTTCACCTTCCTCGATTTGTTCCCCTACTGCCCTTCCCGATCTATCTTGACTCGTTTAGTGATATATCTTGATCGAATCCTTCGGGCCAGCCCTATGAGAGTTCTTTTGTTGTTGTTGTTGTTCCCTAAGCTGCCTGGCCGAACAGCCCCGAGTCCCTGAGAAAGGCCATGGCCACGATCGGGCTTTCCCACAGAGCTCTCATTGAGTGTAGATTGTGTTGTTGGCGTAAGTGGTTGTGTGAAATGCAGTCTTCTATGATGTGTTTAATGGTATGGGGTGCTGTGTTACATCCCGGGCAGGCGTCGACAACGGAGTCATCCAGTCTCTTCTGATAGCTCAGGAGAGCTGGATGGTGTCCGCATCTCAGCCTGGCCAAGTGGACTCTGTCCTCGCGAGGAAGGGAGGATTCGGAAGGATGGATTTCGGGAGGTCGTGCATGCAGCTGCGTGTTGTCTGTGAGTGAGTGGATGGATCGGTGAGAGATATGAGTATGGATGTGCTTCTGGAAGTTGGTTCGGGGTGGGCAGGGAGGGAGAGAGGACAATAATTGTGTGTGATACCGTGTGCTGGGTGTTGTTTTGATATTTCTTGGTGTCTGTGGGTGTGTTGCCATGTAGTTTAGTGGGTGGTCTTGGTTCGTGGAGGCTGCTGCCAGGAATTGAGTGCCTCTCATGTCCAGATGGTCTTTGACTTGAGGATTTTGGTTTCTTGATGTAGGTGATCTGTGGGTGCAGTAGCTGTGCAGCCTGTAATGATCTTCAGGGCTTTGTTTTGAATAGTCTGTAAGGTCTTATGATGTGTTTCAGCTAGGTTAGAAGCCCAGGCTGGGCTTGCGTATTCCATCACTGATCTTATGTATTGTTTATATACTGTGGTGGTAGTTTCTTTGTTGTGTCCAAATTTTGTGTGAGCAAGTGACCTGAGGGCGTTAAGTCTGGGTGTCAGTTTCTTTTTAATGTTTGTGGTGTGCTGTTTGAATGTCATATGAGTATCATATGTTACTCCTAGGATTTTGAGTGTGTGTGTATGTGTTAGGGGTGTGTTGTTTATGGTGAGTTGAGGGATGTATTCGTGTTCTCCTGTCCAACTTGTGAGCAGGGTTGCGGTGGATTTGGCTGGGGCTAGATTAAGTCTGTTTGTAGTGCACCAGCCATGTAGTGTGTTGAGATAGGGTTGAAGGGGATCTGTTGCTCTTTTTGGGTCATGGTGTGTGCATGTGAGTGTTATGTCATCTGCATAGGAGGCTAAGTTTATTTGGGGCGTATTGGGTGTAGTTATATCGTGCATGTACAGATTGAAGAGTGCGGGCGATAGGACGGATCCTTGTGGGGGATAATATGGCCAAAGGTTATCTCTTACCACACCAATCGAAATATAAAATTAATCAACATAAATACAAATAAAGTCTGAGATCGCCTACCTTATGGTATGAACTATGGTAGCCTATCTCTCAGGATGCCCTAACTAAACATTGTATAAATGGCCATATATCAATGACTTAGCTATAACTAGGGTCCTGGTTTAGTTCAGAGGATTCCGGCTTCGGTAGATAAGGGTTATAGGTCAGGACTCCGGGCCGGGCGTGGGAATTGTGGTGGAGGAGATCACGGGACACTTCTCTACCGTTCAGATGTTTACTAGCGTCTGATCGGAACTTCAATTTCCGACTCTTAAATAAACTATATATTAATTCGTTACCAAGGGTTCATTCCCTCTTCACGAAATCATATAAATAATTATCAGCATTTAAATTATATAATTATAAAGGTGAACATCGTTTCACAACGATTTAGTGAACATAATATCAAGATATTAACGACCCTAAAGCAAACGGTGGATCGCGTATGCGGTCGCGGGAATATTTAAACTGATCCTCTTTACAGTTCTTCTAAACTTATTTCTACAAGGTTTTATAACTAAATTAACTTGATCAAGGTAATCTTATACAGTACTAAATTACCTAACATTAATTAATCTCTACAATATATACAATCACCGGGTTCTGGTAGGAAATTGTTCACTCTAGTGAGGTTACCCTATCGGAAGGTTGTTGCCAACATTCCCAGATACTGGTGTAGTCAATTTATTTCTCACAGATTGGGGCCCGGCGAAGTATGATGTGTCGCATCATGTTATATCACCTGCGGCTAACAAATCACGCCAATTTCTTCTAGACCCCACCGCAGCTGCTCGTGGTGGTCTTGGGCTCCCTATTACTATGGGTTGCTGTTCTTCCGGTGGGATGGCGAGTTCCATAGGTATGAGACGATCTACAGTTCGGAGAGTGGTTTGTCCTCGAGATACAACCTTCACGGTTCTGATAACTCCTTCGGAATCAGGATAGACTTCTTGGATCCTTGCTAAGGGCCATTTAGAGTGAGGTTGGTCCATTTTCAACAAGACTATGTATCCCACTATCGGTTTGTGACGGTTACTTTTTTTTTGTTTTTTTGTTTTTTTTCTATGTGATTGAGGGAGGCAAAAGGCATAACTGCCTATAGCGAGTGCCTCCCCCATAGTTGAAAGAGTGACAGGGCCAAAATCAAGGGACGTTCGAGCCAAAATGCCTGGACACACGGAGTTTGAAGCAATTTAAGTCATAGGAAGAGGGAAAGACTGATTCTGGGAGAGAGTTCCAGAGCTCAGCTGTTGAGTAGAAGAAAGTTTGAGAGTAACGTTTCACTCTTGGGTTGGAGAGTTGCACAGAGTAGGGGTGGGATTGAGTTGCAAGACGGGTACCACGTGCCCTACGTAAAGGAGGTGGTATGCACTGGGATAGCTCTGAGGAACACTGATTATTATAGTAGCGATAGAATAGCGAGAGAGATGCAACATTGCGGCGGAGAGAGAGAGATTGCAGAGAGTTGGTGAGTGGACGGGAGTTAATGATACGAAAGGCCTTCCTTTCAACTTTGTCTAGGAGAGCGGTGTGAGAGGAACCTCCCCACACATGTGAACAATACTCAATACAAGGGCGCACTATGCCCCTGTACAGAGCAAGAAGCTGTGCAGGGGAAAAGAACCCCCTAAGGCGGTTGAGCACACCCAGCTTCTGGGAGGCTGCCTTAGCAAGACTGGTAATATGGTCCTTCCAAATGAGAGCAGAAGAAAAAGAGACACCAAGAATATTGAGAGAAGATGAAGGGTTGATTTTTGTATTGTTGAAGAATAAGGGATAGTCCGCTGGGAGATCCTGACGGGTAGATAGATGGAGAAATTGGGTTTTGGAAGCATTAAAGTTAACAAGGTTTTCTCTGCCCCAATTGGAAATAGTATTTAGATCAGAATTTAAGAGTTCTATGGCTTCATTACGTTTGTCGTTGAGGGATTGCTGGCTGGGGCGTTCTGAAAAACTAATGGAGTAGTGTAAGGTTGAGTCGTCTGCGTATGAATGGATGGGAATTAAGGTACAGTTAAGGAGATCATTTATAAAAATTAGAAAGAGAATAGGAGATAGGACAGAGCCCTGAGGAACACCGGAGTTTATAGGGTGAGGAAGTGAACAATGGCCGTCCACAACCGCGGCTATGGAACGGCCGGAAAGGAAATTAGAGACAAAGGCACAGATGGAGGGATAGAAACCGAAGGAGGGTAGTTTAGAAATTAAAGATTTATGCCAGACTCTATCGAAGGCTTTCGATATGTCTAGTGCAATAGAAAAAGTCTCACCGAAGTCCCGGAAGGAGGATGACCAAGAGTTAGTAAGATATGAAAGAAGATCACCAGTAGAGCGACCCTTAAGGAAGCCATACTGGCGATCTGAGAGCAGATTATGAGAAGAGAAATGCTTAAGAAATTTGGAAGCAAGAATAGTTTCAAAAACTTTAGAAAGACAAGAGATAAGAGCAATTGGACGATAGTTGGAGGGTTGAGAGCGGTCACCCTTCTTTGGGACAGGTTGAATGTGAGCAAACTTCCAGCATGAAGGGAAGACGTTAGAGGATAGACAGAGACGAAAGAGTTTGCCTAGGCAGGGAGTCAGCACGGAAGCACAGTTTTTGAGAACAACAGGAGGAACACCGTCCGGACCGTACGCCTTATTAGTGTTAAGCCCAGAGAGGGTAGAAAGTACATCTTTAGAAGAGATTAGGATATTAGGCATAAGTAAGAGAGAGGAGGGCGGAGAGGGAGGAATAGCACCGGAATCATCCAAGGTGGAGTTTCTAGCAAAAGTTTGAGCGAAGAGTTTAGCTTTGTCAGAGGAAGAAGTGATGGTTGTGCCATCAGAGTGGGAAAGGGGAGGGAAAGACGAGGAAGAGAAATTGTTGGAGAGGTTTTTGGCTAGATGCCAGAAAGCTTGGGAAGAGCTAGAGTTGGATAGTTCAGTGCATTTATTATTGATGAAAGAGTGTTTGGCAAGTCGAAGAACAGATTTGGCTTGATTCCGGGCAGAAACATATGAAGAATGAGAGTCTTGAGTTTTAAGGCGTCGGTACCGTTTGAATGCTTCCTCCTTATTGCGGACAGCAGTAGAACAGGCGTGAGTAAACCAAGATTTTTTAGCATTAGTCTGAGAGAAAGAGAATGGAATGTATGCTTCCATGCCCGATAGGATTACCTCGGTAATGCGTTCAGCACTCTCCGAGGGTCCTCGGCCATGGAAGCAGAAATAATTCCATGGGAAATCAAAGAAGTACTGCCGAAGAGCCTCCCAGTCGGCAGCGCCAAAGTGCCACAAGCGCCGCCGGCTAGGAGGATCGGGTGGCTGTACTGGAGAGATAGGACAGGTGACAGAGATAAGTTTATGGTCGGAGGAGCCCAGAGGAGAGAAAAGATCGACAGTATAAGAAGAAGGGTTAGAAGTTAGAAACAAGTCAAGAATGTTGGGCCGATCTCCGATGCGATCCGGGATACGGGTGGGTTGCTGAACTAACTGCTCTAGGTCATTTAGGATAGAAAAGACGTAGGCTTGTTCACCAGGTGGATCAGTAGTGTGAGAGGAGAGCCAATGGCGGTGGTGAACGTTGAAATCTCCTAAGATGGAGATTTCTGAGAAAGGAGAAATGGATAGAATGTGTTCCACTGTAGAGTTTAGATAGTCAAAGAATTTCGGAAAGTTGGTAGAGTTAGGGGAAAGATAGACAGCACAGAAATATTTAGTAAGAGAATGACAGGAAAGTTTGAGCCATAAAGTTGAGAATTCAGAGGAGTCGAAATCGGGAACACGAGAGCAAGTGAGTTTGTTGTGCACATATGCACAACATCCGCCTTTGGCTTTGAAACTAGGATAGAGAAAGTAGGAGGATACAGAGAAGGGGTTGCTGGAAGTTGCTACAGACACCTGAGTTTCGGTGAGGAAGAGAAGATCAGGTTTGTAGGAGGAGAGATGGTGCTCAACAGAGTGAAAGTTAGAGGAAAGTCCGCGAATGTTGCAGAAATTAATAGAAAGAGTAACAGGCCGAGGTCCAGGTAATTGTGTGGGGTCGTCAGGGGATGGTCGGTCGGATGAGGGGGCATTTATGGTCCCCCCCCTGGGGACTCCGAGGCTGGGCTACAATTCATCATTTTTTTTTTTAAATTTTGGTGTGGAGGAATGAAGTGTGGTGTGCATGTTTAGTGTAGTGAAGTGGATAGGAGGAGGAGGTGTTTGTGAGAGCTAGCTGGATTGCTCTCAGTGTAAATGAGGCACAAAGAAAATCAGTAAGAGAGGCCAAGCAAATGAAACAGGAGTTCCAGCGACTCTTTATCACATGCCTATAACCTCACCTGGGTCTAGCCCTGATCGATTGGTGCCTACAATCTCCCCACAGCTCCTACTAGCAGAATTCGCACCATAATACCTCTCCCGTAAGCTCAAGATATACTCAGATGCCCAATGTTTGTTCCAGGCGTCCAGTATTTTGCAGAGTTTATGGTAGCTTCGTCGCAAGTGTGCATCTGCTTCATTAACGGAGGGATCCACTAATTCCTCGGTCACGTCCAAACGGGGGACTGGGTCCAATCGTCTACCATATAATAAATGAGCCGGTGTTAAGGCCTCAATTTCCAGATTGGAGTCATATTGATACGTTAGTGGTCGATTATTTACTCTGGTTTCTATTT
Source organism: Paralithodes platypus (assembly GCA_032716605.1). Lineage (NCBI taxonomy): Eukaryota > Metazoa > Arthropoda > Malacostraca > Decapoda > Lithodidae > Paralithodes > Paralithodes platypus. Next base: position 43,594,486 of record CM064528.1, read on the forward strand.
CGGTGACAACAGTTCTTAACTCATCCAAGGTGACCTTGGACTTGTGAAGAACCCTTTTCAGGCACGATTTTACAATACCTATCATTCTCTCTGTAAATCCATTTTGCCAAGGGGCTCTGGGAGTTGTGAATGACCAATAACAATTTCTAGAATCTAGCATTTGTTGTACTGCGTTGCTCTTTAATAGTTCAGAAACCAACGGGGTTGCGCCCACAAAATTTGTCCCATTGTCACTAATCAAACGTCTGGGACAACTTCGCCGAGCGGCAAATCTTCTAAATAAATTAATAAAGGTTTCCGAGCTCATGTCCTCCGCTATTTCCAAATGGATAGCCCGAGTGCTGGTACAGGTGAATAGACATATGTAAACCTTCTTGGGTGGACCATCATCTCCTGTGAGAGTGATGGCACCAGTATAATCTATACCTGTTACCTCAAACGGTGTCCTTTGGTTAATGCGGTCTGGCGGAAGAGCTGGTGGTCCAGGGTAAGGAATAGCGATAGCTGTATACCTCTTGCAAATAATGCAATTCTTGATACAGCGTTTAACAGCTTGTCGTCCCTGGGGTATCCAATATGTTTGTCGCATATAGGCTAGAGTGTCTGCTACCCCACCGTGTTTAGTGGTTTCATGCGCTTTTAAAACCATCAATTTGGTGAGGTCGCAATCCTTGGGCAATAGGATCGGATGCCGAGTTTTGAGGGGTAGATCAGCTTTACCAATACGACCTCGACAACATATTAATTCTTGATTGTCTAGATACAGCCCAAGGTCCTTCATTCTTTTGGTTGGCTTGGGATTGGGTTTACGTAGCTGTGTTAATTCCTCATCATACTTTTCAGCTTGTATCCTTTTGATCCAGTAGGTCTATCTATCTATCTATCGCCCGACGCCATAATCCCCGAAGGGGTGGCCACGAACCGCCCCCATGCACCTCTGTCCCCAGTCAGTCGACGCCCCTCCCCCCAACCAGCACCACCTTCGTTCATGTACTTCCTCACTCCATCCTTCCACCTCATATTCGGTCTACCTCTCCCCCTCTGTCCCTCCACCTCGCTCTCATACACCCTCTTAGTCATTCTCTCGCTTTCCATACGTTCCATATGGCCGAACCATCTCAAGTTGTTCCTTTTCACACTTTCCAGCACATCTACCTCCACACCACACCTCCTTCTTACTTCCTCATTAGTCTGTCTATCCCTCCATGTAACTCCGCACGCACGCACTCCTTAAGTAATTCATTTCCACTGCTCTCACTCTTGGTCTGAGTCTCTCAACCAACGTCCATGCTTCGCTTCCGTAAGTCAGTGTCGGGATTACCACACTGTCATGCAAGGACTTCTTCACTTCCATACTGACCACCCTATTTCTTGTTACTGCTTTTAGCGTTCCTACAACCCTCTTCCCCTGTTGTACCCTCTCCCGCACCTCTTCATCCATAGTCCCATCTTTACTCAACACACTGCCCAGATACTTAAAAGAGTTGACGATCTCCATAGCCTGACCGTTCAGCTTCACCTCACACTCTGTGACTTCACCCCTTTCGAAGACCATAACCTTGCTCTTCCCCGTATTTACCTTCAAATTCCGTTTTTCGCACACTGTTCCAAACTCATTTACCAGACCCTGCAACTCCCATTCATTATCACTCATCAGAACTGTATCATCCAGTAGGTAAGTGGGTCTAATTCATCCATCTTTACCTTCTTGCTCAGGAACTTAAACACAAATTTAGTTACAGTTAATAGTTTGTCTAAATTGGAGAACTTGGTGATGTCAATCACTGAAGGCTCTGGGATAATTATTGGGTCCATATGAACTTTATCATCATTAACCTTCTGGTATGATTTTTGTTCTGGCCAATCACTCTGACGTAGCCAAACCGGACCCTGAAACCACAGAGTTTCGTTAATCAGTTTCTTGACACCAACACCTCGGCTCACCAAGTCAGTCGGATTATCCTTGGACTTAACATGCATAAATGTATAGTTCATTTGCAGTTCCTTTATTTTGTGTACTCTGTTACGCACATAAGCTATGTGACTTAGCTATCCAGTGCAAACATATCTCACTATCTGTCCATATATATGTCTCACCTAAAAAGGGAAACATACCATTCAAATAAGTAGCTAACCTAGTTCACAATTCAACAGCGGTCAGCTCCAACTGTGGAAGGGTACGTTGTTTTAATGGCGCTACTCGGGATTTGGACATAATCATAGTAGATCGGACTTCAGTGACACAATAAGCTACTGCACCATACGCCTTAGATGAGGCATCACAAAATATGTGCAATTGAGCACACTCATTATCAGAGGTAGGATCACATCTTCTAGGAAACTTGACAGAGGATACCTTCTCATATTCCACCTGCAATTTGTTCCACTCTTCTGTATATTTTTCAGGTAATGGAGTATCCCAACTCAGTTCTTCTCTCCAGGCCTCCTGAACTAAAATCTTCCCTTTAATTGATATGGGACTAAATATGCCCAATGGGTCGAACATCATAGAGACCTGACTTAAGAGTGTACGTTTTGTGAGTTTTACATCGGGAAACTTGAGGGGCTTTAGAGACATCTCATCAGTAGTTGTTTTCCACAGCAATCCTAGTACTGGTTGATATTCTGGTATTTGATAGTCAGGATAGTCTCTTCTTATCTGGTCCAAAAGAATATGAGAGTTTGAATTCCAACTTTGTAGTGGCATATTGGCTTTATTACATTCTTGCCTTGCCAAATTGTAGATTTCAAACACCTCTTCTCCACTGTCGGCAACGCCCTGAAGATTATCCATGTAAAACAGTTGACCCATTTCCGGTTTCTCTGTCTTCTGGAAATGATATCTCAAAGTGCTGCACAACAAGAAAGGACTAGAGCAGGAACCAAACAACACTGACCGAAAGCGGTATTCTTTTATCCGCCCACCAGGCTGAAAAGGATCTTCAGGCCAAAGGAACTTTGTGAATTTGCGGTCCTGCTCCTTTAACCCTATTCTCAAAAAGGCTTTGGAGATATCTGCCACAAACCCAAATCTCTTCGTCCTGAATTTTAATAGTACATCACCCAGTATTTCAGTCAGATTTCGTCCTACATAGAGACAATCGTTTAGACTTGCTTCATTCTTCGCTGCTCGAGAACTGCAGTTAAATACCACTCTGATGGGGGTAGTACTGGAGTCCTTACTTACAGCACGATGAGGAAGGTAATGACCCTCTTTATGGTTTATTTCACCTGGGACCTCCTCAATAAAGTCATTTTCCAACTGCTCTTGAATTATTTTATGATAAATGTCCAGTCGTTCAGGATGTTGACGCAATCTCTCCACCATTTTATTTAATTGACATCTTGAACTCTGGTAGTTAGTTGGTAATTCAGGGGCATTTATCATCCATGGAAGTCCTACCCAGTACTGGCCATCCTTATACTCAACTGTGTCTAGGTAGTGGTTATATGTTAAGATGTCTTCAGGGGTGGGAAGATCTGCTTCTATACCCACAGTGTCCAGTTCCCAAAGTTTGTGAACAGGTTCTTGTTGCTCTTCTAGAATGTCTCCTAGTTGTGATGGTATTAATTCTGCACCAATTCTAGCCACCACCAGAGATTGTGCCGGAGTCACAAAGACTGGATCCATCCGGTTGTCTGATTCACTTGGGCCACATGTGGGTAGAGATCCCATGATTATATATCCACCTGAAGAAGAAATTAACTGGATACCGTGTTTCCGAGTCATTTTTCGCAAGAAGCGACCACAATAGTCGGAGCCGATGATCAGTTGAATTGGACCTACTATGTCAGACTCTATAGTTCGGTCTGCTAGTTGAACACCCTTCTTTGTTAAGAAGTTAGATGCTTCCTTTAAACCCTTATTTACCACAGAAGTGTTCATGTCTTCCTTAACCACCGCAGTCACTTTACATTTATATTTGCCCAATTTAATCAGGGGTTTAACCACGTCAAATGTTTGTGTTTCCTTATTTGACAAAAATCCAGTTATTGCCATGTTCACTCTTCCTACTGTTGGCAAATTCATGGCTCTGACAACATTTCCGGCAATGAAGGTCTTTTGCGCTCCAGTATCAAAGAGTGCTTTGACCGGCATAACCTCTTTTCCTCTGATCAGTTGAATCTCGGCTGTAGGAGTAGCTGCCGGCGTATGCATTGGGTTTCCAGTGGTCAGGGTCATATTTACACTTGTCGGTTTGGGTTGTACTTCACTGATCTTGGGACACAACGCGGTATGATGTACACCAGTCTTGCACCGAAAACATACATTTAATTTAGTGGCACATTCCTCAGTAGAATGTCTTGTGCTAAGGCAAACAAGACACTTACCTAGTTCGATGAGTCGTGGAAGTCTAGCCTTAAGATTTGGATAAGTCCTACAATACACTGTGGAATGTTGTTCTGAACATAACATACACACCTTCCGGTTTTCTTGGTTTATCCCTGGTGTGGGGTTAATATCTCTGGTTACTTCTTGGGTCACTGGAGAATTGAGACATGAATTTTTTCTCTCCCAAACACCTTTTGTTTTAGATACTGTATTAGTTTGATTATTCTGCTGGACGGATGTCACATAGGTACCAACCTCTTCCTTCTTGAACGGTTTTGCTTTTTCCTTAGTCCCTGTTGTAGACACTTTTGTGTATTTAACCTTGTTGTCTCCTTCCTTGATACCGCTATCCTTCTTGGAAACCTGCATGTGTTTACACAGCTCTCTTAAACCCTCTTCTATCTCTTGATACGTGAAGTAGTTGTTGTTGTTGTTGTTGTTCCCTAAGCTGCCTGGCCGAACAGCCCCGAGTCCCTGAGAAAGGCCACGGCCACGATCGGGCTTTCCCACAGAGCTCTCATGGAGTGTAGATTGTGTTGTTGGCGTAAGTGGTTGTGTGAAATGCAGTCTTCTATGATGTGTTTAATGGTATGGGGTGCTGTGTTACATCCCGGGCAGGCGTCGACAACGGAGTCATCCAGTCTCTTCTGATAGCTCAGGAGAGCTGGATGGTGTCCGCATCTCAGCCTGGCCAGGTGGACTCTGTCCTCGCGAGGAAGGGAGAAGGATGGATTTCGGGAGGTCGTGCATGCAGCTGCGTGTTGTCTGTGAGTGAGTGGATGGATCGGTGAGAGATATGAGTATGGATGTGCTTCTGGAAGTTGGTTCGGGGTGGGCAGGGAGGGAGAAAGGACAATAATTGTGTGTGATACCGTGTGCTGGGTGTTGTTTTGATATTTCTTGGTGTCTGTGGGTGTGTTGCCATGTAGTTTAGTGGGTGGTCTTGGTTCGTGGAGGCTGCTGCCAAGAATTGAGTGCCTCTCATGTCCAGATGGTCTTTGACTTTGAGGATTTTGGTTTCTTGATGTAGGTGATCTGTGGGTGCAGTAGCTGTGCAGCCTGTAATGATCTTCAGGGCTTTGTTTTGAATAGTCTGTAAGGTGTTATGATGTGTTTCAGCTAGGTTAGAAGCCCAGGCTGGGCTTCTTATACCTGTGGTACAATTCAACACAGGTTTTCTGAGAGAGCTTTTGTTGTACAATATGGTTCAAGAGCCAAGAAGCTGAATCAAGATCTTTCTGGGTACCAAGTGATTTCAAAACACAATTCAAGCTGATCCGGAATGACTGAAGATCCTGGTACGTATGCTTTGGTCCTGATAACTCCAGCAATTTGTAAACTAGGCGCTGTAGAGTCAACTCCGTATCTTCAAAATTCTCCTTGAGTACGTCTAGAGCTGCTGTATAATTGGCATCTGTTATGGGAAGTTCCTTGATAAAATCCAATGCAAAACCCTTAAGTTGACCCAACAAGTATGAAAATTTATTTGCTGCAGAAATATCTAACCTGTCATGAACTAAACCTTTAAATTTGTCCCAAAAGGTATTCCAATCAGATTGCCCATCAAATTCAGGTAAGGTTATAGGTGGCAACTTAAAGCTTTGTTGTCCCGGAGCCGCAGTACCATTACTGGTACCATTACTCCCTGTTTCGGTAACTGTCTCTGTCGCCAAGGATTCGAACCCAGCTAGTTGATCCAAATAATTTTCACGAGCATTTGCATAGGCTTGCTGTAATTCCTCAAACCTTTCAGATTGTTCTTGTTTGATGCAAAAGTCCTCCAATTTATTGCAAGACTCTTCATAATTAGCCCACTGGGTTTTAAGATCTTGGATTTGAGATTTTAACAGCTCCCTTGGACAGGGGTCACTTCTTTTTACCTCCTGGCAATCATTTAATGCTCTAGTTACCCAGCCTAATTTCCCCACCATAGATTTTCTCAAGAGTGTATCAGTCATTTTGGAAAATGGGTAATTATTTTCTGGACTATTATTAATGTTTATACTGAAGACTAATTTTCAACAATCAAAATTATATTTAGATATAGCCTAACACATACTCAATTTAGCTGTTAATCTTTAGCATTATATGCGTACCATTATTTGCTACAAATTCAGATGAATAATTAGTTGAAAACATTAAGTCCACAATATAATTTACCTAATACGTGGGAACGCACGCTAGTAGGGGGAGGGAATATATTTATTATTGAATTAAATGTCATATATGCTCCGTCCCGAGCATTTAGCTGGTCTACTTGGTCTTTCAGACGCGGGTGACATTAAAGGACAGAAACATAAAAATGGCCTAAATTATCAAATAATAGGGAGAATTTAGGTACAAGAATGAAGCTAAAGCTGTAAATATTTAGTTAATCATTGATTTCTTATCCCAGATGTTAGTGGGTACCTAGATGTAGCGGCTCGCTTGGTGTAGTGACTAGCGTCTCGGACTTCCACCCAGAAGGCCCGGGTTTGCGCCCACGCTCGGCGCATTAAAGATTTTTCACAAGCACTGAGTCGTTACCATCCCTCATGAGCAAAGGGATGGGGTAGTAGTACAGGACCCCAATGGAAATACGCCTAATCGGCCTTATTGAGCTATCCTTAGCTAGCTTAGCATGCGCTAGCTTTAAGAACTATTATTATTATTATTATTATTATAAGTGGTAGTAGCATTTTTCTAAAAGGGGGGGGGGAACACATTTATTATTTATTAAATTTGGTATATGCTCCATCCCGAGCGTTTAGCTGGTCGACCTAGTCTGCCAGACGTGGGTGACATTAAAGACGGAGACAGAAAATGGTCTAAATAAGAAAAATATGGGGGAAATTTAGGGACTGCAACGAAGCTCAAGCTCAGAGTTTCACAAACGCCAGAGAACGCAACGTTGCAGACCCTCCTACCAGTCCTCTACCACAGGATTTAAACGCCATGTGATTTTATCTTATTATTAATTGAAATGCCACTCACCCAAGGCCATCGCCCCACAGTTAGGGACCTCATAACGGCGGGGGATCAATCTATGTCCCACAAAAACGACCTTAAACATTAGCCTACCGCTGCAGCTTAGCAGGGACCCTAACTGTTGAAAACTGGCCCTAACTCAACCCTTAGTCTACACGTCGATCGGAATCCTCACTCGGGGCAGTGGTCTAAAAAAAAAAAAAAAAAAAAGGGATTGTGTCTTTACCAAACTGTCTCTCTTGCCCATTACTGAACTACACGGGATTGCACTTATGAGTATATCCTCCAAACATACTTCCCTATCAGTGGTTGTATATTATATACAGTATATCGTTTCCATTGACTTAATTTGTTTGTTCCCCCAGGAGACTCTGGCGGCCCCCTGGTGTGTGAGATCCGTGGGGAGCAGCGGTGGGTGGTGCATGGAGTTACCTCATACGGAGAAGGGTGCGGGGAGCGAGGGAAGTACGGAGTCTACTCTAAGGTGGCCAGTTACCTTCCTTGGATAGATTCTGTGGTGGGAGGGTAGAGAGAGAGAGAGAGAGTGTGTGTGAATGTAGTGTTGGTCTGAGAGCTTAAACCCTTCACCACCATAACGCTTCTTTACTTTTAGTTCTGACTGAAATTAGACGATTTTATACTGTTTATGAAGGACCTATGTTATTAAGAGGGTTTAATGAGGTCGTGTTTACCCCTTTGAGTCCTAGAGGCAGATTATAAGCTAAAGAAAATCGTCCAATGGGAACCAAAATATGATGATAATTACGTAATGGTGGTGATGGGATTAATTCAAAATGACTGGCCTTGATCTTATGTGCCTCATGATAAGTACAGACTGACTCTATCCTTCAGAGCAGTGACTTTGTTTCGGGAAACCTGTCATGGAATACACACAAGCGGAGCCATACTATTGTGGTCTGTTTATAGTCTATTTTTTCCAGTTGATGGTAGATTTAATCCTTTATCTCCTGATTTCTTTATTCTTACTGGAATAATATGATACTGCTATGTCTGTGCATCATATTGTTGCCAAGTTTTCATAATTAGCAACATAATTTGCTACAAAATCATGGTAATAGCATAGTAATGAGGATGGAGAGATAGCAATTTACCATCAGTTGGAAAAAATATGAGTAAAGTACATAGCACTGCCCAAGGGACCACTGTGGCTCAGTAAGTTCAAAATAGGTAAGAGGAAAGCCGAGAAGAATTATGTAGGCTAATCTTATATAATGTGTATGTGTGAGAGAGTGAGAGCTTGCTGCAGTAGTGTAAGTTTTGTAACCGTAGTTAGAAGTAATATACTAACACTCGTAGTTTTTGTGATGTGTTCTGTATTCAATAAACCATTTCTACTAACTCTTTATTTCCCTTGTAACCTGTTGTAGTGTAGCATAGACAACAGTAAAGTTGCTGAAGTATTAATGTCGCCAACCAAACCAGTAAGTAGACATTTTATATACTTTCATAGGTAATAAAATTCAGGCAAATGCCCAGGTGTTTCATGTCTCTATTGAGTGTGTGTGTGTTTTTTTTGTTTTTTTTTTTAACTGGCAAGAAATGTACTTATTCCCAGTCTTAATTACTTATCTTGTTCCCGTTCTTAATTACTCATCTACCGAACAGCTTTGTATAGCCGAGTATGATGTAAAATGTGAAAAGTTTGTATTATTATGGAATGGTACAGGGACATAAGAAGTTTCTGTGTTTGCATTTGATATTGAGAAACCATCTGCTAAAGGAATAAACCTTTGCCATTTAGTATCAATTAGTCACCCATCCCATTCAATCAGTTAGTCACTAGCGGTCAATTTGTCCACCCTTCAGTCAGTAAGTCAGACACGTAGTTATAGTCAGTAAGTCAGACAGTCGCGGGCCGTGGCATAGTCGATAGTGTACCTGGCTGCTGATCAAAGGGTCGGCAGTTTGATCCCACCCCGTGCCATTGGTAGACGTCAAAAGTTTGGACACTCGGGTCTAGCGATTCGTGGCAAATGTCTAGTAAAGTTCCGGTGACAAGGGCACACCCTAGCCCTGTCGGTTAAGGGAGTGTACGGCGTTAAAAACTGCATCATTAGACAGTCACTTGGTCAACCACTCATTCAGTCAGTTAAGCCGGTATCACACAAGCGCCTTTTCCCTCAACATTTATCTCTCAACCGATATTCATACCTCATTCTTCTAATCGATGGAATGAGCCTTGTAGAGAAAGAAGGTGAAGAAAATTAGCACAAAGTGAAGAGAGGAAAAGGAGGAAGAATGGAGGAGAAAGGGAGATATGAAAATATGAGAAGAGGGATGGAAAGGAGGGTGAGGGAGGGAGGAGGGAAGAAGGGGGGGGGGGAGAGAAATAAAAGAAGCTGTTGATTAATAATTAATTATATGTTGCTAATTTACCATGCCACCTTAAAGATGAAAAGAAAAAGAAAAAGACTAATAGGAAAAGTGGGGATTGCGCCTGAGTATATAGAATAGAATAGACTTTGGCAGATTCTGAAGATGACCACACATTTATGCTGAGATGATTGGTCAAGAAATGGACGATTTCTCTTACTATAGGATCGAGTAATGTAGACAGGACATTATTGCAGAACTGTGTGGTGCATTGACATCACTGCTTTGTAAAACCCAACTTATTTATTTATTCTTATTGTTATTATCTGGGACCTGCATGGGAATCTTCCTGGTAACCCCAAATGTGCCTGGGTCTCTAGCTGGATCTTCTGGGCGACCTAACAAACTTCCTCGATAGTTGTACATAATTTATATATACAGTATAGCTCTTCAGTAGAGTAATTCAAGAAGAGTATATATATATTTCACACTGCAATGAAGGTATAGTGCACATTTTAACCTGCTGTAAAGTATTTCCCCGTAATGAACCGCAAGGTCTTTGAAATGATAACTATTCCTTGTAATCACTCTCTCTCTCTCTCTCTGAGGATTGTGAATCTTTATTCTCCCTATCCCATTGAAAAATAAAATCCCGATACAGTGGCATACTGTAATCCCATTCATACTATTTTTTTTAATCCATCATCAAAAGCCGCAGTTTCAGTCAGTCAGTTTCTAAATCCAAATATAATTGCAAAAAAGTAACATCTTTATTTTGGAACTAAAGCGCGTTTCTCCATATAGTTATATATTTCGTTTACAAACATGAATAATTACTATGTTGTCACTATTTGTCAAGACTTTATGCTGATTAATGATATAATTTGATGATAACGAGTAAATAAAGCTAAACAAAATATAGTCCCAAATGAAAGACGGCCATGTTGCATAGATCATTGTTTACAAATTGTTCGCCCACTCTACTTCCGCTATTTTTTCGCCGATTTCTTGCTACTCTACGGGTAACTATGGTAGATTTTCTTTATTTTAACTGGAAATTGAGAGTTTGAGTAGTTTGAGAATGTGTTTGTTGATGGCATATATTGTCAGCTGTGAGGGGAGAGGTAAAATTGGTAGGCTACTGGCGAAACTGGAGCAAATTTTGGAAGATTGTTTTTCTTTGTTTGTTTGTCTTTGCTTTATAGCCTATTCTCTGTTTAGCGTTTGGGTTAATATACAGGAGACACAACAATATAGGTAGCAAATTTCTAATAGTAGTTTTGGGTTCCTATCATCATATGCTTCATTTCTATATAGCCTAGCCTACTTTTTATCCCGGGGAAAAAAAATAACAAAATTCTTGGGATTTTTCATTTTTGTCTTGTGTTTTTTTTTTTTTTTTTTTTTTTTTTTTTCATTAACCTAACCTAAATGTATTTGGGGGCTATTAGGTTAGGTTAGGTTAGGTTAACCCGTCCAGCCCCGGCTAGTTTTGTAATGTTTGTTCACCAGAACCCGGCCGGTTTTCAAAAAATGGTTTTATTCCAGAAACAATAGCGAATGGGTCGGAATGAAGGAAAAACCACGAAAAACCGCTCAAAAAGCTTAAAGAATGGTCCTACAGAGCCCCCGAAAACGTATTTTACAAGAGTAAAAAATTGAAGGCAATTACCCCAAAAAACCAGGTTATTGCGCGCTCACACGCACGCACGTGGACTTTGAGAGTTTTCAACCATCGGCACGGTTGCGTGGGATACGTACACAGTTCCCATACAAATCTGAGCCCTCTTGAGTGGCTACACCTGAGGTTACGGTCGGCGCAATCAGGGTGACGCGCCAGGCGCGTCTCTGGGGCTGTGCGTTACATACATCGCCGACGCGTCAGGCGCGTCGCTGGGGCTGTACAGGTTAATGACCAAAAAAAAAAATCCTAAGAAAAAAAATGAAAAATCCCAAGATTTATTTTTTTTTTTCCCCGGGGATAAAAAGTATATAGAAATGAAGCATATGATGATAGGAACCCAAAACTACCATTAGAAATTTGCTACCTAGCCTATATTGTTGCGTGTCCTGTACTGTATATTGACCAGCGTTTGTTGGTAATATTCACATATTTTTGAAAACGAACACGCTAAAATCAGTTATGGTAATTCTTTAGACTTGGGCATTTGTTGAGCGTGAAAACAGCCTAGCGGGGATAATCGTTGACAAACAAGCCCTCACCCGCCTTCTCTGACGACAATTTTTTTCATTAGCCTTATCGGGGGGCTGCCCACCTTAGCCCCTCGCTGCTCTTATGAACGTACTGCGGGAGAGTGAAAAACACCTCCGAGATTGCGCGTTGAAACAACATAAACGGGGATTAGCCTACGAGTGTAGGCTATACTCGTCCGCGAAATCGTCAAATGCCTACACATAATATATCATACTGTACAGTATAAGCCTATCTTGCAAGATATGCAGGGATGGATGTAGACTCCAAGCGTACGGTCGTCATGTTTACATAGGGCGATCGCCGCGGTTAACTTCGCGTCTATTTTGACGGCGATTAATTCGGTTAATTGCCCCCTGCTGGCAATACATATGATGATGACAATATGTCATGGGGGGGTGAGGGGGGCAAAGCCCCCCCTCAACATATTGTATCCAATGGCATTCAAAATAAACGGGAACATGATTGCAAAAGTCCTACGCCGCTGCCACCGTCATGTTTACATTTGTCGATCGCCGTGGTTAAATTCGCGTCTATTTTGACGGCGATTTTTCGGTAATTTGCCCCTTGCTGGCAATATACAGTATATGATGATGACAATATGTCATGGGGGGTGAGAGGGGGCAAAGCCCCCTCTCAACATATTATTGTAGCCTATCCAAAGGCAGTCAAAATAGACGGGAACATGATGGCAAAGGTCCGACGCCACTACGCGTAGTGTAAACAAGGCTGGCCGTACGCATTTTTATTCTGAATTTAGCCTATGTACTGTTGTATGGGTTGCTAATGTCATGTCATTTCATATAGGTTACAGGCCTATTTTTTAAGCAAAACAGCAGAAGGCCCAAATCTAAATAATAACGTAATATATGTGTATATTAATCAAGCCCAAAACTGTAACATTTGGGAATCAGTTATTTTCTCTCATTTTTACCTTTTTATTATTATTATTTATTTTATTTTTTTAATTATCCTTGTATTTTCACTATCAAACCTGAACCATTTGGTGTAGAATGTTCTGGTCTTCACCACTTTCAAGATAAGAGTGAATGCTGCAGCTGCATCCTGATACTGTATATAAATTACCTACAGTACCGGTAGGTTAGGCCATTTCATTGTGGAGATATGAATACCGGTACGTGAAAGTTACAAAATTACCAAAAAATCCCTGTACAGTACAGTGGGCTCGCCTATTTCGATTGGGATTGGGCCTATTTTTACCATTTAAATTAAATTATGTTTCCATAGATACAGTAAGTATTTAAAACTTGCAAGTGTAAGAATATAAGAATTTGTAACTTAACACTTAAAGAGCGGGGCCCGACATAAGTCCGTATCTAAAAAGCAGCAAGTTAGGAGCATTATTAATTTTTTTAAAGGGTTAAAATCGAGTGCAAATGGCCGGGAGAGCAGCAGGCCACACGGCCGACACCCAGGGCTTACCGCCGCCCACTGACTCACGCTCCCTCTGTTCTCGAGAGGCCGGCAGTGCAGCCAGTAGTGAGTGTAGCTGGAAAAAATATGCCACTATACGCTAAACTCCCATGTTGGTGGTACCACTGCATCAAAACGACGAGTGCTACGTAGCTCGTTCTGGTCTCATTTTGAAGCTTGTAGCGCCTAGTTTTTTGCTGAATACATTTCTTTTAATGCAGATACTTGATTGATCATTCAGGAGGGCCTGAATATGCCCAAAATAGCCCAAAACCCCCCGCTAGACGAGGGTTAAGGGTTATAAGATGACCCATAGCCTGTTTTATTTTGGTAGATAGTAAATTGAATTCCTTTGCAACTGATTTCTCAATACCATTCTTAATGGTGGGCCCGCAGACACCTAATGTAATAGCTAATGTGGAACTTTAATTTAGAATGCTGTACGTAGTGTACTTTAGGCATTTTTGGGGTAATGAGGTTTGATGAGAGTGAGGTGGAAGGGCAGACCAAGAATGTGATGGAAGAATTTGGTTAAGAGGAAAAGGAGTGAAAGTGGTGTTGGGTTGGACGAGGGGCAACGGCTGACGTATGACACAAGAGCATGGAGGTGTTTCATTTATGTCCACCTCCTCGGGGATCAAGGCATCCGACAATAGATAGGCTTTCGTGAAATTGTAAAAATTGTCTATGTGTAGAGGCAAAGCTGCCTGTTTGTGTTCTACTATGATGCATATGTAATTGTATTTTTCTTTTCAGTTAATGGCAGCTGCAGTGTGGTATTAACAGTTGTACTACTGAGGTGGTTATTGCACTGGTAGTGACTGGTATAGTACTGCATTTGGTGTTAGCAACATTTGTGGTTGTATTATGGTGATAAGCAGTGTTATGATAGATTGCTTGTGGTGCAGCCGCTTTGGGTAGAGTTAGTGATTTGGTGGTGAAAATCAGTGTGGAGGTGTTGTGAGGTTTACGGTGGTGTTAACAGTTGTGGAAGTGTGTTGGTGGTGACATAAGTACAGTATTAGTGTTTTTTACTGAGGTGGGTTAAAAGAGTTGGTGTGGTGTTGCAGTTGTTATCATCTTTTATGGTAAAGTTCTGGTGTTAAAAGCAAGCGTGGAGCCATCAAGGGGTTTTGCAGGGGTGATAGAATTGGTCGTGTTATTGTGGCGGTGATAACAGTGGTAGTGCTTGGTATTGAGAGTAAGCGTGGAGTCGTCAAAAAGTCTTACGGTGGTGTCAAGAGTGGAAGTGTTCTTGTTTCGGTGATAGTAGTGGTATTATTCGCAACTACTGTACCTTGGTACTGAAAGCAAACGTGGAGATATCAAAGAAAATCGTGGTGGTGTCAGAGGTGGTGTGGCGATGATAGCAGAAGTAACAGCGGTGGCGATGACAATGTTTGACCCAGTTGTGGTGGTGGTGGCCTGCTGTGCTGGGCTGGGACTCACACTGTCCTATTTCACACTGGGGTCACACCGCTTCCCTCATGCCAGACATCGCAACATAGGTGAGTAGTCCAGTAATGAATCTTTTACTCTCATTTAAGGGGGGTCACCGACATTTTTTTTATCTATCTCTCCTTTTCTCTCTTTCCCTGGCTTGTATCCATTCGACCCCATTCAGCCAACTGTTTTAAGACGTTTATCCCCATCCAGGTGTCGATTTCTTCCTGGCTAGCGATAGCGAGCCAGCATTGTATGGAGAAATCCGGCTTCGCCGGAGAAATTTTTCTATCGAAAAATTTACACATTTAGTTTGCTTTCAAAACAAAAATATATATATATGCTGGCTCGCGGTAGACACCTGGATGGGGATACACGTCTTAAAACAGTAGGCTGAATGGGGCCAAATGGATATAAGCCAGATGAAGAGAGAAAAGAAGAAAAAAAAAGCAGGTCACCCCCCTTAAGTAAATTAGCTGGCAAAGACATATACCCACTCCCAGGTCACTGGTTTCAAATTACACCAAAGTTAATCTCCAGCTACCACAGCCTAGATCTTATATAAGTGTAGGATCCAGTGACCTTGGAGCACCCCACCAGAAGCAGCCGCAAGGGGGCACCCCGTGTGTGAAAAGGCTATTATGGCTGGTCTGATATTATATGATATGATCCGGGTGTGGTGTCCCGAGTTCGAATCCCGGGAGGGCCATATGCTTTCATTAGTTTATTCAGGTACATTGGGGTTTGTATTTGATATTAATGTTAAAGAACGGGGTGTTACTTATTATACACCTAATGATAAGGGAGCCTTCTGGTGCAATGCCACCAGGTTTAGGCCCTTGTACTTTAGTCCATTCATTAAAGGTAGGCCAAATATTGTGAACTTTAACCTTTGTACGGTAACTAAAAAAGGGCTAGGGCAAATGGGGTATACATCTCCACACCTATTCACTGGCTGACCCTTCCCAAATGGTAGAAATATTAGCTTGATTATTCTTTTTGTGTGTGAGTTATAGAGGTTTTTGTTAAAGAGTTTTGGCTTACTAATTTGGAAAAGGGTTTAGTAGGTGAAAAATACCAGTCTGGAAAGGTACTATGCCTTGTGTGGTCCGATCGGCTGGAAAGGTACTATGCCTTGTGTGGGCCGATCGGCTTTCTGCAGACTCCCATTTTCTTATGTTCTTATGTCCTGCACCCTTTGGGTCCTTTAGGCCAGGTCAGCCCAAGGGAGCCAGTGTGTATCAATCGATGCCAGCAAGCTGCCATTTGTCAACTGAGACAGTTATATATAGTTTCACATGCCCTTGCCAATGATAGCCTTTGCCCAAATAAGCAACAACCTGCAAGGCAGCAGAGTTCCTCCCACTAGGTAAGACTGAAACCACAGTCTCTATGGATGAAATGGTGTTAAAACTTGTACAGTATGATTGTATGTACAGTACCAGTAATGTATGTACACTAAACGCTTTCAGATTTGTTAATATTCTATTGTTCCCGTAAAGGGTTCCTAGGAACAACAAAATATATAATTAATCAGTATTTCATTATTGATTCAGTATCAAATTTGAATGTACTATATACTGTATTTTGTTTTATCATTCCAGGGAGTGATGAAGGTGGAGGAGGAGGAGGTGGTGGTGGTGGTAGTGGTGAAGGAGAAGTGAGTGGTGGTGATGGTGATGGTGGTGGAGGAACAAAAAGAAAAAGGAGAGTGTTGGTAGTGACGGCCCATCCCGACGATGAGGTGATGTTCTTTGGTCCCACCATCCTACACTTTACCGCCCACCCTCACACCACCGTCTATCTTCTATGTCTGTCCACTGGTAGGTTCATACTTACCGTACCTCACTAACCTACAGTATGTATTTTGAGCAAAGTTTCCTATTCCTAGACAAACCCTATTACAGTACCGGTATTGTTGATGGTGAGTACGGTACTGTACTATGGTTTTGTTGCATTTCTATCCAGTCAAAATGATAAGCTACTTGTAATTCCAATGACAAGTATTGGAACGTTATTAGAGTATGGTTGTACTGTCAATTCATCAATTAGTATATCACATTGACTGGCAAAGAATACTACAAACTATTGGAATAACTACCAAAAATTATAGGGGTTTGTCTTGGAATGTGGACCTAGTGCCTACATAATGGATTTGTATCAGTTTCAAAGAAATACATAGTGAGTCCATGCTTGTATAATGACTGACTATAATGCATCAAATATTTTAGCTGATCTATTTATTCATTTATTATTGTTTTTATTATTTGTTTTGCTATATTCCAACTTGTCTTTACTGTTTTCAGGCAACTACTATGGTGAAGGAAGAGTGCGCAGTCAAGAACTCCTTGCTAGTTGTTGCATTATGGGTGTTATGGCGGAGAATGTGTTATTGTTCCGGTGTGACCAACTTCCCGACCACCCCAGTGTAGCTTGGCCCACTGTTCGCACTGCCAACATTATCAACCAATACCTCCATGCTCTTGATGTGGATATGGTGAGAATTTATTAATTAAAATGTATAACTTGAAAACGAATTGCTAGGTCAAGTTGCCCGGGTTATTGGTAGTTGTCAAGCCCGGGCAACTGACCTAGCGATTCGTGACAAACACCTAAAATTCATTCTCCAGGATTATGGCGCCTGGGGGAATAAAAAAAAAAACACACCACACACACACCTCTATAGTTACTGTTCAAATTAATATAACGAACTCATTAAAAATTAAAACTATCGAAACGACAACACACTAAACAAAATATATATGTGGAAAAATGCATTTAAATTTATTGGAAATTAAATTTTGAAAATAACAAACTTATAATATCCACATATCACTTTATTTTGTGTTATTTGACACAAGGTGTCAAACCGGAGCCATTTTTTTTAAAGACTTGAATGAATAGGAGAAGGAATACGGTATAGGAAAATGAACATAAAATAGCTTTGTTTTGGCCATTTTATCACTTCCAAAGATACACTTTGAACTATAAACCATAATTTTGAGCATTTGTCTGTTGTTACAGGTAGTGACCTTTGACAGTGGTGGTGTTAGTGGACATATCAACCATACTTCCATACACTCTGCCGTCCAGCACTTGGTGGAAGAGGAACTGCTGCCTCAAAGTAAGTTTAACTATAGAAACATGGTTGCGGGTACAGGTCTCCCTCGATTTACGATTGGGTTACGTTCCTGAGAACCCGATCTTGGGTAGAAAAATAGTATAGCAAACCCTAAAATTAATGGGGTAAATGGGGTTGCGTTCTCGGACCACCCAAAACCCAAACCCAAACACATAAAAAACAATAATAATATCGTCAATCAGGGCATCGGATAGTGAGGGAGACCTGTATATATTGACAATATTGTGTACAGTACTAATTTTGAAGACTGTGTAGGGGGTGGATAGTCTTTTTAATTTGTTTTATTTGTCTCTTTGTATTCCAACTCTACCCAAGTGCTTGCAATTAACAATGAAGGATAATTTTGTGTTACAGGTTGTGAGGCGTACCAGCTGGACAGTGTATCTATCCTGAGGAAGTACCTGTCACTGCTGGATGTACCCCTCAGCTATACCCTATCCTCCTGTGCCTTCACTGTCACACGGGCCCAGTGGTCCCTCCTCCAGCAAGCTATGAGGGCCCATAAGAGTCAATTTGCATGGTTCCGTTGGCTCTATGTGGTCTTCTCCCGCTACCTCCTCATCAATACTCTCTCTCACATCACACCCGATTAATAGGAGGCTGGCAATTTATAATATAATGTGGGTTTGTGGCTTAATACAGAAAAACTTCTCTTTTGTGGATTCACCTGGGGAAAATGTCTTTGGAAGCTTGAAAATCCTCAGCTTTTCAGACTATTTTTTTTACCATGGTCTAATCAGGACCTGATATATTTACCTTGATCTTTCGGACTATTGTCTTGCTGTTGTGGACTTGCAGGTAAGCGGTAAAGTCCAGGCTCTATATCAAACCCAAAGTCACAAGTGTCCAGAAGCCTGGGGTCCGAGAGAGAGAGAGCTTGTACTGTATACTTGTTTGGAGATTTTCATGATAGCTCTTCTTATTTTCAGCATATTATATACTTTTCTTTGTTAAGTATTTATTTTCTGTGTATTTTGTTTTTTCATGTTTTTATTTTGTAATATTGTTTTGCTAAGTTATAATGTAAAACTTGCAAAATATACAAACCAAAACAGGAATGACACAATATATAGACAAAAGAACTAATCAAAATTTCTATGTGGAAATAATCTTCAATGCAATATTTCCACATAAAGATTTTGATAAAGTTATTTTGTCTTTATATTGTGCGGTTCCTGTTATGGTTTGTTGTTTTGCAAGTTTTACATTTTATCTCCTTGTTTTGAGCTGTCTGGACTTGTTTTGTTTTGATCGCCACCTTGTTATCAAAGCTCTCTCCCACATGATACCTGATTTGTAGGGATATATTGAAGGAAGAAGTTGGCAGCTGACCCTCCATATTATCCTGCATCACACCCACCCTATAGAACCTACTACTACTACTACTACTACAACTACTACAACTACAACTACAACTACTACTACTACTACTACTACTACTACTACCCACCATCCCAGCTAACGTCTGCAGCTTACCCTTCCCTGTTTAAGCATTTGGTAATGTATTTCATTTTTATAGTTTTGGGGATATTTTCTGCATTGAGAATTTGAGTATCACCATTCTCTTTGTTTTTAGTTTATCATATTTTAGGAACTTTAGAAGGATCTCGTGGTTTTATTATTTTTGAGATGACTCCCTCTTTTTTATCCTTCTCTTTCCAAGCTTTTTCTGGGGGCACATATCTTGAGCATTTAATGTTCCAAGTACAATAACTACTCACTTATAACTTGTATTAATGTTCATGAAAATATGACTTTCAATTAAACAATTTATGTACTGTAAAGCCATTATTTTCAATAAAATTTTGTTGTACAATTATGCACCATTTTATGGTTATTTACAACTTGATAATGAAGCACAGTAACTCTTCAATTAATTTTGTTCCCTAGTTATTAAACAATGTACAGTAGACCGCCGTTTATCCAGCATCCAGAACAGCGGCACTCTCAAAACAACGGCATCAATTGGCCAGGCATTAACCTATAAACGGGGAGCAGGGGGTATTGAACTCGATGCCCATGGGCGAGCATATAGGCTCCATTCAGGCCTATAATCGTCATTTTATGATAAATATCGTTGTTACTTCTTCATATGAGCCTATTTTACCTTCACTATGAAGATAGTAACCTGTAACAACAATAAAACAAGTGAAAATATAATTTTTCTGGTCAAAATTGCGAATATACATGGACCAGCCCATTCATGAATTATGGAGCAAATTGAGGCAACCCCTCCCTCCACGAGGCCTCGAACCACACTGAGCCTACTCATACACACTCTCGGTTATGTAACACACCCGCTAGGCACGTAAGCACATCCTCCACACAGTTTGCTAATATTAGCACAAAAATATACCAACGAATTAGGGAATAACAGGGAAAATAGGTGATAATTGAAGGGGGAGGGGAAAGGAAGGAAGGAGGGGATGTGGAGGAGTGATATTATGAGGTATAGGGAAAAAAAAAAAAAAAAAAATTTTTTTTAGTGCTACTGGGGCCGTTTAAATGTTTTTTTTAGGCCTCCCTCTTAAGAGCTTTGCCACCCTCGCCCAGTAAAACTTCTTATGAGCTTTCTCGCCGTTGCCGGGTTAATTAGGTGTAAAATGAGCCAACATGAATGAAAAAAGGCAAGAAATATATAGAAACGGGCGAAACAAAAGACTTTAAGTGAGTAGTATCTGTATTGTCTTGGGTAAATTATTTGGTGGATTCTCATTTTTATATATTTGGGAATATTTTGAGTACTGGTATATGGAAGAGAATTTGGGGCATTTTTTGAAATACAGTATACATAACAAATTCAGATAACATCAGGGATTAATTGAGTTATTTTCTCTTAATGTAATTTTGGTTGTTTTTATTGTCGGTGATTCTCTTGTTTATATTTATTATATGATCTCTTACTTTTTTCTTGATTCTCATTTGTTTGGCTTTATCTTGATTCTGTATAGTTTTGATATATTATCTATTCTTGATTCTGATTTGATTTGCTCACATTATGAAACATGACTATGAGCCATTCCTTTAAACATCGTAAAAGCTTTCCCAACGACCTTTCCCGACCCAGATTGACCCTTATACAGATAATCGATAAGGGTCAATCTGGGTCGGGAAAGGTTTTACGATGTTTTAACCATTTCTGTACTGGTGACGTCTTATATTTTATTGTAGCTATATTTAGACGATTTGCACAGTTTAAGAAGGGCCTGTTGTAGCTGAAAGGATTAATTGAGATAGTCTGTAGCCTTTTCATGGTTAGACGTCGTTGCTAAGCTGAATATATAGTAATCGTCTAATAATTGTCAGAATATAAAGAAAAGGACGTCGCCGGTACAGAAAGGGATAAGGAACGGCCTTATATCTGGGTTCCTGGACAACTCACCCAGTAGACGATTTCAACCAAAACCAATGTCAGCATAAAGCTATAAGAAAACTTAACTGACCTAACCTAAGCTAACTTAATCTAATGGAACCAAACTCAATCAAACTCAACTTACCTAACCTAACTTAACCCTAATCTTAACTAACTATACCTAAGCTTATCAAACTTAATGAAACCCAACTTATCTAATCTGATTTAACTTTACCTAACCTAACCAAGCTTAATCACTTAATCAAATCCAACCTACCTAACCTACCCAAGCTTAATCACTTAATCAAACCTAACTTACCTAACCTAACCAAGCTTAATCACTTAATCAAACCTAACTTACCTAACCTGATTTAACTTTACCTAACCTAACCAAGCTTAATCACTTAATCAAACCTAACTTACCTAACCTGATTTAACTTTACCTAACCTAACCAAGCTTAATCAAACCTAACCTAACTTACCTTATTGGTTGAAATGGTCAACTAGATATGTTGTCCCGTGACCCTCTATCTATAAATTAAGCCTAAAGCCGGTATCACACGAGAGATTTTATACTCAACATTCCATGATCAACATTTTTGGAGTATTTTGCACTGGTATCGGAAACTAGAATGATGATAGATAAATTTAGGCAACCAAAATAATCGAAATATTTACTTCATAAGCTGCCAGACCAGTGTTGAGGATAAATGTTGAGTGAAAAGCGCCCGTGTGATACCGGCTTAAGTAGACTCCAAAATACTTTACTAATGGCTTTATAACCTAGTGTAAACGGTAAATGATGTACATTACAATATAACCTTTGTGCTCTTTGTACACCAGTAACCAGGGTGTACAGTTAGAGCAGAACAACTTAGTGTAGTGGACCCTCAATATTACCGACCCTGATTCAACTGATTTTGGATTTATATTATAATGTAAAACTTTCAAAATAAACACAAAACTGGGACGATATAAGATAAATGCAAAAGAACTAATCAAAATCGCTATGTGGAAATAACGCTTAATAAAATAAATTTTTGAAATGGTCTGTTGGTCCGTTCAATCAGCTGTTTCAGGGAGCAGCGTTAAGGGGGTGTAGAGCTTTTATAGTCCACATTCCATGGTCAACATTTTTCTGGTAGTATTCTGGGGATATTCTGCTCTGGTATCGGAAAGTAGGCTGGTGATAGATGAATTTAGGCGACAGAATACAGTAATTGAAAAAGCTGCCAGACTAGTGTTGGGAATATATGTTGAGGGAAAAAGCGCTTGTGTGATACCGGCTTAAGTCTATGTTTACTAAAGGGTCACCGGTAGGCTAGGCACTGGTAGAGCCGGTTTTTGAGGGACTCCTGAACTGTATTAATTTTCAGCAACAGACTTTTTACATCAACGGACCGGTTATTTCTACATAGTGATTTTGGTACGTTCTTTTGTCTTTATATTGTGTCGTCTCTGTTTTGGTTAGTTTATTTTGCAAAGTTTACATTATAATCCCCCCATTTAGTCCGTAAAATCAAGGGTCCTCTGTACTGTACCGTACTGTAGCCTTGGCCTTGCTCGGGGCCTTGGGGCTGTTCGGCCAGGCTGCTTGGGGAAAAACAACAACAACTGTACCGGTATATACTTTTTTAACCGTTATCTCAGAGTGGCAGTCTGAGGAAATGTTGTTTAGGAACTGAATTGAGAGTGTGAGAGGGAGGGAATACAGTGATCCCGAGAATTACAACGTCAGCATTGAAGATACGACAGTCATAAATGTTTTAAGTATCAGGCCCAGGATAAAATAAACTTTGATTGTTTTCAGCTGACGGTAAATATAGTAAAGTAAAGCTGCAATAATATGAAACTATAAATAAAGCACTATAGAGTAGGATAAATAATATAAATCCATTCATTATATCCATTAATTTTTCTAGTCCCCTTTCTCCCTCGTGTTATGCCCCATTTGTTTTGAGATTATAAGACGTTCGGCCCATTAGTTTGGCGATTTTAACACCTTAGGGCAGAAATTGTGACGCCTAACCTTTGTAGCTCAAAATGGGCTAGAGCAAATGGGATGTAAATTTTGCACACTTATTCCCTGGTTGAGTCTTCCCAAATGATAGAGATATTAGCTCAATTTATCCAATTTAAAATGGGCTAGAGCAAATGGGATGTACATTTTGTATACCTATTCACTGGCTGAGTCTTCCCAAATGGTATGAATATTAGCTCAATTCCTCCAGTCGTTTTTGAGTTATAGAGGTTAGTGGTCATGATTTCTCGCCTAATTATGATTGTTGTTGTTGTTGTTGCTGTTCCCCAGGCTGCCTGGCTGAACAGCCCCATGGCTCCGAGCAAGGCCAAGGCCATAACTGAGTGCCCCCACAGAACCTTCCCTGCCTACCACAATAAAGCCTGGGTGACCGAAGCCACTCCAAGGCGGGGAGCTGAGGAGGGTGAGGAAACGCCCGGGAAACCAAAGGGCCCTGTGCCCCTCAGCAATTATGAAGAGAAAGTTAAGGGGCACAGGAAAAATGTGACACTTTGGCTTCCAATCTGCCAACTTCTAGGTTGGCAGATTGGGAGGTCAATCCACAGAAGAGACTTGAGATCTAGAAAATATATAAGTAAAAGGAACAGTCAGAGTAAGCTATGGGTATGGCAGAGATCGCTAAGCTCTCACTCTGATAGACCAGCCCATCACCACATGACTCGAAGCCAATCCTCTCAGCATCAGCTAGGAAAGGCCCTAGAAAGCCGCCTTTGGCGAGGGGATAGCTCCCCTATTTCAACCCCTTTTGGGGTTGGGCACCCGCCTAATTATGATTAATAGACTATAGTAATGTACAGTTGCCCAAATATGTTCTGTTCCTCGTCGTGATCTTATGTATGAAAGTAAAATTAGTATGAATGTATTGCGAGTGTGGTTTCTTTTAATTCTCAGTTAACTAGTCTGATAAGTTAACCATTGCATGAGAAACTACACTCGTAATTCTCAGTTAACTAGTCTGATAAGTTAACCATTGCATGAGAAACTACACTCGTAATTCTCAGTTAACTAGTCTGATAAGTTAACCATTGCATGAGAAACTACACTCGTAATTCTCAGGGGTTAACTAGTCTGATAAGTTAACCATTGCATGAGAAACTACACTCGTAATTCTCAGTTAACTAGTCTGATACGTTAACCATTGCATGAGAAACTACACTCGTAATTCTCAGTTAACTAGTCTGATAAGTTAACCATTGCATGAGAAACTACACTCGTAATTCTCAGTTAACTAGTCTGATAAGTTAACCATTGCATGAGAAACTACACTCGTAATTCAATAATGTGCATTTTAGCGTATTTCCAGTTATAAGATAATAGAGAGGAACAGAAATTTTTTGGACAACTGTACATATAGAAACTTGGAAGAATAAAAAAAATATTTATAAAAGGTAAAAGTCCAATCTATATAGTAAAATAATGATGCAAATTGAAGTAAAATGTAAGAATTAAAGCACTTTTGGGTAAGCTAAATAATATCCTTTGTAAAGCTGGTATCACACGAGAGCTTTTATAGTCAACATTCGAGGATCAATATTTTCCTGGTAAAATTTCTGGACTATTTTGCACTGGTATCGGAAACTAGACTGGTGATAGATGAATTTAAGTGACCGAAATATTGTAAATGTTAACCTCATAAACTGCCAGACCAGTGTTGAGGGAAAGAGCTCTTGTGTGATACCAGCTTAAGACGTAGTAATGTATATGTAGGAATTTGGAATAATACAGACAATATTTATAAAAACTAAATGTCCAATGTATATAGTAAAATAATGTTGCAAATTTAAGTATAAATAAGAATGAAAGCACTTTAGAGTAAGCTAAATAATACCTTCTGTACATAGTAAAGTATATGCAGAAACTTAGAGAAAACAATATAAAAAGTAAAAGTCATCTTTACTTTTTAGCCTGGTTGATCTCTGACCGTTTTGGTGAGGTCGGTCCTCATGGTATTAGTGAGTTAGGCCTTGGAATTGGGGTTGGGTGTGAGAGGGATCTGCCGTGTGTGGGCCGATCGGCTTTCTGCAGACTCCCATTTTCTTATGTTCTTATATAATAGAGTAAGGCTGCAACATAGATAAAATAGAATAATGAAAGTAACCTAGAGAGAGTGTGCTAAATATAATACACACTGGCAAGACTAAAATCAATACAACCTAAAGACTACTACACTACAGTACTGTAATCCTTTTTCCGTCAACTTTTACTGTCAACATTGATCTAGCCGCTTATTATGTAAACTTCGAGTCGCGGGACGTCTATCTCTCTATCTATCTACTAAGGCACATCGCCCATATTTCTATTTCTCGTTTTTATTTTAAGCGGGGGGTGGCCGAATCGAGACAGAGCCGGAACGTACCCAAACATTTTATTGCAAAGAGGCCAAACTGTCAGAGGGGCAGCTGGAGGATTTGTTTATTACACCATGCCCGTTAGGAGGGTTATGGAGCTCCGATTGTACTTTCAACCATCTTGACAATTTTACCAACATGCCCAAACTTCATTAGATGCTGAAATAGCCTCCCGAAAATCTGTACCTAAGGCGGGAATCAAACCCGGGATCCTTGGGTTACGAGGTAGACACGTTACCACGAGACTAATAAAGGTACCCCACTTAGCCTGGTAATCTAAGTGTATTTCCGCATCTTGTTCAGTTTAGGCTAACTTATTTTTACTGACAGTGAGCTAGATAATTGAGTGAGTTGCCTCAGTACTGTATATGGAAGCATATGAAGGCGATTCATTCGCGGACACCCCCTTTTGGGGATGATGTCGTCTAGCAATAGGTAGATACATTTTCTTCTATATTGCTTCTGTTAGTTTTAGGTTGGAAGTGATATTAATTTTTTGGTGCAAGCGATTGGATGTATATTATTTTGGTGCAAGTTTTGATGCGTTCGTGCCATATACATCATGTTTACGTTCTATTTATGATAAGTTTGTAAGATTGTGATATAGAGTGAGAATGGGGCATTATGATTTCATTTTTGTATTGTATATTTTGAATTGTTTAGTGTCAGATGATTGTTTTTAAGTACGTCTGTAAATTTGTAATTATTTCTTTGTGTTATAAATTTGGAAATTGTTTGGGTTAAGACGGTGTTACACGAGCCTTTTTTCCCTCAATTGTAGTCTGGCATCTTTGAATCTTATAACCCATAAACTGCTAGAATCTGTGCAAAATAAAAGGCCAAGTTGAGGGAGGGTAGGAGTATACAGAGGGGGAGGAGTGGAGGATGTGGTATGGAGAGATGCCACTACGTTCCATGTGTCACCCAATTTTGAGATACTTCCCAGCTCTGTCACGGTATTTGAAGGGTTGTTTTGCATGGGGCTGTTTCGTTCATGGCCACCCCTGCGGGGATCACGGCGTCCGGCAATAGATTGATAGAAATACAGTGCTTCCGGAAGGACCGTCACAGTCCCTGTGTTAAGTGCTATCAGAAATCAGCCACCTAGCATAATCTGATTTTAGTGTGAAAGAGCTTCAAAATATTATAAGGAAAAATTTGCTCATAAAAAATTGCTGGAAAAATGCTCATGTGACAATGTTTTGTTTTGTTTTCACTGTGTCTTTGTGTCATTTCTGTGTATTAAGTTAGATTACGTTAGCCTTTTGTGGTTAAGTTGTATATACCACTGTATTGTATGTTACTAACTTTATTTTAAGTGTTTAATGCATGTACAGTATATGGTATCATTATTGCATTAGATTAAGTTCAGTTGTGGCTATGTTTTTATGTAGGGCCGGTATTATGTACGTTCACCTGCAGGTAGAGGTGGTACAAATTGTATTGAACAATTCTGACATTTGAGACATTCCCTTTAGACACGTGCGATTCAGTGTTTTCTCTTCATTGTTAACTGCCTCTGGAGAACAATGGACCTCTCTCTGCTCCGGGGCAGAGTGCAAGAACATACACAGACTAAGCCAGGCTGCCATGGATGTAAAGTGGCCCCTCAAATGATGTTGCCTATGGGACTGCTTACAGGCCTTTGAATTATACCCTGAGAAGAAGTACAGTGTACCAACATACTGTAGGTTGGTAATTGTACTTTTTGCTGTAAAATAATTGGTAAAAATTCACCTACTAGACGAGACAGAGAAAGGGGCGAGGGAATGTGAAAGTGGTTCCGGACCCTAAGAATTGGAACTTTAAATGTTTCTGTTCGGGCTCTGTCTCAAGTCGGCCACCTCCAGCCATAGGGTTTGTGCCTGAACATATACCTTTGTCCATAACACAGATAAATGTCTCACCTGAATACCATTGGTCACAGATTACTATACCTCCATCTTTTGCATTTTTACCTACATGATTATATTCAGTTTTGGATGGACCCAAGGCAGTCAAAGGGTTAATTGACAGTCATTATTAACCCTTTTATTCCTACATGTACACTCTAGAACGTAAATCATGGCCTTAAGTTTGATATGCTATCCTGAATTATATTTCATTACCTTACCAATTCTTTTTGAAGTTTCATTTGTGTTGTTTGAGAGTTCAGATTGGGCCACAATTTGTATCTTGGAGTGTGCTTCCTAAGCTGAGTAAGAACATCAAATGTTAACCAGAATATATTTAAAATTATGCCAATGTATTGATGATTCTAAAGTAATGGTTTAATTTAATGGTTTATTTATGGTAATGATATTGTGTTAGTTGTTTGATTAATCAAAATACTACTAAGTACTTTAGTTGTGTTATGATAATGTGTGATTTAGTTGGCTAGGCACCACAACTTAGTTGTCATTATGTGAGACCTTCACAGATCACTATACTATACTGTCATTATAGAACACATAATGGTGTACATTATTTGTTTATTAACTGCCTTGATGGTGTAATGGTTAGAGTGTTTAAAATCTGTATGTGGTAACCCAGGTTGGAATCCCGGTGGATCACATGCTTACTCTCATTCATTTCTTTGGGAGGTGTTTGAGTGAAATTAATATAAATAGATTATCTCTGATGAGGTTGTTCAGTCATGTTCAGACTGGATGAGGACAATACCAAGAAAGATTCATGAATGTCATGTGAGAGGAACAGCTGGTAATGGATGTCCACCTTTGGTATGGGAAAAGTAATTTGAAGAATATAATCACCATAATGGAAGGAGTGTTGGGACACGGACAGAAGGAGCTTGTCTGGACAAATTATCCTGGAGGAGTTTCTGCCATGGCAATCTCAGAAACTGGTGACATTGATATACAGGTCTCCCTCGATTTACGATTGAGTTACGTTCCTAAAAACCCGATATTAAATAGAAAAATCATATAGCAAACCCTAAAATTAATGGGGTAAATGGGGATGTGTTCTTGGATCAGCCAAAACCCAAACACAGACTCCTTAAAAACCTATAATAATATCGTAAATCGAGGCATCGAATAGTGAGGGAGACCTGTACAGTAATTTGTGTGTCAGGCAAAGGAACCAAAAATATTTAACCATTTAAAACGTTAGTTCATGGTAAGTTATTTGAGAAGGTTTTTATAGAATCAGCTGTAATATAATTTAGTGTAAGGTTCACTCAGATTTTATTAGCTTCTGCAGTTATTTTATGTAAGTTGTGCAAAATAATTGGTATTAAACTATTAATTGATAAAGTACAGTAATAGTTTAAGGCAATATGTTACCTGTGTATTAAAATTAACTCTATCAATAAATCTTTAGGGAAGTAATTGTACCAAACTTAGTACAGTACTCACTTGGTGGATTATATTATTTACTTGATTAAAAATACTCAAAAAGCATTACTGTACATTTTTCCTTAATTTGATTCATGTAATGTTTAAGTAATGTATAAGTTATTATTTTGTTTTGTTAGACTCCAGAGTAGCAAACATATTGTTTGTCTTTATTATTGAGATTGTAGATGTGTTCTTGCACTCTGGACAATAGACAATACCAACATGTATGATCATTGTTGATCAAATTGTATTATGAACCAGAATATTTGCAGCTTTCATAATATTCTAATTCAATACCGGTATGTTCAGTAAATATAAAGGGTTGTTTTGTCTGTAAGGATACCTTTTCATTTATAACTAGAGTGATAACAAAAGTTAAAATGGAGGTACAGTAATACCCAACGTTTGATATTGACCATACATCACCATGGACAATACTATAGATAAATCAAAGTGTTGTATTGTACATAACTATATATAAACAGAACATTATTTGTCTTGTATTACTGTCATTATAGTTTTAACTTAGACAAATGAGTGTCAATATTTTTTTCCTCATAGGTCTAACGTGAATCCCTACCTCATAACGACTAACATTTCCTCCACCAGTTGCTTCCTGTGGCAGTCTTTCCTCTCCCAATCCTTACCTTTCAACAGACAGCCTGATTGAGGTCAGTAGATCTGTTATTTGTTTTGTTTTTTATTTCATGTTATTTTGCTAAATCTTCAATCCATTATTTCCACATAGTAATTTTGATAAGTTTGTTTTTGTCTTTGTATTGTGTGGTTTCTGGTGATCAGGGACTTCAGTGAACAGTTGCCACAGATTGCTAGACGGCACCATCCATCAACAACACTGGTGTCTGCCAAATAGCACACTGGCTGGTCCGAGACTCGAACCCTCAACCCAACAGTTTGCAGGTGAACACTCTACCAACCGCGCTATAGCCTGTGGCCGTAGACAGACTACTGTATAGGTACATGTAAGCTATAGGCATACTAGTTCACTCCACTTAAGCAAGAATGAGATATTCCATAATTATATACTGTACAATTGTACATGCAGTACAGTACAGTACATTAAAACTGATGATTATCTCTGCCAATTTTAATGCAATCCCAGCCATAAATCTATTACTCACATGCTCAATTTTCAAAGTAAGAGATTACTTTGTAAAGTAACCAGGCAAGGAACAATCATGATCATATAAAACGAATAAATCAAAATCAACAATTTGTCTTAAAAGCGTAGATAGACGTATGCATAACAGAATGGTTTGGGATAGAAAGACAAGTTACAGATGTGTGGCCTTACATTTGCCAACATTTTTAATCAGAGATCATAAGAGGCGAGTAAATAATAAGCCTTGGCAGACAACCCATACCAGGGAAAGAAATTCCCTCAACAAAATAAAATTTCCGGCATGCTAATGATTTCATGTAGCTTAGTAACAAGAAAAGCAACCCGCCATGGAGTACGCCTTTTTTCTGTTTCATGGAAACTCCAGGCTCTTGGCGAGTTGACTGTCAATCAGAGCAGTATGTATGTATATACTCAGGCACGTACCCCCATAGTGGGTGGCCGTTAAACCATGTAGGCCTACTCATATGGTGGATATTTTATTTGACAATCAGTGATGAGCTAGGGTTGCTCTTGTTTTTATAACTGTTGCCAGTTCACTTGTGGATTAAAATTATTGTCTTTATTGGAGATGAAAATAACTTCTTGTAGAATACATATTAGATTAAGATTAATTGAGACTAGATTTAATCATGTGCTAGGGTTTCTGTTCTCTCTGTTTCTCTTGTGTGGTAGAACCGTCTTGGTGGTGGTGGTGGCGAGCAAATGTTTCCCCAACCAGTAAAGGAAACACAAGCGATGCCTCACCGTACACCTGTAAGAGAAAGAGGCACATTATATTGCGTCTTACAAGTATAAGGGGGAAAGAGAAACTAAAGTACCGTACTCACTACATACGCCGATAAAAGGTTAGATTTATCCGAGATAGGGCTTTAACCCTTCCAGCCCGGGTGTCCTTTTATAAGGACACTGCGGCAGATGGGCCGGTACCCGGGTGTCCTTTTAACAGACAGTAAGCTTGAAGCCTATTCAGCTTGGTCTGAATGCTGTGCGTCCGACGCATGTAAACAAAGCTGTTCATTGCGTCACCGCACCTCCGAAAACAAGAAGGAGACGTCGGATCAATGATGTTGTTGTATGATATGACGAAATTAGTGTCTGAAAAGCTCCGATATTGTCAACATCGCGGAAAAATTCGCTTCACGGAAATCGTCATCACAACTGAACCAATTGACTTAGAGAGCTCTACTCAACGCCAGTCTACAGATTGGAAACCGCACTACGTTTAGGGATGTGTGGGAAATTTCTAGCAGTTAAAATAACAAAGATACGGTAGCCTAGGCCTAGACGTTTTTCGGCCAGATCGCCCGGATACGACCTCCGTCCTTTTGTAAGGCAGCCCGGGTAGGAAGGGTTAAAAGTCAGTTTATACAATGTTTCTATTTACTGGTAGGTGAACAGAGGTAAGGGTAATCTGGTGTTTAAGTTACCAGTATGCAGATAAGTGTAGCATAAGTTAAGACATTCTTTGCCTAGCCATACGCAGTCCCAAAACACCTGTAAAGTAGTTGCTGTACCATCCTGCGAGAATTGGGAAATGTGGTAAATGGTGGTGTAATAGTTTAGATACTTATGTTCTGGGTGTGGTGTCCCGAGTTTGAATCCCGGGAGGACCATAATTATGCTTTCATTAGTTTATTCAAGTACATTGGGGTTTGTAATTGATGATTAATGTTAAGAACGGGGTGTTACTTATATCATCCCACCTGCATCACACATCAAGGCAGATTAATGCAAGAGAGAGAGGAGAGGTTTTACTAACCTTGACTGGAGAAGCAGTGGGTTTAATCTTGCCCCAGGACACAGCTTCATCAGGTCGCGCTCCACTGTCACTGCCGTCCCACTCACTGGCAGTGTTCAGGAAAACAGAAAAGTCTGCACCGTTGCGCTGGGGATCAAAATATTACCTTTTATCAATACTTTATAATGTAAAACTTGCAAATAAAACAAACCGAATCAGGGACGACACAATATAAAGATAAAAGAACTTATAAAAATCACTACTGTATGGGGAAATAACGCTTTAGCAGGGGATATACTTTATACTGACTATACCCTGTGCCAACTAAGTGTGCCAAAACTCCTGAACATTAGCCTCTATAAGTCACACACAACTTACGTAATCAAGCTAATATTTCTACCATTTGGGAAAAGTTCGCCAGGGAATAGGTGTGGAAATTTACAGCCCATTTGCTCTAGCCCATTTTGAGTTACAGAGGTTAGGGTTCAAGATTTCTGGACTACTTATTTGGAACCGGGTATAGTTATTAGATGTGAAACAAATTATTAAGGAATGGCAGCAAAATTGATCGACTTAGCAAAAAAGTGAATATTGGAATATTTATCCAAGTAGTGTCTAAATGTATGAAGATTGTAAGTTAATGTCTGAAAATTTGTCAAATCTGTGTGAATATTTAAATTTTTGTCCCAAGTGTTGTTAATGTCTTAAATATTTATCCAAGTGGCGTGACATACCATGAGGTTGGCGTTACAGATATGGTGTTTGATGACGCCCCCGCCCACGATGACCATACCGGTGTTGATAGATTTCTTGGCCAGTTGGTTCAGGCGACGCAGATCTATTAGGAGGATATTCAAAGAAGTTAAATTAAAAAAGATATTGAGAATTGTAAAATAATGAATTATAGGGCTGTAAAAATATAATATACAGCATATACTGTACAGTATTGTACTGTACACAAACACCATAGTACTGTACTGTAGTTTCTTATATCTTTTGAAAATCAGTTTCATGTTTTGCAAGTTTGCACAGGTAAGTGTTGGTGAAATCCTTTGTAAGGACCTTGCACAAACAATATACATGCAAATAAGGTACTCACTAACCTTCATTAATATCAACCCTCAACCCTGGTGATCTAATACCCTGGAAGTACATCATGTCCCCCAAGCTTCCATCAGTCAGAGCCGGGCTGAACACAGGGATCTGGTTTTTGGCTGCCCAGTAAGCTATGCAGGACGGGTCGTTCATCTCCGTGCCCAGGCGAGTGATAATTTTGGAAGGTGTCCAGTTGATGCCCTGTTAGAAGGTAAATATGACTGTTAGTTTGTGTCTTATGAATCATTAGTATTAGAAAGAAAAAAGTTCCATATGATTTTGGACTGAAAATATTAACTGAGGAGCTTGGAGAGCTACTTACAGTACCGGTAAATGTCAAAATTTAGTATAGAAACTAAAAACTTATACAAGGAAGCCAGAGACAGGTACAACTAGTAGGGAAAAACTGTGAAAAACTTTCATAAAGTGAAGGAGCATTATGAACATGACTGGAAAAGTAGTCGGGCAGCAATTCTGACGTGGCCATAATATTATAGCCAAAATACTGAAACATAGGTTATTCGGGATACATTATGTGGTTCATTAGTGTACAGTATGTAACAAAAATTACAATCTCGAAAGATCCCCAATTGTTGTTGTTGTTCCCCAGGCTGTCTGACCGAACAGTCCCAAGGTCCAGGGCAAGGCCAAGGCCATAACCAAGCGCCCCAACAGAACCCTCCATGCTTTACCACTAAAAATGCCCAGGTTCCCCAGTTACATTACCTTGGTGTTCTGTTCTTCCAACATAGCGTCCAGCTTGGGCATGACCCAGTCCTCAAACTTACAGTAGTTGTCATTGGGCACGATCAGGTTCCCAATGCGGTTGAGGCCCCGGGACCTCAGGTCACGACCACTCAGCTGCCAGTCACCCAGGAAGGTTGGAGCAAGGCATTTTATAAGGTCTTCTTCCACTCCTCCTGCAGTTGTTACCAGACAGTCCACTAGTTTGTGTTCTACCAGGAATCTAAATGAACAGTACGGTATATAATTTATTACATTTGGCTCATGATATGTGTAGCTTCAGATAGGCTATAGTAATACTGTACAGGGGATAGTAAGCCAGTGTAGAACTACTTTAGATCTACATTACATTATGTACCAATGACAAAAACTCTACAGTACTTCTAGTATAATATCCTGAAGGGAGGTAATAAACTATATAACCAGTGTAGGTGAACTCTTCAGTTTTGCTGGCACCTCAAAATTTCCTTTCAATCAAAACTGTGTAAGTAGTTTGGCAACAGGAAAGGCTTCTATTTGTAAAAAATGCCTTCCATTGTTAATAATGTCTACTCCTGACTCAAGGTTCTTTGTTTGTGTTAAGTGGAGGTTTATTGTTTTTTCTAGACTCCCTTTTCCCTCATGTTTGGTGCCTTTAGTTTTGAAATGTTATGACCTTTTCCCCATTTCTTTGTCAATAGTAAGACCTTTTGTGCCATTCAGGTGCAAGTTTTACATTATAATAGGACGAACCGGCCTTTGGCCAGAACAGTTTTCTATAAATTTTAAAAATTGATCTCAAAGAGGGTCTTGAGAGTGTTTTTTTTTTAGCTTGATAGAGGTCTAGGAAGCAAACTAAAAAAAAAAAAATATATTATTATTGGTTTGTGTTCTTCTGTCCGTTTATCTATCAATCTGTACTTTTATCAATGTATCTGACCTAATAGTTTCTCTGACCCCACAAGACGCCATGTTGGAGGTATAGCCCAGGAAGATGGTACAGTTTCTGCGGATCTTGATAAACTCGTCCTCCTCCAAACTGTCACTGAAATCTTCCGGTACCGGCTTCTCTCGGCATGCGATCTGATGAGCAACAATGTCATAATCAGTAGTCCACTTTTTTATACCCGGCATAAAATTAATTCTCTTGGCAGGTAATTTCTTCAAACTTTATGGAAAAATTTTACACTGTTATGTCTCAGCAAGTCTCAGCATCATATTAATGCAGCAGAGTTTGCATAATTAGTAATATATTTTTCCTACAAAATTTCATAATTGCAAGTTGAGGACGAGACAATTTACCATCAGCTGAATAAAACAGAAGAATATGCATATCATATTAGCTGGTTAGGAATGTAGTAAAACTATAGTAATTACCAACGACAATGATGGAGTTTGTTTAAGA
The DNA here is from genome assembly GCA_032716605.1 of Paralithodes platypus. Lineage (NCBI taxonomy): Eukaryota > Metazoa > Arthropoda > Malacostraca > Decapoda > Lithodidae > Paralithodes > Paralithodes platypus. The sequence goes on from CM064528.1 coordinate 43,629,535, forward strand.
ACACGGACCACATTGCCATAGAAGCTAATTAATAATTCAAACAAAACATACTGTAGGTTATCTGAATGAAATAGCTAATGAAAGAACACTAAATTTGTTGCTGCATGATAGGCCTATATCATAACATAGTGTATAACTTAAACTAGGTATATATACAGTACCGGGTATTGTGTTAAAATTTATTAAACAGCTTGATACAACACACCATTTTATTAATTTCCTCAACGGCACATCCGAAGCTGGTGGCCTGAAATCCTGAGTGTCGGTAGGACTGGAACAAACGGTGGTAGTCTATCCCTTGGTTGAAGTCGTACCCTGGAAATGGTACGGTATATTTAAATTAAACGTTTGAAACATGAAGATAATCATGTGCATAATTCAATTTCAGAATACAGTATCAAATATATTTTGCATTGGTATTGCAAACAAGACAGAAGATAGATTAATATAGGTGACAAGAATTTTCTGAGAAGTTTACCTCATAACCTGCCAGACAAATTATGATAAAAGTAAGGAAAATGTGCTTGTATGATACCGGCTTAACTGACCTTGCACCTTGGGCGTTCCTTCAGGCATCTGTTCTGAACGCACCAGCACGGCCTCCTTGGCAATGTCCTTCTCACCTTCCATCCTGGTTTTGGGTCCTTGGGGGGGATGAGGGGAGAGTTTAGAGTACCGGTGGGCCGGTAAGTGAAGGAGAGAGAGAGAGAGAGAGGCAGGAGGGAGTCATAGAGAGAGGGGGGGGAGCGTAATAAGTACGAGAGAGAGAGGGGGGCCCGGGGGGGGGGGGGGAGTCATAAAGAGAGATGGGATGAGCTGAGACCATGAGAAAGAGAGAGGAGATTGGGGAGGGAGTGAGTGAGATGGGAGATGAAGGTCAGTGAGTAAAAGAAAAAGGGGGTAACCCGGGTAAGGGGTAGAAGAGGAGGTGGGAGTAAAAGAGGGAGTCAGAAAGAAAAGTAGGGGGATAAGTCTGAGAGAAAGAAGTGAGAGTTCTTATACAAAAAAAAAGGGGGGAATTCCAAGATCAAGGGGTTCTGAAATATTTTGTTTATTACATTCCTAATACTGTATAGCCTAGGCCTAATCTAACCATTTTAACCAAACCGAACGTAATTTGGTTATTAAAGGGTACCAGTAAACAGTAATGAAACATTCCTAAATTGATGGAGATGTTTCTTTCTTTTTTTATTCAAATGCAAATATACCATAGTCTATATCAACAAATTAGGGTTTAATTCTAATTTCGCTTTCACAGCATACTCATCAATTTCTATGGCTACTTTAGAGTTGTCATATACCATACCAATTCCTATATATGTCCAAAGCGGCGGAAATGCATTATAAGGAATTATACCTACTGTTAAAAAAAAATAATATTTTCTCCCCATATGCGGCACCATAGCTATTACATAATCCTAGGTTAGGTTAGGTAAGGTTGTTAGGTTAGGCTAATGTCGTTAATGTAGTTTATTATCATTATATTACGTCTTTTACCCAGCAATTTCCCTGATCTTCATAGTTGGTCCGGAAGCTATGCCTTTACAACAGCGCCTCCCTTTTGTCGCTGTGTAGCCTACGTGAAACTAGAATTTTACCCAAATTAGTCTAAACTGATTAACCCTAATTAGGCATAGGCTAGTTTAAAAGCCTATAATAATAGCCTATAATGGTTAATAAACCTCAAGTTTCGAAATTATAATCGGTTTCCTCAGAATGACAGATTCGGAAATAGGTTCGCCGCAAGTTGGCAACAAAATCCTTCCTATTCTAGCTTTATACGATGGTAAAATCAATGAGTAAAACTTATCAAACAATACATTAAATATATATTAAGTACACAGTGGTCCTTATTCAGTTAATTACCACGGTATTGTATGTTTTTCTGGTAATTATGTGTGGGGTTTGACGTTTCGCCGCCTCGCGTGGAAACCATAAACAAACTTTGTCGTATCTTGGAAGCAGAAAATATACCATATATAAAATTACATGTATATTATTATGAGTGTGTGTATCTGTTAATCGTAATATACACCTTTAGATTATTCAAATATAATTTCTGAGTATATTCATAAATAGTTTACGCAATTATATGAAGTCCCTTAATTAGAACCTGCTAAAATTGTGGTTGTTCAAATTAAGAAACAGAAACAGTGTTACGGAACGCGTGTTTGCTAACGTTACTGCGTCCGAATGCATGAACATTATTTTGGGTTCATTGTGTTATTTTGTTTAATTTGTATTGAGCATTGTTTTTAAATTTTAGTTTGTCCCCTAGGCTAAATAAATTCCTCCCCAAACTTCATTCAAATTAAACAAGTTATCTAGCTCGCTATTGCTCGGCCAGAAACAAAAAATCTACACCTGGATAGCTTTAGTACGCTGAACAAAGACGATAATTCGCGTATTTGTATGGACAGAATATTAATACATTGAACATAGAGCGTTTAGTATTTGATCAAGAAATTCCCTTATTTCGGATTTTAGGAATTTATATTGTAGTTTTGTTTTTCGCATAAAAGGTAATATGGTTTAAGGCATCAATCAATCGTTCCATAGTATGATATAATAAGTAGCATACACCATGATACATTGATAAATTTACAAAATTACCGTTCTTTCTAGGACCAAGACAAAGTCAACTCAACCGAACACAATTACGTTACGTTTCTCTGTTCATTTTAAGAATGCCATCTATAAGGTGAATCATATTAATTGTTTTACACTAGCCGACATGCTTATATACTTTGCATTGATATAATTGCGAATTTGAAGTAATTGATAGCTGTTTTGCCTTCCTTATGTATTCATTTGTTCATGATGTATCATTTAATCCACAACCATAATTATATACGGCATCGTAAGGAAGATAAAACAATTCTTGTCGCTTTTGAAAACAAGTTGGTATCACTTCCTATAGAAAACAACCTTTTGTTTGGATGAGAAAACAATCGAAACTTGAATTTGGAACTGTTTGTCAAAGACTACATTCCCTTATAGGCACCTATTTTAAGATCGCTTGTGTAATATATTGTGCAACTTTGAAGACGTTAAAAGATACTAGAAGGAATATTAAAGACCTGACACGTAGTAATACAGATAATATAAATTTGAAGATAGCCAATGAAGCAATTCGAGCCTCGTGAAGTAGCCTAGTGCATCAGGAAGAAACCCTGTCGATTTTCTGTCAAATTGTCCATTATCCAAAGTTGTTGAAGCACCAAGATGAGCCACATAGACATTAACGACGTTGTGGCTCATATAAAGCCCGAGTAAGTTTGGTGTTTAGTTTATGAAATACAGGTAGGCTAGGCCTACTGATGTGAAATGCTGTGATTCTCCTTTTGATAATACACTTACACTTTGTTACACTTTGTTGTATTCCGTCCGTTAGTGACACAGTTGAGCTGGGGCTCCACTGCGACCAGGCAGCTCCCTTTCTTCCACTCTCCATTCTAGAAGTCGGTTGGAGTTGGTGCTGGGGTATCCTGGTGTTGGTGGCCGGTCCGGTATTTTGGCCAGCCACATGTCCAAGTGTTTCTTGAAGGTGTCTGGAGACACCCCGGTCATGTTCCTGAGAGGGGCTGGTATACAGTTGAACAGTCTGGTTCCATTGTATGTAAAGCTGTGATGGATCAGGGATTTGATTTTTTGTGTTGATCCCGGCGTAGTCCTCACATAGCACAGCCTCCCTCGCCTTTGGTGTTGAGTCTCTTGGATGTTTGGATTTGGTACTTTTTTTTCCAAAATCTTCCAGACGTAGTCACGTAGATGATGATGTATCTCTCCCTGCGACCCTACGTCTTTGAAGCAGTGTGCCAAAATTCGCCCATTTTCTTCGTGATCCCGAACCTAACATTGAAAAAATATTGATACTGAAATAGGCTAAGAGCCTGTGACTGTCCCGGGGCGGCCGGGAGCCCCGCTAAACCTGCCATTCTATTTCTACATTACACTCATCAAACGATAGTTGCTCTGCTCTACACTGTACTCTACATTGGCTATGATCTTAGAACTATTATATATCACCTGTATTGAAGTCCAAATGCAGCTACTAATGTAAATATAGACGGATAAATCCAGAGCTCGAGTCATGAGAGCGATTTGTTTACACTGTGAAAACACAACTTGTTCGGTTCGGATGAGGTGACTGACTTTAGCACCAATATAACAAATATATATTACAATAAGGAAACAGCCATCGTTCATAGAACGAACTCCTGGATGGGAGAGTCCGCTAAAACACCGAAGGCTGAGTCAAGACGAACACAACTACCGTAATTTTATTGGCACTCTAATATGTAGATTAAAGGATAATAATAGGTATTTATCTAAAACTATGTATATATTAACTAAACTACTCCATGTGTTTAATATATTGACTAAATTTCACTGAAATGAATAATGTAAAATATTAATTTAAGTTTGAATGTTAATTTTCTGATCAGAGTTCCTCTTAATTAAACTCCTTCAAAATACAGATATTGTTTCGTATGTGCTAATTTTATGGGGTCTCTAATTTCTTAAAAATAGTGAATGAATATAAATTTTATGTGTTTGACAAAGAGCGCAAGACCTTGAGGCATAAGGTAAGCTATAAATTAGTACGATTTTATGATGAATTATTGGTTTTCAGGGGTATATATGTGGTTGGATTAATGCAACGAACGAATATCAGCACTGTTTTCCGTGTTTCCGAGAATAATCCAATGATGACGTCAAATTAGCTTGCCGCCAATCAACTGTGGAACACTTGGAAATGTGTTAGCTGTTATTTACCGATATATTTGTGGAAAAATAGAGTGAATTAAGGGGCTGGAATATAACATTGACTTCATGTGAAGTGCGAGTGCCCTACACATTCTAAAATTGTGCATATTAATCTTGGGGAACTCATTATATATAAGGTATAAGTTCAAGGTGATACTTTGGATAAACCTGACTTCTAGCAAGCACCAAACAGCGATTTTGTAAGTAGCCAAGCATATTATTTTGTCAGATAAGCCTAGGCCTACTTGTATTAGCCTAGGCCTATGATGATAATGATGATTTGAAGCAGAAATGAGTAGCCTAGGCTGAGGCTAGGCATATTAGGCTTAGGATAACCCATTATCCAACAATCTTAGGACTGCCCCCACTAGTGGGGCTATGTATAATGTATTGATAGCTAATGAAGATCAAGGAAGATTTGAGGTTAAAGACAGTAAAAAATAAGGTTAGCTGGGAATCTGGTTCTGGTAGGCTAAGACTCAGAGCCCACTCTTAACCCGGGAATGGCGAAGGTCCTCAATTATGGTAATTATTTAGAAGATGACCTTTTCTAGTTATTAAAAACTTACTCTATGGTGTATTATATGATATATAGAAGCAATAGAACTGTTAAAATGACCTGGGAAGTGTATATTAAACTTAGCCTAGACCAACATTCCTGTTTTGTTTTTTGTTTTTTTTGTAGCTAAGGCTACTCTTGAGTTTTGGAACACAGTAGGCCTAAGCCTAGGCCTATTTTAGATGTCTAACTTTTAAAATAATAATATAAAAATACGTAGGCTAGGCCTAGGCTAGGATTATTTTTTTTTTTATCATTATACAGAAAGTTGTATCACTCAAACAATTCGACACCCTGGCTAGGCTATAGCCTATGACAATAACAGTTTGCCGTCATGCTGTGGGATTAGGCCTATAGGGGTAGACCTGTCACTGAAGAATACTTTCGCAGTCTTACCGTTTGTTTTTGTTTTCAAGGTATAGGCTATAGACAGAATAGGCTACAGTAGTATCTTATCTACTGGTATCTTATTTTATTGTAGTTTATATTATGAGTGGAAGATTTGCAATAACTTACCCTAACCAAAGTCCAGTACAGCCAGCAGCTAGGCCTACCGCCTACAGTGCATTTATAATCCCGGCCATGACTTGGGTATCACTAAAGAATCTTTCCGCAGCCTTATGTACAATTGTTTGTTTTTATTTCTTCAAGGAATATAGTACAGTAGTTTATTGTTCAATTGTTTATCATGTTATGAGTAGATAATTTGCATTACCTTACCCTAACCTAACTTTACTTAGTCTTAGTGTCCAAAGTGGGGGCTGCCACTATCCCCACAGTCCACACACCCGCTAACTAACATATATTATTGGTATGTCTTGTCATTACTATAACCTGACTTCATGGGGGTAACGGAGACTTGATTGAATATTTTCGGAATTAGCCTCGCAGAATCTTGAGTCTTTTAAAGTTGTGAAAATTAAAGTAAGTTTCTACGTTCCTACTGATTGTACTTAACCCGAGATGGGAATAGCCTACCCAGGTATTTTTTACTCGGCCCAGGGAAAATAATAGACAAACAAATGTTCTAATCAAAGTTTATTCTTGAAACTTTGTACCGGTATGTATTTTAACCAGTACTCTATAGTATCATATGAAAGGATATAAATTAAGTATGTAATAGTTCTTGGAATGCAACAACAAATATACATGAAATCTTTATTGGACAAAAGTTACAAAACTAAAACAGGGACTGCTAAGAATAATTTAAAAACCTGTTTTCAATGCCTATATTAGTGGACCTGAAGTGCATCTCTTTGAGACTGAAGTACAGGCAGCCAGCTCCCCTAGTAACCTGATTAAACACCAGTAAACATACATAACATCCCTTTTACTTACAATATTATTCATTCCTTTTAATAAATTTTGAGCATGTATTGTGCATATATTTACCTTCACATCTCAAAATTTCTCCGGCGGCGGGGGGGCTATGCCCCCCGGACCCCCTGTTATGGAGCGGGGGGCTGCGCCCCCCCCAGACGCCGCGCAAAGTTGATCCTTGTAAGCTTAGAAAAATGATCCAGAACTGGATAATTTCTGTTTTGGCACCCTGCTTTGAAGTGAGTACAGCTGCAGCTCCTTGAGTCTCTCCCAGTAGTTAAAATGTTGAAACCCATGGATTTTACTGGTGAATGTCCTCTGGGTGGCTTCAATTTCTGTTATTTCTCCTACTTTTTGGGGAGACCAGAGCTGAGAGCAGTACTCCAGTCGTGGTAGGACCAGTGACTTCCACAGTGTTAACATACACCTCGCATTTCTTGTGTGGAAGGTTCTCAGGATCCAGCCTGCTATTTGTTTTGCTGTTGTTGTGGCTTTGGTAATATGCTGGGAAAAAGTGGCGTCACTGCTCATATTTACTCCCAAGTCCTTCACTGTGTCTTTGGCGGTAATTTCTTCTATCTATCTATCTATCTATTGCCAGACGCCTTACTCCCCTTAATGAGGGTGGCCATACACAGAATGCCCCCAAGAGGACTTATTCCCTGTAAGAGGGACAACCCGAGCCAGTTTAATGAAGGACTTACAGGATTGACCACTCAATTTAGGATCCGTCCGGCTCCGAGGCCCTCTGTGTATCTTGTTAGCACTATTTTTCTACAGTGGTGTTCGGCTAGTCCATCCACTAACCTGCCTTACCCTTCGGTAAGCAGTACGGATTTGTATCAGGTTATCATCCCCTAGACAGGTTGCCGACCAAGGCTGACGAGTCCCATCCACCCAGATTTTTATAAGGTTGTCTCCCCTAGATAGGTTGCCGACCAAGGCTAACGAGTCCCATCCACCCTTGCTGTCCACTTTTGTAGTTGGTGTCGTTTTGTAGTGCTCTCTTGTTCCCGTACCTTAGAAGCTCGAACTTGTCTCCGTTTAGGGCCATGTTGTTTTCTTCTGCCCACTTCAGGATTTTGTCCAAGTCTTGTTGTAGTAGCTGTGCATCATGTTGTGAGGTGATTTTCTTCATGAGTCTGGTGTCGTCTGCAAACGATGAGGCTGTTGAGTGTTCCAGGTCCCTGTCGATGTCTCCTATCATGATGAGGAATAGGCCTATTCAAGAACTCTTTCGCCGCCCTATTAGAAATAATGGTAGCATTCAAGGAGACTACTGCAGGACTCTTCTTCTTCTTACCTCTGACCGGGTATAGGCTAGGCTATCCTATCCTAATGTTTACTAGCTTAGGCCTATAGGTTACCCCTTTGAAAGGACATTAGCCGATAATTATCGCGAATAGACTCGCAGCGTTATTATACATAATTTATTAGCTCTATGGAATCCTTATAATATACTCACATAGATTCCGTTGTGGTAGAATAGTTGGTCAAATTGGAGATAAATCTACAGTTATAGGCCTACTTCTTCTCTTCTTCTTCTTTTTGTGGAGTTCCTGTCCCCTCTCAAAGCCAGCTCACCTATGCACCGGTGACTTCTCCAGAAACAGCTAGAGCTAGATTTAAGAATTAGTTTAGAAATTATGTAGTCATAGAAAGGATAGTTAAAGACAAAGAATTGAAGTATATAGCTTAAGCAGAACTCTCCTCTCCCTATTTTACCCCCTCCTCCACCCCCCAATATCTTGTTCTCTCCTTATCTTAATACCCCTATTTTGTCGCTATTCTGTTGGTACTAATGGGTTAATATTATTAGTAGTAGGCTAGACTTGGTATGGTTTGATGATGCGCGGAAATGTATATTTGAATTGAAATAGATACATTGAAGTATTACAAACCTTCGCGAACCCATAAACAGGGAACGTGAGCTGGGCTTAGACCGTCGCGCACCCATAAACAGGGAACATGAGCTGGGTTTAGACCGGTCGCGAGACTGGTTAGTTTTCGGTTAAGTTAGGTTAGGTTAGGCTAATGTTAAAAATACTAAAATGTGACGGTCCTCGGTATTAAACAACACTGTATATCAAATAAAAAATAAAAAACAACAACAAATTAGCCTACCTGAAAAACTTGTATCTGGTTGGTGATCATTTTTTATCAAAATAAGTGTTTTTTCCAGTTTCCGCGTCTGCTGAACCATCCAAAAACACGCTAAAAGGTGTGTTTTGAAGGGTGGGGGTAGTGGGGGAGGGGTAGTATAACTGTAGATTTACCTTATATCCCATACCGGTACGTGACACTAAAATCCAGTTTGTCCGAATAGTTTTGATAAGTTTTGTAATTCGATTTTGTCGATATAAATAGTCCCGCACGTAAACAAACTCAGTCCCGCAATCTTTTAGAGCTCCGCTACGGACGTGTTCATGTTTACAAAAAGTGTTCGGAATGGAGTACACTCGCTACGGTAAAGTGTTATGTTCTACAAAGATGTTAGCCTACTGTATGTCTAATATATGAACCCACAATAGCTGGCATGCAAGGGCTAGTGTTGTATCCCACGTAACCACGTTTGAACGGTACTGGGTCTAGGGTTAGGTTTGGTTAGGTTAATATACTAGGTCTCGGAAACAAGATTCGTAGTTGCGGTATTATTTACATCAAAACTATAGTTAACTATCAAATCTATTCTCCCACAGTGGAATCTATGGGAGTATATTATAAGGATTCCATAGATCTTCAGTTTCCCTAATAAATTATGTATAATAACGCTGCGAGTCTTTTCACTAAAATTACCACATTCTTGCCCGAAAATCCTCCATGCGGACTATATGGAGAAAAATATGGCGAATCTATTAGTGCCTATTTTCCCTAATAAATTGTTTCTCATAACGCTGCACTAGTGTCGTTGAATATAACCGAAATAATTTATTAGGGAAAATAGGGACCTATAGGCCTAGACTCTCCAAATTTTTCTCATTATAGTCCGCATGGAGGAATTTCGTTATCAACACTTGAAAAAACCATTAGGCCTACATCGTGTATCCAATTTACCTCACAATTTCCCTTATCTACTGTAAAAGCGCGATCACCCAATAAATGGCGCCATTTGACGTCGTATCTTCAGATTAATGAATAATGAGTAAGTTAATGCAAATTGTCCACTCCAACCATGAAAAACAACAATAAAACACTGCAGTATATTCCTTGAGAAAAATATACAGAAAACTTGGTAAATAAGGCGGCTCTAGCTGTCTTGAATTTTACCCTACCCGCTACACAGGATCTTACCCAACATTAACCTGGGTTGCCAAGTTGCCACCGTTGGCAATAGGCCGAGACGATACACACAATCCGTGTGTCCAGAAATTTTGACCTATGTACAGTACGGTACACTGAATTTGGCTCTGTCAATCTTTCAATTTTTTGGGAGATACTCCAAAAGGCAGCTTTGCCTTTTGTCTCCTCCTTACACATAGCCTAGCCTAAAAAAAGAAAAATAAGAATACAGAATTAGAATTACTGTATTATGTTTTTTACACCAACCAACTTCACATCTAAACTCAATTAACCCCTTCAGACTCATATGATGCAGAGGTTGCCAGATTAGCAATAAGAAATAGAGTTCTCTCACTCTTATAATTACCTCTCCAAAATTTGTTTTCTGCCCACAGCTAACTCAAAGACAACTGCAGAGGTTGAAATAACTAAACTAAAGGTTTATAAATACCCCTGATGGTAACAAAGGTATTAAAGTATCCCTAATAGGCTCGAAATCGCGTCATATGTCGGAGAGGGTTCATGAAATCAACAAATACATGTGGCACTCCGTGGACTCGAACCCAGGATACTCCCATCGAAATTCCACACACTACCATAAAGTGGGGTAACTTCGTACTGCGGTGATAACTTCGGACATCGGCGATAATAAGTAATTAGACATTGTCATTATATAATGGAAACGCTTTTTATTGTTTTTTTTTGTGGGGTCCGTTTAGAGAAATGGCAAAAGGAAGAGCATGTAAAAGTCCTAGGGAACTGACATGAGTATATGTACACTAAAAAAATATTATATATGTGACGAAAATAATAAAAAATTTCGCTACCCTGCCAAACTTCTATCACCCTGAAGAAATTTGTTTGTATGAATGATGTTGTGACTGATATGATTTTGTAGTAACATTACCAGAGACAACATCCACCAAAGGAAATTTGTTACACTTGTATAACGCTCTATCTAGAACACTTATCATTTAACCGATTTTGTTTAAACAAAAAACATGCTAACTTCGGACATGGAACAAAACAATTGTTTGTTATTATTTTCCCTATGAAAATCATTCATAATACTTGTCCATCATTAACATGGTGGTAAAAGATCAAATAATCATTCTCTGAGTCCAAAAACCCATAAAAATATGATAATATGCTAACCGATTTATGTATTTCGGATAATTCTGGATATATAATATATATAAATTAGGAGAGGCATATATCTTGTCCAAATTTTTTTTTATCTGCCGAAAGAAACGCCAACAAATACGTTATACTGTACTGTGATACCTATAAAAATGCTCAAATTCATAAGTGTATATGCAGTGATATAGTATACATACCTATATATTTTCACTAGGCCTAGTTAATTTTCGAGTTATTGATTAGACAGCATTGGTTATTTTTCCTGCTCAATATTTTCTAAGAGTGAGCTCAATGCCTAACGAGAAAAGATCCAAACAGAATATATGTTAACCATCGTATATATCCCCCTCCTATACTGATTATACAGGCCTAAACGTATTGACTGTGCATTTTCCACTAAAACATCGGACAGGAATAAGCAGCAATAATAAAATATTCATATAAAATAGTAGGAGCCGAAAAATGAATGAAATAAGGCCACGAACGTACGTCCGAAGTTTTCTTCCGTTTGTCCGGAGTTATCCCAGCTTTCTTGGCAATCATTTTCCATAAGAAATCACCGTATGTCCGAAGTTATCCATACAGGTCCGGAGCTAATGTGGACGAATATGCGCAGATTACAGACTTTGAACCATTAATTCTAGACTGAGAGACGGGACAACACGAGCTTAGCTCAACTCCTGTAAACTACAATTAGGTAAATACAATTAGGTAAATACATGTCCGAAGTTTTCAACTTTTCAAGGAAACTTCGGACATCATTTAGGATAAGGATAGCTCTCTTATTATGGGGGATAATTTTAGGAGGCTTCCTGGATTACGGCGCACTATCACCATACATCACTTGACTTAGTTAAATCTCTATAATGTGTTTACACTCAGGAGAAATTGTTAAAAAACCTCGAAAAATGTCCGAAGTTACCCCATTTTACGGTATGCATTACGCTATCAAGACAGTTAACAGACATAACAAAGGAAAATAGACAGGAGAATAGTGTGTGACTGTTTATGTTCTGCTCGTTAAATGATACCAAAGAATGTGTACAGATTGAGTTATTGTAGTTAAAATTGTAGCCTAAGTACGGTATCCAATTACAGTATAAATAAAATTGTAAATATTAATTACCCGGTATGTATTTGCAGGTACATAGTGGCTGTGGATAAGGATAACTCAAGTGAGAAGCAGAAACAGAGAAGCAATGATGACACCAACGCTTCGGAGCCTCCCACTAAGAAACAAAAAGTCGCTGGTAAGCATCTCTCTGTCCTGTTTTAGCCAGAATTTACAATAGGCCTAGTTAGCTTCCATTTTTTTAGGCCTAGCCTAATCTGATTATTGAGGACTACTGACTTGTTCCCTCCAAACCAGATATTGGTTATCTGGACATTTTTCCCAGTATTCAGTTAGTCTTTATTATTGTGTATTGAAAGACAAAATTATGGTTTATAGTTGAAATCATGTCTAGTATGGATAAAATGGGCCAAACATTGCTCTTTCATGTTAATTTTGTTGTATTCCTTCTCATATTCATTCAAGTGTTCAAAGAAAATTGCTCCGGTTTGACACTCTGGACTACCATGTAAAGGATTCTGATATTGAGTTGCGTGGATGGAGGCACTCTAGCCTGACCATATACTGTATGCAAAAAATGGTGTGGCTATAGGCCTATGTAGTGTGACTATCCTGTGTAGTGTGTCTAGAGCTTTGGTTCTGTAACTTGTAGGCTCATATTGCATCCTCTCATATTTTCTTTCTCATTCTCTTATTTTGTGGTTTTATGTTTTTATTATTTCTTTATAATATTTTGCTGAATCTTGAATGTGTTATTTCCGCTTAATGATTTTGATAAGTTCTTTTGTATTTATATTGTGCAGTTCCTGTTTTGGTTTGTTTACTTTGCAAATACAATTATTACATTTTAATTATCTCCCCAGGAACCAACAAACATCGACCCAAATACAAAAGAGCCCCCAAGTCAGAGAAATTATGCCGTTATGTGTGGGGTGTGTTAAGCGGTGAAGACCCCAAGTCTCGTTGTACCTATCCCAACTGCGGCTTCAGTCATGACATCTCTACATTTCTCGCTGCCAAGCCTCCTGACCTGGGCGACACCTGCCATAATTTCCGGACCTTTGGGATGTGCCAATATGGGGTGGTGTGCAGGTACGTGTATGGATAATGACAATACTGTACTGTATATGGTAAGATCCTGTGTAGTGGGAGGAACTGTTTTTCAGATGCCTATTTACTAAGAATCATTGAACAATATATTTAACCTAGCCTAACCAAAGCCTAACCTAACCTAGTATATTAGTGAACTATTTATGAATGTAAAATGTAAAAAATTATTGAAACATTACCAAATTATTGAGATAAATACAGGTCCACCCGCTACACAGGATTATACCCAATAAATTATAGTCTTTTTCAGTAATAGGCCTATATGATTTTAATGTACTTTTCATTTTGAGTTTTTAGGAAATAAGATATTCTTGGAACCTATCTTACTTATATAATGAAATCATATGTTTTAGTATTTTACCATGTTCATTATAGGTAGGTCAAAAATCATGAACACTAACCTCTATAACTAAAACCAGACTAGTGTAATTAAGCTAATATTTCTACCATTTGGGAAGAGTCAGCCAGGAAAAAGATGTGAACATTTACAGCCCATTTTCTCCAGCTATTTTTGAGTTACAAAGGTTAGGGGTCATGATGTCTGACCAACTTTAATGAATAGACTATACACAGTGTAGAGTACTGTACGGTAGCGCTAATAAGTAATGTCTCGGCTGTCATTGCGTTTAGCTTGCTCTGTGCTGTATTAATCTCTGTCAGATGTTGAATAGGGTGGGTAAGTGTAGGAACATGCTGGTATATCCCAAATTGACTTAATTCCTTGAACATGACAATTTAGTGCATTGTTATATGTGCGATTAGTTTGCTTGGGCAACATATTAACTTGTGTATATGCTCATGTAGTGATGTACACCCTATGTGGTGGATTGTGTTCTTTTATTTCAAAATTTTATTTTATTAAGCGTTATTTCCACAGCAATTTTGATTAGTTCTTTTGCATTTATCTTGTGTCGTCCCAGTTTTGGTTTGTTTGTTTTGCAAGTTTTACATTATAATATCTCACTCAAAAATAGGAAATAATGTGTAAATATTGCTGATACCATTTATTGATCAAAACATAATTGGTGCCGAGACATCACTTATTAGGCCGATTGTACTAGTCTCTGGTATACCCTGTTCCAAATAGGTTGGCCAGAAATTGTGAACCCTAACCTCTATAACTCATAAAGGGCTAGAGCAAATGGGTTATAAATTTCCACACCTATTCCCTGCCTGACCCTTCCCAAATTAAAATGTAAAACTTGCAAACTAGAACTATTAGCTTGATTACTGTAGTTGTTTGTGAGTTAATTAGGTTAATGTTACAGAGTTTTGGGCTCATTTGGGCATATTCAGGCCATCCTGCATGATAAATCAAGCATCTGCATGAAAAACAAATTATTTAGCAAAAAACTAGGCACTAAAAGCTTCAAAATGAGACCAGAACGAGCTACGTAGCACTCGTGGTTCTCTTGCAGTGATGCCACGAACATGGGAGTTTAGCATATATCGGTATATTTTTCCCAGCTATGCTCACTACTGGCTACACTGCCGGCCTCTCGAGAATACAGGAAACATGAGTTAATGGGCGGCGGTAAGCCCTGGGAGTCGGCTGTCTGGCCCGCTGTCCTCCCGGCAATTTGCACTCGATTTTAACCCTTTAAAAGCCTTAATAATGCTCCTAACTTGCTGCAAATTGGTGCACGACTTAAGTCGAGCGCCGCCAATAAGGGGTTAATGTTACAGAGTTTTGGCTTACTTATTTGGAACAGGGTTATAGCATGGTGTACAAGGGTTTGGAGGGGAAAGGCTAGAAAAGAACACAACATAACTAAAGATGACATAGTTGTTGTTATTGTTCCCCAAGCTGCCTGGCCGAACAGCCCCAAGACCCCGAGCAAGGCCAAGGCCATAACCGAGCGCCCCCACAGAACCCTCCCTGCCGACCACAATAAAGCCTGGGTGACCGAAGCCACTCCATGGCGGGGAGCTGAGGAAGGCGCGGAAACGCCAGGGAAACCAAAGCCCCACCCAGGGCCCTGTGCCCCTCAGCAATTATGAAGAGAAAGTTGAGGGGCAAAGGAAAAATGTGACGCTTTGGCTTCCAATCTTGGTAGATTGGGAGGTCAATCCACGGAAGAGACGCCGTCACCTGAGATCTAGAAAATATATAAGTAAAAGGAACAGTCAGAGTAAGCTATGGGTATGGCAGAGATCGCTCAGTGGTAACTATTTGCTACTTAGAATTTATCTAGTTGTTTATCATGGTTTTATTGTGCTACTATTAATAAAACCTGGTGTTTGCTATTGTCACAAGTGCCATTTTCTACATACAGTACATTAATTGGATGTCAATAAGGCTTGCATTACATTAAGTCTTATGTATCTATCTATTTACTCAGGCTAATTATTATTATTTTTTTTTTTTTTTTTTTTTTTTTCATTTTTTTTTAAAGTAATGAACACACAAAAACAAAACTCAAATTCACACACATCTAGGTCACAAAGTATTAAAATATATTACATTTTTGTAGTGTTGATTTACAGTAAGTTCCAGAGTATCGTAGGCTCTTATACTGTACTTTATACAACCAGGTTTGGCAGTGACCACATAAAGGACGGAGGTAACCAAGTGAATGATGAACTGTGGGCTAAACACCAAAAGAATCCCCCAGTGGTCAACACGCTCAGCAAGGAGGTAGGTTGGACTCTTTGTTTTGGTGGTGTAATGGTTTAGATGCTTATGTTCTGGGTGTGGTGTCCCGAGTTGGAATCCCGGTAGGACCATATGCTTTCAATAGTTTATTTAACCCTCTGTTCCCGGAAGGGCTCTTGAACGCCCATAAAAAAGCATACACGAGCTGCCCGGAAGGGCTCTTAAACACCCATGAGGTCAAAGCCTGTGAGCTTGGTGTGCGAGGCGTCAGTCCGACGCATGTAAACAACAGCCGGCTGGACCGACGCCCCGCATCTCCGGCCACAAGAAGGAGAGCGTCGCTTGTTCGTGTGTGCCTGTATGTTGTTGTTAAGTATCGAAAAGTAGTGTAAAGTGGCTGTTTTTGCCATAAAGTTATCTCCAATGAAATCATCATCACAACTCAACCAGTTGACTTAGAGAGCTCTACTTAACGCCATTCTACAGGTAAATAACACAGCTACGCTTGGGGATGCGTGGGAATGCGGGAAGTAGTCAGAATAACAAATATACGGTAGCCTAGCCTAGACGTTTTTCGGCCAAAACACCCGGGTTTCGGGGAATATTTATGTAATGCGTAGCCGGGGCTGGAGGGTTAAGTACATTGGGGTTTGTAATGGATGATTAATGTTAAGAATGGGGTGTTACTTATTCTCGCAGTGTTTTATATTATGTTACTATTAGGGTAGGAGGAGTACCACATGTATTCATTACTTTCATTGATTTCACTAGTTAGGTTTATTGTATTTAAAAAAGAAAAATGGGGAATGGGCCGAGTAAATAGAATACCGGTAGTTAGGTTTATTTGTAAATTAATTGGTGGGTTGGTGAAAACCAATATGAATATTAGGTTCCTGCTAGAAAATGCTGTATATTAACACTGATTAGAAAAGGTGTAGTACTGGTAACTCAACTCATCATATCCTAGCTTCTATATTGGCTAAAACTTCTACCCAATACCACCACCTTCTATTAATTAATTACTTTATTTTTCCCCACAGTTAATGATACAGCTACGCAAACGGCAGTACAGTTTCAACAAGGCCAAGGAAGCCCAACGACAAGCCCAGTCCGAGGTCGATAAGACCCGCGCTGAAGCCGAGAAAAACACAACTAGTGGTACCCCAAGCGAAAACAAAGCAAGCAGTGAGAAGCCCAATGCCGGAACCGGTGATGCGAAAGAGGAGAAAGGAAAATCGGATTGCCTGAATGGTGTACAATCGGCAAATGACGCTGGGGATAGTTCGAAAGTTTTAAAAGATCAGGGAAATAGTAGTGTTACGAAGGATAGGGATAGTCATATGGAGACTAATACAAAGTCTGAAACTGTTAAAGCAAAAGTGTGTGAGAAAATAGCCGATAGTGTGAATGAAAATAGCGAGGTGAGAACTGACACTGCAAAAGAAAGAAACAGCAGCTTAGAAAACACAGAAAAGGATGCCAAAAAACAAGCCAACCAGGAAAGCTTAGAGAACGCAGAGAACGAGAACATAGAAAACGACGCTGAAAGTAAAAAAGACCTGGACAGCATAGCAGAAAACAAAAAAGATGCGGAAAACGTTGCAGAGGGCTCGAAAAATGGAGAGACGGCAGGGGGAACTGCAGACGTAGAGATGGTAGAAGCCGCCGAGATGAAGGTGGAAACAGCGAATAAAGGGAAGGAGGAGAAAGCGATTGGACCAGCAGCCGATGAAGATTTGGTGAAGCTGTTATCCAGAGAGAAGAAAAAGGTAGGTTAATCATTTACTCAATGTTATTAGCTACTGTAATTTGTCATAATACTACCATACTGAAGTTTAAAGTTTTGCAAACAGTAGAAGATCAGATACGGTACCATACCAGTATATTAGGTAAAGTATGTTGTCACTATAATCTATTCACAATAACTGGGCCAGAAATCTTGACCCCCAACATCTTGTACAGTAGCCTAACTTTAAACAATTATAGTGTGGGGTTTTTTCAGCTAAGGGTAAGTTACCGGTACCATGTTTTCATTTTGATTACCCTGCCATTACGTGGCTAAATATGTTGCCAATTATGAAAAATTGACAAGACATATCTGGCCTCTCTTACAACTGTAGGTAACCTACCCTTCTGATGTATAGGCTATAAAAGTTATGACATAAAAACATTCTTAAACCTTTGTGCATTGACAAGAGAGTGCCTACTATTGTCCAATTTCAAAAAAAAAAAATACCTTTTCACTAACATTTCCCTCCTCTCCTTACATTATAGCCTGTGCCCAGGCCATAGCACGGTTGGTAGAGCACTCTCCTGTAAATCTTGAGGTTGAGGGTTCGAGTCTCGTGCCAACCAGTGTGCTATTTGACAGACACCAGTGCTGTGGGAACTGTTCACTGAAGTCCCTGATCACAGGCCACCCACCTTAGCCCAGCTATGGAGCAGGGAGTGTATGGTGGTAAAAACTCCATCATCATAAATTCATCATCATCACATTATAGCAAACCTTCAGCATGTTGAATAATTTGTTTGTATTTGACGTTTTCAGATAACGTGGGACAACAAGACCTACCTGGCCCCTCTAACGACCCTGGGCAACCTTCCCTTCCGTCGTGTGTGTAAGAGTTATGGTGTAGACATTACCTGTGGGGAGATGGCCATGGCTACATGTTTACTACAGGGGGCACCCAGCGAGTGGGCCCTTGTCAAGCGTCACGAATCAGAGGACATTTTCGGTGTTCAGGTAGGCTATGCTCTGTTTGTTGTAAAGCCGGTATCACACAAGAGCTTTTATAATCAACATTCGATGATCAACATATTTCTGGGATATTTTGCACTGGTATCGGAAACTAGACTGATGATAGATTAATTTAGGTGAGAGGAATATTGTTAATGTAAACCTCATAAGCTGCCAGACTAGTGTTGAGTTTAAATGTTAAGGGAAAAAGTGCTCGTGTGAGACCGGCTTAAGTAGGCACAATATTTTCCTCCATTTGCAGCGAGTGGATGGATAATAAAATCTATTCTCTTTCATATACAATAAATATGCTCTGTAAACCAGCCAGATCTGCACAAAGTGACAAGCACAGTTTCCTGTATTTACATTGGTTCACGTCCCTAGATGTTGGTCCTGTTTATATGATATCATAAGCCAACGTGGTAGGGGATGGGATGTCATGTTTGGCTAATATTTACAATGTGATTATTGTTATTGTTTTGTTTACAAAGTTTGGCGGGCATTTCAGTTCTGTTGTTGAGTTGCTATAATTAACAGTTCAACTTGACTAAATGGTAACTCACTGGTGGTGTAAGTAAGGACCTAAACCATGGTCCCACAGAGGATCCCTGTTAACCACACTGTTCTGAGTTAACTAAAGGTGGTAAGGTGGTGCTGGAGCAGGGGGGGTCCTAAATTATAATGTAAACTTGCAAAATAAACAAACCAAAACTTGGACGAACACAGTAAAAAGACAAAACAACTTATCAAAATCGCTAAGTGGAAACAACGCTTAAGCAAAATAATAATTTATAAATAAAATAACTGATATATTACAGTTGGGGATTCCCCTCTATTATTCTGCTATCACACACACATATACATATCTATCATGTATCTGGTGGTTGTTGTTGTTGTTGTTGTTGTTGTTGTTGTTGTTGTTGTTGTTGTTGTTGTTGTTGTTGTTGTTGTTCCCTAAGCTGCCTGGCCGAACAGCCCCGAGTCCCTGAGAATCATGTATCTGGTTATGCAGAGAGTATAATAATGAGAACTATTGTTGCTCTCTTTCTCTTTCTCCCAAAAACTCTTTTGTGTTCACAGACTATTTAATACAATTATGCTTTCAGATTTGTGGTAGTAACGCTGAGAGTATGATCAAGTGTACTCAGCTGTTGGAAGAAAACGTTGACTTTGACTTCTTGGACATCAACATGGGCTGTCCTATCGACATGGTGTATAAACAGGTTAGTATCCATTTTTTGTTTGATGTCACTTAACCATATTGGCTACCATAGTGCAGTTGGGAATATGTACAGTTGGTCAAAGTTCCAGCTGACCCACCCTCGCTTTGGGGCTCGCAGAATTATCTGGCAATACTGGTGTAGGAAAGAGGTGTTTCTTACAAAGATTGGGATTGGTAGATCTGATTTCGGCTATATCATTGTTAGAACATATACTAAGCAAGGGAAAGTAAGCCTATTTCAAATACAAATGCATACATCGCTATGTATGATCCCGAACATTCACCCAAAGTTCGTAGATTTGCTTAAATATTCAAGTTATTATATCCACTGATTGGCAACCACACCAGTATTGCCAGCTAATTCTGCGAGCCCCAGAGCGAGGGTGGGTCAGCTGGAACTTTGATCAACTGTACATGATTAGATTAATATCCAGTACCAGGTATTCGAGAATGGATAATAAGTCATAGGCTTGTGCATAAACCTTCAACTGTCTTGATGGTGTAATGGTTAGAGTGTTTAAAAATCTGTGTGTGATAACCCAGGTTCGAATCCCAGTGGTTCACATGCTTTCATTAATTTCATAGGAGGTGTTTGGTGTTGTAGAGAAATAAATAAAAAATATTACACTCGTCCCTCTTCTATCACGGCTAATTGGTGCCGCAACTATGCCGCTATAGTGGAATAGTATATTATTTTTGTTTACACCAAATGTGAATGCCCCCTTTTACTCTCAGAATATTTTCATACGTGTGCAAAGGATTCGGGGGCCAGGGGAGTGCTGGAGGGACCTTGGTGACCCTGGTCTCTGGGTCTTCTGGATGACCTAGATGTGTGTGAATTTGTGTTTTGTTTTTGTGTGTTCGTTGTTTTCTTTTGTGTTGTGTGTTGTCCCTGTTCTTGCTCTGTCTTGAGTCGCTCCCCTCCCCTCCCCCCCCAAAATAGGAAAAGTGGGGATTGGGCCTGAGTAAATAGATAGCAAAGGATTAAACTGTCTTTTCAACCAGTAAACCCCTACCTACCACCCCATCACTTATGTATAAATTGATAACTTTTATGTGTTTTCCTCCAGGGTGGTGGCAGTGCACTGATGCGTCGTGTTGGTTGCCTGGAACAAATGGTGCGCGGTATGACCAAGGTTATGTCTCGACCCCTAACACTGAAGATGAGGACCGCTATACACCACAACACCAGGGTGGCTCACAACATTATCAACAGAGCCAAGATCTGGGACGTTAACATGATTACCGTAAGTTTGGTCACTTTCAGTTAGGATTTATAACACCCCTTTCCTTCACACTATTTGGGGAAAGAGCCTATCTAGAATTTTGAAGCGCCTTTTACTGGGTATATGGGACTCGTTAGCCTTGGTCGGCAGCCCATCTAGGGGAGACAACCTCATAAAAATCTGTGTAGATGGGATTTGTCAGCCTTGGTTGGCAAGCCGTCTAGGGGTGCAAACCCTAAACAAATCTGTACGGCTTACCTAAGCAGGTTGGTGGATGGACTAGTCGCACACCACAGTAGAAAATTAGTGCTAATAAGATATATAGAGGGCTTCTGAGTTGGACGGACCCTTAGTTGAATGGACCCTTAGTTGAATGGTCTATCCTGTAAGTTCTTAAATAAACTGGCAAGAGTTTTCCTTCTCATAGTTTATAAATCCGCTTGGGGGCATATTGTGTATGGCCACCCTCATAAAGGGGAGTAAGGCGTCAGGCAATAGATAGAATGTTATTAAAAGATATTACAGTAACACCCCGATTTTCCGGCACTCGGGGATTTGAAACCTCCGGAAAATTGAAAAGTCCGGTTAGTTGAACATTACTCCTATAAATGCCCATAAACCCCAAGAAAGTACCCCCTAATGGCTATCTGTATTATCAGCCTTAATATAATAAACAAAAACACATTACTATACCATTTTAATAGTAATGTTCTCAACTCGCCAATTTATAAGTACGGTACAGTAGAAGTTGGAAAAGGCATCCAGCTGTTGTTGTCGGCGGCGTAATGTGTATCGTCGTATGCGAAGGCTAGGCCTTATCGGGAGGGAGAGTTCCGCGGCGCATTCAAAGTTTTGACAGTAGCAAAACGAAACACTAATATCAAACTGTTTTTGTTCTTTTTAGTTTCTTAGGTTTCTCACTTAACCTCTCCGCTGCGTAGGTGGGGGTATTGGCCACCCCTCCCTGTGCGGAGGTATTTAGACTGTTTCCTAAACTAAAATCGTCATCGTACCATAAATATCATTAATACTTATCCATATATGGTAAAGGATATAGAAGCAGTGGAGAAAGTGCAGAGGAGAGCTAGCAAGCTGGTACCAACGTTGAAGAACGCGGGCTATGAGCAGAGGTTGAGGACACTGGGGCTTCCGACACTGGCATATAGGAGAAAGAGAGGGGATATGATAGAGACTTTTAAGATAGTGTCAGGAAAGTACGATGAGGATGTGTGTGAAGGTATCTTCTTGATGCGGGAGGGAACAAGAACGAGAGGACACTCTAAGAAAATTTACAAAGAAAGAAATAGGCTTGAGAAGGCAAAGAACTCATTTTGTGATAGAGTGGTAAATGAGTGGAACGCACTGCCCCAGTATGTAGTCGATTCCGAATCAATAAGGGAGTTTGAAAGTAATCTTGATAAAGCATGGGGAAGACAAGATTTGAAGTTTGATTATAAAGCAAAAATACAGAATAGTAAAAAAATTGCGTCTGCTACCGCCGCCGCCAACACCGTGAACGACCGCAGCAGTGCAAGTACTGGTACTGAGCTGGATACACAGGCATAGTTTGCCTTTTTCCAGAGGATCTACTGTAAGAAACTAAGAAAATATGCGCCTATTTTACGTTGATTATAAAGGTAATAACCTGTTACAACAATAAAACAAGTGAAAACAGCGTTAGAGGCCGGGAGTTACATAACGTATGGCTCAGGCAGCCTGCCAGCCAGCCAGCCAGCAGTGAAGACGGCTGGAGAGACACTGTTGCGTGGTAGTCTCTCTCTCGCACGCTTGGTAACACAGATGACCACACCCTGCTAGCAACTTGCTATTGTTAGCACGAATATATACCTAAGAATAAGGGAATAACAGGGAGAATAGGTGATAATCGAAGGGGGGGGGGGGGGGGGAAGGAGGGGATGTGGAGGAGTGATATTTGGCATGGCCAAGGGGCAATAAAAAAAAAAAAAAAAATGATACAGGGCTGATTTATTTGTTTTTATTTATTTTTTTAGGCCTTGGATTATATAAGGCTTCCCGCAGCGCACCAGTGAAACTTATATAAGTCTTGCTGCACTTGCTGGGTTAATATCAAACTTATGAGGTGGATGCTTTGGGAGAGGCAGCAAGGGGTGGATGTTTGCCACTCATCCACAGTTGTAGAGGTGGATGATGTTGCATCATCCACCTCTCCATTCGTTTGGATATTTATATTTTTTGTTCCAAGCTCAGAACCACTTTTTTGCACTTCTTCTTGTCACTATTGGCTTTCACTTTGTCCGACTTTGCCTTAATCTTCGGCATGATAGCGATGAATCGAGTATAATGTGTCCAATATGAGAATGTTTGTATATACGGATCTATCATCGGGCAAGACTGAGAGGCCTATCCCCGCGCTTTTGTTGTTGTTGCTGCTTATTTTACTGACGTCGCCGTTACCCACTTAGAACCACGGACTATTTTATATACTGTATATATATATTTCTTATTGGTGCTTTTTAAATAGTTTTTTCCTAATATTATATGTATTTATTATTTGTTATGATGAAATGATGCTGGTAAGACTATTTTTTATTTTTATTTTTTGTCCTAAAACCTCCGGTTGTTTGAAGTTACCGGATGCTTGAATGCCGGAAAATCGAGGTTTTACTGTATAGTATTATCTTCCATTGTTTTTACTACTGTAGAGGAGATTAAAACTAAAACCTAATTAAATCTCTGATTTCCAGGTTCACGGTAGGTCTCGAGAGCAGCGGTACCTCAAACTGGCGGACTGGGACTATATTGATGAGTGTGCCCAAGTGGCCAACCCTATCCCTCTCTTTGGTAACGGGGACGTCATGAGCTACGAAGACTACAACAGCTTTAAAGAACGCACTAAAGTCACTGGTCAGTTTCTTAGCTATCTCATAAGTATTAGGTTATTCATGGTGCAGTTGGGTCCAGTACATGATTAGATTGATATCCAGTATTCCATAAAATAGATATTAATCATATGCTTTCATTACTTTATTCAAGTACATAGGGGTTTGTAAATGGAGGATTAATGTTAAGAACGGGGTGTTCTTTAATTAATTGTGATCATGTGCCGAACCTTTACCTGTCTTGATGGTGTAAGGTTAGAGCGTGTACTTGGTGTATGTGGTATCCTGGGTTGGAATCCTGGAAGGATCACATGCTCTCATTAATATTATTTGGGGGGTTATTATTGGTGATAAGTACGGTGTTAAAAATTATAAAAAAGAATACCGGTACTGTATATGTATCTACCCATCCAACCATCTGTATGAATGGAAGCGTGACTCAGCCAGTGTACAGGGGGTTAAACCGGAGCAACTTTGTTTGAAGACTTTAATGAAAATTAGAAGGAATACAACAATATTAGCATGAGATAGCATTAGTTTGTCCACTTAATCACTGTCTAAGACATACTTTTAACTATAAACCATAATTTAGTCTTGGCATAAATAATAATAATTTAACTAAATATAATGGATTGTAATTTGGAGCAGTGGACCACTGGTTCCTATCTTCAGAAAATTCCTGTGCTTGGTATGCTTCCAGCCAGGGCCCCACTGGGGTAAATAAAATAGCAAAACAGTGGTGGAACTGCCATCTGGGTGAGGGACTGCTCTGGGTCTGCTCCTTCAGTGTTCATGGTCATAATCCTGTGTTCATGGTCATAATCCACTTAGTGGAAATGGCACTGTGGAGTGGGTCAGTCTGGGCATGTCTGGGAGCCTGGAGGCAGTTTCTGCCATGGCCATCCCTTTTGGGGTGCTTCCTCTAGAAGCGGGGCGTCAGATTTGATGATGATAATGTAATTTGTCACTAACTTGCATGCAAACATTCTCTTGTAAGGATATAGTGAGCTGTCTGTTAAAGAAAAGAGCCCTGCTTTTTGTACTCTAATTAGCCGTCTACCCGGACTCAGTGGTCTCGTTAAACTATATTATAACTGCTATTCATGTAAATATCAGTACTGTATCAATTTTCTATTATTTTATAATGATCTACCCATCCAATCATATTTTGTACCGGATATCTATTCATCCATGCATCTATTTATGCTTGACATATAAGAACAATGTTAAAAATAATATCCATCCATCCTTATATGGATGCTAGGTATCGCTGCCTATATCGGTTTTATTTCAGCTGAGGGTAAATTGCCATGTCCCCATCTTCATTACTCAGTTATTACAAAGATTGTTTAGCGAAATTTGTTAATTATGAAAACTTGGCATTGATATGACCGAGATATTCTCATTTCATATATTTCCATTCCCAAACTTGACTACTTCCTTTAACGTGACGATAGTGCGTTGTTATATGTGCGATTAGTTTGCTTGGGAAACAGATTAACTTGCTCATGTAGTAATGTACACCCTATGTGGTGGATTGTGTTCTTTTATTTAATAGTTTTCATTTTAGTAAGCGTTGTTTCCACATAGCGATTTTGATAATTTAATTTGACTTTATATTGTCCTTGTCCCAATTTTGGTTTGTTTAGTTTGCAAGTTTTACATTTTAAAGTATTGGGAAATTCACTGCTAAGGGATTCAGTTAACCATCAGCTGGAAAAAAAATAAACTATACCCATGAATCTTACCTTTGTTTCTCCCCCACAGGTATTATGATCGGTCGAGGAGCGTTGATCAAGCCGTGGGTGTTCAAAGAAATCCAAGAACAGCGTCACTGGGACATTTCATCCTCTGAACGCTTTGACATGCTCAAGATGTATGTTAACTATGGTCTAGAGCACTGGGGATCTGATACTGAGGTGAGTTCTTTGGTTTTTATTTAGTTTTATAACCCATTAACAAAAGTTAGACATTAGAGATGTGCCTTTAGAGTGTGATGAGAAATTCTGTTTATAGGTTACCGGTACGTGATTTATGTCAGGGATGATGCATAGAGCTTGGAGATGGTTTCTGCCATGAGCAATGGCCATCCCTTTTAGGAGCTTCCTGAGAAAGCAAGGTGTTAGAAATATGTATGTGCTATAAACCTCTCTGGGAATCGTACCCAGACCCAACTGGATACTAGGTTGAGGCCTTGCCTATCATGCCACCACTGCACAAAAGAAGAATTGAGAATGTGAATGCAGGTATATTTTCTCAGGTTGTCTCAAGGGATGTATGTACAGTATATACAGTATATACTCAGGCACATACCCCATAGCTGGGGGTGGCCGACTCGAGACAGAGCCTGAACAGGGACAACGAATAACAAAAAAAAATCACATTTATCTAGGTCGCCTAAGGGATAGCTTGCATTTATATTATAATGTAAAACTTGCAAAATAAACATACCAAAATGTATACGAAAACAGTAAAAAGACAAAACAACTAATCAAAATCGCTATGTGGAAATAACGCTTAAGTAAAATATTAATTTATAAATAAAAGAACACATTCCACCACATGGGGTGTACATTACTACATGAGCAAGTTAATCTGGTTTCCAAGCAAACTAATTGCACACATAACAACGTACTATCGTCACTTTCAATTTTTATGCTATTCAATATTGAACCCATCGGATCCGGGAGGCCTCATATGAGGCGAAAAAAGTAATTGGCAGGAATCCGGGAGGCCTCATATGAGGCAAAATGTGCGGCTAAAATCATCATAACTCGGCAACCACGCGTCGTAGCGATGTCATCTCAACGGCAGTCTACAGACAACAAAAAGTTCTACAATTTGCAAAAAAAAATGACTGCTCTAGGTGGTCTCAATCAGTAGCTACTGAATTATGAAGCTTGACTGTACGAAAATGGCCCCGGACACAGCGATCGGGATCATATGAAGCCCCCCGGATCTGATGGGTTAAGCTAGACTAATCCCTGATATACATAATTCACCATCACCTCCCTCCCTACAGCCAATGGGTATATAATATGAATGTATGTTATATTTACAGGGCATAGAGAAGACGAGGCGGTTCTTGCTGGAGTGGTTGTCGTTCCTTCACCGTTACATCCCCGTGGGTCTGTTGTCATCCACCCAGAGACTCAACCAGCGACCACCCACATACCAGGGACGTGATGAGCTCGAGACTCTCATGGCTTCTCGAGCGTCTTCTGATTGGGTCAAGATAAGGTCAGTGGGTTTTCATGTTTCTCTCCTTCCCTCCTTTCTTTATGCCTTCCGTTATTCCGTTGTCTTGATAGCGTAATGCATAGTGCGCGGAATTTCGATGTGAGTATCCTGGGTTCGAGTCCTTGGAGTGCCACATGTATTTGTTGATTTCATTAATTGAGTTTAGATGTGAAGTTGGTTGGTGTAAAAACAATAATATTTAAAGTTTTACAATTTAATTCCTCTTTTTCTTCCCATTCTTCCATTCTTTTCTCCTGCCATTGTTCCCTCCTTCCATTCTTCCCTCCTTTTTGTATTCTCCCTTCTTCATTCTTCCCTCCCTACCACCTCTCTCCTTCCCGCACTCTTTCCTTGCCCACCAACCAGTCTACCTACTGTACTCTCCAACTTACCAACTACTTTACCTACTTACTCATGTCTTGGTCCGTGGCATGGTCGGTAGCGCGCCTGACTGCTGATCGAAGAGTTGGCAGTTCGATCCCAGGCTGTGCCATTGGTAGATGTCCAGAGTTTGGACAGCTGGATCTAGCGATTTGTGGCAAATGTCCAGTTAATAAAATGGTGAAACTTGCAAAATAAACAAACCCAAAACTTGGACAAAGTCAATATAAAGGCAAAAGAACTAATCAAAACCGCTATGTAGAAACAACGCTTTAGCAAAATAAAATTATGAAATTAGGTCAAGCTTGGTGAAGCTAAGTACTGTACCTTGCTGAATTGTTAAAACGTCCGTTGGCACAGCCGGGTGCAATCCTACGAAGCAGTCGTAATCCTTTGTATCTTGAGGAGCCGGGAGCCATCCAGCAGTTTTCTTTCTCTGATCGGTCCTTTTCATGCGTGGCTCTTAGTTTGCATAACAAATTCCCGCTGTCTTGATAGCGTAATGCATAAGTGCGCGGAATTTCGAGTCCTCGGAGTGCCACATGTATTTGTTGATTTCATTAATTGAGTTTAGATGTGAAGTTGGTTGGTGGAAAAAACATCATAAATCAATGAGACAGATGAACTCCGTTGAATTTTTTAATCTTAACCCTTTCCGACATATGACGCGATTTTGAGCCGATTAGGGATACTTTAAAGCCTTTGTTACCATCAGGGGTATTTAGAAACCTTTAGTTTAGTTACTTCAACCTCTGCAGTTATCATTGAGTTAGCTGTGGGCAGAAATCTAATTTTGGAGAGGTAATTATAAGAGTGAGAGAACTCTATTTCTTATTTGCTAATCTGGCAACGTCTGCGTCATATGAGTCTGAAGGGGTTAAGGGGGGATGGGCTGGTTTTCTGGACCACTTTCTCCCTCATGTTTAGCCCCATTAGTTTTCAGATGTTAAGATGTTTGCCTCATTAGTTAGTCAATTTTAAGACCTTTCGCCCCATTTCTTCGTCAATATTTAGACCTTTTGTACTATTTAGGTGTCAATTTTTTCCCTGGCGAACAATAGTGAGCCTGTAATGTTGGAAGAACCGGCCAAATTTTTCTATCAAAAAATGTACAAATTAATCTAGAAGGGGGATCTAATGGATGTTTTTTTTAAATTGGATGGAGGTCTAGGGAGGAAACTAGAAAAATAACGAATACATGCAAAAATCGCCCAAAAAGTGAACCATCTCCCCTTAAGACCTCTCTCTTCAGAAAAGTTATGAATTTATTGTAGGTTTTACCTGCTGCCATTTCCATGGTTCCTGCTTATGTACCAGTATACAGTATGTATAACGCCACATTTCTCTTAATTCTGGTGTAATGCATTCCGAGTGCTAGTGACGATTATACCGTGCAGGGGCGTCGCGCTCCTTGGTGCCGCTAGAAGAGCGGCGAACACATCCAAAGGTAATACCCCTTTCAGGTGTCAATTTTGCCTGGCCAAGCGATAGTGAGCCTTTAACGTTGAGGAAATCAGGATTTGGTTGGGACATTGTTACTTAACCCCTTGAAGCTCTGACGCATTTTAGCAGTTTATTTTGGCTATCATTAGACGATTTTATGCAGCTTAGGGAGGATCTGTGGGTATTAAAAGGGTAAATACTATCTCAATCCACCCTTTGACTTTCATATAATGTTACTAATCTGAATAAAATCGTCTAATAGTAGCCAGAAAACAGAACAGAAACGCGTATTGGAGCATGAAAGGGTTAAAGGTTCTGAGAAAACAATCAAAACCCTCAACGCTATTAAAGCAAAAATACCTTAGTAAACACTCAAACTTAGGATAGGCTAGTGTTAACCCTCTCCGTCATATGACACAATTTTTAGCCTATTAGGGATACTTTAAAGCCTTTGTTACCATCAGGGGTATTTAGAAACCTTTAGTTTAGTTACTTCAACCTCTGCAGTTGTCTTTGAGTTAGCTGTGGGCAGAAAACTAATTTTGGAGAGGTAATTATAAGAGTGAGAGAACTATATTTCTTATTGCTAATCTGGCAACCTCTGCGTCATATGTGCGTGAAAGGGTTAATACCAAGACAAATACAGCAGGAATAGGTTCAGGATTAACCCCTGATACAATTGTAATGTAAAACTTGCAAAATAAACAAACCAAAACGTATACGAACACAGTAAAATGACAAAACAACTAATCAAAATCACAATCCTAAATGATCTGAGAACTACAGTACTATATTCAAGACTTACACAAAATATGGAGTCAAGAACGCACAAACGAAAAACTTGAATAAAATTAAAATGTAAAACTTGCAAACTAAACAAACCAAAATTGGGACAAGGACAATATAAAGTCAAATTAAATTATCAAAATCGCTATGTGGAAAACTGAGAAGCAATGTATGGGAAGAGGTTTAAAGTTTCAAGTATTTGGGAGTTGTGCTGTGCAAATACGGCAAAATTAGATAAATGCAAGGGATAAACTTGGTTGAAGAACTTGATTTAGGAAGAATGGATTATGTCATCTCCACCAACCAACTTTACTCCTAAACTCGATTTATGAAATTAACAAATACATGTGGCAGTCCGGGGATTCGAACCTAGGATGCTCACACCGAAAATCAACACACTTATGCATTGCACCACGAAGACGGTTAAAGAATGATACACAAGCCTACGATTTATTATGCAGTTTCGAATCCTGCATATCAATCTTAGCATGTACACCCATTCCAACTGCGCTATCGGAGGCTATGCGAGACAGAATGCCAAGAAAGATACATGGAAGTTGGGTGAGAGGAACAGCTGCTAGCGAAAGACCGCTTTATGGTATGGGAGAAAAAAGTGGAAAAATATATTGTTGAAAAACTTCCACATAGCGTAAGGAGCATTGTGGCACGGGTGAAGGGAGCATGTTTGGACAAAGTATCCTGGAGGAGTTTCTGCCATGGCCATCCTTTAGAAAACAAGGCATCAGAGAAGATGATGAAGAGGACTACTATCACTGTATCACAACACTTCTTCATTAAAGTCTACGGATATCACTCCATAATGATGATGAAGAGGACTACTATCACTGTATCACAACACTTCTTCATTAAAGTCTACGGATATCACTCCATAATGATAATGAAGAGGACTACTATCACTATCACAACACTTCTTCATTAAAGTCTACGGATATCACTCCATAATGATGATGAAGAGGACTACTATCACTGTATCACAACACTTCTTCATTAAAGTCTACGGATATCACTCCATAATGATGATGAAGAGGACTACTATCACTGTATCACAACACTTCTTCATTAAAGTCTACGGATATCACTCCATAATGATGATGAAGAGGACTACTATCACTGTATCACAACACTTCTTCATTAAAGTCTACGGATATCACTCCATAATGATGATGAAGAGGACTACTATCACTGTATCACAACACTTCTTCATTAAAGTCTACGGATATCACTCCATAATGATGATGAAGAGGACTACTATCACTGTATCACAACACTTCTTCATTAAAGTCTACGGATATCACTCCATAATGATGATGAAGAGGACTACTATCACTGTATCACAACATTCTTCATTAAAGTCTACGGATATCACTCCATAATGATGATGAAGAGGACTACTATCACTGTATCACAACACTTCTTCATTAAAGTCTACGGATATCACTCCATAATGATGAAGAGGACTACTATCACTGTATCACAACACTTCTTCATTAAAGTCTACGGATATCACTCCATAATGATGATGAAGAGGACTACTATCACTGTATCACAACACTTCTTCATTAAAGTCTACGGATATCACTCCATAATGATGATGAAGAGGACTACTATCACTGTATCACAACACTTCTTCATTAAAGTCTACGGATATCACTCCATAATGATGATGAAGAGGACTACTATCACTGTATCACAACACTTCTTCATTAAAGTCTACGGATATCACTCCATAATGATGATGAAGAGGACTACTATCACTGTATCACAACACTTCTTCATTAAAGTCTACGGATATCACTCCATAATGATGATGAAGAGGACTACTATCACTGTATCACAACACTTCTTCATTAAAGTCTACGGATATCACTCCATAATGATGATGAAGAGGACTACTATCACTGTATCACAACACTTCTTCATTAAAGTCTACGGATATCACTCCATAATGATGATGAAGAGGACTACTATCACTGTATCACAACATTTCTTCATTAAAGTCTACGGATATCACTCCATAATGATAATGAAGAGGACTACTATCACTGTATCACAACACTTCTTCATTAAAGTCTACGGATATCACTCCATAATGATGATGAAGAGGACTACTATCACTGTATCACAACACTTCTTCATTAAAGTCTACGGATATCACTCCATAATGATGATGAAGAGGACTACTATCACTGTATCACAACACTTCTTCATTAAAGTCTACGGATATCACTCCATAATGATGATGAAGAGGACTACTATCACTGTATCACAACACTTCTTCATTAAAGTCTACGGATATCACTCCATAATGATGATGAAGAGGACTACTATCACTGTATCACAACACTTCTTCATTAAAGTCTACGGATATCACTCCATAATGATGATGAAGAGGACTACTATCACTGTATCACAACACTTCTTCATTAAAGTCTACGGATATCACTCCATAATGATGATGAAGAGGACTACTATCACTGTATCACAACACTTCTTCATTAAAGTCTACGGATATCACTCCATAATGATGATGAAGAGGACTACTATCACTGTATCACAACATTTCTTCATTAAAGTCTACGGATATCACTCCATAATGATGATGAAGAGGACTACTATCACTGTATCACAACATTTCTTCATTAAAGTCTACGGATATCACTCCATAATGATAATGAAGAGGACTACTATCACTGTATCACAACACTTCTTCATTAAAGTCTACGGATATCACTCCATAATGATGATGAAGAGGACTACTATCACTGTATCACAACACTTCTTCATTAAAGTCTACGGATATCACTCCATAATGATGATGAAGAGGACTACTATCACTGTATCACAACACTTCTTCATTAAAGTCTACGGATATCACTCCATAATGATGATGAAGAGGACTACTATCACTGTATCACAACACTTCTTCATTAAAGTCTACGGATATCACTCCATAATGATGATGAAGAGGACTACTATCACTGTATCACAACATTTCTTCATTAAAGTCTACGGATATCACTCCATAATGATGATGAAGAGGACTACTATCACTGTATCACAACACTTCTTCATTAAAGTCTACGGATATCACTCCATAATGATGATGAAGAGGACTACTATCACTGTATCACAACATTTCTTCATTAAAGTCTACGGATATCACTCCATAATGATGATGAAGAGGACTACTATCACTGTATCACAACACTTCTTCATTAAAGTCTACGGATATCACTCCATAATGATGATGAAGAGGACTACTATCACTGTATCACAACACTTCTTCATTAAAGTCTACGGATATCACTCCATAATGATAATGAAGAGGACTACTATCACTGTATCACAACACTTCTTCATTAAAGTCTACGGATATCACTCCATAATGATAATGAAGAGGACTACTATCACTGTATCACAACACTTCTTCATTAAAGTCTACGGATATCACTCCATAATGATAATGAAGAGGACTACTATCACTGTATCACAACACTTCTTCATTAAAGTCTACGGATATCACTCCATAATGATAATGAAGAGGACTACTATCACTGTATCACAACACTTCTTCATTAAAGTCTACGGATATCACTCCATAATGATGATGAAGAGGACTACTATCACTGTATCACAACACTTCTTCATTAAAGTCTACGGATATCACTCCATAATTATGCAAATTGGCATGATTTCAACTTTACAAAACTTCCTTCTATTATTTTTTTCAAGTATAGTATAAGTTGAACTGAAAGACAGCATGTGAACTTAAATTATAATCTCACCTTTCTGGTACTGTAGTTATTCCAGTAAACTAACAACGTGGTTTGTTTACAGTGAGATGCTCCTGGGTCCAACACCTCTAGACTTCCTGTTCCTGCCCAAACACAAGGCCAACGGTTACTGAACACGGAGCACGGTGGATAGCGCTCACAACTCCCACGCAGACTATGGTTCAAATTCCAGTGGGTGAAGGTATATTTGACCTTCATCCTAAACCCTCTCTGCAATGGCGGACATCAAACGTGCAGTAGACTACTGTCGCATGTACAATGAGAATGACAGATGCTGCCAGATTAGGATTGCTGAAAGATATATACGAAGAAATTGCTGGAATAACTGCTGGTATGACAAACTTAACCCCTTCACCAGCACCTGATCAGCATGATGAAGCTGATTACTGTACATTGGTTACAGACAACACTCACAACTACAGCCTCTCCAACAGCACAATTATAATGTAAAACTTGCAAAATAAACAAACCAAAACTTATACCAACACAGTAAAAAGACAAAACAAACTAATCAAAATCGCTATGTGGAAACAACGCTTAATTCATGCTTTCCTTTATTTCTTAGTTTCCTCGCTAGACCTCCATCAAACGTAGAAAAACACCCCCTGCTCGCCTGCAATTGTAAGAGGAACCGGTCTTCGGCCGGGACATTTTTCTACCGAAAAATGTACAAATTTATCTTGAAGGAGGGTCTAGGGGGTGTTTTTCTAAGCTTGATAGAGGTCTAGGGAGGAAACTAAAAAAATATATGAATAAATGAATTAATAGACCAAACAAACGGTCAGTCTCCCCTTAACACAAAGTCAACATGGAAAGATTAACATTTGGTCCCAAAGCTGTTTTTTAAGTTTACTAATATTTGGAAAAGAAATGGAAGGCAGTTTTGTACAGTTGGAATGGTACTATATATAATTTAAATGGAAGGCAGTTTTGTACAGTTGGAATGGTACTATATATAATTTAAAATGTAAAACTTACAAACAGAGCAAACCAAAACCGGGACAAAGACAATATAAATTCAAAACAACTTATCAAAATCGCCGTGTGGAAACTACGCTTACTAAAATACAATTTATGAAATAAAAGAACACAATCCACCACATACTGTAGGATGTACATTACTGCATGAGCAAGTTAATCTGTTTCCCAAGCAAACTAATCACACACATAACAACGCACTATTAATCTCATAATTTAGGATGGACCTTTATTGTGAATTATAATGTAAAACTTGCTAATTAAGAAAGTAGAAGAAAGTAATGAAGGTTAGTTTGATCTGCGTTGACAGTGTTTATGTAGAGACAAGGTACAGTTGCCCAAATAAGTGATGTCTCGGCACCAAGTATATTTTGATCAATAATTGGTATCAGCACTATCTAAGCATTACTTCATCGTTTCGAGTGAGATATACAAACATGTTCCTATCGCTACACACTAATACACACATTAATACAGCATACAGCGAGCAAAACGTAATGACAGCGGCGACACAACTTATTTGGCCAACTGTACAGGAAGATTACTGAAGATAGTAGTAGTAGTGACAGTGGTATGGTTTGTGAAGGTTAGTTCAATGGGCCTCAGGGTTTAGGTAGATAAATACGGTGGCGCTAATAAGTCATGTCTCGGCTCTCATTACGTTTGGCTCGCTCTGTGCTGTATATAATGTCTGTCAGATGTTGAATAGGGTGGGTAAGTGTAGGAACATGTTGATCTATCTCACTCGAAAAGAAGAAATCCTGTGTAAATATTGCTGACACCAATTATTGATAAAAACAGAATGGGTGCCAAGACATCACTTACTAGGCCAATTGTACAGGGGGGAAAAATTGAAGATAATGGAATTAGTGACGGTGGTATGGTATATGTTGTTTGTTTTTGTGGTGGACTAGGTGTAAACATATTAGTATCCATACTGACCATACACATAACTAGTCAAGATTAAACTTTTATCTTGAGACTGTACAGTATTTTTGTCTTAGTAATAATGTACCATTTTTTTTTATAAACCCCACGGTATTAGTCATTATAGTACATCATCATCAATCCGACGCCACGCTTCCAGAGGAAGCGCCCCTAAAAGGGATGGCCATGGCAGAAACTGCTTCCGGGCTCCCAGACAAGCCCCCACTGACCCACTCCACAGTGCCATTTCCACTAAGTGGATTATGACACTTAGCACTGAAGGAGCAGACCCAGAGCAGTCCCTCACCCAGATGGTAGTTCCACCACTGTTTTGCTATTTTATTTACCCCAGTGGGGCCCTGGCTGGAAGCATACCAAGCACAGGAATTTTCTGAAGATAGGAACCAGTAGTCCACTGCCACAGAAGCTGATTGCACCACCAAAGTGGCGGGCGGTGGGGTCGCCGCATCCCTATGCCAAATACAAAATACAAACAAAATTGTATATAAAGAAATGCAGTGCTCCCATATGCATTTGGGAATCATTTAATCCATAATTATATTAGAATCAGTTAGTATGATATACATTAGCTTTGCTGAATACTTCTATGATGATGCAGTTTTTAAAGCCGTACACTCCCTTGATAGACAGGGCTAGTACATGCCCTTGTTACAGGGACTTAACTAGACATTTGCCACAAATCGCTAGACCTGTGCGTCCAAACTCTTGACGTCTACCTATGGCACAGGGTGGGATCGAACTGCTGACCCTTTGATCAGCAGTCAGACACGTTACCGACCATGACACGGGCCGCGGCATCATTCTGTGCTCTGCTAGTTTGGCAGAGCGGTGTATTGATTAGCATGCTTGGCACACAACCAAGATCACTGGGGTTCTATTCTCAATCAGTACAAGATGGTCAGCCAGTCTTTACTCCTAGGCCTCTGTTCACTTGGCATTCCTCTGAGTATATTATTATAATGTAAAACTTGCAAAATAAACAAACCAAAACTTATACGAACACAGTAAAAAGACAAAACAACTAATCAAAATCGCTATGTGGAAACAAATTAAGTAAAATAATAATTTATAAATCAAAGAACACGATTGTTATACCACGAGCTGTAGCATGGTCAGTAAGAGCTTCTAGCTGCTGATGGAAGGGTCGGCAGTTCGATCCCACTCCGTGCTATTGGTAAACATCAGGGTTTGGACAACTCGGTCTAGCGATTTGTGGCAACTGTCCAAATTAAGTCCCTTATTATATACCTGTATTTGTAACAATGGCACGCCCTAGCTCTGGTAGAAGGGAGTGCATGGCGTTAAAAACTGCATCATACTCCATATTATAATGTAAAACTTGCAAGATAAACAAACCAAAACTGGGACGATACACGATAAATGCAAATGAACTGATCTTGAAATGAGGGCTGGGAGGACTCATTTGTTGTACTGTACTGTACACCCTGATCTATTAGGAAACTGGTAGCTTGTATTTCATTAAATTGTAAAACTTGCAAAATAAACAAACAGATTTCCATTTCCCCAAATCACTCCATCCCATACCTGGTTTTGGCTTGATTTCTCTTATTATGATTTTGGATTTCTTTTTTAACCTGGCCTAAATATAGATATTCTTCACTTAACTTTTTCTCCTCATCTATTATGGCTTCAATTATACAAATATACTATGTTTTGAAAAAATTAAGTTTAAGTAAATATATTATGAGGCCATTTTAATACGCTTTTCATTTGCCTAAAATAGTGGAAGTACTGTAGTTGGTATACTGTACATCGCGCCATACAACTTAACAATACACCACTTGCAATGTTTGGCTATAAGGAAGTTGAAGCTTTAAGCCGGTATTACATGACCGCTTTTTTCCCTCAACACTGGTCTGGCAGCTTATGAGGTCAACATTTAATCTATTTCGGTTACCTATGTTCATATATCACCAGTCTAGTTTCCGATACCAGTGTAAAATGTTGCCAGAAAAATGCTGATCATCGAATGTTGACTATAAAAGCTCTCGTGTGATACTGGCTTTAGATATACAAATGTGTTGGACAAAGGCAAGTATTTGTGGGATTATGATAAATGGTATGTACAGTATGTATATATTCAGATCTGAGACCTGGGCTTGTAGGAACTAGGAACTCCAATGAAATATTATTATGTTTTTAACACCAACCAACTTCACATCTAAACTCAATTAATGAAATCGACAAATACATGTGGCACTCCGAGGACTCGAACCTAAGATACTCGCATCGAAATTCCGCGCACTATGCATTATGCTATCAAGACAGTAAGTAGATATTTTACATTGAAAGAGAAGTTTGATAGACCGTTGGCGCATTTATATGGTATCAAACTGGAAAGTCCTAAATTAAAAGTACTGTACTTGGATATTTCAGTTAAAGCCCGACAAGTAAAATAATTTCCTACAGTATCCTCTAATGTATTTTGGTTTAGTAAAGATCGGCAGTGAAAAATAATTTTTACCCATATGACCAGTTTTTGGACTTTAAATGTCCTCTGTAGCCCAAACTATAAGTCCTAGGAAATTCTACTTGGTGCGATTCGATTTCTCTCGACGAGCAGCTTCTATACATGGTCGTAGATTGCAATTTCGTCCAGCCATTCGCTCAGAATCGAAAATATTTTTGCCCAGTCAAATTTTTACACTTGGCGGGCGACTTTCGAATTTCGAGTTTTCATGGGTATATATGGATTCGTCTCGTCATTACAATTCCAACGGCATATGATTTGTTTAATTTTGACCAATTTTTAGGCCCAATAGCCTAGGCCTATTTTAAAGTTTAAAAACTCCATAGACGAGTTATCTAAGTATGGATTTTGTTCAAATTTTAACCATAGGTTCACTTTGACACGCTGAATCGAATGGCGCAAACAGAATTGAAATCGGACAATTAGTTTAGGATTTCGTATTTGATTTGGCCTCCCAGAAGGGCCCAAATGACCAGTTTTTGGACTTTAAATGTCCTCTGTCGCCCAAACTATAAGTTCTAGGGAATTATACTTGGTGCCATTCGATTTTTCTCGACGAGCAGCTTCTATACATGGTCGTAGATTGCAATTTCGACCAGCCATTCGGCCAGAATTATTTTTTATTTTTTTTCAAAATCCCCGGCTTAAAACTTTAAAAACTCCATAGACGAGTTATCTATGTATGGATTTTGTTAAAATTTTAACCATAAGTTCACTTTGACATGCTGAATCGAATGGCGGAAACATAATTGAAATCGGACAATTAGTTTAGGATTTCGTATTTGACTTGGCCTCCCACCAGCCATTTCACTAAGTCACCACACGAGCGCTTTTTCCCTCAACACTGGTCTGGCAGCTTATGAGGTCAACATTTGCAATATTTATGCTACCTAAATTCATCCATCATCAGCCTAGTTTCTGATACCAGTGTAAAATAATCCAGAAATGTTGCCAGAAAAATGTTGACTATAAAATCTCTCGTGTGATTCCAGCTTTACTTATCACACATTTAAGATAGGCAGTGACAGCTTTTCTACCCTTGCTTGTGTTCACTGTATTATATGTACGATTTTATGTGTTCCATGTGGTCAAACGGGTTAAGTGAGATAGTTCGAAGTCTGTGAATTGCTGGAGGCCCTTTTTAAGCTGAATAAAATAGTCTAATCTAGCTATATTTAGACGATTTTGTGCAGTTTAAGAAGGATCTGTGGTAGTAGAAAGGGTTGTTGTTGAGGCGGGTGCCCAACCCCGAAAAGGCGGGTGCCCAACCCCGAAAGGAGTTGAAATAGGGGAGCTATCCCCCCGCCAAAGGCGGCTTTCTAGGGCCTTTCCTAGCTGATGCTGAGAGGATTGGGTTCTAGTCATGCGGTGATGGGCTGGTCTATCCGAGTGAGAACTGAGCGATCTCTGCCATACCCATAGCTTACTCTGACTGTTCCTTTTACTTATATATCTTCTAGATCTCAAGTGGCGGCGTCTTTTCCGTGGATTGGCCTCCCTACTGCCAACCTAGAAGTTGGCAGATTCGGAGCCAAAGCGTCACATTTTTCCCTTGCCCCTCAACTTTCCCTTCATAATTGCTGAGGGGCACAGGGCCTTGGGTGGGGCTTTGGTTTCCCGGGCGTTTCCGCACCCTCCTTAGCTCTCTGCCTTGGAGTGGCTTCGGTCACCCGGGCTTTGTTAGTGGTAAGCAGGGAGGATTTTGTGGGGGCGCTCGTTTATGGCCTTGGCCTTGTTCGAGACCTTGGGGCTGTTCGGCCAGACAGCCTGGGGAACAACAACAACAACAACAAGTAGAAAGGGTTAAGCTGAATAAAATCGTGTAATAGGGTCCATACATACATACATACATAAAATTTTAAGACTGAGTGTTCCACACATAAGTGCAGTTTCAGTCTCTTGTCCTAATGGCGGCGTTCCAGGCAACCCTGTTAAGGGCTGCTTCACTTGTCAAGTTCTTGGATTTGAGATCGGCGCGTATAGTCCGATCCCAGGTCTTCCTCGGTCCACCCCTTGGTGCAGCTCCCTCCACAATCACAGACCTGCATTTTTTCACCCAATTTTGTTCATCCATTCTCTCCACATGTCCATACCATCCCAGTCTACTTGTACGCATCACCTCGCTAATACTCTTTATACCTAAACGTCTCCTCAGCTCAACATTTGTTATTCTATCCTGTAGCCTGGCCCCACACATCCATCTCACCATTCTCATCTCATTACGCTCCATTCTTTTGACATCCTCTACTTTAACGGCCCATGTTTCTGAGGCATACGTCATTGCACTTCTAACACATGAGGCATACACCTTTCCCTTCAGGGGGAGAGGCATTCTTTTCATGCTCAGGTTTGGCATCAATTCTCTGAACTTCCCCCAGCCACACCTAATTCTAGCAACAGTGGCAGCCTCGGCCCCACCACCGGCAGAGATGGTATCTCCTAGGTAACAAAACTTGTTCACCAGCTCCAAAGACTCATTTCCAAAATTCACAGCCACAGGATCATCACTTAACACAAGCTCGCCTTTGCACACTACGCACTCAAATTTCTTTATTTCTGACTTATCCTTCGGCAGGGGCCCCTTTATTCTACTACAGCGCTTACTCCCATGGTGTACCCAACATCGACAGATGCTACAATGAATTGAGTTAACGCCCACTCCCTTTCCACACACTGCACATGGGTATGCACCGCTCTTTTCCACATTGCCTCGTCTCAAACTACAATGCATAACCTTGGTTTTGTTAATATTAACTCTTAAACCCTTGCTCGCCATGCCCTCTCTCCACTCTCTGAATTTGGCCTCAGCATCCTGCATACTGTCAGCTATTAGGACTAAATCGTCTGCATAAAACAGTTCCAACGGGAGTCCGCCTCTAAAAACTCTAGACAGCGCCTCCAAGACCATAATAAAGAGGAGGGGGCTTAACACTGAACCCTGATGGACTCCAACACGGACTGCGAACTCATCACTCAGTACACCCTTCACCCTCACCGAACTTCGCGAATCCTCATACATCTTCATTATCACACGCACCAGCCACTCTTCCACACCAATAATGTGAAAGGGCTGTCACCGGTACAGTACAGAAGGGGTTAATGATTAGTGCGCTGAATTTTGGTGTGAGTATCCTAGGTTCGAATCCATGGAGTACCGCATGTATTAATTAATGTGATTGCTTTCATTAACCCGTACTGTACCGGCGACGTCTTTTAAATTGTATTGTGGCGACTACTAGTAATTTTTTCTCAGTTTAGGAAGGATCTCTAGCAATTATAAGGCTTCGAACTATCTCAGTCTATCTTTTAACTACCACAGATATGTCCTAAGGTGCAGATAATCGTCTAATTATAGCTAGACCAAAATATAGCAGACGTCACTGGTACAGAAAGTCTTAATTAGGTAGCCTATATTTGTAAGTTAATTGGTGGGGTGGTGATGATATGATAATATGCTAAACATGAGGGAGAAGGGGGTCCAGAAAAGTGAGTATTAAAGGGACATGGGGGGGGGGGGAGGGGGGGAGAGAGAGAGAGAGGAGGAAGGAAGGAAGGGGAGGAACAGAACAATGAAGGAATGCCCATATAAGGCAACGGGAGAGAGGAGGAGGAGGGATTGGGGGAAGGTAAGAGTAGGGTAGGGGGGCGACTGAACAAAGAGTATCCTGTCGGGGAGGGGGTCAGGGGGTGGGGGATTATCGGGGGTCGCAGTTAAAAGGGGGGGGTGTGTGATTTAAACAAGCGCGCGCTAAATCGAGTATCCTGTTGGGCGGGGAGTGGCTTGACCAATGAGAGAGTGCCACGTCATCACCCATCAGCAGCTCACTGACTCATCTACGAGGACTGGCCAGGTGAAGTGGGTCTTTTCTACCTGGACTCCATAACGACTTGACGTAAGTGTTTTCGTTCCCGATAAGGATATATTTTATACTCGAGGGACTTCTTATCTTTTTATTATCGGTATTCTGTATTTACGGTGTGCTTGCTTAATCCAGGATCATTCATAATAGCCCGTGAAGTCTTCTCGTATGTGTCCGCGATTTTGACAAGGTTATTTAATTATTTTGTACTCGAGGGACATCAGTTTCACCTGTTGTGCCTGTGCCATATTTAGCGCGCTTTCACCATCCCAGCACCTGTCAGTCATCAACGTGCTCAATTAAACAACAACAACAACAACCAGCTAAGTCGATCTATATTCACTGGTTGTCATTTAAAATAGATTTAGGCTATCCTACAGCTTGTGAATTAATTAACATAAACAAAGGCCAGACGATACGAGGCTTCTCCTTAGGGCCTAGGCTAATAATGAAACTCGCTTTACTGTCTTAACAAAACTGGAATGTGCCTGGGTAAATATATAGAAATATACCAATATCCACTATACGATCGTAAGTCTTGACACTCTGAAGTCCTATTTTAAATTAACTTGCAATGTAACTATTTTGATTTAATAATCCTAAATAATATCCGATTTTAACGTGTGTGCGATATTTAGAGTTATTTAATTATTTTATAGGCCTACTCGGGAATTTTTAATCTTTAAAGGGGCCTCTATTTCTGACTATTCCTTACTTACGGTGTGCTGGCTTAATAATCCTAAATAATAATAGCCTCTGAAGGCCTATTTTAACGTATGTGCGCGTTCTTTACATGGTTAATTTATACTCTTTATTTGTTTCGGAAAACGGCTATTCCTGACGGTTTCGATTTACGGTGTGCTGGCAAATAATTGTTTGATCACCTGAAGTCTTATTGTAATTTAATATAATTTGATTACTGTAACTATCCGAATTTCTAGAAGGTAATTAGTTTTTGAATAGGTATAAAGTACTATTTGACATGTTAATTAATGTAATCTGGATCAAGAATTATTGCGCATGTCGAAGGTTCATTTGTTTACCGAGGCGATCGAGGTTCGAAGAATCTTTAGAACCTATAAAGGGCCTCACTCCAACGCCAGCCCAGCCGCTATCACCGCCTCCTGTATGTACCTCCACATTTATCAGTGTCCATCTTGATCAGCCTAGCACCTGTCATTAATCAACATGCTCCATTAACTAGCTAAGTGTATATATATTCACTGGTGGCCATTCATTTATATATAACTATTCTGAGAACCTGTGAATTTACATAAAAGGCGAGACGGTACATTAGTTTCTCCATAGGCTAACAATGGCCGCCGCCATCACCTCCACCTTTTATGCCATATCTTTACCACACCTGTCTTTCATCAACATGCTCCATTAACTAGCCAAGTGTATCTATATTCACTGGTGGCCATTAATTTATACGAACTCTTGAATTAACATTAGAGAAAATGCACGTTTACCTTCGCCCCGAACACCTATCTATCACATTCACCTGTTACCATCCCAACACTTGTCATTCATCAACATGCTTCACTAACCAGCTTAGTCTATATATATTCACTGGTGGCCTTTAAATTATATGTAGACTATAATAGAGCCCGTTATTAACATAAAGGCCAGACGATAAGAGGCTTCTCCGGTTTAATTCTAGTTTCGCTTTCACAGCATACTCATAAATTTCTATGGCTACTTTAGAGTCGTCACATACCATACTTAATTCCTATATATGTCCAAAGCGGCGGAAATGCATTATAAGGAATTATACCTACTGTAAAAATATATATATATTTTCTCCCCATATGCGGCACCATAGCTATTACATAATACTAGGTTAGGTTAGGTAAGGTTGTTAGGTTAGGCTAATGTCGTTAATGTAGTTTATTATCATTATATTACGTCTTTTACCCAGCAATTTCCCTGAACTTCATAGTTGGTCGGGAAGCTATGCCTTTACAACGGCGCCTCCCTTTTGTCGCGGTGTACGTGAAACTAGAATTTTACCGCTTCTCCTTATTAGGCTAGGCCTAGGCTGTGTAGCCTAGGTTTTTTTTTTTTTTTTTTTTTTTTTTTTTTTTTTTTTCCCCAAACCGGTATAGTTATTGGCTAGGCATAGTTAATTTAATTTATTTTTTTATTTATTGCATTTTATTTCATTGTTTTATAGCCTAGGCTAGCCTAGCCTATGTATTTTATGTCCAGACTCCAGTGTTACCCGGCCGAAGTGTATAGCCTAGCCGAACACCACTGTAGAAAAATAGTGCAGTATAA
Organism: Paralithodes platypus; assembly: GCA_032716605.1. Lineage (NCBI taxonomy): Eukaryota > Metazoa > Arthropoda > Malacostraca > Decapoda > Lithodidae > Paralithodes > Paralithodes platypus. Next base: position 43,673,649 of record CM064528.1, read on the forward strand.
CTAAATAAGTTGGTCACCAATTATTTTGCAATATTTGAACACACATATGGATTTTATATGCTCTAAACATAATATGAAAATGTGTTTTAAGCCTCGGCAAAACCTAATAAAAATATATGGTACTAAAATGGAATTTTGTCGAAACATGGTTGTCAATACCTTCCTATAGACGGCACTGATTCGTACACGCTATTTTCACCTGTCTCCCGAGGTCTGTCTACCAGCTTTTTAGTCCACTCCACCTGCCCATCTCTGTCGATAGGTTGGGTTGTTTGGTTAGGTTAATATACTAGGTTTCAGAAACACGATTCGTAGTTGCGGTAGTATTTACGGTATCTGGACACTTCGAGCGAATTCATATTCGAGCGGAGGCGCATTTAGGTTAGGTTAAGTTAGGTTAGGTTAAGTTAGGTTAGGTTAAATAGATTAGATTGAAGTTCCTCGCATTCGTATTTACAGATACGGCCGAATACCGGTAGGCTACTACATGGGCGCTGGCCCAACCGCCATGTTGTATCCCATATTCCCACGTAGGCCTACTAGGTACTACGGACACATTGTAGGGGTGGATTAGGTTTGTATCCAATGTACTAGGTCTATGTTACTGGATATTTATGATTTAAGCAAGTGCTACGTTTTTGATAAATCTGGTTATATGGCTTTGCAATTAGGGAAATCATGAGCCGATTTCCGACATGTAGTTAGTCTTTTTCGATTCTCAAAATACGATCAAAGTTTTGCCAAAAATTGGCTCGGGTTTTCCAAAATTATGCTTTTTGGGGTTTGCAATTTAGGGAAACATGAGCCAAAATTCTAAATTAGGTTACTGTAATTTGTTTACTCTTAAAATTCGCAAAATCCGAGCCAAGTTTTGCCAAAACTTTGCTCGGGTTTCAAAAATTCGGGTTTTATGCCTTTGCAATTTCGGGAAACCTGAGCCAAATTTCTAAATGAGGTTACTGTCATTTTGTTGTCTACAAACTCTCAAAATCCGAGCCAGCTTTGGCCAAAACTTGGCTCGGGTTTTCGAAATATTGGGTTTTAGGCCTTAGAAATACCTTAAAACCCGAGCCAAGTTTTGCTAACATTAGTTTTAATCGCCGTTTTACGCATTTAACCCCTCATTTTCCCTGTACTTCATAGCCCTCCCCACTATCGGGCGGCGTGTCTTAAGATCGTTGTATAATGGGGAAAACGGTTTCGCCGAGGGTTGCAATTATTTCCAAACACTATATATTGATGAAAACTAACAGGGAAAAATAAAAAAATCCATGGGAAAATTGGTGACCATCTTATTTAGTTTTTCCAATAGTGCTAACAAGATACACAGAGGGCCTCTGAGTCGGACGGATCCTAAATTGAGTGGTCAATCCTGTAAGTCCTTCACTAAAATGGCTCGGGTTGTCCCTCTCCCAGGGAATAGGTCCGCTTGGGGGCATTCTGTGTATGGCCACCCTCGTAAGGGGAATAAGGCGTCCGGCAATAGATAGATAGATGTTACCCGGCCTCCAGAGCCATCAATATTTACAAGTTTTGTTATACAAAGTTAAGAGCCTAGCCTACTTCAGTGTTGATTATGCGTAGACCGTCGCGAATGGCTTGGCCTATTGTAGGCCTAGGCCTATATAAAACTTGGGTAATTTTTTTGAAAAGACTCTGCGTTATTATACATAATTTATTAGGGAAAGTGAAGCTCTATGGCATCCTTATAATATACTCGCATAGATTCCACTGTGGGAGAATAGTTTTGATAGTTAACTATAGTTTTGATGTAAATACTACCGCAACTACGAATCTTGTTTCAGAGACCTAGTATATTAACCTAACCTAACCCTAGAGTGCCATATACCCAGTATGTGGGATACAACACTAGCCCTTACAAGTTGCATGACAGCAACTGTGGGTTTATATATTAGACATATCCTACAGTAACATCTTTGTAGTACACCGTAGCAAGTGTACTCCATTTCGAACACGTCCGTAGCAGAGCTCTCAAGATTGCGGGACTGAGTTTGTTTACGCGCGGGACTATTTATATCGACAGAATAGTTACAAAACTTATCAAAACTATTCTACCACAACGGAATCTATGAGTATATTATAAGGATTCCATAGAGCTTCACTTTCCCTAATAAATTATGTATAATAACGCTGCGAGTCTATTCGCGATAATTATGAAAACTTGCGGTTCAATGTTATTTTAATACCACGAATTAATTGATATATTTGAAGATAAATATTGAATGTATATGCTCTAAAGATCATAAGAAAATTTGTTTTAACCCTCGGCAAAACCTAATAAAAAAGTATGGTACTAACATTTATTTTTCGTAACAAGGTTGTCAATACGGTACTTCCAGTTATCGACAGCTCTAAAGATCATATGAAAATGTGTTTAACCCTCGGAAAAACCTAATATAAAAGTATGCTACTAAAATATAATTTTCGTAACAAGGTTGTCAATACGGTACTTTCCCGTTATCAATGTACTATCAAAGCTGAACATTGCAGAGTAAACACCGTAGACTTCATCGACTTTTCTTTCACCTTTGTATAATTGACAGCCAATTTTTTTTTTTAATTTACTAAGGGATTAGTACTTAACCAGCGGGGGTGTGGGGGCGGCAGCCCCCACCCATAATACTAGGTTAGGTTAGGTAAGGTTGTTAGGTTAGGCTAATGTCTTTTCAAATCACTATCGGGGAACATCGATCGATAGGCCTAAAATAGGTTTTCCCGAGATTTCGAATTAATTACAAACACTATATATTGATGCAAATGAACAATTTGGTTTATAAAAAACACTGAAAATTCGTGGTATTAAAATAAAAAAATTCCAAACTTGCATAATAACTAGAAGTACTTACCGTATCAAAATCGCTATGTGAAAAAAATACTTTAGCAAAATATTATAGCCTAAATAAGGCTAGAAAAAACAAATTGCCAACTTACCCAATTTAGCCTAGCTTAGGGGCCGTCAAATTTCGGGAGATGTTTCGCACTAAAATTCAGTCTAGCCTAGGCCCGCGCCACTGTCTTTATAGTAATTAGTGTACAGTCGCGCTAATAAGTGATTTCTCGGCACAAAGTATGTTTTGATCAATAATTGGTATCCGCAATACAGGTATGTAAGCTTAATTTCTTCATATTAGCCTAGAGTGAAATATACAAACTTTTTCCAACTCTTAACCCGGGAACTGCAGGGAGACTCTTAAGAGTTCCCCCGGTGGACTGCGGGGAGACTCTTAAGAGTCTGAGACAAAAAAAATCAACTTTTGACATCGAAAAAAAAAAAAAAAAAAATGGGCCCCTGGGCCATGCAAAATCTCAGTCCTCTACCTCCCCTCCTTCCCCACTTTCCTCCTCTCCTTCAGTTATCACCTATTTTCCCTGTTATTCTGAGGTATATTTTCGTGCTAACATTAGAAATCCGGTTGCAGGGTGTGGTCATCACTGATAGCAAGCGAATGCAAGAGAGAGAGAGAGAGTATCGATTGACTGTGTCTCAGTGGCCTTGGGGGAAATTGGCGGGAAAGCAGCTTGCCTCACCCATACATTATACAACTCGCGGGCTATATCTCCGATTTTGACCATCCAAACGCTGTTTTCACTTGTTTTATTGTTGTTTCAGGTTAATACCTTTATAATAAACCCATAATAGGCGCATATGGATAAGTATTAATGCTATTAATGGTACAATGAATATTTTAGTGACGGAAACACCTCAAATACATGCGCACAGGGAGAGGTGTCTAATTACCCCCATGCGCACTTCAGAGGTTAACCACCCTATTCAACTGACTGACATTAATACAGCACAGAAAGCCAGACTTAATGACAGCTGGGACATGACTTGTTAGCGCGACCGTACCCCAACCTAAATTCAAAAAGTGGGGGGGGGGGGCTGCCCCCCTCAACCCATTATGTATCCAATGGCAACACTAATGCAATGATCCTTGCTATATAAAATTACTAAATTAATATATTTACTGAGGCCCATTTCCCATTTTTAAATTTGTTTCTGGGGGCGGCAGACTAGAGACAGCCCGAATAGGGAAAACCGAGCAATGGCACTTCATATGCAACCTGAAAATTTATTATTTATCCTAATATATTTTGTATTTGTCATTGCTTATAAAGTATGATTAAGTAATTGGGACTAGATTGAAATTAAGTCTAAAAGAGATGGCTAAATTGACTTCCTTTGATCTGGGTTAGTGGTGTAATGGTTTAGTAGTTTTGTTCTGGGTGTGGTGTCCCGGGTTCTAATCCGGGGAGGACCATATGCTTTCATTAGTTAAAAGTACATTGGGGTTTGTAATTGATAAGTTAAGAACGGGGTGTTACTTATATATTTTTCCACCACAACCGTATTTTGACAATTTTGTTTACTAAACTTTGGTGTCTACAGCTCCAACTTCTTTATTACTTTATAGTCGGAAATTACTAGTAGTTTATTACTGTTCTATTAATTATTTATTATTTCACATATGCTTTCATTAATTTCATTGGAGGTGTTTGGTGGTGTAGTGAAATTATTACAAAATGTATTCTAGATTTAACATAATTTTACCACTACCTACTCCCAGCAGAGACTATGCTACACCATGGATGTGTCTGACAACCCGGTACCGGTACAATCTTGTGAGCGATCCTTCAGAAGCTGATGAAAGTGGACAATCTTCACACTTCCACCGGGTGAGTTATATTTAATGCTAGTTTAATTGTGTATATAATGAAAAAGCCTACAAACTGTATTTTTATTCATTTTTATTTTTATTTTATTTTTGTCATTGGTACAGTAATATATTTATGCTAGTTTGTGTATGTAAAGAAAAAGCCTAAAATATTTATGCTATCTATGCTGAGGCCCAATCTCCACTTTTCCTATTTTTTTGTATAGGCCTATATAGATTTTTTTTTTTTAAATGCTCGCCTAGTATGTGTACAGTATATGAGAGCTTAAGACCTATAGTTTCTTTTCAGCTGACGGCAAATATAATCCTTTAGTAGATAATTTTGATACTGTACAGTACTTAATTAATGGATAAATATGATCTTGCATAGTTTTCATGATTTAATTGAACAAATCTTCATAATAGCAAAGTATTTAACCCTCTCAGACGTATGACTCAATTTTGAGCCTATTGGGGATACTTTAAAGCCTTTGTTACCATCAAGGGTATTTAGAAACCTTTAGTTTGGTTACTTCAATCTCTGCAGTTGTTTTTGAGTTAGCTGTGGGCAGAAAACTAATTTTGGAGAGGTAATTATAAGAATGAGAGAACTTTCTTATTGCTAATCTGGCAACCTCTGAGTCATATGTGCGTGAAAGGGTCAAGATTGTAATTAAAATATGAAACTTTAAAATAAACTCAAAAGTTGCTGTTCAAATCAATCACTAAAGATTAAAAAAATATTGAAACTAAAACACCCTAAACCAAATAATGGAAAAATTCATTTCAATTTATCGGAAATTAAACTTTGAAAACAATTTAGTCGGCTGGAATGAACCTTAGTACAGTACGTTGGATACAAAACTAACCCGTACCTACCAGCTAGTATGTATACCATGTACCGGTACCGTACATGGGATACTAAACTAACTCTTCCTTATTAGCTGGTACGTAATCTTTAGCATCCAGTACATTAAAATTTAAAACTTGCAAACTAAATTAACCAAAATTGGGACAAGGACAATATAAAGTCAAATTAAATTATCAAAATCGCTATGTGGAAACAACGCTTACTAAAATGAAAATTATTAAATAAAAGAACACAATCCACCACATAGGGTGTACATTACTACATGAGCAAGTTAATCTGTTTCCCAAGCAAACTAATCGCACATATAACAACGCACTATCGTCACGTTAAAGGAAGTAGTCAAGTTTGGGAAGTCCGGGACGTTCTGGCAAATTTTACTAAACTCTGCATGAATAAAGAAACTACATGTTAAATGTCAAAATATTATTTAAAATCAAATTTGCAACATGACAAGACATTAACAATAGTACAAAATACAAATATTGATAAGATATCTATACTATTACAAAATATATAAAATACAGTACAGCACTCACTAACGATAGTGCTATCGGGTAACCTGTAAGCATAGCATGCCTCAAGTGACCCCTATCAATAACTACCCTACAAATAACCTACATTTATAGCACAAATAAACTAAGGAAATCGCAAAAGTAAGCAATTGATACTATAGACAATGAATACATATAATATAAAGACAAATAATTGCAAAATATGAAGTAACAACAGATTTAAACAAAGAGTACTCTTTTTTTAACAAGAACAATAAATTTAAAAAATAATAAATATTAATATTAATAATAGAAAAAGAAAAAGAAAAAGATACACAATAAATACAGACAAAAAGTAAGCAGAGGTTATACAAGAAACTTCAAGTTAAAAATGCTTGATTAAAATTATTGATGTCAAATTTTAGAATACAGTCACAATAATTGACCCTAAAAGATTAAATTTATGGAACAATTTACTTGCCTCAAAACATCTGTCCACTAAGAGTCTGTATAGTAACCTAGCTCTAGCCCAAAAGTCATCTACTTTAGTGCAGATTTTACAAAATCTTATTAATTGGGAATAAAAACAATTGTAAGTTATTTTACTATCGATATTACTACTAGGGAAAGGAAAGTTTATTACGTTAAAATTAAAATCATCAACTTTGTGATATACTTTAAGTGTGCACTGTTCATTAACAATCTATATTTATATCAAGAAAATTTTCAACTTTATAATTTACGTTACATTGTGTGAGGGGAATAGAATTAGGGTAAATAAGTTTAGCAACTTGATTAAAATTTAACAAATTGCAAACAAGAATATCATCAATATATCTACTATTATTACTTAACAGAGTTTAGCAAGTGCTAATTTTTCTGGGATTTTATTTTTCTTGCTACTGTCAACTAAGTATTTTATATATTTAAATTCTAAAGCAAGCAAGAATAAGTCTGCAATTAAAGGGCTAGCATTTCCACCCATAGGGATTCCTAATATTTGTTTGAAAATGTACGGCCCGAATCTAACATAAGTATTGAAAAAGAGGAATTTAAGGTCATCTTTAAGTTTAGTTCTATCAAAATATACAGAACTAGTGGGAGTAGAGCTAAGTGATGCATTATTAAAATATGTATAAACATTTATGAAATAATTACTATTCCTAACGAACCTGTCAAAGTGCGAATCTATAATAAAGCAAAGCTCTGAATATACTAAATCTAAAGGCAAATTGGTATACAAAGTTGAAAAGTCGAAGCTATGTACCGAGGTAACTTTCGGCATGGTATTTATTTTATCAATAACGTCTAACGAATTGTCAACACTCCAATAATAGTTAATGCCAGTTCTTCTCATGATGGTATTACAATATCTTTTATGAGTACTTTTAATGTATTTTAAGCAATTTACGACTTGTTCTGATAGAGTTTTAGTGGTAGCAAATTTTGCTCCGGCAATAAAGCGATATTTATAAGGTCTTTTATGAAATTTAGGTAACATGTATAATTTTGCAATGCACTTGTTCTTATCAGAAAGTTTAATATCAAATGTTATATTTTTCTTGGTATGTTCATCGATTAAGTTATCAATATTCAGATTATTTTGAATTTCATAAACAGAATTACCGCAAATATTTTTACGTAATATGTGTGAAAAGACTAACCTTGGCTTAACATGTAGTATCGCTTACCATGTATCCGTAACCAACCTTTTTTATGTATATATTGCTTATTGCGCATCTGCCGCATAAAACTTAATGGAAGGTACAGGTGGTATACAATGCAACTAACCTATTCTGGTCGCGTAAAACCCGGACATATAAGAGTATCGTATTATTTTTTAAGTCTGCTTGAATAATATTATGTCTGTTCTACTTACTCCGGGAGCCCATTCCAAATTTTTTATATAATTTGTTTCTATTTTTATTGAAAAGTGTATGTGTGGGGAACAGCTTCAGTGCGCCACTTCTATCTATTGCCAGATTCCCTGAGGTGGTGGCCACGAATGAATCGCCTCAATGTACCGATCCTGTCGGTCGGCTCTTCTCCGGTGGTGTGTTGGCCGAGACTTGTGTTGATGGACTCTGCCCTTGTGTCTGAATCTGCCCTACGTCGGACTCTGCCCACAAGTGGTGCACCTTCAAGTTGTACGTTGTCAATTTGTAATGTTCCACATTCAGTTGAAAAAACTTTGATATTATTGTGTATATAAATGTTCTTTATTTTTCTTTGCTAACTCTCCATAAAGCTTTAAAAATTCTCCAAATACTCTCTTAGAGGTGAACTTGTGAAATTTTCATTAGAAAAATGCCCCATCTTAGGGCAGGTTCCTCCTAAATTGCAGTCGCTATTGCACAAAAGGTCTCTAAGTCGCTGTAGTTCTGGGGCAGATACTTTTAAATCTGTAAACTAATGGAGCTAAATATTATAGTTTCCGCATCTATTTTGATAAAGTTTTGTCATTTTACTGAGTTTGTCAAAGTTTTGGTTTCTTTATTTTGAAACTTTTAAATTCTAATTAGGAACAAGGAAGTCTAGAAAGAAAAAAATATATGTGGTGGAAGCAGAGTTTTGGCCTGGTGGTGGACGCAGAATTGTGGCCTGGTGTGCGGTGGATGCAGTGGTGTGGACGATGCAGTGTTGTGTGGTGGACGCAGTTGTGGCCTGATGGTAGTGTGGTGGACGATGCAGTGTTGTGTGGTGGACGCAGTTGTGGCCTGATGGTAGTGTGGTCGACGATGCAGTGTTGTGTGGTGGACGCAGTTGTGGCCTGATGGTGGGGTGTGGTGGACGCAGAGTTGTGGCCTGGTGTAGAGTGGTGGAAGACTCAGTGTTGTGTGGTGTGATGGATGCAGAGTTTTGGCCTGGTGGTGGATGCAGAGTTGTGGCCTGGTGTAGTGTGGTGGAAGACGCAGTGTTGTGTGGTGGACTTAGTTGTGGCCTGATGGTGTGGTGGATGCAGAGTTGTGTCCTGGTGTTGTGTGGTGGACGCAGTTGTGGCCCGATGGTGGTGTGGTGGACGCAGGGTTTTTGGCCTGGTGGTGGATGCAGTGTTGTGGTGGACGCAGAGTTGTGGCCTGGTGTGTGGTTGACGCAGTTCTGGCCTGATGATGGAGCGTCGGTGATGGCGACTAACGTTTCCGTTGAACCACTGTACAGGACTAATATTCGGTTAGTATGTTTAAGTGTTTGTTTTAAGTTTAACCAATTTTTGAGTTTTGGAAGTTTGTGGTAAAGAAATGTGGCTCAAAATGCCTGAATAGGCAAATATAATACACAGTAAAAGCTTGGCATACGAAATTCCATAATGTTGAGCAGTACAGTACTTTAAAAGTAGACCAAATTGATAAAAAAAAAGTAAGCTATCTGCAAAACTGTGCACAAAAGTCTTGTTCCACGTATTTATAAAATATTATTTTAAGTGTAGTTTCCACATAGCTATTTTGATTAGTTGTTTTGTCTTTTTGGTGTGTTCGTATAAGTTTTGATTTGTTTATTTTGAAAGTTTTAAATTGTAAAATATAAATCCAAATGCCATAATCCTTTGAAGTAACTTAATTATTTTTGTTACTCTTCTTGCAGAGTACGGTGACCTTGGGAATCGTATCTTAAATTGACAAGAGGCAGAGCGTTGTGGTCTGACATGTTTTGTATGGATCGTCTGGAATGGTGGTGGAGTTACGGAAGGAGCCTCTTTGTTTTGGATACAGCGTAGGGCATGCATGGCATTCGGACTCTATGTGGACCCCCTGATGTACCGCTCTACAGGACAACTAATCGGTTAGTATTTTGATGAGTTTGGTATTTTAACCCTTTCACGCATATATGACGCAGAGGTTGCCAGATTAGCAATAAGAAATAGTTCTCTCACTCTTATAATAAACTCTAAAATTAGTTTTCTGGCCACAGCTAACTCAAAGACAACTGCAGAGGTTGAAGTAACTAAAGGTGTCTAAATACCCCTGATGGTAACAAAGGGTTTAAAGTATCCCCAATAGGCTCAAAATTGAGTCTTATGTCTGAGAGGGTTGACTTAGGTGATCCTTATACAGTTGGCCACATAAGTTATGTTCCTCGTTATGATCTTGTATACGATTGTAAAATAAGTGCATTGAGTAGTAATTTACACCCTATTTGGATAGACAAAAGCACTTCACTAAATCGCGATGTGAAGACGCTTGCGCAAAATTTATAAATAAAAACACAATCCACCACTTAGTACAGTCGCGCTAGTAAGTGATGTCTCGGCACCAGGTATGTTTTGATCAAAAAGTGGTATCGGCAATATCTAAGCTTCATTTTGTCATGTAGAGTGAAATATACAAATGTTGTTGTTGTTGTTGTTCCCTAAGCTGCCTGGCCGAACAGCCCCGAGTCCCTGAGAAAGGCCATGGCCACGATCGGGCTTTCCCACAGAGCTCTCATTGAGTGTAGATTGTGTTGTTGGCGTAAGTGGTTGTGTGAAATGCAGTCTTCTATGATGTGTTTAATGGTATGGGGTGCTGTGTTACATCCCGGGCAGGCGTCGACAACGGAGTCATCCAGTCTCTTCTGATAGCTCAGGAGAGCTGGATGGTGTCCGCATCTCAGCCTGGCCAGGTGGACTCTGTCCTCGCGAGGAAGGGAGGATTCGGAAGGATGGATTTCGGGAGGTCGTGCATGCAGCTGCGTGTTGTCTGTGAGTGAGTGGATTGTGTGAGAGATATGAGTATGGATGTGCTTCTGGAAGTGGTTCAGGGAGGGAGAGAGGACAATAATTGTGTGTGATATACAAATGTTCCTACACTTACCCACCCTATTTAACATCTGACCTATTAATACAGTACAGAGCAAGCTAAACTTAATGACAGCTGTGGCATGACTTATTAGCAACAAATTGGAGTATAAAATCTCAGGCTAGGAAATGGCACTGAATCCATATAACTAATGTATATTTTCTACTTGTATTACAGCGCAAGAAGACCTAGGAGGATCGTACCTAGATTGAAGATGATATTCTATGGACTACCTGGTACTACTACTACTAGACAAGACTACTATTCTCTTCAATGGACTGGTACTACTACAAGACTGGACTAATATTCTCTGCAGTGGACTATTATTAGCTTCAATGGACAACTACCACTACTTCCCTACAATACTACTATACGGTTAGTATTTAGTTTATTTTAAGTTTAGCAGTCTTTGTACAGTTGTCCATCAAAGTTATTCCTTGTGATGTTTTTGAGTCTTGATGGTGTAATGGATAGTGTTTAAAATCTGTGGTAACCTAGGTTCGAATCCTGGTGGATCACATGCTTGGTTTCATTAATTTCTTTGAGAGGTGTTTGGTGTTGGAGTGAATTATTAAAGAAATTATCAGTTTACTATTCATCTTTATAGAATAAATACGCAGAATTTTGGTGAGTATCCTAGGTTCGAATCCTTGGAGTGCCACAAGTTGGTTGGTGAAAAAATATGAATAAAGAGTTGAGTAATATTCAGAGTTAACTACTGTACTGCATAATAAATCTTAATGTGCACATCAAATTTCAATGTATAAGATCACATAGGACCAGAAGTTATTTGGGCAACTGTACAAACTATTGTAAATTGAGTTGTTCGTTTAATGTAAAATAGAAAGTTTCAGTGAAAGTAAAAGTATTAAAGTTTGATTAATATTTGGCTTAATCTTAGTTTTAAATGTTGATTAACCCCTTGAGACTAATGACGCAGAGGTTGCCAGATTAGCAACAAGAAATAGTTCTCACTCTTATAATTACCTCTCCAAAATTAATTTTCTGCCCACAGCTAACTCAAAGACAACTGCAGAGGTTGAAGTAACTAAACTAAAGGTTTCTAAATACCCCTGATGGTAATAAAGGCTTTAAAGTATCCCTAATAGGCTCAAAATCGCGTCTCATGTCGGAGAGGGTTAAGAAAATATATATATAGTTTGCTCCCTAGACCTTGAAACTTAAAAATACACCCGAAGACTTAACTAAAAAATTTTTTTTAATTGTTTCTATGTACAGTCAGTTCCCCGTATCCGCGCTCCATACATTTGCGATGCCGCTTATCCACGGACACCCCTAAATATCCCATTACTCGTCATCCGCGCAAAAAAACTGCAAAATACCAGCTATTTACGGATTTGAATCGGGCGGGTCGGTGTGCATCCCGATTCTTGCTTTGGTCGGCCATCTTGCATTCTTGCGTGAAGTTAACACAGCGTCCCAGCTGAGGCAGCAGTTCACAGACCAGTGTTGGAAAAGTTGAAAACTATTTGTTTACAAGTTTTTTTCTGCACAAACCTCTTAACTCCCGCATTTATTAGGGCCTTTAGAGCATTCAGTGATAGGGACAGTGGGCCTGATGGTAATCATGGTGGAAATAAATGCCCGGGACCATCAAAACAAGAGAGCAAGCGTACCGACGCTGTCGGACGAAAGCAGGCAAATTATGCCAATGCGTAAGGCTAGCCTAGGCCTAATGACTAATTTGAAATAAAGTTTGTGTGGTAAGTTATCTCCTCATAATATGTATTAATAAGTATTCTCTTCAAAAAATATGTAGGTCAAAATAATGGTTTGAGGGTCCAAGGTGGCCGGGTCAGGTACGAGCTAAGCCTATTTCCCATTGAAACCTATGTTAAATACACAACGCGTTTTAAAGTATCCGCGGACCGCAGTCGGTACCAGTAAGGCGCGGATACGGGGAACCGACTGTATATATGGCCGGTTTCCCCTAAAAGTCCCTATTGGCCGACAGGGAAGCTGGCTAAATGGCACAATGAGTCTTAATATTGACTATGGGGTAAAAGGTCTTAAAATTGCCAAAGTAATGGGGCTATTTATGAGGGAGAAAAGAGTCTAAATTCTAAAGGTGGGTTTTTTTTTTTTTAGTGTTATAATAATAGTAATGTATACCAGTACCCTGTTTATTATAGGTATGCTAGAAATTGTTTTATCTATCTAGTTACTGTACCATTCCCCTTCTATCTATTCTATAATTATTTTAGTTTTATTGAGCGTTGTATTGTGTGTAATTCAAAAAGGGCTAGAGCAAATGAGCTTTAAATTTCTACCCATTCCTTGGCTGATGGTTTCCAAATAGCCTATAATTATAGATAATGTTCAAGATGTTCTGCATAGTTGTTTGGAATCCGGTATGTGTTAATTTCATTAATCGATTTTAGGAGTTGTTGTTGTTGTTGTTGTTCCCCAAGCTGCCTGGCCAAACGGCCCCGAGCAAGGCCATAACAGAGCGCCCCCACAGAACCCTCCCTGCCGACCACAATAAAGCCTGGGTGACCGAAGCCACTCCATGGCGGGGAGCTGAGGAAGGCGCGGAAACGCCAGGGAAACCAAAGCCCCACCCAGGGCCCTGTGCCCCTCAGCAATTATGAAGAGAAAGTTGAGGGGCAAAGGAAAAATGTGACGCTTTGGCTTCCAATTTTGGTAGATTGGGAGGTCAATCCACTGAAGAGACAGTCACTTGAGATCTAGAAAATATATAAGTAAAAGGAACGGTCAGAGTAAGCTATGGGTATGGCAGAGATCGCTCAGTTCTCACTCTGATAGAGCAGCCCATCACCGATTTTAGGAGTAGAGTTGGTTGGTGGAGAGAACCTAATAATAGGAATAATAGGTTATTATTATAGGTATAATTTGACTTATTGTTTTGGAGCTATAGATGTTGATGGTAAAGAATTAGGAGTCACTTTTAATGAAAATCATTATTTTAGAGTACAGGTAAAAGCTTTGGGTAGGAATTTGTTTTCTTTAATTTGAACGGTCACTTTTGAGCTATCTGTTAATTTGAACGGTCACTTTTGAGCTATCTGTTAATTTTAAGACTTTAAAATTAATAATTATCAAAACGCCCTAAACAAAATAAGTGAAAAACATCCATTTAAATTGATCGGAAATTATTATTTTAAAACAAAGTTGTGATCAGACTATACGTGCCGATCTCAAATCCAAAAAATTGAAAAGTGGAGCAGCCCTTAACAAGGTTGCCTTGAACAACGCCATTAGGACAAGAGCCTGAAACTGCACGTATGTGTGGAGCATTCGGTCTTATAATTTGATGCATGTATATCCACATCTGTATAGCATGGAATCCACTAACCTTTGTCTACGCTTTACAGCACAAGGATTGTACAGCCGACCAAGACCTTCCCAACGTCTCAAGATTATTTCAAGCTCAACGTCTGAAGATTAACGTCGCTAGGATCTCCAATCGTCTATCTTCAATACTCTACTTCAACTCTCCACACACATCGCTTCTGTTCAATAAGGTTCGTGAAGTTAGATAGGATATATTTATGTTATGTTGGATTTGTTGGTTGTAAATTAAGGTCCCTTGTTGAAATTAGTCTTGACTATGTTGGTTAAGAATGATCCGCTCCCCCCTCCCCTCCTCCCCCTTAATAAACTAAGTAATAATACTGTATAGATAAATATATACTGTAGATAATTAATTTTAAAACTTTAAAAACAATCAAACTAAAACTGGGACAAATTTAAATTAAAGTCAAAATGAGTAATAGAAATCGATATAGAAATCACGCTAAATATAAAATGGAAAATTAAAACTTTAAATTAATTATGAAATTAAAAGAGTAAATGTTCACTAAAGTAATATTAAAATTGCTGGATAGTTTTGTATAGAATTGGACTTGTTTCTCGCAAAGTAAAAGTCGACAATATAATTAATCTATCTAAAGTGGGCAATCCAGCAAACTTTTGAAGTTGGATACTTTGTACAGCAATTAAAATATATAGCCTAACTTTGAAACTAAGTCTATCTATCTATCTATTGCCTGACGCCGTGATCCCCGAAGGGGTGGCCACGAACGAACCGCCCCCATGCACCTCTGTCCCCAGTCAGTCGACGCCCCTCCCCCCAACCAGCACCGCCTTCGTTCATGAAACTAAGTACTGTTCATATTAATAAAGTAACTCTTTAAAATCTAAAATTATCGAAGCGCACTAAAAAAAAATTGTAAAAATTAATTTAAAATGATCGGAATTTAAGCTTTGAAAACCACAAACTTCTAATGTGAAATAAAATGACTGGACTGAATTACAATGTTCCTTTTAAATCTTCGGTATTGCATTAGCAAGTAAATTGTATATATAAAACTTTAAAAGTTAGTGTTCAAATTAACCCCTTCAGACTCATATGACGCAGAGGTTGCCAGATTAGCAAATAAGAAATAAGAGTTCTCTCACTCTTATAATGACCTCTCCAAAATTAGATTTCTGCCCACAGCTAACTCAAAGATAACTGCAGAGGTTGAAGTAACTAAAGGTTTCTAAATACCCCTGATGGTAACAAAGGCTTTAAAGTATCCCTAATAGGCTCAAAATCGCGTCATATGTCGGAGAGGGTTAATATAACTTAAAAATTTAAAATAATAGAAACCCCACCTTCTATATGTGGAAAAACGCATTAAAATTTATCGGAATTAACTTAAAACTACAAAGCTATAAAATAATGAAATAAAATGAGCGTGCACTGAATTAGAATATATTGCTTTTAAAATCGGTTAGCTAAATGTTCGCTATTGCATTAGCAAATTAACGGTTTAAAGTAATATCTGGTCTCACAGTACTCAACCCTTTCACGCATTTATGACTCAGAGGTTGCCAGATTAGCAATAAGAAATAGTTCTCTGTTATAATTACCTCCAAAATTAGTTTTCTGGCCACAGCTAACTCAAAGACAACTGCAGAGGTTGAAGTAACTAAACCAAAGGTTTCTTAATACCCCTGATGGTAGCAAAGGCTTTGAAGTATCCCCAATAGGCTCAAAATCGCGTCATATGTCGGAGAGGGTTAATATAACTAAAATTTAAAATAATAGAAACTCCACCTTATATACTGTATGTGGTAAAACTCATTAAAATTTATCGTAAATTAAACTTAAAACTACGAAGGTATAAAATAATAAAATAAAATGAGCGTGCACTGAATTAAAATATATTTCTTTTACAATCGGTTCCCTAAATCTTCGCCATCGCATTAACGAATTAAGTTAAAAGTAATAACTGGTCCCACAGTACTTAATCTTTTTCTATATACTCGTTCACCTGCCCCATTGTATTTATTATTATTATTAACACATAACGAGCGGGTGGTCTGTGGCCGTTTTGGGCCTTTTCAGGCCATATCAACCATCAGCATGAAAGGAACTGTATTGTGCCAAAAACTAGGTGGAAATCGCTACACAATGACACCACATACAGCTACGTAGCACTCGTGGAGCCCTGACAGTGTTACCTCAAAGATGGAAGTTTAGCAGATTTTGCTACATTGTTCACTTTTCGCGAACTATTGGTCACACTGTCCTCCTCCTGCGCGGTGGGGGAACTGGAGTTAGTGTGGGCCGGGAGGCCACAGATGTCGGACGTATGGTTCATTACTGTTCCACCCATTTTCACCCGTTTTTTGCCAGTTTCTTTAACTCGACATAAGTCGCGCGCCGCTAGACAAGGGTTAATATCTATAGAACAGCTTATTTATTTGCTTATTTACTTGTTAAAATTTAAAACTTGCAAACTAAACAAACCAAAACTTTGATAGTCAATATAAAGTCAAAATAACTCAAAATCGCTGTGGAGAAAACGCTTGCTGAAATTAATTAAGTTTGTTTAACCAGACCACTGAGTCTAGAAAAAGACTCGCAGGGCTTAAAATAAAATAAAATATAAGAAATATTATCTATAGAGCGACGTATTTAATTGCTTATTTAATTTGTATTACTTTGTTTGCTCTCTAGACCTCAATCAAGCTTAAAATAAAGCACTCCTTGTGCATTTTTTGATAGTAAAATGTCTGTTTGCTCTGTAGACTTTCAATCTAACTTTACAAAAAAAAAAAAAAAAAAAAAACATGTCAGTTTGCTGAAAAATGTCTTAGTTTGCTCTGTAGACTTTCAATCCAACTTTACCAAAAAAAAAAAAAAAAAAAATTGATAGAAAAAAAATGTAGTTTGCTCTAGACTTCAATCAAGCTTAAAAAGTACCCTTCGTACATATTTTGATAGACGTAGCGTACTGTAATTTATTTTTAGTATATTTTGGGCCTATGCCAACAGCCTGTTCATCGGTAAATGTTCTAGAACGTATGAGCCGTTAGTACCGGACCTTGAAGGGACCGCGGCGAATATTAGTATTGATGTTGAAAGTGACGGTCTGTCCTGTAGCGCCCTGAATCCCCCCTCCCCCTCCCCCATTTCTATTACAACCTCTAAATCCAGCCTAACGTGATATATCCTCTATAAACATGAATGTAGCCAAATGATATGCTTACAGGGTAAACTTTAAAATGATAACCCGGTGGTGCAAGTAGGATACTTTATTAACGTTGTGTGATAGTGATGGAAGAATAGGTACGGTTACGAAGGATTGTAATATTTTGGCATGATTTGATAGCGTAATACTTAAACTATGACCTTTCATGTTAATTGTCATGATAGCATAATGCATAAATGTGTGGAATATTGGTGTGAGTATCCTAGATTAGAGTCCTTGGAGAGTCTCGTGTATTTGTTGATTTCATTGATTTTAGAAGTAAAGTTTTGGTGAAAAAATATAAATTAATAACAAATTCCTTTGACCTCAAAGGTTGAAATAAATACTAAAGACACTCAAAATAAATTTGTGATTTTTTCGGTAGAAAAATGGCTCGGCCAAAGGCCGATTTCTTCTAAATATTACATAAAAAGTTATAAAAATGCCACACAAATGGGGCAAATGTAAGAAAGTTGAACTATCTTTTTAACTTAAATTATTATGTAAAAGTTGCAAAATAAACCAACAACTTAAGGAACACAGTAAAAAGACAAGACCACTAATCAAAATGGCTAAGTATTATATTTGATGCAGTTTTGACCACCATGTACTCCCTGCTGACGTATAGCTGGGTTAGGGTGGGTGCCCTAATGATCGGGGACTTCAGTGAATGGTTATCACAAATGTATAGAAATGTTCACTAAATGTAAATCCAGACTGTAATTGCTGCTTTATTGTAGTTTTCCTTCAATTTTATTAAGTTTATGAAGGGTCTATGGCATCAAACTTATTTGATTCGTACTGATGTTTCCTAAGCTTAATAAAACTGTCTAAGGGTAGCTGTAATGAAAGTAAAATTTAAGTTATTTGAGATGATATCCGAATCTTGCCAAAAATTGAATCCTGTAACCTATCTACTTATCCGGAATGTGAATGGAGGAGTGCCAGAAGGGATCTGCCCCTTGTACAGTACTGCTACCCTGAAATGGGGATTGAATGCAGTTAGTTAGTTCACAAATTGAATATTGGAACCGCGGAGCATATCTCTCGGGCGGGGGAGAATAGTTTTGGGTGGGGGGATTAACTTCAAAATTAAAGTATAATTTTGGTGTGAGTATCCTAGGTTAGAGTCCTTGGCGTGCCACATGTATTTGTTGATTTCATTGAGTTTAGAAGAAAAGTTGTTGGTGTAATGGCTTAAGGTGCTTATGTTCTGGGTGTGGTGTTCGAATCCCGGGAGGATCATATGATGCCATTAGTTTATTAAATTCTGGTTGTGGTGTCCCGGGAGGACCATATGCTTTCATCAGTTATTAAAGTAAATTTGAGTTTATAATTGATAAGAATGGGGTGTTATTAGATTTATAACTTTTATTTAAATGGGGTGGTACTTATTAGATTTATTACTTCTAATTTTTATTGTTTTGTTAGTATATTCTGGGAGATAGGGGGTGGGATTATGCTAGGAAGGGTAACTTTAAATTTAATGTTTTTAGCTGTAGAACTTTTATTTTATTTGTTTTTTTAGTATATTCCGGGCCCACGACTGCAGCCTGAAAACTAGTAAGGTCATTCATAACAGTCTCCTGCTAGTACGCAACAAGGTTGTCAATAAGTAGTGATTCCGAACGTCAGGTCCTGCCGCTGAGGTGTCCGGGATATAGGGATGAACGGAGAGAGCGACATTTTGTTTATGTAGGCTTAGCTTCGGGGTATTAATTGTTCCACTGGTATCATTTATATTCCTTCGGAAGCAATGTTTGGAGAGTCTTGGCTCCCTCGGTATTAAGATGCGCATAAAGTTTATTCGATCTTTATATAATTTCTGTGTTTTAGGAAGGTCTTTGGCAACTCAAATCTACCCAATATATCGTAGCCTTGTGCATAATTCTTTAACGGTCTTTATAGCGTAATGCATAAATGTGCAGAATTTCTGTGTCTCGTAGGTTCGAGTCCTTGGAGTGCCACATGTACAGTATTTTTAATTAAATTTACTTTAGTAATATCCTTGGAGTGTCCCATGTATTTGTCATTGAGTTGTTGTTGTTCCCTAAGCTGCCTGGCCGAACAGCCCCGAGTCCCTGAGAAAGGCCATGGCCACGATCGGGCTTTCCCACAGAGCTCTCATTGAGTGTAGATTGTGTTGTTGGCGTAAGTGGTTGTGTGAAATGCAGTCTTCTATGATGTGTTTAATGGTATGGGGTGCTGTGTTACATCCCGGGCAGGCGTCGACAACGGAGTCATCCAGTCTCTTCTGATAGCTCAGGAGAGCTGGATGGTGTCCGCATCTCAGCCTGGCCAGGTGGACTCTGTCCTCGCGAGGAGGGGAGGATTCGGAAGGATGGATTTCGGGAGGTCGTGCATGCAGCTGCGTGTTGTCTGTGAGTGAGTGGATGGATCGGTGAGAGATATGAGTATGGATGTGCTTCTGGAAGTTGGTTCGGGGTGGGCAGGGAGGGAGAGAGGACAATAATTGTGTGTGATACCGTGTGCTGGGTGTTGTTTTGATATTTCTTGGTGTCTGTGGGTGTGTTGCCATGTAGTTTAGTGGGTGGTCTTGGTTCGTGGAGGCTGCTGCCAGGAATTGAGTGCCTCTCATGTCCAGATGGTCTTTGACTTTGAGGATTTTGGTTTCTTGATGTAGGTGATCTGTGGGTGCAGTAGCTGTGCAGCCTGTAATGATCTTCAGGGCTTTGTTTTGAATAGTCTGTAAGGTCTTATGATGTGTTTCAGCTAGGTTAGAAGCCCAGGCTGGGCTTGCGTATTCCATCTTGTCATTGAGTTTAGAAGTAAAGTTGGTTGGTGAAAAAATATGAATCCATAGATCCTTCCTAAGGTGAATAAAAGCATCTAATGATTGAATAAACTGAACGCTTCCTTATCCTGAAGGTGGTTATAAACTTAAAAGAATTTCCATCCTGGTGTTTTGGAAATATTTTAAGTTTGTAAGGATTCTGTAAACATTGCTAACGGAGTAAATTTATACAAACCGAACTTGGCAAGGTAAAAGTGAATGGGACAGCTTTGGTTACTGATAGTTTCTTTCGTTAACTCTCCTAAGTTAAGGAAAGGAATTTATGTGCAGTATCCAAGCTTTAACCTAATTTATTTTACCGACGCTGATTTTAATGCACTATTGTTTTTAAAGTTTTTGCTCCATTGGTAAATAAAGAAAAATACGAGATGTGAATTGTATATATACCATCGAAGCCCATTTAACATTTTGATATGCTGTATTGTTCAATGGAAAGGGTTAGGATGAAAATAGAAGTACCTAGTTGTAGTAGTGACTAGTTATAAATAGTAAAATGCTAGGAATAAGTTTGGTAAAAGATCTGATAATGATTGGTTCTATATACTGTAGTCTTTAATGTTTTTTTAATTAGTCTGGCAGCTTAGTTATAAATTTGAAAGTAAAACTTGCAAAAGAAACCAAAACACAAATGACTATATAAAGACTAAGTACTTGTCAAAATTGCAATTAGCAATCAAGTTTGAAATAGTATAAAGCAAGAGCAATTTTGGCGTAAGTGAAACTCAATTCTAGTTTGTGAGACTAATGGCAAATAACTGAAATAAGTTTGCAGTCAATTTTTGTATTTGATCCGGTACTCTCTTCAAGAATATACCGTACTATATATTATAGTTGCAAATGCAGTATCCCTAAGTGAAGTGTTGGTATAGAACTTGTAAATTATAAATTAAATTAAAAGTAAAAGATTTACCTAATAATGTAATGAGTAAATTACCTGAAATAATTAAAAAATACTACGGGAATGGAAGCAAACCTTAATTGTCCATTTATAACTTTAGATCCTTCCTAAGCTGAGTAAAGTGGATTAATGGTCTCTATAAATTTTGAAAAGTAGTTTAATAGGCTGGAAGGCTAAGAATTCTGTAACAAATGTTAGCCTGAAGAAAGTAACTGTTGGTCATTTATATTAAGTCTAGTGAAGTCTAAGAATAGTGGAATCTATATAATTGGGGCTGAAAATGTTACTTTGATGCTCTGAGGAATTTGCCTATAAAATAAGATACCCTGACTGACTCTTCCCAAATGCTAGAAATATTAGCTTTATTACTCTAGTACAGTACCAGTTAAGTAAATTTGTGGGCAGATTATTGTAGATTTCCGTAAAACTCTAATTGGGAATATATATATATGTGATATATAGCTGCATTTAGGGGTGAGGATTGAAAAATAGTTATAAATGTTACGGTATATATAACTTTAAAATACTTTTAATCGGAAGGTTACATTTGTGTTATTTTTGCCTATGGCTCAAACTTGGTTATAGGTTATGAGAAGAGTAGTTATTAATGCAGTACTGCACCTACAGTATACTGTATATGGTAATAAGGATTATCATTTATGGTACTAGGGAAGACTGATGGAGATAGTGATGCCTTGGTCTATAGTACAGTATGAAAGTTAGATTTTAGTTATAGGTATAATCAATAGGCTTTTAGTTCATAGTTTTATAGAATTACTACTACATTAGGTATAATTAATAGGCTTTTAGTTAGTTCATAGTTTTATTGAATGATTAGTACAATTGGTATAGGTTTAGTTCATACATAGTACATTAGTACAATTGGTATAGGTTTTCATACATAGTTTTATAAAATTATTACTACATTTGTAAAGGGCTTATTTGTTATATTTATTTGTCTAACATGGAGCTAAAAAATTTACTAACTCATGGTGATAATCCTTTTGGAATTCAATATAGTTTTCCATATTCTGGCTTTTTGACAAATTTGAACAGTTTAAGAGGGACCTTGGAGTCTAAAGGGCAATGCCTATATCAACCTAACTCACAGTCCCTACCTAAGCTGAATAAAATAGCCATTAGCCAGAATAAAGGAAGCAATTGTATACTGAAAGTTAAAGGTGCAAGTTCTGTTTGTATAGATGATTAAAGTTTACGTTTTTGAGATGCAGTTGTAGAAGATTCATAATTATTCTGATAGTTTTAATATTGAGAACTTGAGACTTCAATAGAAAGAAATTCATAACAAAATATTGCTTGCAAAATACTTTGAAATTAAAGTAATTAAATCTATACTCTGGTATATACTCCATAGTTTGGGTTTCCTGACTCGAGACTGAGCCCGCACAGGGAGTTTAACATTTAAGTATCATTTTTGGAATATTTGAGCATTTGTCCAAAGACTGAAAATTTAAAGTACACTGTAATGAAATTGGGTATTTATGTATATACTCAGGCACATACCCCATAGCTGGGGTTGGGACTTGAGACTAGAGCCCAAATGGAAATTAATTAAATCTTAGGGTTTGTCAAAATACTTTGCATTTAAAGTAATTAATTTGGGAATTTGTATATACTCCGGCACATACCCCATAGGTGGGGTTGGCCAACTTGAGACAGCAGGACAAATTCTATCCATATACTCAGGCCCAATCGCAATTTTCCTAAAAAAATAAAAATTAAGTTTTGTAATTTTTCTATTATGTCTACTCAAAGTTGTCTTTATTAATACTGGATATAGAAGTTATGCATATTTTTCTACAACTGCATAATACAGTAATGAAATCTTGAATGGAATGATGTTTTAGAATGTACATTATTTGGTATATGTTTGAAGACCAATTCAGTATTGATTTATGAAGGCAATGTAATTTCCTCTGAAAATATAAGTCATGGTATATTTAAGAGGAAAATTATATATGGTTTCAAAATGATTAAGTTTTTACCACCATACACTCCTTGCTCAAGAGCTGGGGTATGGCGAGTGTCCTGATGATTGGGGACTTAAACAAATCGATACTTAAAAATATGCTTTAATAAATATACCAAAATTAAAATATATGAAGTAGAAATTATTTTACTCTATATACTTTATTAGATTTTGTCAAGGACTGTCTACTTGACATCACTAAAAGTTTGCACATTCTAAAATTTATTCCGTTGAGATGCTCTTTAGCCATAAATAAGTACATGCTATGGAATCTATTGAACCTATTGGTTAGGTTAGGTTAGGTTAGGTTAGGTAGGGAGAAAAGTAATTACGGGTACAGCATAAGATTTGTATGCAGTGTTTTAATAGAAAATGCCCACTGAAATCTAAGTTAGAGATTAAATATTTATGGAAATGTACTTGTGCATTTTGATATATATTAATGTCTCTTGATTTTTGTTTGGATTTATATTGATATTGCAAAAGAAAATGGACGGCTTACAAATCTGGTTCTGTATTTTAATATATGATAGGCCAACCTTCTTGAAACTTTAAAAGGCTAGAAGAAATGGGCTGAAAGTTTTCTATCCCTATTCCCTGGCTGACTTCCCAAATTATGAAAATCCCATGCTTGATTCCCGTTTATTGATGTTAATGGTAAAGCATATTGGGCAATTATAAGTCTTCTATTATAATTAAGCCAGATATCTTTGCCACTAAGATTAATAATTGGTAATCACTTTGTGAGATTTCTATAACTTGGGAAGAGTTTACCAGGAAGTAGGTGTGGTAATACAGTTTACCAGGAAGTATGTGTGGTAATACAGTTTATTTACTGTAGCCTTTTTAGTTAACCCATTGAGGAATATGAATCACGAAGTTCATTTTGGTTACCTGACTATTATATGCAGCTTAGGAAGACTGTTGAGCAATGAGAGGGGTAATAGTAATGTATTAACCCTTGAGATTGATCTGGTACTTCCTAAGCTGAATATAATTGAATGCTAGCCAATATTCCCAAAGTTTATCCTATTTGAATTGGTTTAGAATTTTGGCCTTTATATATTTACTGCTATAATTACTGAAAGTGATTATCAGCCCCTTGATAAATATGAGTAAGTTAATTCTGGATATTTGATTATTTTATGTTGCTTTGGAATTATTTTGGCATTTATGCTCTTAATTATTCCTTAAGTGTATAGAATTTCTCTTAGTCAGCATGACTTGTTAATTCTGGCTATTGGATGATTTTATTAAGCTTTGGAAGGATCTGGGTCTAATGGAGTTTTATACTTTATTTATTCCTAGAGGTATTCCTGAAATGCATAAAATTTCTCCTTAGCCAGCATGACTTATTCTTTTATGAGAGGGTTAAAGGTTCATGATTCCATTGGTGTACTTCTTTTTGCTTAAGAGTGTACTGTATCATGTAAGCAGCGGTTTGGCTGCATTTATGTAGGTTTAAAACTATATCTTTGGTTTGCATATTTAAATGTTGGTTTATCACCGACTGAAAAAATCTGCCAAAATACCTTCAAGATTTAAAAATAGCTGGTCGACGTAAAGTATTTAAATTGGTAAAAATATATTATTTTACGATGCATATGCCATTTATGAAAATACATAGTTTGTTTGCATGGTAAGTGAAAATATCACTTAACATGCAAAGAAAGTAATATTATTTTCATAAATAACATGCATAATAAAAGCAATAATTTTGTTACCATATACAGATATTTTACTAAGATTTGTTTACGGACTGTTTTTATAAATAATTAAGTTTCTTTGGCCGTTATGTGATAGTTGACCATATTTATATACTGCACACTCATGATATAAATTTAGCTACCTAGAATGAACAGTTTGACGAGCAAAGATCATTATGAACTCTGGATATGGTCAACCATCATTACTGAAAGTGCTAAACCAAAGTTCTTTTAAGTAATGTGGTTGAATGTTCTAGAAGCAAAATGATAAAAGTTCAGAGCTTTCATTATTTGTCTGGTCTTAAGATTGCAAGTAATGTTTCTCTGACAAAGTCTTTGGTTGTGTACGGTTTCATGTGTTCTCAGTGCATTTCAAACTTATAGCCCATGCTTGTCATGAGCTCTATTAACCCTTTTGGTACTGTCTAGCATCAGATGATTTTAATCAGTTTAGAAAGTACCTCTTTCCTAAGCTGACTAAAAAAAATCCGAGGCTAGCCAGAATAATTAGTGACTACTGAAAGGGTTAATTGAGCCAATGACACAACGGCTATGTGAGGTTAGGTTTGAAATGCACAGAGTTGCTGGGCCAAATGTGGATGGTTAATTGCCAGCAAGAATCTAGAGATAGAAAAGTTTGGGTTCCCCCCCCCCCCATAGACTTTTGACTGATTTCCCCCAGAATTTTGCTATCCAGCCTCGGCAAATTTCTGGGGGTGACTGAAATTTTTCAAAGTCCACTGGAATTTCAGTGGTGTAAACTTTGGAACATTTCACAAGTTAGTCTGATCACCATCAGACTGGACTTAAACCAATGACATTTTTTCCTGAGTCCGGACTTTGAAAAAATTTGATGGTTTGGACTTTGGAAAATTTTGCAAGTCCACAGTTCTGATATGTTTGGAGCTCTGACTGGCAACATTTTGCAAAGTGACAAAGCTAACTGAATTCTAAATTCCATTAATTGTTTTACTTTGATTTTATCTGTTTTTTTTTACTTTCCCTTTGACTTCAGAGTCCAGCCATTGGTATGAACTTAAGGTGAACTGTATCCTATTACATGTATTATAATAAAACTAAAGATATGGTATTCAAAACTTACTGTATTTCCAAATATTACATGACTTAATTGTGATAGAATTCCTCAATTCTAAAAGCACCTTTCAATGGACTTTACTTATATTTCACTTAATGTACTTATAGTAACTACTAGTTCCATCACTTACAAACATTAGGCTGGGATTAACAACTAGTCTGCTGTTTTAAATAGATAACATTTATTTGATCACTTTCAATACTTTAGTAATATCACAACAATTATAGATCTTTAAAGCATCGGTGACTGAATGATATACTTTCAATTGATTACTATACAACTCAATCATAACTTTATAAAGCAGCAAAGTCATTGGACATGACAAATTAAAATTTAAAACTTTCAAAGACTGGCAAAATAACTAAGGAAACTGAAGTTACTAAAAGGTTTTACTGTAATTGGTCAGAACCTTAGGCTCTGACCACCTCCCGATCAGTATCACCACCAAAACCAGACTCGCCCCAGCTAGCCACATACACCAATTATAAAAGAGCTAACTGGGAAGCATTCACAAATGAGACGGAACACCCATCACTAACATCAACAATGCTGTACACATACTCAATAAAACTATCCAAAACGCTGACAAGAAACACATTCCAAGAGGTAACAGAAAAAGACACAACCCCAACTTCACACCAGAAATTCAAAACCTCATCAGACAATGCGACATACTGAAACACTCCCCACACACAAGACATCACACAACAAATTCAAGCACTCAACACCCAAACTAACAACAAAATACAAGACCAACACAAACTAAATTGGAATAACTTCCTAGAAACACTTGATCACAAAACACTAAACAGCATCACACCACAATCACAACAACAGACTCTACTCCTTCATGTAAACAACAAGCAAACACCCTCATCAATCACTTTTCACATGTCAGCCACCTAAAACCTCACAAAGACGACCGACGTAAGAGACAATTCCCCACAGACCCTGACTATACACCAATCACATCATCAACAATCTCAAGCACTCACCCGCCTGTGGCCTAGACAACATAAGCAACATACACCTCAGACACCTGGGACCACAAGCACTCACTAACATTTCACACTACACAATACCAGACATTTGGAAGCATGGTATCATCACATTCGCACCGCCCCATCACACTCCTTTGCTCCCCCTCCAAAGTCGTGGAACGCCTAGTATTACAACTAATAACACCTGACCTACCCCTAGCTCCAACACAACATGGCTTTAGGCCACTGCACTCCACAAACACTCTTCTCGCAGACCTTACACAAAAAGCTTTCGACGGCATCAACTCGGCTAGACCACCACACAGATCACTATTAGCCACACTAGACATTAGTAAAGCCTTCGATGCCATCCCCCGCCACAACCTAACAAACAAAATCTACAACACAAAAAGGTGGCTGGAGGCAGATGTGCACACGTATCTTTTGCCGGTCAGTCATCTAAAATCAGAAACTTTCCAAACCGAGTCCCACAAGGATCCATCCTATCGCCCGCACTCTTCAATCTGTACATACACGATATAACTACACCCAATACGCCCCAAATAAACTTCGCCTCCTATGCAGATGACATAACACTCACATGCACACACCATGACCCAAAAAGAGCAACAGATCTCCTTCAACCCTATCTCAACACACTACATGGCTGGTGCACTACAAACAGACTTAATCTAGCCCCAGCCAAATCCACCGCAACCCTTCTCACAAGTTGGACAGAACACTAATACATCCCTCAACTCACCATAAACAACACACCCCTAACACATACACACACACCCAAAATCCTAGGAGTAACATATGATACTCATATGACATTCAAACAGCACACCACAAACATTAAAAAGAAACTGACACCAAGACTTAACGCCCTCAGGTCACTTGCTCACACAAAATTTGGACACAACAAAGAAACTACCACCACAGTATATAAACAATACATAAGATCAGTGTTAGTGAATGCCAGGCTGGATGTATGTGGAATGACAGAGACCAAATGGAAAGGTTCAGATGTGAGAGAGTGGGAGTGTGGAATGGGTGTGTGTGCTGGAGTGAGTGAAGGAACAGCGAGAGAAGGTGCATGTTTGTTTGTAAGTAGCAAATGGAAGGAATGTGTAAGAGAGTATGGGTCTGTGGGTTCAAGGATTGTGTGGGTGAGAATGAAAGTAGGAATACAAACGTGGGTGATTGTATGCGTGTATGCCCCGACAGAGGATATACTTGAAAGAAAGAAAGATGAGTTCTGGATGAATGTGGAGACGTGCCTGGAGAAGTTTGACAAGAACGAAAGAATATTTCTGATTGGGGATATGAATGGTAAGGTGGGTGATAGGAAAGTTGAGGGAGTGGTGGGAGGGTGGGGGGTACCATCAGAGGTGAATGGGAATGGTAGTGCACTTGTGGACGTATGTGTGGGGAGGAGGCTGTGGATAGCCAACACCTTCTTCCGACACAGAATGATCCACAGGTACACGTGGAAACGGATGTTGACGATGAAGGATAAGACAGTGGTGGAACGAAAGTCATTGATTGATTATGTATGTGTGGATGAACGAATGAAGAAATCTGTGATGGATGCTAGGGTGTATAGGGGTATTGGAGGGGGTCTGTCTGATCATTATGTAGTGGTAGCTAAGGTTAGGATACAAAAGAAGTGGTTGAGGAGAGCGGGAGGGAGGCGAGAGGAGGGTGGAATGGTGAGGAGGGTGGAGAGGTTGCAGGAGGAGGAAGTCAGGGAGGAGTACAGGAGAGCAGTGGAAAGACGACTAGGTGGGTTCGACCTGGAAGTTATGGAGGAAGTGGAGGAGATGAGCAAGGTGTTTAAGGATGAGATCTGTGCAGCATGTGAGGAGGTGTGTGGAGTGAGGAGAAGAGGGAGGGGAGTGAAAGGTACAGCATGGTGGACAGAAGAGGTAAGAATAGCTGTGGAAGAAAAGAAGAAAGCATATAGAGAGTGGTTGGGTAGTAGAGGGAATGAAGATTCCGAGAGGCAGAAACGAGCGAGGTACGTGGAGAGTAAGAGGGTGGTGAAGAGAGTAGTGAAGGAAAGTAAGAGAAGAGTAGATGAGGAATTTGGAAGGAATCTGAGTGTAAAATGGAGGGAGAGTAAGAAACTGTTCTGGAAAGAAGTCAAGAAAGTTAGGGAAGGTAGCAAGGGAAACAGTAAGGGTGTGAAAGATAAGAATGGGAGAATGCTAGCCGAGAAGCAAGAGAGAGTCGAAAGATGGAGGGAGTACTTCAGTGAGTTGCTAAATGAAAGGAATGAAGAGCCAGCAAACATAGCTGGATATGGTATGGGAGGGAGAAGAAGAGAAGTAGTGGAGGAGGAGGTGGGGATCAGGAGGTCAGAAGTGTGGGAAGCCATGAAAAGAGTGAAGTTGGGGAAAGCACCAGGAACAGATGGAGTGTGTGGGGAAATGTTGAGGTATGGTGGTGAGATAGTGATAGAATGGGTATGGAAAATGTGCAAACTAGCATGGGAGAAGGGGAGTGCACCCGATGACTGGAAGACTGGCATAATAGTCCCCCTATATAAGGGGAAAGAGGAGTGTGTGGTAACCACCGAGGAATATGTCTTCTAAGCGTAGTAGGGAAGGTATACAGTAGGGTAGTGATTGAGAGAGTGAGAGTGAGAACGGAGAAATGGTTAGGCGACGAGCAGGGAGGTTTTAGGAAGGGAAGAGGATGTGTAGATCAGATTTTTACCCTGAATTGTGTTGTGGAGAAGTATCTGGAGAAGAAACAAAAGGTGTATGTTGCCTTTATGGACTTAGAGAAGGCCTATGACAGAGTGGATAGAGAAGGTTTGTGGAAAGTACTTAGAATATACGGAGTAGAGGGCAAGTTGCTGAAAGCAGTGAAGAGCATGTATGAGGGTGCAAAGGCAGCAGTACGTGTGGAGAGTGAGCAGAGCGAGTTCTTTGACCTGAATGTTGGTTTGAAACAGGGGTGTGTGATGTCCCCGTGGTTGTTTACTGTATATATGGATGGAGTTATGAAAGAAATACTATCAAGAGCAGTGGATGTTGGTGTATCGCTGAAAAGGGAGGGAATTGAGTGGAAGCTACCTATACTGCTGTTTGCGGATGATACAGTTCTGATGAGTGATAATGAATGGGAGTTGCAGGGTCTGGTAAATGAGTTTGGAACAGTGTGCGAAAAACGGAATTTGAAGGTAAATATGGGGAAGAGCAAGGTTATGGTCTTCGAAAGGGGTGAAGTCACAGAGTGTGAGGTGAAGCTGAACGGTCAGGCTATGGAGATCGTCAACTCTTTTAAGTATCTGGGCAGTGTGTTGAGTAAAGATGGGACTATGGATGAAGAGGTGCGGGAGAGGGTACAACAGGGGAAGAGGGTTGTAGGAATGCTAAAAGCAGTAACAAGAAATAGGGTGGTCAGTATGGAAGTGAAGAAGTCCTTGCATGACAGTGTGGTAATCCCGACACTGACTTACGGAAGCGAAGCATGGACGTTGGTTGAGAGACTCGTCTAAGAGTGAGAGCAGTGGAAATGAATTACTTAAGGAGTGCGTGCGGAGTTACATGGAGGGATAGACAGACTAATGAGGAAGTAAGAAGGAGGTGTGGTGTGGAGGTAGATGTGCTGGAATGTGTGAAAAGGAACAACTTGAGATGGTTCGGCCATATGGAACGTATGGAAAGCGAGAGAATGACTAAGAGGGTGTACGAGAGCGAGGTGGAGGGACAGAGGGGGAGAGGTAGACCGAATATGAGGTGGAAGGATGGAGTGAGGAACTACATGAACGAAGGCGGTGCTGGTTGGGGGGAGGGGCGTCGACTGACTGGGGACAGAGGTACATGGGGGCGGTTCGTTCGTGGCCACCCCTTCGGGGATCACGGCGTCAGGCAATAGATAGATAGATAGATAGATAAGATCAGTGATGGAATACGCAAGCCCAGCCTGGGCTTCTAACCTAGCTGAAACACATAAGACCTTACAGACTATTCAAAACAAAGCCCTGAAGATCATTACAGGCTGCACAGCTACTGCACCTACATCAAGAAACCAAAATCCTCAAAGTCAAAGACCATCTGGACATGAGAGGCACTCAATTCCTGGCAGCGGCCTCCACTAAACTACATGGCAACACACCCACAGACACCAAGAAATATCAAAACAACACCCAGCACACGGTATCCCACACAATTATTGTCCTCTCTCCCTCCCTGCCCACCCTGAACCAACTTCCAGAAGCACATCCATACTTGTATCTCTCACTGATCCATCCACTCACTCACAGACAACACGCAGCTGCATGCACGACCTCCCGAAATCCATCCTTCCGAATCCTCCCGAGGACAGAGTCCACCTGGCCAGGCTGAGATGCGGACACCATCCAGCTCTCCTGAGCTATCAGAAGACTCTGGATGACTCCGTTGTCGACGCCTGCCCGGAATGTAACACAGCACCCCATACCATTAAACACATCATAGAAGACTGCATTTCACAAAACCACTTACGCCAACAACACAATCTACACTCAATGAGAGCTCTGTGGGAAAGCCCGATCATGGCCATGGCCTCGGGGCTGTTCGGCCAGGCAGCTTAGTGAACAACAACAACAACAACTGTAATTTCTCTTCTCACAGACCTTACACAAAGAGCTTTTGACGGCATCAACTCGGCTAGACCACCACACAGATCACTATTAGCCACACTAGACATTAGTAAAGCCTTCGATGCCATCCCCAGCCACACTAGACATTAGTAAAGCCTTCGATGCCATCCCCAGCCACAACCTAACAAACAAAATCTTCAACACAAACATGCACAACAACACAAAAAGGTGGCTGGCCAACTTCCTAGCAGGCAGATGTGCACACGTATCTTTTGCCGGTCAGTCTTCTAAAATCAGAAACTTTCCAAACCGAGTCCCACAAGGAGCCGTCCTATCGCCCGCACTCTTCAATCTGTACATGCACGATATAACTACACCCAATACGCCCCAAATAAACTTAGCCTCCTATGCAGATGACATAACACTCACATGCACACACCATGACCCAAAAAGAGCAACAGATCTCCTTCAACCCTATCTCAACACACTACATGGCTGGTGCACTACAAACAGACTTAATCTAGCCCCAGTCAAATCAACCGCAACCCTGCTCACAAGTTGGACAGGAGAACACGAATACATCCCTCAACTCACCATACACAACACACCCCTAACACATACACACACACCCAAAATCCTAGGAGTAACATATGATACTCATATGACATTCAAACAGCACACCACAAACATTAAAAAGAAACTGACACCCAGACTTAACGCCCTCAGGTCACTTGCTCACACAAAATTTGGACACAACAAAGAAACTACCACCACAGTATATAAACAATACATAAGATCAGTGATGGAATACGCAAGCCCAGCCTGGGCTTCTAACCTAGCTGAAACACATCATAAGACCTTAGACTATTCAAAACAGAGCCCTGAAGATCATTACAGGCTGCACAGCTACTGCACCCACAGATCACCTACATCAAGAAACCAAAATCCTCAAAGTCAAAGACCATCTGGACATGAGAGGCACTCCATGACCACCCACTAAACTACATGGCAACACACCCACAGACACCAGGGAAATATCAAAACAGCACACGGTATCACACACAATTATTGTCCTCTCTCCCTCCCTGCCCACCCCGAACCCAACTTATTGGCCTTATTGGGCTATCCTTAGTTGGAATTATGCAAGGCTGGTACATGTCATATTTGTAACAAACTATGTGGTACCAACTCTGTAAATTGCTGACTGAATAATTATTATTATTATTATTAACTTCCAGAAGCACATCCATACTCATATCTCTCACCGATCCATCCACTCACTCACAGACAACACGAAGCTGCATGCACGACCTCCCAAAATCCATCCTTCCGAATCCTCCCTTCCTCGCGAGGACACCATCCAGCTCTATCAGAAGAGACTGGATGACTCCGTTGTCGACGCCTGCCCGGGATGTAACACAGCACCCCATACCATTAAACACATCATAGAAGACTGCATTTCACACAACCACTTATGCCAACAACACAATCTACACTCAATGAGAGCTCTGTGGGAAAGCTCGATCGTGGTCATGGCCTTCCTCAGGGACTCGGGGCTGTTCGGCCAGGCAGCTTAGGGAACAACAACTGTAATTTCTTTGGGTACTGGATATTTTTTACGAATTATTATTATAAACTTTATAATTAACACAAACCTTTAAAACTTCTTGTTATTTCTGTCTAGTAAAATTGACCTGGTATACTTGTTTCTCAATAAACCTTGTAACATTTGGCTTTGCCAAATTATAATGTAAAACTTTGACTACACAAGATAAGACTCAAAGGAACTAATCAAAATTGCTATGGAAATAACTTAATAAAATTCCAAACTTCATGGATACAATGGACAACTGGTTCAAGTGACTGCTTGATGCATATCAATAATCATGGACTTAACATATTCTTGTTGCGTGGCTTAGAGACTGGCATCAGAGTGTACATGTACCAATAATATGATGTCTCTCATATTAAACTGAGTAAAAGTATAACTAAATAAAAGGGAATGTGCCTGAGCATATACTGAATTATACAAATAAAAGAAGTCATCAATTATTTGTACTGAGAAATACAACATAGTAAGGACCTAAGTAATTATGCCATACCTATATTGCTAAGCAATGTTTCATCAATAAATTAAAATTTCAAACTAAGCAAACCAAAACTGGGACAAATGCAAAAGAACTAGTCAAAATTGCTATGTGGAAACAAATAAATTATATACCCTATCATTCATCAGACAAATATTACCATAATCAAAACCAACAGAACTTATCAACATTGTGGAAGCTATGCTTGAGCAACAAAATTAAAGGGAAATCAAGCATCAACAGATATCTAATGACTGGATGCACAAATTATAATGACACCAAACCAATAGACCTAAACTTGCAAAATACACAAACTGAGACGAGACAATATAAGAACAAATCTAAATAACTGCGCATAACAGATAATCAACTCGAAACATTAAAATAAGCAACATCAACGCATTCAATACCAGAGAGCTCCTTTTTATAATCTTCTGATAGCGAGACTATTTTATTCAGCTTAGGAAAGACTTCTCGCAAAAAATAAGGCTTCAATATATCTTAACCACTTTATTCAGCTTAGGAAGGTCCTCTAGCCAAAAATAAGGCTTCAATATATCTCAACCAACTCTTCAACCACTTTATTCAGCTTAGGAAGGACCTCTAGCCAAAAATAAGGCTTCAATAATATCTCAACCAACCCTTTTTATCCACCAATCGTCACAATACAAATCTAGCACACATCGCTGGTACTCAAAGGGTTAACTGACAAAAACAATGTAAAATTATAGCCGAATTACTGTACTGTCAAAATGTGTCAATCATGAAGGGGTTAAGCAAACAATATAAGATATACAACTAAAGCAAACGAATGAAGAAATCTGTGATGGATGATAGGGGTATTGGAGGGGGTCTGTCTGATCATTATGTAGTGGTAGCTAAGGTTAGGATACAAAAGAAGTGGGTGAGGAGAGATGGAGTGTGGAGAGGTTGCAGGAGGAGGAAGTCAGGGAGAAGTGGAAAGACGACTAGGTGGGTTAGACCTGGAAGTTATGGAGGAGATGAGCAAGGTGTTTAAGGATGAGATCTGTGCCGCATGTGAGGAGGTGTGTGGAGGGAGGGGAGTGAAAGGTACAGCATGGTGGACAGAAGAGGTAAGAATAGCTGTGGACGAAAAGAAGAAAGCATATAGAGAGTGGTTGGGTAGTAGAGGGAATGAAGATTCCGAGAGACAGAAACGAGCGAGGTACTTGGAGAGTAAGAGGGTGGTGAAGAGAGTAGTGAAGGAAACTAAGAGAAGAGTAGATGAGGAATTTGGAAGGAATCTGAGTGTAAAATGGAGGGAGAGTAAGAAACTGTTCTGGAAAGAAGTCAAGAAAGTTAGGGAAGGTAGCAAGGGAAACAGTAAGGGTGTGAAAGATAAGAATGGGAGAATGCTAGCCGAGAAGCAAGAGAGAGTCGAAAGATGGAGGGAGTACTTCAGTGAGTTGCTAAATGTAAGGAATGAAGAGCCAGCAAACATAGCTGGATATGGTATGGGAGGGAGAAGAAGAGAAGTAGTGGAGGAGGAGGTGGGGATCAGGAGGTCAGAAGTGTGGGAAGCCATGAAAAGAGTGAAGTTGGGGAAAGCACCAGGAACAGATGGAGTGTGTGGGGAAATGTTGAGGTATGGTGGTGAGATAGTGATAGAATGGGTATGGAAAATGTGCAAACTAGCATGGGAGAAGGGGAGTGCACCCGATGACTGGCATAAAAGTCCCCCTATATAAGGGCAAAGGGGAAAGAGGAGTGTGTGGTAACCACAGAGGAATATGTCTTCTAAGCGTAGTAAGGAAGGTATACAGTAGGGTAGTGATTGAGAGAGTGAGAACGGAGAAATGGATAGGCGATGAGCAGGGAGGTTTTAGGAAGGGAAGAGGATGTGTAGATCAGATTTTTACCCTGAATTGTGTTGTGGAGAAGTATCTGGAGAAGAAAACAAAGGTGTATGTTGCCTTTATGGACTTGGAGAAGGCCTATGACAGAGTGGATAGAGAAGGTTTGTGGAAAGTACTTAGATATACGGAGTAGAGGGCAAGTTGCTGAAAGCAGTGAAGAGCATGTATGAGGGTGCAAAGGCGGCAGTACGTGTGGAGAGTGAGCAGAGCGAGTTCTTTGACCTGAATGTTGGTTTGAAACAGGGGTGTGTGATGTCCCCATGGTTGTTTACTGTATATATGGATGGAGTTATGAAAGAAATACTATCAAGAGCAGTGGATGTTGGTGTATCGCTGAAAAGGGAGGGAATTGAGTGGAAGCTACCTATACTGCTGTTTGCGGATGATACAGTTCTGATGAGTGATAATGAATGGGAGTTGCAGGGTCTGGTAAATGAGTTTGGAACAGTGTGCGAAAAACGGAATTTGAAGGTAAATGCGGGGAAGAGCAAGGTTATGGTCTTCGAAAGGGGTGAAGTCACAGAGTGTGAGGTGAAGCTGAACGGTCAGGCTATGGAGATCGTCAACTCTTTTAAGTATCTGGGCAGTGTGTTGAGTAAAGATGGGACTATGGATGAAGAAGTGCGGGAGAGGGTACAACAGGGGAAGAGGGTTGTAGGAACGCTAAAAGCAGTAACAAGAAATAGGGTGGTCAGTATGGAAGTGAAGAAGTCCTTGCATGACAGTGTGGTAATCCCGACACTGACTTACGGAAGCGAAGCATGGACGTTGGTTGAGAGACTCAGACCAAGAGTGAGAGCAGTGGAAATGAATTACTTAAGGAGTGCGTGCGGAGTTACATGGAGGGATAGACAGACTAATGAGGAAGTAAGAAGGAGGTGTGGTGTGGAGGTAGATGTGCTGGAAAGTGTGAAAAGGAACAACTTGAGATGGTTCGGCCATATGGAACGTATGGAAAGCGAGAGAATGACTAAGAGGGTGTACGAGAGCGAGGTGGAGGGACAGAGGGGGAGAGGTAGACCGAATATGAGGTGGAAGGATGGAGTGAGGAACTACATGAACGAAGGCGGTGCTGGTTGGGGGGAGGGGCGTCGACTGACTGGGGACAGAGGTGCATGGGGGCGGTTCGTTCGTGGCCACCCCTTCGGGGATCACGGCGTCAGGCAATAGATAGATAGATAGATATTCCCATATTCAAAATATGTTACAGGGGGACAATGCCTAGTGAGTTCACTGCTCAATAGGTGGCGTTCTGAGAGTGAGGGTCTGAGTCTGGAGGGTGAGACGGTGAAGCACTTGAGCAAAGCAACCAGCCGCTTCAGAGATGGAGCTGCTTCGAGCCATGATGGATGCTTCACGTCTAACTCCCCAGACTGGAACAAGACCTCACGGGCTTCACCGTGTTGAGCGGTGGAATGTACAGGCTCTCAGCCTATGCCCGAGAGGGAGTATTTGGAATATAGGCCTAGAGGAAAAAAAAAAAAAAAAAAAAAAATGGTCGTTGCCGTGCATTGGGTGAAGACTAGAACACTCCACATTGTGTAGTTATTGTGTGAGGTGAGAATAATTAACGAAACACACTTAGGTTATTGTTTCGGTATGTCGAGTGTGTGTGTGTGTGTGTTGTCATTATGTACACTACGTGGCTAGGCTATCTCGGTCGCCGAACCTTTACTTCCAACTTTCGTCATTTACCGATGCTCATATCTCTGCAAATAAATGGCCTAACCAAATGTTTATGCATACCAGAGGTAGATATGATCGTTGCATGGCGTTGGGTGAAGACTAGAACACTCCACATTGTGTAGTTATTGTGTGAGGTGAGAAATAATAAGACGGCGAGTTATGCGGGAATTCCGAAGTTATGATTTTCGCCATTTACCGATGCTCATATCTCTGCAAATAAATGGCCTAACCAAGTTGGGGATGGATGTAGTTACCGGGTGTACCACTACCGACATACAACATAAATCATCTATAAATACTTATAATAAAATAAATACTTATAAATCTATAATACTAGGTTAGGTTAGGTTGTTTGGTTAGGGTAATGTACTTTTGTATCCAAAGGCAATCAAAATAGACGGGAACATGATGGTGAGCGTCCGCGTAGTGTAAACAAGACGGGCGGTACACCCGGTAACTACATTCTTGCCCCAAGTTGTTATGCATACCAGAGGTAGATATGGTCGTTGCTGTGCGTTGAGTGAAGAGTAGACCATTTTAAAATGTGTAGTTATTGTGTGAGGTGAGAAATTTGATGTTGGGATTTCAGAGCTTCGATCGAAAAATGTCGGCTACTGCTGGGACTCTCTCCTTAACTGGCCTAAATGAATTATTTATTGAGGTAAGAGTTGTTGCAATGGGCAAATCAACCCAATGCACATGTCAAATAACCTTTATAATTAATTTAATTATTATAACATAGCCTTCTATGGAGAAAAAGTGGACTTTGTGGAAATCCCCAGAACACTAAGGTACGTTTAACATGTAAACATATAGGTTCGGTAACGCGGTTTTTGGTAACACGGGAGGTTACCAGAACACATTAGCCACGTTATCGGAGGAGGATTGACTGTACTAGGTAAGGTTAGGGTAAAATTATTGTTCAATGTTTCTTAGTACTGTAAATAGGCATCTGAAAAACAGTTCTCCCCGCTACACAGGATCTTACCCTAGGTTATGTAGAGCAGATTAACCAGACCACTGAGCTCAATACAGAACTCTCATAGGTCTGGATCTTACCCTAGGGAAATAATGTACTAAAGTAAAGTACTTTCAATGCTCCTCAACTTTCCCTTCATAATTGCTGAGGGGCACAGGGCCTTGGGTGGGGCTTTGGTGTCCCGGGCGTTTCCGCACCCTCCTCAGCTCCTCGCCTTTGGGTGGCTTCGGTCACCTTGGCTTTATTAGTGTTAAGCAGGGAGGGTTTTGTAGAGGCGCTCGGTTATGGCCTTGGCCTTGCTCGTGACCTTGGGGCTGTTCAGCCAGACAGCCTGGGGAACAACAACTTTCAATGAGTCATACAATCGAGACATTTCCCGGCACTAGCACAGTAATTGAAGGGTTGTTTTTACATATTTAAATACTGTGCCTTACTTGACGCTTATCACACTTCCTGGGTTAATGTAATATACAGTATAAGGTCAAAATTTGTACAAGCCTATACCGTAATATGGTACTCTGTTTCTTTTCAACTGACGGAAAATTGCCAAGTTCTTAACTAGATTTCTGTTATTTTGAAGATTCTGTAGTGAAATATGGTGCTGATTATATAAACTTGGTGTTAGTGTGATACAGAGACATACCGGGTAGTAGTTTAATAGTTTTCCATCAAGTATCGAGAAGTTTACTGCTAAAGGATTCAATTTACCGTCAGCTGAAATGAAACCGATAATAGTGCTCACCTCGCATCTCACCTTTTTTTGTTGTCCATATCACCAATGTCGGCTGGATTTTTTCTTCTCACTCTGTACAGTACAAGGCCTGGAATGGATCCTAAATTGAGTGGTCAATCCTGTAAGTCCTTGAGTAAACTGGCTTGGGTTGTCCCTCTTACAGTGAATAGGTCCGCTTGAGGCCTTCTGTGTATGGCCACCATCATTAAGGGGAGTAAGGAGTCCGGCACTGGATAGATCGACAGTACTGCGGCCTCAGTCACCTCGCTGCTCTCTTTCAATCTGCAAACAAAAATTATTCTTATAAGTACAAACCCCAAAAATTGAGACTGTATATAAATAACTTGGGATCCTACTGGCATAAGTTTGGGTTAAAGTCAAGCAAACGTTCGTGGCAATATTCACACGTTCTCAGTCACATAAGTTATGCAGCGAATTTGACTGCTTTTTTATCACCTAAATTATCCCATGGCCAGCTGTTATTTGCCCCCTGCTGGCAACACAGTAAACTCTCTGCTGGCAATACAGTAAACCCTCTCTAACTTAAAGACTATTTTTACTCAGAACCCCGCACTTCTTGGAATGGCATTGGCTTCTCAGACAGGTCGCTGTACATCTCGGCAAAATTCTGATTTCCACGAGTACAATTCCAAAGGCCCACGTCGTGTCCTGTCGGACAGGTACCCGCACAACTCGGGAAAAAAAATTGGTATTTTCTGAGGTATCCGGGGTGTCATGCCCAAGTCGTGGACACCCCACACGGCCAGTTTCCATAGCAACCACTCCCCCGGCATGCACCAGCCACCCCGTATCCTCTTACATTTGGAATCCCATTACGCCATCAGACAGTACACTAGGACCATACGGCTGGGAAAGTGTAGTTAACAGAGAAGGGGTGTTGTAGATAGAGGAAGCTGTTGGAATGGCTTTGTTATGTGTGTTGTTAGTATGTATACGTCGTCGAGGTGTCCCCCAACTGGGTGCAAGCATGTGAAACACGCTGGGACGTACTACCACACCCGCTAAATAGTCTGCCTTGGCTGGGATCGAACCCAGGTCAAGCAGATTCACACGTGAGTGTGCTCTTAACTCAACCACCGCGGCTCCCATCTCCCTTTGTTTTCCCTTACTCACCCTCATTGACCGCCCAATCTGCTTCAGCTCTGTTAGTTTAGTTAGCTTAGCCAAGCCTAACTGTTACCGGTACTGTACTACACATCTGTTATCACGTAATCCTAATTGAAAGGGCTAAAAACACTTGAATAGTTTAGCCTAGCCTAACTGTCCTTTGGCATACACTATTGATAGTACCGTTACATTAGTATGTTGGTAAATAAAGCAAAACACTTCTATAGTTTAGCCTAGCCTAACTGTCCTTTGGCATACACTATTGATAGTACCGTTACATTAGTATGTTGGTAAATAAAGCAAAACACTTCTATAGTTTAGCCTAGCCTAACTGTCATTTGGTCGACACTATATACAGTATAGTACCGGTACAAAGGAGTACAAAGGAAAACAAGCAACAACATATATATTGATCCTTTGGAGGCTGCTTGTAGGTACATTAGTTACACAGGGTGTCAAACCATAGCAGAGTCCATTGTTTTTTGTCTTTATTATTGTCTAAAGCTGGAGTCACACAAGCCGTTTTTCAAGCAATTATGGTCTGGCAGCTTCAAATATTACACTTTATCAGAATTCAGCAGCCTAACATACTCTACCTTCAGTCTAGTTACCGATACCAGTGCAATAAAGTCCCTAAATTTAACAAGAAAAAACTTGCTCATGGAAAATTGACGGAAAAAATGCTCGTGTGACAACAACTTAAGAATAACTAAAATTATGGTTTATAATTCAAATAATGTCTTTGGAAGTGATAACATGGCCAAAACAAGGCTATTTCATGCTAATTTTCCTGTGTTCCTTCTCACATTCATTCACCCAGAAGGCCCGGGTTCGCGCCCACGCTCGGCGCATTAAAGAATTTTCACAAGCACTGAGTCGTTACCATCCCTCATG
Source organism: Paralithodes platypus (assembly GCA_032716605.1). NCBI lineage: Eukaryota > Metazoa > Arthropoda > Malacostraca > Decapoda > Lithodidae > Paralithodes > Paralithodes platypus. Next base: position 43,714,434 of record CM064528.1, read on the forward strand.
AGCAAAGGGATGGGGTAGTAGTACAGGACCCCAATGGAAATACGCCTAATCGGCCTTATTGAGCTATCCTTAGCTAGCTTAGCATGTGCTAGCTTTAAGAACTATTATTATTATTATTATTATTAAGTCTTCAAACAAAACTGCTCCCTTTTGACACATACATACTGTACATATAGGATATACCGGTACAAGACCGAGTGTTCCACATATACGTGCAGTTTCAGTCTCTTGTTCTAATGGCGGCGTTCCAGGCAACCCTGTTAAGGGCTGCTTCACTTGTCAAGTTCTTGGATTTGAGATCGGCGCGTATAGTCCGATCCCAGGTCTTCCTCGGTCCACCCCTTGGTGCAGCTCCCTCCACAATCACAGACCTGCATTTTTTCACCCAATTTTGTTCATCCATTCTCTCCACAGTGTAAAGTCAGTGAAAATAGGCTAGCCTAAACAGACCTCAGATGCGGAAATACCCTGAGCCGACCAGGCCAAGTGGGATATCTCTATTGGTCTAACTGGTAAAGTGTCTGCCTCACACCCAAGGGTCGAGAGTTCGTGCCCCCACCAGGGCTTGATATTTTTGTGAGGCTATTTCCGCATTTAACGAAGTTTAGGTGTGGTAATTGGTAAAATTGTTCAGATGGTTGAGAGTAAGATCGGAGCTCCATAAATCCTCTTTCGGGTATGGTGTAAAATCCTATTCCTACAACATGTTCATACCATCCCAGTCTACTTGTATCGGTTGTGGCCTTGGCCTTGCTCGGGGACTTGGGGCTGTTTGGCCAGGCAGCTTGGGGAACAACAACAACAACACCAACAACTTGTATGCATCACCTCGCTAATACTCTTTATACCTACACCTTACATTAGGGTACTGGTAAATAAAGCACAACATAATTAATGTAATGTTGACCAAGCAGTTTGAGGATGGATGTAGTGTCCAGGCGTACCGTCGTCATGTTTACCGGTCGATCACCGTGGTTAAGTTCGCGTCTATTTTGACGGCGATTTTTTCTGTTATTTACCCCCTGCTGGCAATATATGGGGGGGGGTTGCATATTACTGTATCCAAAGGCAGTCAAAATAGACGGGAACATGATGGCAAGAGACAAGCGTCCACCGCCGCTCCACGTAGTGTAAACAAGGCTGGCGGTACGCCCGAACTCTACATTCTACCCGCGGTTTGTTTAAGTGAATTATGGTAAATAGCAGGGTGTTAACACCTAAAGAGCGGCCTAGGCGGTAAATAATATGTAGCCACCAGCAGGGTGTTTTTACCCAAAATAGGGCTGTTTACGTGATCATTATCATACCTAAATAAGACCCAAAGCGTAAAACAAGTATCTATCCCTGAAAGGGCATAAACAGAGCTTTCCAATGACACCACAACGATCCTTGTATGACCGCTAGTTTTCTTGCAACAACCGCGCAACACGAGTGCAAAAACCATGTAATTTGGTACTTTCCCCCTACATTTCACTATGTAGCGAGTGTGAGAGGGTGGAGGAGGGTGGGATTCATGTCAGTTGGTCCGCCGCGGTGGTCTGGAGCAGTCATACGCTCGCTACTCTCCTGCCACCACTTGTCTCTCTCTCTCAGCAACATTACGCGCTGAAATTGCCACACGACTTATGGTGTGAGCCGCCACATAGTCCAAATTTCTTTCACTCGACATATGATGCGCGCCGCCAATAAAGGGTTAAACCACAGCAATATTGTTGATCATGAAAAGGAATGGCAAGAATGTAGTTACCGGGTGTACCGCCCGTCTTGTTTACACTACGCGGACACTCACCATCATGTTCCCGTCTATTTTGACTGCCTTTGGATACAAAAATACATTACCCTAACCAAACAACCTAAACTAACCTAACCTAGTATTATAGATTTATAAGTATATATTTTATTATAAGTATTTATAGATGATTTATGTTGTATGTCGGTAGTGGTACACCCGGTAACTACATCCATCCCAAAGGAATTCATATTTTTTCACCAACCAACTTTACTTCCAAACTCAATTAATGAAATTAACAAATACATCTGGCACTCCAAGGACTTGAGCCTAGGATACCCACACCGAAATTCCGTACATTTATGCATTACGCTATCAAGACAGAAAATTAATTTAAATTACCGTATCAAGAAATACCATTGTTTTAGCCATTTGCTGTTTGGTAGCGACCACCGTCCGTGGGATACAATACAGTAAACCCTCTCTACCTTGGACCTCGAGGTCGGAAACCCTGAAGTGGTACATCAGGAGCCACCAAGAACCGAAAGTAAGAGGAGTGATAGGGAAAGAGACAGAGAGACAAGTACGAAGTCAAAGCAAGGAGACGGAGCGAGAGATAATGCAGGGAGCAGGGGACCGGAGAGAGAGCCAGGATGTGGTGGAGAGGGTGGAACAGAGGGAGAGAGAGGGGGGAGGAGAATAGAATTAGTGGGGGAGGTGGAACTGGGTCAGGGAAGGGATGGAGGAGGAGGAGGTGAACCTGGTAGGAGGCAGAGAGGGAAGAGAAACAAGGAGGTGGATTCAAATATACTGTGCTACTACACTAATATAGATGGAATAAACAGTAAAAAGGTAGAGTTAGATAATATATTAAGAAAAGATCAACCACAGATAGTCTGTTTGACAGAGACAAAGCTGACCCAGGACTTTGACAGCAACATAGTGTTTAGTGAAGGATATAATATATGGAGAAATGATAGAAAGGGTAAAAGGGGAGGTGGAGTGGCAGTATTAGTTAAGAACCCTATGACAGCAAAGCACGTGGAGTTAAATAATGACAAGGCAGAAATAATGGCAGTTGAACTCAATGATATAGAAGGAAAAAAAGCTAGACATAGCAGTAGCTTACATGCCACCAAAGACCAGAGCATGGAGGGAGTTGGAGTTTGAGGAGATGGTAGAGGATATGATTCAGTCGTTGAGAAGATTGCTTTTAAGGAAGAATCGATTGATCTTGGTAGGAGATTTCAACTGTAGTGAGGTTGATTGGGAATCGGGAGATGCAGGGCCAAATCAGAGATCTTGGGGAAGTCGGCTAGTGGAGTTGGTTACGGAAAATGTACTTACACAACATGTGAAGGAAAATACAAGAATGAGGGGTAATAACGAACCTTCTAAACTCGATCTGATTTTTACAAAAGATCCTCACGAAATTAGTGATATAAACTATCTATGTCCTGTAGGTAAAAGTGATCACCTATTACTAAAATGGAAGTTGACCTCGAGTAATGCCAATAGATTAGACAATAGCTACATAAATGACAGATTAAATTATAGTAAAGCTGATTATGTATCCTTGAAAAGATATTTAGAGGGAGTAGATTGGGATCTTATTTTGAAGGAACGTACAAGGTAAATATAGTAGATTCCTCGAAATTTATAGAGTAGGAACCAATATGTTTGTCCCAAGATATAAAACTGGAAATTTTACTAAGCAGAAAGATTGGTTTAATTTGAAATGCAAAAGAGCTTTGGGTAGGCGTGATGCAGCTTGGGCTAGATTAAGAAGAAGGAACACTGAGAGTAATCGGAATAAATATAAACAAGAGAGGAATAGATATGTTAACATAATTAGGCAAGTTAAAATGAACTATGAGAAGAACATAGTAAATAAATGTGAAAGTGACCCTAGATTATTTTATAAATATATAAACAGTAAGTTGAAGGTAAAGAAACAAATTACTAAATTAAGAGTTGATGCTAGGACGTATGAAAATGTATCGGACATGTGTGAGGTAATGAATAACAAATTGGGGTCAGTTTTTACTAGAGAGGAAGGTTTTGACGAACCACAGGCGGGAGTACTGGAGAGTGGTCTTAGTAAGATTGAAATAACTAGAGATGAGCTGTTATCTGCGATGAGAGGACTTGAAGTAAGGAAAGCTATGGGACCGGATGAAGTGTCTGCCTGGGTTTTAAAGGAGTGTGCAGAGCAATTAGTGGAGCCAGTGAGGGACATAATTCAAGCTTCCTTAGATAAAGGACAGGTTCCTGTTGAATGGAAAAGAGCTAATATCATTCCGATATACAAGAATGGAAACCCTGAGGACCCTCTAAACTATAGACCAGTTTCACTTACTAGTATTGTATGCAAGATTTGTGAAAAGCTAATTAGGAAGAGATGGATGAAAATGTTGGAGAGAAAGAAAATAATAACCCCAAAGCAATTTGGATTCAGAGAAGGGACATCTTGTGTTACCAGTTTGCTATGTTATTACAGTAGGGTGATAGATGTACTCCAAGAAAGAGGCGGATGGGTGGACTGCGTCTACTTAGACCTTTCCAAAGCATTCGATAAGGTACCACATAAGAGATTGTTATCTAAGCTTGAGACGCTAGGATGTGTCAGGGGGAGTTTGCTGAAATGGATGGAGAGCTATTTAACAGATAGGGAAATGAGGACCAACATTAGAGGAACTTACTCATCGTGGCGGAAAGTTGAGAGTGGTGTGCCGCAGGGATCTGTGTTGGCACCTCTCATGTTCCTTATGTACGTGAATGACCTGCCGATAGGCATAAACTCTTACATGTCAATGTTTGCAGATGACGTAAAAATTATGAGACAAATAACAAATAAAAGTAGTTGTGAGGAGCTGCAAGGGGATTTAGATAAAATATACGAATGGAGCACCAAGTGGAAAATGAAATTTAATATAAGTAAATGTCATGTGTTAAATATGGGAAGAAGTGTGAATAGACCAAATTGGGAGTACAGGATGGGAGATAATAAAATTAGCAAGGCCGAAAAAGAAAAAGATTTAGGGTTGATTATACAAGATAATTTGTCGCCAGAGAAACATATTAACAAGCTCTTTAGCGGAATGTATGCAATGGCCGGGAATATGAAAGTTGCTCTGAACTATTTGGATGAGACCATGGTAGCGAAAATTATGAAGAGTATGATTAGACCAAGATTGGAGTATGCAGCAGTGGTGTGGTCCCCGCATCTAAAGAAGCATATTCACAAGTTAGAAAGAATCCAGAGAGCAGTCACTAGATTGGTTCCAAGTCTCAGAGAACTGCCATATGAAGGGAGGCTAGACAAATTAAATCTACCGAGTCTAAAAGAGAGGAGAGAGAGGGGAGACATGATAATGATGTACAAATGTACCCGGGGGCTGGAGAGGCTGGATAGGGAGGATATATTAATTATGGATACAGGAATAACTAGAGGCCACAGCTACAAAGTAAAAAGACCTACCTGCAAGAACGATATCAGGAAGTTTAGCTTCCCCTATAGATGTATTGACAAATGGAATGGGCTGGAGGAGGAGGTGGTAGGGGCAAGGAACATCCATATTTTCAAGAAAAAATTGGATAAAAAGTAGACTGAGAGACGGGACAACACGAGCTTAGCTCAACTCCTGTAAACTACAATTAGGTAAATACTAGCTGGATTGACATCGGCCGGTCGGACAAGTCCTCCCATTTGCCGGACTTTTCAGAGATTTTTCCGACACTCTCTAACAGTGTCGGACGACGTTCTCAGTTTTTGGAAAACTAAGGGCAAATAATGTCTGTCATAACCGTAAAATTCCGTCGTCTGATATCTCATATTTTTCTGAGATTTACCCGACAGTCTCGAACAGTGTCGGACGACGCGCTCACTTTCCCGGAAAACTAAGGGTAAATGTCCATCAAAACCAGGAGACGCCATTTTGATTCCGAGCTAACGGGACCCACGTCACCCGCCTGGTACGCACTTGACTCGGTGCATTACAGTACTGTACCTTATTAATGTATATACTGTACAGTAGTGTGTAATTATACTGTAGGGTACAGATTCTACAGAATGTATAAAATCTAGCGTAGTCTCGTTTTCAATGTTGACGCGGACTTACCTCTTTACCCTCTGTTCCCGGAAGGGCTCTTGAACGCCCATAAAAAAGCATACCAGAGCTGCCCGGAAGGGCTCTTTAACGCCCAGTGATTGAAAGCCTGTGAGCTTGGTGTGCGAGGCGTCGGTCCGACGCATGTAAACAACAGCCGGCTGGACCGACGCCCCGCATCTCCGGCCACAAGAAGGAGAGCGTTGCTTGTTCGTGTGTGCCTGTATGTTGTTGTTAAGTATCGAAAAGTAGTGTAAAGTGGATGTTGTTGCCATAGTTATCTCCAATGAAATCATCATCACAACTGAACCAGGTGACTTAGAGAGCTCTACTTAACGCCATTCTACAGGTAAATAACACAGCTACGCTTGGGGATGCGCAGGAATGCGGAAGCAGTCAGAATAACAAAGATACGGTAGCCTAGCCTAGACGTTTTTCGGCCTAAACACCCAGGTTTCGGGGAATATATATATAATACATAGCCGGGGCTGGAGGGTTAAAGTCGGAATTTGTCTGTAGTCTTTGTTCTCATAGTTGACTCGGATCTCCCCTCGTGAGGTCGGGTTTTGGGTAGAATGTAGAATTCGGGAGTACCGCCAGCCTTGTTTACACTACACGGAGCTGCAGCGGACGCTTGCCATCATGTTCCCGTCTATTTTGACTGCCTTTGGATACAATAATATTGTCCCCTCACCCGCCCCCCCCCCATAACATATTCTCATCATATATATTGCCAGCAGGGGGTAAATATCCGAAAAAATCTTCGTCAAAATAGACGCGAACTTAACCACGGCGATCGACGTATGTAAACATGACGGCGGCGGCGGACGCTTGCGATCATATTCCCGTCTATTTTGAATGCCATTGGATACAATAATATGTTGAGGGGGGGCTTTGCCCCCCTCACCCCCCATGACATATTGTCATCGTATATATTGCCAGCAGGGGCCAAATAACCGAAAAAAATCGCTGTCAAAATAGACGCGAACTTCGCGAAGTTAACCGCGACGATCGCCCTATGAAAACATGACGACCGTACGCCCGGGTGCAGGGGGCAAATAAACAGCTGGCCGTGGGAGAAAACATACGACGTATGAAATCAAGGCGACGCGTACGCCCGCTAAAACCATGCTTACCGGGGAGGGGGGTCCACCAAACCCCTCAATCCTCATACCCCCGTGACCTATTGAAATCATATCTATTTAATAATCTCCCTGGCCTAACAGCTTAGCCGTGAGATCGATGATAGGTTGACCTCATGGATGACATGGGGGATCTGCCGGATGAGGGCCAATCGGCGATCTGCAGACCCCCCCCTTTTCTGACCGCTAACCGTTTTCTTTGGTGAAGTCGGTCCCCATGGTATTAGTGAGCTGGGCCTATAATTAGGCCTTGTAATTAGTGTTGGATGTGAGAGGGATCTGCTTCATGTGGGCTAATCAGCTTTCTGCAGACTCCCATTTTCTTACGTTCTTACCACCTCTGCTCTCCTCTATACACTCTTCAGAAAAATAGGAAAAGTAGAATGTAGATACGAGGTGCCGTTGCAAAGGCTTATCCCTCAATACCTTAATCACACCCCCCATGACTTATTGTAGTATCCGGGCATACGGTCGTCATGTTTAAACTTAGCTTGTGGTAACGTCCCCGTCTATTTTTACTTATTTTTTGTTATTTGTCCCCTGCTGGCAATATATATGATGATGACAATAAGTCATGGAGAGGGACTTTGCCCCCCACAACCTATTATTGTATCCCACGACAGTCAAAAGGGACGGGAACATGATCGCCAGTGTTTGTAGTAGTGTACACAAGGCCCAGGGTGGTACACCATAATACTACAACCTTACCAATACATATTATATCCCACGGCAGTCATAAGAGACGGGAACATTATCACCAGTGTTTGTAGTAGTGTACACAAGGCACAGGGTGGTACACCATAATACTACATCCTTACCAATACTTATTATATCCCACGGCAGTCATAAGAGACGGGAACATGATCGCCAGTGTTTGTAGTAGTGTACATAAGGCCCAGGGTGGTACACCATAATACTACATCCTTACCAATACATATTACGGGATGGATGTAGATGTAGTGATCGGGCGTACGTTCCCGTCTATTTCGACGCTATATTTCTGCTATTTGTCCCCTGTCATTACTACATGAATACTAGGTTAGGTTAGGTTAGGTTGTTTGGTTAGGCTAGGCCTAATGTATTTTTATATCCAAAGGCAGTCAAAATAGACTGATGGGATACATGATGGGAAAGGTCTGACGCCACTGCGCGTAGTGTAAACAAGGCTGGCAGTACGTCCGCACTTAACATTCTTGCCCATATTACCAGCAACGGCAAATACAAATGGCAATGAGATAAATTCGCGCATCCCCCCCCCCCCAAAAAAAATCAAATGTAGCCTAGCCTAGCTGCAAACGTACGACTTATGTTAACAAAATAAAACCATGGTAAATAAGGTTGCTGTAGGCTAGTAATGTTGAACGCTGCCGCAATATATGTGGCCTAGGCTAATGATGACAATAATCATGGGGAACCCGCAACCTAATATTGTATCCCAAGGCAGTCAAAATAGACGAGACATGTGATCACAAACATGCGATAAAGGAATTACTAGCCTAGCCTACATTACAAAAATATCTTCTTTCTGAACCACTATGAACTAGGCCTCTTACCCACAATTTATTTATCGCAATATATTTCACCCATCCTTCACATATAATACATTTTATCCTCCAAGGTTAACACATATATTAACTAACTTTGGTCTATAATATATGTAACTACAATATTACAATAATACATCCGCGAAAATGGCAAAAATAAAAAGTCCTCTACATACCTCCTAGGCATTATGTTTACCTAGCTAATTTACCATAATTATTATGTTACAGTACATATTGCATCATGCAGTCTATCTACAATGTCTAATAAAGCTATAAAACAAGCTAAGAATGACTAGTGAAGCTCTAAAACGAGCTAAAATTACTCAAAATAAAGCATAAACAAACTCACCTGTCTTTCAATGGCGCCGGGCAAAGAAGGAAGAATCAGGGTTGCCAACTTTAAGCACCAGTTTCCGCAAGTCGCTAGATATTATCATTCCATTATTTTGTATATACTGTATAATCGATCATTAGAGTTCGAATGTTGCTTGAAAATTTACAAAACACATATATTAGATATGCTATCAGGATTATGGTAAATGTTCGCTAGATATAAGAACATAAGAACATAAGAAAATGAGTCTGCAGAAAGCCGATTGGCCTAAGCAAGGCAGATCCCTGTCCCACACAACCCCAATTATAGGCTCAATACTCTAATACCCTGAGGATCATCTTACCAAAACGGTTAGAGATTAACGCAGGATTACGGGGGTCTGCAGAGCGCTGATTGGCCCAACCCTGCTGATCCCCCTTCACACCCAACCCTTCTCGTCCATATGCTTATCCAATTTTATCTTAAAGCTCCCTATCGTTTTTAATCCCACTATATAAATAAACATAGACAATGTTGACCCAATTTTTAGGCCCAATAGGCCTATTTTAAAGCGGCGGATCCCCAGATCGACAGTGGTGATTGTCACCTAAACATCTACAAAACAAAACAAAACAAATAGCAAACATATAAAATTTGAGATTGACAATACTGCCCGGCTCAACAATCTCTGACGCCGAACTTTGGCGGGAAATTCAAAACTAATTACCGTACATAAAAGTTGATAGTCGGTTTATTTTCAGCTGAGGGTAAATTGGCATGTCCTCATCGTGATTAATCGGCTATTACGAGGATTTTGAAGCGAAATATGTTGCTAATGGTGAAAACTTGGCATTTATATGAGACTGAGACATAGGCTGTTAACTCTGTAGATAGGTGGAATATATATATATATATATATATATATATATATATATATATATATATATCCGGTAGCTTAATTGAGTACTTTATCCTTATCAACTGAATAAAGGTGGTTTGTAAATGAGGATATGATGTGGACTAGCCTTAATTAGACAAGTTTGCCATATATATGTCCTAGGGAATTCTACTTGGTGCCATTCGATTTTTCTCGACGAGCAGCTTCTATACATGGTCGTAGATTGCATTTTCGACCAGAATTGATTTTGGTTTTTTTCCAAAATCCCTGGCTTTAAGCCCAGGAAATTTGTTGCACTTGGCAGGCGACTTTCGAATTTCGAGTTTTCATGGGTAGGCTATATATGGATTTGTCTAGTCATTACAATTCCAACGGCATATGAATTTTTTAATTTTGACCCAATTTTTAGGCCCAATAGGCCTATTTTAAAGTTTAAAAACTCCATAGATGAGTTATCTAGGCCTATGTATGGATTTTGTTCAAATGTTAACCATAAGTTCACTTTGACACGCTGAATCGAATGGCGCAAACAGAATTGAAATCGGACAATTAGTTTAGGATTTTGTATTTGACTTGGCCTCTCAGAAGGGCCCAAATGACCAGTTTTTGGCCCAAGTCAAATTCGAAATCCTAAACTAATAAAGGCCGGTTCACACGGACAAGTTTTTTCCACCGTCCCTTGGGACACCCGCCGGGGTGTCATATTTCACTGGGGAATTCAGGAAACCAACTGGTTGGTTTTTTGGACATTCACAGCCCTCTGTTCACTGCGTATATATCCGATACAATGACTTGGCCGCCTTTTTGGCCACCTTTCGTACCACACGAAAAACAAAAGACGTTGATTAATGCGTGTTTGTTTACATTCATACCATTCCACTTCAAGAAACAAAAAAATTTCACGGGGGGTGACCAGTAGCGACATTGGTAGAGCGCTCGGTTTCTAACCGGGAGGACCGAGTTCGATTCTCGGCTGGCGGAGATCGTTTGGGCAATCTCTTCACACCCCTTGCCTCTGTTTCGCCCGACAGTAAAATAGGTTACGCGGCAGGGTGAAAAGGGGTCTTCGGATCCTTCGGACCTTCAACCCATAAAAAAAAAAAAAATCCACGACTTTAAAGGCAGTCCTAACAAAACTGTCCTCACTAGGGTTTATTAGGGACGCTCAGTTGCTACCTTCCCGCCAACACATCAACAACAACAACAACAAAAACTATATATTAAGCAGGTCATATACGAAGAAGATATATGATACTATTCTGCGATGATAAGAAGAAAGAAGAGGTAAAGATAATAATTACAGAAATATGAAAAGAAGGATACAAGTCGGTCAACTCATTCACTTGATAACAAAACAAATAGGGAGGCAATCTCACTAACCTAACATCAAACAGTCGTGTATACCACTATATCCCAAGCACCAACAGACGCATTAGGTTTATCTTAAGTTTATTCTTAAGTATGTCTGCCATAACAAAACGCATACAATCTTGTGAGTTGGTACAATATCCATTGTTAATATTTTACTATAGCTTGCCATCGTCGGTTTTCTTTTAATTGCTCCCATCATTGATTGTATAGCCTGGGCCTACCATTCGCGACGACTTTGCTTTTTGTTCTTGTCTGATTATAATATTTTGTTAGATTAACCTAACTTAACTAACCTAATATAATTATATATAACAAAAATAACAAAATAAAAATATAAAATACTTCGGATCCGAGGAGGATCGAACGCTTGTTTTCCTGTTCACGAGATCTAGCCCGTACTGACTGAGCTACGAACGATATGTCAAGTATGGTGTGAAGGCTATCTTTAAACACGGTTGGGCTGCGGGAGTGACCATTAAAGGCGGCGTGGGGTGGAACAACTAGAGCTACCTCGTGTATTTATCTCACCCCTGCTCATTATAACCATCACCCTGCACCCCTGAGCCCCTCTACACACATGAGTGGTCCAAATATGCACTCATATCACTATGTAAATTGATATATGTGCTTTCTGCTTGGCAATTCTCCGTCCACAATCCCTGCCTTTGACTTGGCTCTCCCGTGTGAACACTTTGAGTTTCGGCGGGAATTTTACAGCAACTCTCCCCCGTCCTGGAAGGATATTGGAAACAAATACTGTCCGTGTGAACCGGCCTAAATGCATGTCTGCCTGCCGATATCGGAACCTCTCCGGGTGGTCGGGGGCCAGGGGAGTGCTGGAGGGACCTTGGTGACCCTGGTCTCTGGGTCTTCTGGATGACCTAGATGTGTGAATTTGTATTTTGTTTTTATGTGTTCATTGTTTTCTGTTGTGTTGCCTTATTCCTGCTCTGTCTTGAATCACATTTTTGGTGCCCTAAACATAGTAGCTTCTGAATTTTCCTTCAAGTATTGAGAAATCAACTACTGAGTTTAAATTTTCCGTATGCTGAAAAAGAAATCGATTATAAACTTAAAAATATAGGTCAGCATACAGTAATAAACTTTAAAGTTCAGTTTATCAAACTTTATTCCTTTCACTTTAATCAAAAGTCTAGGAACACCGTTTATCTCCAACATACAAAATATTCACTAAAATATACAATACAATTTCATAAATATCACTCCGTCTGAAATAATCTGATACAATAATAATAATGTATATGGTAGTATCCTTTTCCATATTTAGTTTTTCATTAAAGGAAGGGATGCAAAAACTGATGCAATCCTAATTTGATACTTTAAAAAATAATAATAATAATAATTTCTGAACACACATTGTGAAGTTAACACTGGACAGACTGTACAACCACTTTTGACACCAATTTATGAAACGTTATCAATATAGCACTCCTCCTTAACCCCTACAGGATACCAGCACACGTTTCCAGGTGGCGACCTGTTATTTAACCCCTTCAATACCCAAATTGACTAATTGGCCACTTGCGAGTTTCAGGCTATAAGAAAGTTGGAGCAGTGAACATCGATATTAACCTATAAACGGCGAGCAGGGGTTATTGAACTCGATGCCCATGGGCGAGCATATAGGCTCCATTCAGGCCTATAATCGTAATTTTACGATAAATATCGTTATTACTTATTCATATGAGCCTATTTTACCTTCACTATGAAGATAGTAACCTGTAACAACAATAAAACAAGTGAAAATATAATTTTTCTGGTCAAAATTGCAAATATACATGGACCAGCCCATTCATGAATTATGGAGCAATTTGAGGCAACCCCTCCCTCCACGAGGCCTCAAGCCACACTGAGCCTACTCATACACTCTCTCGGTTATGTAACACACCCGCTAGGCACGTAAGCAAATCCTCCACAGTTTGCTAATGTTAGCACAAAAATATACCAACGAATTAGGGAATAACAGGGAAAATAGGTGATAATTGAAGGGGGAGGGGAAAGGGAGGAAGGAGGGGATGTGGAGGAGTGATATGAGGTATAGGGAAAAAAAAAAAAAAAATTAGTGCTACTGGGGCCGGTTTTTTTAGGCCTCCCTCTTAAGAGCTTTGCCGCCCTCGCCCAGTAAAACTTTTTATGAACTTTCTCGCCGTTGCCGGGTTAAAGAGAAATGCAATAATAATGTGGGTTTCTGATGGATAAATAGTATGATCAATTTGGTTTTATGTATTAATAAATTTATCATGACCGTATTTTAGCTGATAATTCTGCTAAATATTGATGGCCACAGCCCCAGTTTCCTTATAGACCAAAGCTCGCAAGTGGTCAATTCCTTGAACGTCACGATAGTGCGTTGTTATGTGTGTGATTAGTTTGCTTGGGAAACAGATTAATTTGCTTATGTAGTAATGTACATCCTATGATGTGGTGGATGTTGGTCTTTTATTTCATAAATTTTATTTTAGTAAGCGTTATTTCCAAATAGCGATTTTGATAAGTTATTTTACCTTTATCTTGTATCGTCCCAGTTTTGGTGTTTTTAGTTTGCAAATTTTACATTTTAATTGATAAGTAAAACAATATCTCATTACGCCGCAACCTTGTTCCACAAACTAACTCCTTTCTATATAGTTCAAGAGCAGAGAGCTAGACCGGCCAATGACAAGCTTCAATGCAAGAAAGCACTTCTTCCACAGATCTCATTATTTTTACATAGCGATTTTGATAAGTGCTTTTGTCTTTATATTGTGTCGTCCCTGTTTTGGTTCGTTTGTTTTGCAAGTTTTACATTATAATCTATGTTACTGTATATTAGGGCCTTGGGTTTGGGATATATGCTTATTTTCGCAGACGTACTGAATTGGCAATATTGGCACTAAGAGAATAGGCTATTTCCAGTTCATTTATTCAGTATCTCAACATAGCCATTTTATGACATTAGCCCTTCTTGTTCTCAGCCCTAGAGTTGAAACAAAAAGTTTATGTTACATATTAGGGCAGACCTTGATGGTGTAATGGTTAGAGTGTTTAAAATCTGTATGTGGTAACCCAGGTTCAAATCCTGGTGGATCACATGCTTGCTTTCATTAATTTCATTGGGAGGCGTTTGGTGTTGGAGTGAAATTAATAAAAATAGAAAACAATATAATGTTTTAAAATTATTATTACTGGCTAATGTAAAATTCAATATATAACCTGTTACGAATTTATCCTCATCTTTTTCCATATTGCCAAAACTTTGTTAATATTACAAGAATCTCTTGAGTATATGGGTGAAGATAAATTAGATAATAAATAAGTTACACATGTAAATTTAAATCAGAGTTGCTCACTTGATTTTTGCCATGTCAAATTGATCTTAATCGGCTAAGTAATATCTAAATATCACAAACTGCCTAGAAACAACTGCTCTTTTTTTTCCTATAAAATTATGTTCATACCCTGTTGTCACTTTCAAACTGCTAACTAATTTTTGTTTAGATACATACGGTACCACAGTGTATTCAGCTTTAATAATTGAAGCCAAATGATAATGAGATCATTATTTACTGCAAAAAAAAATATTGTTTTTAAAGATTTGAGAGGTTTTGCAACACTGAAGGTTTATAATAAACTCTTTCAATGTTGGTAGAATTTGACAGGTCTAAAAATTCTGACTCTCTTTTGCCTTTATAGTGTGTCGTCCCTGTTTTGGTTTGTTTACTTTGCAAGTTTAACATTTTAATATGATGTACAGTCGCGTTAATAAGTGATGTCTCGGCACCAAGTATGTTTTGATCAATAATTGGTATCGGCAATATCTAAGCTTCATTTCTTCATATCGAGTGAAATATACAAACACGTTCCTACACTTACCCACCCTATTCAACATCTGACAGACATTAATACAGCACAGAGCAAGCCAAACGTCATGACAGCTGGGACATGACTTATTAGCACGACCGTACAATGTAGAAACGGCTTGACAGACATTAATACAGCACAGAGGAAGCCAAACGTCATGACAGCTGGGACATGACTTATTAGCACGACCGTACAATGTAGAAACGGCTTGACAGACATTAATACAGCACAGAGGAAGCCAAACGTCATGACAGCTGGGACATGACTTATTAGCACGACCGTACAATGTAGAAACGGCTTGACAGACATTAATACAGCACAGAGCAAGCCAAACGTCATGACAGCTGGGACATGACTTATTTGCACGACCGTACAATGTAGAAACGGCTTGACAGACATTAATACAGCACAGAGCAAGCCAAACGTCATGACAGCTGGGACATGACTTATTTGCACGACCGTAGAATGTAGAAACGGCTTGACAGACATTAATACAGCAGAGGAAGCCAAACGTCATGACAGCTGGGACATGACTTATTAGCACGACCGTACAATGTAGAAACGGCTTGACAGACATTAATACAGCACAGAGCAAGCCAAACGTCATGACAGCTGGGACATGACTTATTTGCACGACCGTACAATGTAGAAACGGCTTTACAAATTGCATAGATGTAATGTTTATCGCTGTAACACAAAGTTCCTCCTATTCACCAACAATTCAAAAGCTCACACTATAGTCTATTTACTATAAGTAGGTGAGAAATCATGATCACTAACCTCTGTAACTCAAAAACGGCTAGAGTAATCGAGCTAATATGTCTACCATTTGGGAAGGGTCAGTCAATGAATAGATGTGGAAAATTACAGCCAATTTGCTCTAGCCCTATTTTAGTTACAGAGGTTAGAGGTCGCAATTTCTCGCCTACTTACAGCGAATAGACTATAACTGAAGGAGATCGAGTAGAGGCACTGACATCTGCGGAATGGAGCTAGCAATTGGTTTAACAGATTAAGGGGAGATGGGTAGTTTTTCTAGACCTCCTTCTCCCTCATGTTTAGCCCTATTAGTTTTCAGATTTTAAGATGCTTAACCCATTAGTTTGTCAATTTTAAGACCTTTCGCCCCTTTTCTTTGTCAATATATAAGACCTTTCGTGTTATTTAGGTATAAAAAAAAAATCCTGGCGAACGATAGTGAGCCTGAAATTTGGAAGAACCGGCATTTGGCCGGGACATTTTTCTACCGAAAAATTTACAAATTAATCTAGAAGGGGGATCTAATTAATGTTTTTTTAAAGTTTGATGGAGGTCTGGGAGAACAATAACAAAATAATAAATATATATATGAAATAATCGACCAAAAACTATACCCTTCCCCCTTACATAAAAAGTCACAATTTCAATAACATCTGCAGGGATAGTACTGTAAAACTTAGTTAGTCTTTATGATTTGGAAGCAAGATATGGTGTTGATTTTTTAACCGTTAACAACTTTAGTAATTTTGTCTGGCTATTTGTAGATGATGGCTAAGGGTTAAATGATACAGGTACCGATATAATTTTGAATGCCAAGGAATATCACAAAAGTATAAAAAGGTAAAGAAAGTTTGGTTAGGACAGTGTTAAAGGGAGCATTTTCTATTTTAACAGCACAAGTACAGGTCTCCCTCACTATCCGATGACCCAATTTACGTTATTATTATAGGTTTTTAGGCGTTTGATTTGTGTTTTGGCTGGTCTGAGAACGCATCCCCATTTGCCCCAATAATTTTAGGATTGGCTTTAAGTTTTTTTCAATTTTAGATCGGGTTTTCAGTAACGTAACCCCATCGTAAATCGAGGAAGACCTGTACAGTAGCTAGCCTCAACCTGAAATAACTACACAAGACATCGGTTTGGTTGACGAAGAGGAGGAGCTGGTGTGTTGTGGTCCAGTGGCAGTGTGAGGGGTAGGAGGAGGAGTTCCGTGGAGGGGGCTGTCCTAGTAGTCCTCCTTGGGGGCATCCAGGTCCCTGTAGCCTACCCTGGAGGAGAGAACAGTCTGGGATGTAAACAATAGATTATGGGGCGAGGTGAGGTGGGGGTGGGGTGGGGGAGACCGAGACGTAAAGGGGAGACGCTGAGGGAAGAGAAAATGGGAATGTGACACAGAGAGTGAGGAGAGACCGAGACGTAAAGGGGAGAGACACTGAGGGAAGAGAAAATGGCAATATGACGGAGAGAGTGAGGAGAGAACAGTCTGGCATGTAAACAATAGATGATGGGGTGAGGCGGGGAGGGGAGGAGAGAGACCGAGACGTGGTAAAGGGAGAGACGCTGAGGGAAGAGAAATTGGGAAAGCGAGGGAGAGAGTGGGAGAAATGGAGAGGTAAAAGGACGAGAGGACAGAGTACAGGAAAAGAGAAAAATTTGAACTAGAATTAGAAGGTAAGACACGAGGAATAATAAAAATCATGTGACAACAACTGTAGGAGAGATATAGAAAAAAGTATTAAAACAATAAACAGCAATGGAAGTAGATAAAGAAACCACAAAGAACAAGTCATGAAACAAAGTCAAAGATGAGATGAGAGGGGGGAAATCTGTGGGCAATTAAGTGATGTAGTGGGCGAGGAAGGAGGAACTCGACACATCAGCTGACAGACTGTAAACAAAATATCCTGAGGTCACTGGTATGTTTTAGGCCAATGTTTTTTTTAAGAAATTGAGTTTCTAAATACATACTGTACTTGGTATTTTTCTTGTTCTTGGAGTTTATAGACAATCAAGATACATCGACTGATCAAAGTAATAGTAATAGTATTTGCAGCAATTGGTATTAAATAACAAAAGGAAAATAGCATTTATGGTACATGGCGCAGTACCAGAGTATGTTTTGAAAGGCCTAATCAAATCCCAAGTGATTAAAAATGGGCTAACATCTATAGACAGTTATGACAACGTTCTTCCACTAGCTGCAATGTTGCTACCTTTAGTTGTAAATTATGAGAGGCATAGTTTTATATTATTTAGTACAAAGGATACATCTTGACACTATAGAACAAATATAACACAACTGTCCCTATAGACTTACCGACTTGTCAATTGCCAGCTTTAGAATCTTCAGTACTGTACTATCATTTATATTTTTTCACCAACTTCACTTCTAAACTCAATTAATTAAATCAACAAATACATGTGGCACTCCAAGGACTCGAACCTAGGACACTCGCACCGAAATTCCGCGCACTTATGCATTACGCTATCAAGATACTATATTATGTAAAGGTTTTGAATTAACGTTTTGTATACAGTCTGACGTTACAAATGTTTCCTTCCTTCCTTCTCGTCCACCACACCATAACTGACCGGCGTCTTATGCCGGTATCACACGAGAGCTTTTATAGTCAACATTTTTCTGGCAACATTTCTGGCATATTTTATCCTGGTATCAGAAACTAGACTGATCATGGTAGGTGAATATAAGTAGCCGAAATATGATAAAAGTTGACCTCATAAGCTGCCAGACCAGTGTTGAGAATAAATGTTGAGGGAAAAAGTGCTCGTGTGATACCGGCTTTAGTAACCAGCTATTGATGTTACAAAGAAAGTAATATTTCTGCACAGGCCTCTCTGAAAGTCATACGAGGAGCACGAGATACAACAAAATTTGAGATGGTGGCAATAAAGTAACAAGTGAGATCAAATTTATTGATGACATTCCACTGACTAGCTTCTTGAGGTGACTGGACAGGAATATCAGAACTTTGTATCACTTGTATGGCACTATGCCAAACTAACCTTACCAAGTATACTGGTTCAAATCTTACCTTCAGTTACCATAATTATTACTATGTATCAATACTTAAACTTTCATAAACTTAGAACTGTGAATAGGTAGTCACAAGCTATACAAAAATCAGTCTTTTTCAATCATGTACTTAAACTTTAACTGTCTTGATGGTGTAATGGTTTGAGTGTTGAAGATTTGTATGTGGTAACCCAGGTTTGAATCCCGAGTGGATCATATGCTTTCATTAATTTAATTGGAGGTGTTTGGTGTTGGGAGTGAAATTAATAAATTAGATTATTACTGGTCCCAGTAGGCTACTCCTATAAGATCCCTGGAGGTGTTAATGTGGTGCTGGAGCTGGGGATTCCCACAATACTGCTAGGTGCAGTTAGGGGTATTATACTCAGTTTCCACAACCACTTGTGGGTCACTAAGGCTCAAATATGCATACATATCTTTCATGCAGTCATGTATCTAAGCCTTTTACTATACATTAGATTTTTCTTGTGGATTTTGAGCAAATCTACTAACATGTGTTCCTCATCTGGTTAACTTCAGAGGTAGTATTTTGCCTTGTAAACTGTCCATGCAAGGATTACATTTATCGCTGTGATTGTATCATAGCTGCCAAAGTGTTGATTTATTGTAATAAACAATAGATATGTATGCTCAAGTAATACATACTAAATCAGTGTGCATTACTGTCTCATGTTGATGTTGTTGTTGTTGTTCCCTAAGCTGCTGTTTGCGGCCATGGCTACGATTGGGCTTTCCCACAGGCCTATCAAGAGTGTAGATTATGTTGTTGGTGTAAGTGATTGTGTGAAATGTGTCTCATGTACTGGTGTGTTGTGTAGTGTACATATAATTATACAGTTTTAAGACAGTGATTCATAATTACATTTCCAGTTTCAGTGTACTGTACTACAAATACTTAGTAGCAATTGTACAGTATGTTTTTTAGTCAATGCTAATTGGCATGTGCATAATTGGGCGTCTACCACAAATACCTGACCGTCTACACCTAAATGTCATCAATAATTCTCCTCACATGGTATTTCTCTTGCCACACTGTCTAACACAAACAATACTGAAGTCACCACTGCAATAATATCTCCACTTGATCTAAAAATCACATAACCAAAACTATAGTCCGTTTATTTAAGGTTGGGCAGAAATAGTAACCTCTAACATCTGTAACCCAAAAAGGACTAGAGTAATCGAGCTAATATTTCTACCAAATAGGAAGACTTGGCCAGGGAATATGTGTGGAAATTGACAGCTCATATGCTCTAGTCCTTTTTGAGTTACAGAGGTTAGAGGTTACGATTTCTGCCCAACCTAGAATGAACGGACTATACCTTCTGAATTTAGCTGAAAACATCAAATACATTACAGTCGATATACAGTACATAATATACCAAGTACTGTAGTCACTCATGAAGGTTATCTTTCATTAGGTGGAGACATTATTATAGCGGCAACTTTAGCATTATTTACGATACTTTGTTTTTTCTTTGCAACTTTGCTGTGGTAGTGATTACTCAACTAAGAAATATTATTTTCTCTAGACTCAACACGAGTCTCTCTCTTGGTAACAAGTAAACACCATGAATCTAGCATCATGGATTCTCATTTTATATTCTAATTATATTGGCAAAATGCCAAAGTTATGTTTTAAATTATATGTTTATTTCATGTTTCCCCATTGATAATCACAAACATGTATTTAACTACTGATAATGGTCTTCATAATTATGTACTTGTACATAAGAAAACATTAACCCCTTTACTAATAAATTATAACTAGAGGGTAAAGATACAGAGTACAATAGCCCTGTGGAGATAATGAGGGTAAAATCAAGCTCCCATAGATGTATTAAATTCATTTATTTATTTATTTAATAGCCATATTGTTTTATTATTATAGCATTAAAAAATATATATATCCATAATTATGGTATTGTATTATTCAATAGAGAATATATAACACCATGTATGTGGATATACTAGGAACAAAATAATTTGATGGCTTAATATGAGTTGTATTATAGAACAAAATCAAAATGATCAAACCAACAATTATTCAGAAGCACCAATTTAATGCCAACTTCTGCACATATAGATATAATTTGTATATTGTACTGTCATTTATTGGGAGGCTTTAGTTTTACCCCTTTATAAGTCCACAGGACCAAGTGGCTCCACTACCAGGCACATTTAACAAACATGTCACACCTTCATAATGCCAATTAAACCTTTCCTCAGAATATATAAACTATGACCAGCATCCCTGTCCTTGATATAGGATAGTAAACATCCTTATTTCTAATGGTATATCTTATAAGAGGAGGGTGAGCTTCCCAGGCTTACCAATGTTCACCAGTAAAAAACATATATTGGTGATACTTTGCACTACAGGTGCATTTAGGGCTAAATGATGGGCTGGCACTAACCTGTAAGTGGCTTATATTCATAGTTAATCTACTAACCAAAGCTATGAATCCCACTTAATATGGGGTGTTAGGTGTTGAGTGAAATTAGTTAATAAAAACTTATATCCTGTTTCACTCAGTTTTCCCCAGGCATCGTATCTATATGGCTGAACCACACTGCATAATCCTATGAATAACTCTCTAGATACTGTGGGTGTCTCGGTCTCTCTCACCTAATTAACAGCAGCATTCTCAAGTCTACAGTTGTCTTCTTCCCCTATTGACTTATCTCGCTGCCATAGAACATCACACAAGGCATATAATTTTCCCTTCATCCAGAGGGAAAGTTTACTCATTATCGTTAAGAGTAATAGCTACCAAAACTTAACTTTCATGCTCCTAACTCTAACTATAGCTAGATATTGCACCACCCGAACAGTAATCACGTTACCCAGGTAGCAGAAATCATTAACATATCCGCAAATCAAAATTTCCACAGGCTCAACATGAAGTTTAAAAAAAAAAAAAAATCACAGATAACATAATTTTTACTTAAGTCTGCCTGTCCCACCTCTACACTCATTCTGCACAGTTTTCACCCACTTCACTAAGAATAGTTACTACCTACACCTTTCTTGTATAAAGTACTTGGAAACTGCTAGTTATATCTCTCTATAGGGTTGCATTAGTTCAGTACTGATCTATCAATGGTGAATGCTCAAAGCACAGACTTATTTAGAGGGAATAATTTTTTCTTTCCCCAGCTTCCTTTTCTTTCGAATCATTGCTGATCCCGTCTTTATTATTACAGGAGTTCTGGATTGGCTCAACGGGCTATGAAGGTGTGACATGACCTTTAGATGCACCTGTACTTACCCCCTCTATATCCCCCTCCTCACTGAGCGCACCCCTGAGCCTCCCCCCTTGCCCTGTTACCAAGAGACGCAACATGAACGGTTACTGTCTAAGACCTTAAGAAGGAGTTGGAGTGGTGCGTACAATGGGGGATGGAGGCCAGTTAAAAGATATCGGTATCATCGGGAGCATCCAAATCATGGTAGCCCACCACCTCCCGCGGGTCACCGGACCTATAATAATAAGAGAGAGGAGAGCATTACTGGCACACCCACTCTACTACACCCAAAGCCGGCAACACACGAGCACTTTTTCCCTTAACATTTATCCTCAACACTTGTCTGGCAGCTTATGAGGCTAACATTTCAAATATTTTGGTGGCCTAGGGCTAGGAATCCTCCTCCCCTTGTAAAATTATCCTACTCATTGAGACAGAGAAAGGGGTGAGGGAACGCGAAAGTGGTCCCGGACCCTGAGAATTGGAACCCTTTAATGTTGTTTCTGTTTGGGCTCTGTCTCGAGTCGGCCACCCCCAGCAATGATTTATGTGCCTGAGTACTGTATATACACACATACAAATTTATCTATCAACAGTAGTTTCCGATACCCGTGCAAAATATTCCAGAAATGTTGCCAGAAACATTTTGATCATCGAATGTTGACTATAAAAGCTCTCGTGTGATACAGGCTTTATATTGACAACAAAATATATAACAACAGAGCGAGGAGACTGATTGATTGATTGGTTGCTGCATCTACAGAGAGAGGGAAAGAGAGGCGAGCATTACTGACACACGCACTCTACTAACGCTAACATTGACAAAAATATATATTAAGGAACACCCCGATCATCCATTATAAACTCCAATGTACTGTACTTGAATAAACTAATGAAAGCATATGGTCCTCCCGGGATTCCAACTTGGAACACCACATCCAGAACATAAGCAACAGACGAGATTCACAGATTGCTTGACAGTCGCATCTACGGATTCAATCATAAGCAGGAGAGAGAGAGAGATAGAAGTCTACCACACACACTCTACTAACACTAATATTGTATTGGTAACAAAATATATAAGACAAAGGTAACTGATTGAATAGATATTATCGATATTTGGAGAAATCGGCCTCTGGGAGAAGTACCGGTACAGTACTGTAGATAAAAAAAAAGTCTGCCACTACTGATAAGATGGGAGGAGTCGGTTCAGTTAGATTGGGGTCAAGTTTGGGTCCAAACAAGTTTTCCTTGTGCCAGCAGCTAACTTCTTTCGTGTTCAAATTATTTTTCTGTGAGAGATTGAGTAGAGAATCCCCAGTGGCTTTTCATCATTTGTAACTACAGGTCTGCCTAACTATCTGTTCCCCCAATTTATGATATTATAGGTTTTTACGTGCGTGTGTTTGGGTTTTGGCTGGTCCGAGAACGTATCCCCATTTACACAAATAATTTTAGGATTTGCTATATGATTTTTCAATTTTAAATCGGGTTTTCAGGAACGTATCCCAATCGTAAATTGAATGGAAACCTGTATATCTTATTACAGTACTGTACAGCGACTCGACTAACACAATTACAGACAAACTATACAACAAAAGGCGAGATTGATCGATTGACTTCCATCACCAATAGGAGACTCACAAACAAAACTAACCCTAAAAGTAGCATCTATGGGGCACATTTTTTCTGATGTTTATACTTGTGTTTTAGTGTTCTGGGCAAAATAACAAAATAGGTCCCATGGGTTAAATAAATCACTCATTAACTAGTAATAAGCTGGAAGGGTATTGGTAGTTGAATGTTTAGCATTAATCTGGTAAACAAGGGCAAAATCAGCTAGAATGGTGAGAAAAGTGGTAGCCTATATAACAAATAAATAGAAATTAATGGAGAATGCTAGTGAATAGATGAGTGTAAACGCAGTTGTTTGGGAGAGGGACTCAGGCGCCAGTTGGACTAGATAATTAATCTGTTAGGCGCCTGGCCCGGGGAGCCGGTAGTAATGAAGGGTACGCCTTGATGCATGGTGGGTGAGCATTGTGGTTCTCCACTGTCATGTCTGCCTGGGGAAATCGGAGCCTCTCCGGGAGATCTGGGACCTGGGAATCTTTCGCTGGGGACCCCAAATGAGACTGGGTCTCTGGGTTCCTCTCCTGGGTGACCTAGATATGTGTGAATTTATGTCTTGCTTTTGTTTTTTGTTTGTTTGTGTTGTCCCTGTTCGAGCTCTGTCTTAAGTCGACCCCACTCATGTGCAGTGTCTCACACAGTAAAAAAAAAAAAAAAAAAAAAAAAAAAATTGCCACTATTTTACCGATTTTCGACTTCGGTTGCACAATCGTTGCAAGATAACCAGATATCGTACAGGGATGATTCAGGTGTCATTGGAAAGCTCTATCATTTTACTTTCACGGATATATAATTGTATAACGCTCTGGCTCTTGCTTAAGAATGAAAAAGAGCATGGAATAAAGGTAATTTTCGGCAATTATGTCCGCCTGGCACTACGGTGATGTAAACAAGATAGCCTGCAATAATAGTGTTAAAAGATTCAACTGAATTCAACTGTTGCATCGATAACGGTAATTGATTATAAAACCTAGAAGCCACGTACAAACATACAGATAAAGAAAAAGACAGGCTGAAATAAACAAATTATATACAAGCCAAAACCAAAGAGGGTAATTAAAACGGTGATCTTGCGTTACCTTGACCTGTACGTGAGCCTGGGCCTGGGGTATGGCTCCCTGGTGTATGCGTCAGGACGTCCCCCTCCCGCACCACCGTAGTAGTCCTTAGGTGGGTAACTACTGCCACCACCACCAGCTGCGCCTCCACCAGCACCGTAACCGCCGTACCCGTGGGTTCCTGGGTACTGGCGACCGTAACCTCCATAACCACCATATCTGTTGATATATTATATACAGATTAACTTGCTCATGTGTGGTGGATTGTGTTCATTTCATAATTTATATTTTAGTAAGCGTTATTTCCACATAGCAATTTTGATAAGTTATTTTACCTTTATCATGTATCGTCCCAGTTTTGGTTGGTTTAGTTTGCAAGTTTTACAATTTAATTTAAATTACTTATTTTCTCACTTCCAAATATAATATAATGTAAAACTTGCAAAATAAACAAACCAAAATAGGGACGACACAATATAAGACTAAAGAACTAATCAAAGCCTACACCTAATATCTGGTGAATACTATGACCCAATACTTTGATTACTAACCTATTGTCCGGTATGTGTTGAGGGTAGGCGGCCACATATGGGTCAGGTCGGTCATCCTTACGACCTCCGTGTTTGTTACCGGGATACTCTGGCAGCTGGGGTCGCTTGGGGTCACGCAGGTAGTTGTTGAAGTAGTCCACCTGATAGTTACACACAGGTATTATATGATGATGATAATTAACATTTTATTCTAGCCTTGCGAGCCAATGGCCACGTACAGTAGGGTCCCGTGTAAAACGAGAAATTGGTCGATAAACGAGGGCGTTCTATGCGATTTCGTTCTATGTGAACACGGCATTTTGGTGGCCCAATATGGTCAATGTTCACTGTAAGCGTAAATTTCCGTCAGGAGCGTACGATATTTCGTACGTTTTGTACGATATTTCGGCGCTCCACGGATTTGCCCCACTTTGGCGGCGGACTCGTTTATGTGATCACATTCGTTCTGATCGAAAATTAAATATTAATATTTTAGGTCGCTCGTTTTAATCGAGACTCGTTTTATCTGAACAAGTTTTATGCGGGACCCTACTGTATAAGGCTAGGAGACCAATGATGGGAAGCGGAGATGCAAGGGCAGGTCAGTTATATTTCATGGAATACAAAGGTACTATAATCCACATAAAGTAACAAACATGGGGCATAAACTGGTTTGTAGGTGGAAGGGTCCGTGGTGGGCTGGATCTGTCGGAGTGAGGGTTGGTGTCCTCTACTACCCATAGACGGTTCTGACTTTACCTTTATCATCATTCTTATTTCTAATATTTTTCCTGAGAGTGGTGAAGGCAGTGGGGCCATAATGGTGTGCCCCATGGTTCCCTAGTGTCTTACTCTCACAGCCCACTGGCACAAGTCGGCCTTTCTCTCTCTGGCGTAGGGATGCGGCGACCTCACCGCCCGCCACTTTGGTGGTGCAATCAGCTTCTGGAGCAGTGGACCACTAGTTCCTATCTTCAGAAAATTTCTGTGCTTGGTATGCTTCCAGCCAGGGCCCCACTGGGGTAAATAAAATAGCAAAACAGTGGTGGAACTGCCATCTGGGTGAGGGACTGCTCTGGTTCTGCTCCTGCAGTGTTAATGGTCATACGCCACTTAGTGGAAATGGCACTGTGGAGTGGGTCATTTGGGGCATGTCTAGAAGCCTGGAGGCTGTTTCTGCCATGGCCATCCCTTTCAGACTCGGATTTGATCATGATATATATATTAACTATTATAAGTTTCCTCCCTAGAGCTCCCTCAAGCATATAAAAAACAATCCTAAGATCCCTTTTCTAGATTTTTTTTCTTTTTTCGGTAGAATATTTATAATTATAATAAAAATCATACATATGGTTAAAATAAACTAGAGCACTGACCTCTTTCTTAACCTCCTTGACCTTCTCAGCATGTTTGATAAGGATGTGTTTGTGGACGTACTCGGCCCCCTTGAACTTCTTGCCACATAGAGGACACTGCCACTTGTCCTTGGCTACCTCTTGTGTGTTGGACTGCACAAACTTCTCTACCTCCTCCTCTGCTTCTTTTAGACCTGTAGAAAAAGAGTAGCAATATATATATATAATTAAAATGTAAAACTTGCAAACTAAACAAACCAACACTGGGACAAAGACAATATAAAGTCAAAACAACTTATCAAAATCGCTATGTGGAAACTACGCTTACTAAAATAACATTTATGAAATAAAAGAACACAATCCACCACATAGGGTGTACATTACTACATGAGCAAGTTAACCCTTTCACTCATTTATGATGCAGAGGTTGCCAGATTAGCAATAAGAAATATAGTTCTCTCGCTTATAATTACCTCCCCAAAATTAGTTTTCTGCCCACAGCTAACTCAAAGACAACTGCAGAGGTTGAAGTAACTAAACTAAATGTTTCTAAAAAAACCTGATGGTAACAAAGGCTTTAACACCTTACGAGCGGCCTATACGGTTTATTTATATGTACCGCCCAGCGGGGTGTTTTTAGCCAAAATAGGGCTGTTTACGTGATCATTTTCATGCCTAAATAAGACCCAGAACGTAAAACAAGTATCTATCCCTGAAAGGGCATGAACAGAGCTTTCGAATGACACCATAACGATCCTTGTATGATGGATAGTTTTCTTGCAATAACCGTGCAACGCGAGTGCAAAAAGCATGTAATTCGGTACTTTCCCCATATAATTGAGTATGTAGCGAGTGAGAGAGGGAGGAGGGAGCTGAGATTCGTGTCAGTAGGTTCGCCGCGGTGGTCTGGAGCAGTCATATGCTCGCTAGTCTCCTGCCACCACTTGTCTCTCTCTCTCAGCAACATTACGTGCTGAAATTGCCACTCGACCTATGTCGAGCGCCGCTAGTTAGTCCAGCTTTTTTTAACTCGACTTAAGTGGTGAGCCGCTAAAGAAGGATTAAGGTATCCCTAATAGGCTCAAAATCGCATCATATGTCGGAGAGGGTTAATCTGTTTCCCAAGCAAACTAATCGCACACATAACAACGCACTATCGTCACATTCAAGGAATTAGTCAATTTGGGAAGTCCAGGACGTTCTGGTAAATTTGACTAAACTCTGCATGAATAAAGAAACTACATGTCAAATGTCAAAATGTTCATTAAAATCAAATTTGCAACATGACAAGACATTTACAATAGTACAAAAGGGGGGGGGGGGGGTATGTGCCTGAGTATATAGATAGATAGAGCAATATATATATAAAGGGAGGGTATGTGCCTGAGTATATAGATAGATAGAGCAATATATATATAAAGGGAGGGTATGTGCCTGAGTATATAGATAGATAGAGCAATATATATATAAAGGGAGGGTTATGTGCCTGAGTATATAGATAGATAGAGCAATATATATATAAAGGGAGGGTATGTGCCTGAGTATATAGATAGATAGAGCAATATATATAAAGGGGGGGTTATGTGCCTGAGTATATAGATAGATAGAGCAATATATATATAAAGGGAGGGTATGTGCCTGAGTATATAGATAGATAGAGCAATATATATATAAAGGGAGGGTATGTGCCTGAGTATATAGATAGATAGAGCAATATATATAAAGGGAGGGTATGTGCCTGAGTATATAGATAGATAGAGCAATATATATATAAAGGGAGGGTATGTGCCTGAGTATATAGATAGATAGAGCAATATATATATATAAAGGGAGGGTATGTGCCTGAGTATATAGATAGATAGAGCAATATATATATAAAGGGAGGGTATGTGCCTGAGTATATAGATAGATAGAGCAATATATATAAAGGGAGGGTTATGTGCCTGAGTATATAGATAGATAGAGCAATATATATATAAAGGGAGGGTATGTGCCTGAGTATATAGATAGATAGAGCAATATATATATAAAGGGAGGGTATGTGCCTGAGTATATAGATAGATAGAGCAATATATATATATATAAAGGGAGGGTATGTGCCTGAGTATATAGATAGATAGAGCAATATATATATAAAGGGAGGGTATGTGCCTGAGTATATAGATAGATAGAGCAATATATATATAAAGGGAGGGTATGTGCCTGAGTATATAGATAGATAGAGCATATATATATAAAGGGAGGGTATGTGCCTGAGTATATAGATAGATAGAGCAATATATATATAAAGGGAGGGTATGTGCCTGAGTATATAGATAGATAGAGCAATATATATATAAAGGGAGGGTATGTGCCTGAGTATATAGATAGATAGAGCATATATATATAAAGGGAGGGTATGTGCCTGAGTATATATAGATTAGAGCAATATATATATAAAGGGAGGGTATGTGCCTGAGTATATAGATAGATAGAGCAATATATATATAAAGGGAGGGTATGTGCCTGAGTATAATAGATAGATAGAGCAATATATATATATAAAGGGAGGGTATGTGCCTGAGTATATAGATAGATAGAGCAATATATATATAAAGGGAGGGTATGTGCCTGAGTATATAGATAGATAGAGCAATATATATATAAAGGGAGGGTATGTGCCTGAGTATATAGATAGATAGAGCAATATAAAGGGAGGTATGTGCCTGAGTATATAGATAGATAGAGCAATATATATATTAAAGGGAGGGTATGTGCCTGAGTATATAGATAGATAGAGCAATATATATAAAGGGAGGGTATGTGCCTGAGTATATAGATAGATAGAGCAATATATATATAAAGGGAGGGTATGTGCCTGAGTATATAGATAGATAGAGCAATATATATATAAAGGGAGGGTATGTGCACTGAGTATATAGATAGATAGAGCAATATATATATAAAGGGAGGGTATGTGCCTGAGTATATAGATAGATAGAGCAATATATATATAAAGGGAGGGTATGTGCCTGAGTATATAGATAGATAGAGCAATATATATATAAAGGGAGGGTTATGTGCCTGAGTATATAGATAGATAGATAGAGCATATATATATAAAGAGGGTTATGTGCCTGAGTATATAGATGATTAGAGCATATATATTAAAGGGAGGGTATGTGCCTGAGTATATAGATAGATAGATAGAGCAATATATATATAAAGGGAGGGTATGTGCCTGAGTATATAGATAGATAGAGCAATATATATAAAGGGAGGGTATGTGCCTGAGTATATAGATAGATAGAGCAATATATATATATAAAGGGAGGGTATGTGCCTGAGTATATAGATAGATAGAGCAATATATATATAAAGGGAGGGTATGTGCCTGAGTATATAGATAGATATAGATAGATATATAAAGGGAGGGTATGGCCTGAGTATATACATAGATAGAGCAATATATATAAAGGGAGGGTATGTGCCTGAGTATATAGATAGATAGAGCAATATATATATAAAGGGAGGGTATGTGCCTGGTATGTGCCTGAGTATATAGATAGATAGAGCAATATATATATAAAGGGAGGGTATGTGTGAGTATTATAGATAAGCAATATATATATAAAGGGAGGGTATGTGCCTGATATAGATAGATAGATATAAGGGAGGGTATGTGCCTGAGTATATAGATAGATGAGAGCATAAAAGGGAGGTATGTGCCTGAGTATATAGATAGATAGAGCAATATATATATAAAGGGAGGGTATGTGCCTGAGTATATTAGATAGATAGAGCATATATATATAAAGGGAGGGTATGTGCCTGAGTATATAGATAGATAGAGCAATATATATAAAGGGAGGGTATGTGCCGGAGTATAGATAGATAGAGCAATATATATATAAAGGGAGGGTATGTGCCTGAGTATATAGATAGATAGAGCAATATATATATATAAAGGGAGGTATGTGCCCTAGATAGACAATTTATAAAATAAAGGGAGGGTATGTGCCTGAGTATATAGATAGATAGAGCAATATATATAAAGGGAGGGTATGTGCCTGAGTATATAGATAGATAGAGCAATATATATATAAAGGGAGGGTATGTGCAGTATATATAGATAGAGCATATATATATAAAGGGAGGGAATGTGCCGGAGTATATAGATAGATAGAACAATATATATATAAAGGGAGGGTATGTGCCTGAGTTAATAGATAGATAATATATATAATGGCGGGTATGTGCCGAGTATATAGATAGATAGAGCAATATATATAAAGGGAGGGTATGTACCTGAGTATATAGATAGATAGAGCAATATATATAAAGGGAGGGTATGTGCCTGAGTATATAGATAGATAGAGCAATATATATAAAGGGAGGGTCCTGAGTATATAGATAGATAGAGCAATATATATATAAAGGGAGGGTATGTGCCTGAGTATATAGATAGGCTATAGATAGATAGAGCAATATATATATAAAGGGAGGGTATGTGCCTGAGTATATAGATAGATAGAGCAATATATATATAAAGGGGAGGGTATGTCCCTGAGTATATAGATAGATAGAGCAATATATATATAAAGGGAGGGTATGTGCCTGAGTATATAGATAGATAGAGCAATATATATATAAAGGGAGGGTATGTGCCTGAGTATATAGATAGAGCAATATATATAAAAAGGGAGGGTATGTGCCTCAGTATATAGATAGATAGAGCAATATATATATAAAGGGAGGGTATGTGCCTGAGTATATAGATAGATAGAGCAATATATATATAAAGGGAGGGTATGTGCCCTGAGTATATAGATAGATAGAGCAATATATATAAAAGGGAGGGTATGTGCCTGAGTATATAGATAGATAGAGCAATATATATAAAGGGAGGGTATGTGCCTGAGTATATAGATAGATAGAGCAATATATATATAAAGGGAGGGTATGTGCCTCAGTATATAGATAGATAGAGCAATATATATATAAAGGGAGGGTATGTACCTCAGTATATAGATAGATAGAGCAATATATATATAAAGGGAGGGTATGTGCCTGAGTATATAGATAGAGCAATATATATATAAAGGGAGGGTATGTGCCTGAGTATATAGATAGATAGAGCAATATATATATATAAGGGAGGGTATGTGCCTGAGTATATAAAGATAGAGCAATATATATATAAAGGGAGGGTATGTGCCTGAGTATATAGATAGATAGAGCAATATATATATAAAGGGAGGGTATGTGCCTGAGTATATAGATAGATAGAGCAATATATATAAAGGGATGGTATGTGCCTGAGTATATAGATAGATAGAGCAATATATATATAAAGGAGGGTATGTGCCTGAGTATATAGATAGATAGAGCAATATATATATAAAGGGAGGGTATGTGCCTGAGTATATAGATAGATAGAGCAATATATATATAAAGGGAGGGTATGTGCCTGAGTATATAGATAGAGCAATGTATATATAAAGGGAGGGTATGTGCCTGAGTATATAGATAGATAGAGCAATATATATATAAAGGGAGGGTATGTGCCTGAGTATATAGATAGATAGAGCAATATATATATAAAGGGAGGGTATGTGCCTGAGTATATAGATAGATAGAGCAATATATATATAAAGAAGGGTATGTGCCTGAGTATATAGATAGATAGAGCATATATATATAAAGGGAGGGTATGTGCCTGAGTATATAGATAAGATAGTAATATATAAAGGGAGGGTATGTGCCTGAGTATATAGATAGATAGAGCAATATATATATAAAGGGAGGGTATGTGCCTGAGTATATAGATAGATAGAGCAATATATATATAAAGGGTATGTGCCTGAGTATATAGATAGATAGAGCAATATATATATAAAGGGAGGGTATGTGCCTGAGTATATAGATAGATAGAGCAATATATATAAAGGGAGGGTATGTGCCTGAGTATATAGATAGATAGAGCAATATATATATAAAGGGAGGGTATGTGCCTGAGTATATAGATAGATAGAGCAATATATATATAAAGGGAGGGTATGTGCCTGAGTATATAGATAGATAGAGCAATATATATATAAGGGAGGGTATGTGCCTGAGTATATAGATAGAGCAATATATATAAAGGGAGGGTATGTGCCTGAGTATATAGATAGATAGAGCAATATATATATAAAGGGAGGGTATGTGCCTGAGTATATAGATAGAGCAATGTATATATAAAGGGAGGGTATGTGCCTGAGTATATAGATAGATAGAGCAATATATATATAAAGGGAGGGTATGTGCCTGAGTATATAGATAGATAGAGCAATATATATATAAAGGGAGGGTTTGCCTGAGTATAGATAGATAGAGCAATATATATATAAAGGGAGGGTATGTGCCTGAGTATATAGATAGATAGAGCAATATATATATAAAGGGAGGGTATGTGCCTGAGTATATAGATAGATAGAGCAATATATATATAAAGGGAGGGTATGTGCCTGAGTAATAGATAGATAGAGCAATATATATATAAAGGGAGGGTATGTGCCTGAGTATATAGATAGATAGAGCAATATATATAAGGGAGGGTATGTGCCTGAGTATATAGATCGATAGAGCATATATATATAAAGGGAGGGTATGTGCCTGAGTATATAGATAGATAGAGCAATATATATATAAAGGGAGGGTATGTGCCTGAGTATATAGATAGATAGAGCAATATATATAAAGGGAGGGTATGTGCCTGAGTATATAGATAGATAGAGCAATATATATATAAAGGGAGGGTATGTGCCTGAGTATATAGATAGATAGAGCAATATATATATAAAGGGAGGGTATGTGCCTGAGTATATAGATAGATAGAGCAATATATATATAAAGGGAGGGTATGTGCCTGAGTATATAGATAGATAGAGCAATATATATATAAAGGGAGGGTATGTGCCTGAGTATATAGATAGATAGAGCAATATATATATAAAGGGAGGGTATGTGCCTGAGTATATAGATAGATAGAGCAATATATAAGGGAGGGTATGTGCCTGAGTATATAGATAGATAGAGCAATATATATATAAAGGGAGGGTATGTGCCTGAGTATATAGATAGATAGAGCAATATATATATAAAGGGAGGGTATGTGCCTGAGTATATAGATAGATAGAGCAATATATATAAAGGGAGGGTATGTGCCTGAGTATATAGATAGATAGAGCAATATATATAAAGGGAGGGTATGTGCCTGAGTATATAGATAGAGCAATATATATATAAAGGGAGGGTATGCCTGAGTATATAGATAGATAGAGCAATATATATAAAGCGAGGGTATGTGCCTGAGTATATAGATAGATAGAGCAATATATATATAAAGGGAGGGTATGTGCCTGAGTATATAGATAGATAGAGCAATATATATATAAAGGGAGGGTATGTCCCTGAGTATATAGATAGATAGAGCAATATATATATAAAGGGAGGGTATGTGCCTGAGTATATATAGATAGAGCAATGTATATATAAAGGGAGGGTATGTGCCTGAGTATATAGATAGATAGAGCAATGTATATATAAAGGGAGGGTATGTGCCTGAGTATATAGATAGATAGAGCAATATATATATAAAGGGAGGGTATGTGCCTGAGTATATAGATAGATAGAGCAATATATATAAAGGAGGGTATGTGCCTGAGTATATAGATAGATAGAGCAATATATATATAAAGGGAGGGTATGTGCCTGAGTATATAGATAGATAGAGCAATATATATATAAAGGGAGGGTATGTGCCTGAGTATATAGATAGATAGAGCATATATATATACGGGAGGGTATGTGCCTGAGTATATAGATAGAGCAATGTATATATAAAGGGAGGGTATGTGCCTGAGTATATAGATAGATAGAGCAATGTATATATAAAGGGAGGGTATGTGCCTGAGTATATAGATAGATAGAGCAATATATATAAAGGGAGGGTATGTGCCTGAGTATATAGATAGATAGAGCAATATATATATAAAGGGAGGGTATGTGCCTGAGTATATAGATAGATAGAGCAATATATATATAAAGGGAGGGTATGTGCCTGAGTATATAGATAGATAGAGCAATATATATAAAGGGAGGGTATGTGCCTGAGTATATAGATAGATAGAGCAATATATATAAAGGGAGGGTATGTGCCTGAGTATATAGATAGATAGAGCAATATATATATAAAGGAGGGTATGTGCCTGAGTATATAGATAGATAGAGCAATATATATATAAGGGAGGGTATGTGCCTGATATATAGATAGATAGAGCAATATATATATAAAGGGAGGGTATGTGCCTGAGTATATAGATAGATAGGAGCAATATATATAAAGGGAGGGTATGTGCCTGAGTATATAGATAGATAGAGCAATATATTATAAAGGTGAGGGTATGTGCCTGTGTATATAGATAGATAGAGCAATATATATATAAAGGGAGGGTATGTGCCTGAGTATATAGATAGATAGAGCAATATATATATAAAGGGAGGGTATGTGCCTGAGTATATAGATAGATAGAGCAATATATATAAAGGGAGGGAATGTGCCTGAGTATATAGATAGATAGAGCATATATATATAAAGGGAGGGTATGTGCCTGGTATAGATAGATAGAGCAATGTATATATAAAGGGAGGGTATGTGCCTGAGTATATAGATAGATAGAGCAATATATATATATAAAGGGAGGGTATGTGCCTGAGTATATAGATAGATAGAGCAATATATATAAAGGGAGGGTATGTGCCTGAGTATATAGATAGATAGAGCAATGTATATATAAAGGGAGGGTATGTGCCTGAGTATATAGATTGAGCAATATATATATAAAGGGAGGGTATGTGCCTGAGTATATAGATAGATAGAGCAATATATATATAAAGGGAGTGTATGTGCCTGTATATAGATAGATAGAGCAATATATATATAAAGGGAGGGTATGTGCCTGAGTATATAGATAGATAGAGCAATATATATATAAAGGGAGGGTATGTGCCTGAGTATATAGATAGATAGAGCAATATATATAAAGGGAGGGTATGTGCCTGAGTAGATAGATAGATAGTCAATATATATAAAGGGAGGGTATGTGCCTGAGTATATAGATAGATAGAGCAATATATATAAAGGGAGGGTATGTGCCTGAGTATATAGATAGTTAGAGCAAAATATCAATAAAGGGAGGGTATGTGCCTGAGTATATAGATAGATAGAGCAATATATATAAAGGGAGGGTATGTGCC
The DNA here is from genome assembly GCA_032716605.1 of Paralithodes platypus. NCBI lineage: Eukaryota > Metazoa > Arthropoda > Malacostraca > Decapoda > Lithodidae > Paralithodes > Paralithodes platypus. The sequence goes on from CM064528.1 coordinate 43,750,318, forward strand.
TGAGTATATAGATAGATAGAGCAATATATATAAGGGAGGGTATGTGCCTGTATATAGATAGAGCAATATATATATAAAGGGAGGGTATGTGCCTGAGTATATAGATAGATAGAGCAATATATATATAAAGGGAGGGTATGTGCCTGAGTATATAGATAGATAGCAATATATATATAAGGGAGGGTATGTGCCTGAGTATATAGATAGATAGCAATATATATAAAGGGAGGGTATGTGCCTGAGTATATAGATAGATAGAGCAATATATATATAAAGGGAGGGTATGTGCCTGAGTATATAGATAGAGCAATGTATATATAAAGGGAGGGTATGTGCCTGAGTATATAGATAGATAGAGCAATATATATAAAGGGAGGGTATGTGCCTGAGTATATAGATAGATAGAGCAATATATATAAAGGGAGGGTATGTGCCTGAGTATATAGATAGAGCAATGTATATATAAAGGGAGGGTATGTGCCTGAGTATATAGATAGATAGAGCAATATATATATAAAGGGAGGGTATGTGCCTGAGTATATAGATAGATAGAGCAATATATATATAAAGGGAGGGTATGTGCCTGAGTATATAGATAGATAGAGCAATATATATAAAGGGAGGGTATGTGCCTGAGTATATAGATAGATAGAGCAATATATATAAAGGGAGGGTATGTGCCTGAGTATATAGATAGAGCAATATATAAAGGGAGGGTATGTGCCTGAGTATATAGATAGATAGAGCAATATATATATATAAAGGGAGGGTATGTGCCTGAGTATATAGATAGATAGAGCATATATATATAAAGGAGGGTATTGCCTGAGTATATAGATAGATAGAGCAATATATATATAAAGGGAGGGTATGTGCCTGAGTATAGATAGATAGAGCAATATATATATAAAGGGAGGGTATGTGCCTGAGTATATAGATAGATAGAGCAATATATAAAAGGGAGGGTATGTGCCTGAGTATATATAGATAGAGCAATATATATAAAGGGAGGGTATGTGCCTGAGTATCTAGATAGATAGAGCAATATATATATATAAAGGGAGGGTATGTGCCTGAGTATATAGATAGAGCAATTATATATATAAGGGAGGGTATGTGCCTGAGTTATAGATAGATAGAGCAATATTATATAAAGGGAGGGTATGTGCCTGAGTATATAGATATAGAGCAATATAATATATAAGGGAGGTATGTGCATGAGTATATAGATAGATAGAGCAATATATATATAAGGGAGGGTATGCCTGAGTATATAGATAGATATAGCAAGATATATATATAAAGGGAGGGTATGTGCCTGAGTATATAGATAGAGCATATATATATAAAGGGAGGTTATGCCTGAGTATATAGATAGATAGAGCAATGTATATATAAAGGGAGGGTATGTGCCTGAGTATATAGATAGATAGAGCAATATATATATAAAGGGAGGGTATGTGCCTGAGTATATAGATAGATAGAGCAATACTGTATATACAAAATTAGTAACAAAATCCCCCCTCTACACACACTTTCCCTCTCCAATGAAGTGGTTAACATAGGCTACTCTTTAAATATAACTCTAGGTATAGAGTTTCCGACACTCACTTCCAAAGATGTATCATCCTTGCATTTCTGCCACCTCTGTATACTGTACTATCTCATACCATTTAACATATACAAAATATCTATCTATCTGTATACAGTACTTAGGCACATACCCCATTATTTTTTTATTTTTAGCTGGGGGTGGCCGACTCGAGACAAAGCCCGAACAGGGACAATAAACAAAAGAGATAAACACACAAATTCACACACATCTAAATAAAAAATTACATCTAAAGAAATATTACCAACTCAATACAACATCAGCCACAGTGATAACATGGTGGGGTAGTGTTGTGGCAGAGCTTTATTGTATTACACTATAACTGCTCAAAGGCAACCCTGTCTGCACCATTATAATATAACTGCTCAAAGGCAACCCTGTCTGCACCATTATAATATAACTGCTCAAAGGCAACCCTGTCTGCACCATTATAATATAACTGCTCAAAGGCAACCCTGTCTGCACCATTATAATATAACTGCTCAACTGTCTGCACAATGTCTGCACCATTATAATATAACTGCTCAAAGGCAACCCTGTCTGCACCATTATAATATAACTGCTCAAAGGCAACCCTGTCTGCACCATTATAATATAACTGCTCAAAGGCAACCCTGTCTGCACCATTATAATATAACTGCTCAAAGGCAACCCTGTCTGCACCATTATAATGTATGTAATGAAAAACAACGCTAAAGCCGGTATCACACGCGAGATTTATACAGTATATAGTCAACATTCGATGATCAACATTTTTCTGGCAACATTTCTGGAGTATTTTGCACTGGTATCGGAAACTAGACTGATAGATGAATTTAGGTGACAGAAAAATATTAAATGTTTACCTCATGAGCTGCCAGACCAGTATTCAGGATAAATGTTTCGAGTGAAAAAGCGCTTAAGCACTGGCTTAACCATTGTATGTATGTACAGTAGAGAATAACTAACCTAATTTCTTAGAATCGTCGTCGGTGAGTTTTGTAAGTGGTTGAAGGAATGATCCAATCTTGTTCTCAAAGGCCCGGCAGTAGTCATGTACCTCCTGAGGGGTAACTTTACTGGAGGGTGGGATGCCCCGGGCGTGCATGATGCCACAACGGTTGGGCATCTCATCCTCGTTGGGGTACTCTGAGTGGTTGTAGTAGTCCACAGAGTGAACGATACGCAGGTACAGTAGTAGGCGATCCAGGACCTAGGAGGAATAATAACAAAAATTGGATCATTAAAAAACAAATACAGTACATACCGGTAAGCTGTCAATATGTAGCAATATTCACTGTCAACCGATGAACAGCGCAAACAAAAGTTGTGGGAGGGAGGATATGATATGATATCTCGATGGGAACTTTTCAATTTACCGTCAGTTACGGTATACATTAAAAAAAAAATATTATTTATATATATATATCTATATATATATTATATATATATTAAAAAAAAAAAAAAAAAAAAAATATATATATAGTGAGCTGTTTGGTACATACCGTAATAAGACAGGGGTCCCTCTCGATGGCCTCTCCTTCGGCCTTATCTTCCGCCCCACCAGCAGCCACTATTCCAGCTGCCCCTGTTCCTCCCACCGCCACCACCACGGTCTGAATGTTGTTCACTCCAACGGTCACAATACTGGCTCCTCCCAGCAGTTCCTCTTCTTCCGCACTGGCCTCCTCGATCAGGTAATCCGTTATGTTGCGCAGGACGGGGTTGGATGATGATGTTAGACTCAGCAGCTGCTTGTAGGTCAAAAATAAACAGGGTTACCGATATGATACATGTGTGTTATATATTAATTAAAATGTAAAACTTGCAAACTAAACAAAACAAAACTGGGACAAAGACAATATAAAGGCAAAATAACTGATCAAAATCGCTATGTGGAAACAACGCCTACTAAAATAAAAAAAAGTTTGAAATAAAAGAACACAATCCACCACATAGGGTGTACATCACTATATGAGCAAGTCAATCTGGTTCCCAAGCAAACTGATCGCACACATAACAATGAACCATCGTATGACGTTACCTTACCTTTTGATACCTTTTGATGTGTTCACCACTCTTCTAGCGGCACCAAGGAGCGCGACGCCCCTCGTTATGGGTGGTGATTTGGTGCAGTAGACTGTTTGAAGCGACAGCTCGCTCCCTTGCGAGGATGGGCTCGTCTGGCACTTTTTGCAGTTCGACATCTAGGGCTCTCTTGAAGTTGTCTAACGAGATGTCCCTCATGTCTCTTACTCGCCGTGGGAGTTTGTTGAAGAGACGTGGGCCTCTGTGTGATAACCAGCCCTCTCGCAGAGAGCCCATAGCACCCCTGTTATTCATCCGGGGGATTTCGCATTCCCAGCCTCTCCTATCACTGAATTTCATGACTATCGGAGTATGTAGGTTTGGTACTAAACCCTCTGCGATTTTCCACGTGTATATTATTAGGTAACGTTCTCTTCTACGTTCCAGTGAGTACAGATTCAGTGCTCTTAAACGCTCCCAATAGTGTAGATGTTTTATCGAACTTATATGCGAAGTGAAATTTCTTTGTACACGCTCTACGTCATTCATTCGTTCAAGGAATTAGTCAATTAGTCAATAGATAGATGGTGAGAGAAATATACAAGTTCTGACTATCTCATCATCACTTAACAGCTCCTCCAAAATGCCGGTCTCTAAATATTATAATGCAAAACTTGCAAAATAAATAAACCAAAACAGGGACAACACAATATAAAGGCTAAAGAACTTATCAAAATCGCTATGTGGAAATAACGCTTTAGCAAAATATTATTTAGAAGTCAATATTATTAGAATGTAGTTGCTTATCACATACAGCTAAACAAAAAAATAAACAAAAATACATAACAAAACTATATGACTGATTTTACCATATATCAATGTATCAACATACCGGGTTCTCCTGTGAGGTAGGGGCGTCTGACCATAGACACCAACGAGAGTCTAGGTTCTGTATGATCTTGGCGGACAGCTTGATGTCAGCACGTACCACCCCGCGGTGTGACGTGATGCCGTTGACGGTACGGATGCGCCGACTAAGATCTCGGTTCACAATGGCACCAAGCTCACAGTCCCGCAGCTGTAAGAGAGATATTCAGTATTGTTATGAATGATACAGTAGAGGACAAAACAATATATCCAGACAATGAGACATATACCCTAGCTTGAGTACGAAACCTATGCGAGATTCTCATATGGTGAATCTAAATGTACAACTGGATGGGGAAATGCTGGAACAAGTGGATTGTTTTAAATATCTAGGAGTGATATGTATATAATGGTTGTGAAGATTTAGCTTGTTAAATCAATATATCCAAAGGATTATCCATGCAGCTTATTGCTAGGCTACTCAGATGTGTACAAAGTTAAGTTAGCGTTGACAATTTCTGCCAGGTGGGTAAATAAATTCTGTGTCACCCTGTATTTATAATAATATATATGAAATTCAACAACTTAACTAAAATGCTGTCTCAAGTCGGCCACCCCCAGCTTAAAAAAAAAAAGTGGAGAATGTGCCTGAGTAGATAGATAGATAGAACTAAAATGCAAGCTGAACACAGCAAGCAAAACATTAACTAAAGCCTCAAAAAAAAAAAAAAATAAAAAAATAAAAAAAAATAAAAAAAAAATCGCAATAGAAGAAAATTACAATCGGTTCAGTAAAAAAAAAAACACAAAAACTCGAGTAAAAATTATACAAGTCATACCCTGATGTTGTTAAGGTTCCAGCAGATGTCCTTAATGTTGACGTGCCTCTTGAATGTGACCCACCCTCGTCTGAACCACCGTCGCTCAGGCTGTGGGTCAGCGATGGCAGCACGCAGGAAACCATTGTAACGACGGCACATCTATTACAGAAAAGAGATGAAGAGGTGATTATAACAAAAATTTAATGTCTACTTAAAATGAAAATTTGCAAAATAAACAAACCAAAACAAGGACGACACAATATAAAGATAAAAGAACTTATCAAAATCACTATGTGGAAATAACGCTTTAGTAAAATAATATGAAATATAAGAACACAAAACACAATATAAGATTTAGCTATGTTGCAGTACTACCGTATCTATTTATCAAACGCCTTAATCCCCAAAGGGGTAACCACAAATGAATCACCTCCATGCTCCTGTCATCTGTCAGCCAGCACCCCTTCTCCTACCAAACACCACTTTCACTCATATACCTCTGACCTCCATCCCTCCACCTCACGCATACACTCTTCTAGTCATTATCTCGCACTCCATACGCTCTTTATGACTGAAATACCTCCACACTCCAGCACATCCACACCAAATCGCTCTCGTACTTCCTCATTCATCTGTCTCCACAAGCGTTTCTCAAGCAATACATTTCCACCCCTTTCACTCTCAAATGATATATCTCGTACAATGTCTATGCTTCATTCCCATACTGCAGTACTGTAGCTTTAAAACAGGGGATCTTTTTAAGCGCAGTACTTTTCTACAAATACACAGCTATAAGAATCGGCCACCCCCAGCTAAAAAAATAAAATAAATAAAATAAAAGTGCCTAAGTATGATAGATTGACAGACCAAATAGATACTAACCGCTTCTACTTCCTGCTTGGTGATAGTTGGTGCCAGGTTTCTGAGGAAGATGGAGGCTGTCTTGTGTAGTGCTCGGGGCCTCACTTCATCCTCCGCTCCTTCACCATCAGCACCATCACCGTTATTATTACCCTCGCCGCCTTCACCCGCCTCCCCCTCGTCAGTCTTGTTGGTGGTGTCCTTCTTCTCCTTCTCCTTCCCTGGCTCTCCGTCCTCGCCTTCCTTCTCTCCGTTTTCCGTCTCCTCACCTGCTGTGACAGAAAATTATACAGAATAAGTAAATGCCATACCGGAAAATAAAACATATATTTCCTTAACAAAGCCAGTTTCTGACTTTATTCTTATTTCTATCATATTTTCCCGAGAGTGAAGGCAGTGGGGCAATAATGGTGTGCCCCATGGTTCTCACAGCCTACTGGCTTAATTCTAAAGTAAAACTTGCAAAATAAGTCAGCCTTTCTCTCTGGCATAGGGATGCATAGGTCTTCTGGGCGACCTAGATGGGTGATATTTTTATTTTGTGTTGTGTTGTCCCTGTTCGGGCTCTGTCTCAAGTCGGCCACCCCCAGCTATGAGGTATGTGCCTGAGTAGATACATACATGAGGTACATACTAGAACCCATTTAAGGTAACAAATACTATACCGGTATATACCTACCAATTAAGAAGTTATCAAGTTTGAAATACATGTATGGTGGTTATAATGTAAAACTTGCAAAATACATGTATGGTGGTTATAATGTAAAACTTGCAAAATAAACAAACCAAAACGTATACAAACACAGTATAAAAACAAAATAACTAATCAAAATCGCAATGTGGAAACAACGCTTAAGTACAATAATAATAAATAAATAAAAGAACACAATCCATAAATGATGAAGGAGGCCAGATCTTACCTTCTGTTTCCTTGGAGATCTTCTTGGTTTTATCAGGTTTATCAGGTTTATCAGGTTTATCAGGTTTATCACCTTCCTCCTCTCCCTCCTCCCCTCCTTCACCCTCTTCTCCCGGGGGATGTAGACCGTTCTCCTTCTTCTCTACTTCCTCCTTCCCTTCTTCCTTCTCTTTCTCCTCCTCCTCTTCTATCTTCTTCCCTCCACCACCTCCCTCCTCTGTCTCCATCTCCATGCCCGGTGGAGGAGGTTCCTTCTCCTCCTCCTCCCCCATGGGCTCATCATCCGAGGAGGAAGAGGAGGAGGAAGAAGAGGAGGATGAGGAGGAGGAGCTGCCTGATCGCTTGCGTTTCCTCCCTTCTGAAAAGAAATAAGGAAAATTCATATTGATTCACCAATCCACCAATTAATTTACAAATAAACCTACTTAATAAAATCAATGAAACTAATGAATATATGTGGTACTCCAAGGACTCTAATATATGTGGTACTCCAAGGACTCTAATATATGTGGTACTCCAAGGACTCTAATATATGTGGTACTCCAAGGACTCTAATATATGTGGTACTCCAAGGACTCTAATATATGTGGTACTCCAAGGACTCTAATATATGTGGTACTCCAAGGACTCTAATCTAGGATATTCACACCAAAATTTGGCGCATTAAGCATTACACTATCAAGAAAGTTAAAGGTTTATGCACAAGCCTATGTTCATTCTGGACATTATGTTTGCATATTGTACAACAATAATAGTTCACACAATTATAATTGGGACCTCCCCTCTCTTAACCCCTCAGTATTTCTTTGTATCAGTAAATATCCAAAGATTAACTTGGGTTAATCAGCAAACTTTTATGAACCTTGCCACATTGATTATTTGCCGTGAGCTTGAGATTTTGCGAGATTACAACCCGCAAAATTTTGTTTTGTCCTTGCTCGGGCTCTGTCTCGAGTCAGCAACGCTAAAAAGAGTATGTGCCAGAGCATATAGATAGACAACCTGCAAAATTGGAGGGTTCACTGTACTAACCTTTGTCTGAGTCTTCACCCTTGAGTTTGAGGTACTCCTTAGCCTTCATCTGCAGCTCCATCTGTTCCTCTGACATGTCCATCTTGAGGGGCTCATCAGGGTTCTTGTTCACCTCTTCCTTAGTCTTGTCTTCACCATCGTCAGAACTGTCAAGGAAATTATAATGTAAAACTTGCAAAATAAACAAACCAAAACTTATACGAACACAGTAAAAAGACAAAACAACTAATCAAAATCGCTATGTGGAAACAAGAGATTTGTTTTTATGTTGTTGAAAAAGAGAAAGAGAAAGATAATTAAAATATAAAACTTGAAAACGAACTCAAAAGTTACTGTTCAAAAAGAGATATTTACATACTGTAGACAGGGAAGAAAACTAATTACAGTATAATTAATTATAATGTAAAACTTGCAAAATAAACAAACCAAAACTAAGACGAACACAGTAAAAAGACAAAAGAACTTATCAAAATCGCTATGTGGAAACAACACTTTAGCAAAATAATATTATAAATAAAAGAACACAATCCACCACATAGGGTGTACATTACTACATGAGCAAGTTAATCTGTTTCCCAAGAAAACTAATCGCACATATAACAACGCGCTATCATCACGTTCAAGGAATTAGTCAATTGTGTTCTTTCATTTCACCTCTGCTTACTTTTTGTCTGTATTTATTGTTTATCTTTTTCTTTTTCTATTATTATTATTATTATTAATATTAATATTGATGATTTTTTAAATTTATTGTTCTTGTTAAAAGAGTACTCTTTGTTTAAATCTGTTGTTACTTCATATTTTGTAATTATTTGTCTTTATATTATATGTATTCATTGTCGATAGTATCAATTGCTTACTTTTGCGATTTCCTTAGTTTATTTGTGCTATAAATGTAGGTTATTTGTAGGGTAGTTATTGATAGGGGTCACTTGAGGCATGCTATGCTTACAGGTACCTACCCGATAGCACTATCGTTAGTGAGTGCTGTACTGTATTTTATATATTATTTTGTAATAGTATAGATATCTTATCAATATTTGTATTTTGTACTATTTTAATGTCTTGTCATGTTGCAAATTTGATTTTAAATAATATTTTGACATTTAACATATAGTTTCTTTATTCATGCAGAGTTTAGTAAAATTTGCCAGAACGTCCCGGACTTCCCAAACTTGACTACTTCCTTTAATGTGACGATAGTGCGTTGTTATATGTGCGATTAGTTTGCTTGGGAAACAGATTAACTTGCTCATGTAGTAATGTACACCCTATGTGGTGGATTGTGTTCTTTTATTTAATAATTTTCATTTTAGTAAACGTTGTTTCCACATAGCGATTTTGATAATTTAATTTGACTTTATATTGTCCTTGTCCCAATTTTGGTTTGTTTAGTTTGCAAGTTTTACATTTTAATTTTAATTTCATAAATTTCATTTTAGTAAGCGTTGTTTCCACAGCGATTTTGATATTTTGTTTTGACTTTATATTGTCTTTGTCCCAGTTTTGGTTTGACTTTGTTTGCAAGTTTTACATTTTAATTTGGGAAGTCCGGGACAACCTGGTAAATTTGACTAAATTCTGTATGAATTAAAATGTAAAACTTGCAAACTAAACAAACCAAAATTGGGACAAGGACAATATAAAGTCAAATTAAATTATCAAAATCGCTATGTGGAAACAACGTTTACTAAAATGAAAATTATTAAATAAAAGAACACAATCCACCACATAGGGTGTACATCACTACATGAGCAAGTTAATCTGTTTCCCAAGCAAACCAATCGCACATATAACAACGCACTATCGTCACGTTAAAGGAAGTAGTCAAGTTTGGGAAGTCCGGGACGTTCTGGCAAATTTTACTAAACTCTGCATGAATAAAGAAACTACATGTTAAATGTCAAAATATTATTTAAAATCAAATTTGCAACATGACAAGACATTAACAATAGTAAAAAATACAAATATTGATAAGATATCTATACTATTACAAAATAATATATAAAATACAGTACAGCACTCACTAACGATAGTGCTATCGGGTAGGTACCTGTAAGCATAGCATGCCTCAAGTGACCCCTATCAATAACTACCCTACAAATAACCTACATTTATAGCACAAATAAACTAAGGAAATCGCAAAAGTAAGCAATTGATACTATCGACAATGAATACATATAATATAAAGAGAAATAATTGCAAAATATGAAGTAACAACAGATTTAAACAAAGAGTACTCTTTTAACAAGAACAATAAATTTAAAAAATCATCAATATTAATAATAATAATAATAATAGAAAAAGAAAAAGATAAACAATAAATACAGACAAAAAGTAAGCAGAGGTTATACAAGAAACTTCAAGTTAAAAATGCTTGATTAAAATTATTGATGTCAAATTTTAGAATACAGTCACAATAATTGACCCTAAAAAGATTAAATTTATGGAACAATTTACTTGCCTCAAAACCTCTGTCCACTAAGAGTCTGTATAGTAACCTAGCTCTAGCCCAAAAGTCATCTACTTTAGTGCAGATTTTACAAAATCTTATTAATTGGGAATAAAAACAATTATAAGTGATTTTACTATCGATATTACTACTAGGGAAAGGAAAGTTTATTACGTTAAAATTAAAATCATCAACTTTGTGATATACTTTAAGTATGCACTGTTCATTAACAATCTCTATATTTATATCAAGAAAATTTTCAACTTTATAATTTACGTTACATTGTGTGAGGGGAATAGAATTAGGGTAAATAAGTTTAGCAACTTGATTAAAATTTAACAAATTGCAAACAAGAATATCATCAATATATCTACTATTATTACTTAACAGTTTAGCAAGTGCTAATTTTTCTGGAATTTTATTTTTCTTGCTACTGTCAACTAAGTCTTTTATATATTTAAATTCTAAAGCAAGCAAGAATAAGTCTGCAATTAAAGGGCTAGCATTTCCACCCATAGGAATTCCTAATATTTGTTTGAAAATGTACGGCCCGAATCTAACATAAGTATTGAAAAGGAGGAATTTAAGGGCATCTTTAAGTTTAGTTCTATCAAAATATACAGAACTAGTGGGAGTAGAGCTAAGTGATGCATTATTAAAATATGTATAAACATTTATGAAATAATTACCATTCCTAACGAACCTGTCAAAGTGCAAATCTATAATAAAGCAAAGCTCTGAATATACTAAATCTAAAGGCAAATTGGTATACAAAGTTGAAAAGTCGAAGCTATGTACCGAGGTAACTTTCGGCATGGTATTTATTTTATCAATAACTTCTAACGAATTGTCAACACTCCAATAATAGTTAATGCCAGTTCTTCTCATGATGGTATTACAATATCTTTTATGAGTACTTTTAATGTATTTTAAGCAATTTACTACTTGTTCTGATAGAGTTTTAGTGGTAGCAAATTTTGCTCCGGCAATAAAGCGATATTTATAAGGTCTTTTATGAAATTTAGGTAACATGTATAATTTTGCAATGCACTTGTTCTTATCAGAAAGTTTAATATCAAATATTATATTTTTCTTGGTATGTTCATCGATTAAGTTATCAATATTCAGATTATTTTGAATAAAGAAACTACAACTAATATTTTGTAAAACTTGCAAAAATAAACAAATCAAAACAGTATGTACAGTATGTACACTGGCACTTATATAATGTACATACTGTAGGGTCTCACATAAAACAGTATGTACACTGGCACTTATATAATGTACATACTGTAGGGTCTCACATAAAACAGTATGTACAGTATGTACACTGGCACTTATATAATGTACATACTGTAGGGTCTCACATAAAACAGTATGTACAGTATGTACACTGGCACTTATATAATGTACATACTGTAGGGTCTCACATAAAACAGTATGTACAGTATGTACACTGGCACTTATATAATGTACATACTGTAGGGTCTCACATAAAACAGTATGTACAGTATGTACACTGGCACTTATATAATGTACATACTGTAGGGTCTCACATAAAACAGTATGTACAGTATATACACTGGCACTTATATAATGTACATACTGTAGGGTCTCACATAAAACGAGTTTATGGTCGATAAACGAGGGCGTTTTATGCGATTTCGTTTTATGTGAACACAGCATTTTGGTGGCGCAATATGTTCACTGTAAGCGAAAATTTCCGTACAAAGCGAACGATATTTCGGCGCTCTATATGAAAACTCCTCAGATTTGCCCCACTTTGGCGGCAGACTCGTTTTATGTGATCAGATTCGTTCTGATCGAAAATTAAATATTAATATTTTAGGTCGGTCGTTTTAATCGAGACTCGTTTTATGCGGGACCCTACTGTACTTATTGGTTTGTTTATTTTTGTAAGTTTTACATTATAATTAGTTTTCTTCCCTGTCTATCTAAATATCACTAAACAATCCGCCATACTCACTCTTCCCCCAGAATAAAGGGTTTCTTGTCTTCCTCCTCCGTGTCAGCTGTTTGTCCTGGGGTGGTGGTGGCTGGGGGGCGGGTCTCTTCCTCCACAGCTTGGTCCAACACCTACACAGAGTAAATAGAGATTAGGAAATTATTCAACCAAACCAATCAACTCAAACCCTTAACCCCTTCTATCCCAGCGACGTTTTTTTTTTTTTTTTTTACTTTATTCTGGCTAATACTGATTAAAATTATTTACTTTAGAAAGGATCTCTAGAAATTATAAGGTTTCAAACTATCTCAATCAACCCTTTAAACTATGACAGGGATAGAGGAAAAACTAAGTAGTATGGTATTTACACTTCAAATAGATATAAAAAATGCCATTTAAGTTATTTTTGTTTATCTTCCTATGGTATTAAATTAATTACAATACCTGTATATGGTTTTATGGTTTTTTTACGGGTCTAAATTGATGAACGAAGCATAGGGGATACCTAGTATGGATGAAAGGCACAAGATAGTCTAGGAAAACCTCGCTCGACTGTGGAAAAATCAGGAAGCACACAATATAAAGATAAACGACCTTATCAAAATCACAATGTGGAAACAATTATTTAGCAAAATAAAAGAAGACCATAGTATCTCACCTGTAAGTCAAGATCAGAGCCTCCCTCCAGCTTGATGACCACTGAGTCCAACAACTTGAGGAGCTGGTCTGACTGGTCAGCATCCACGGTGATGCGTTCCAGACGGTTACCCTCGTACAGCTCTCGGAACACACACACACGACGCTATACGTTACAAGCGAGGGGAGACAAAATAATTGCTGTAGACCAAAATATATATTTACTATAAACCTTATAAATGTACAGTGCCCTCATAAAGCCTCACAAACACAGCACTGAAGGTTTCATGTAGGCTAGAACTCTTAAAAAAACTATGCTGAAAATTTAGAATTGAATTCCAGAGAGGGACATTATCTTGACATTTCTACGATCTGCAACATACTGTATGCTTCATACAACCCACCCGAGATTTGAACCTTGGACCTTGTGATCAACAGGCACTCGTGCTAACCACTAGTGGTTAGCACGAGTGCCTGTTGATCACAAGGTCCAGGGTTCGAATCCCGGGTGGGTTGTATTAAGTTTATCTGAAGTGGCATTACTTGATATAGTATATTGATACTGTATATTGTAGTAGTACTCATGGGCTATTAGAAAAAACATGAAGACTGTCGAGAATTTTGTTTACAGATTGTCAGCAACTATTGAAATGAGTGTATTGCAATGAAGCCTACAAACAATGTAACCTGTCTCACCTTAAGATTGGCCAGCTGTTCATCCTTCCTTTTAACACATTCCTCGGGGTGGTACTTGGCCTTGAACCTACAGAACCAACAATGTCATTAATCATCACATACAACCACCAAGCACCTCGCCTCTCAACACTCAAGTCTTAATTTAAACTACACCAAAACGGAATCACACAGCCACTTTTAACGGCAACTCTGGTTTGACAGCTTCTGTATAATTAGAATTAGAATTGTGCCAATGAAAATAAAATAATGTCAGTATCTAGTCTACTTTTTATTTAACTTGGCAAATTTGTACTTGGTCTCCTTGAACTAGAGAACATTACTATAGTCTGTTTTTCCAACTGATGGTAAACTGAATCCCTTAGCAGCTGATTTCTCGCTTCTTACTGGAATAATATGATACTGCCATGTGTCTGTTTCATATTATTGCCAAGTTCTCATAATTAGCAACATATTTCGCTACAAACTCGTGGTAATAGCCGAGTAATAAGGATGGAGGGATAGCAATTTACCATCAGCTGGAGAAAAACAAACAGAATATAGGGGCTGATTGCACCGAGTCAGAACAACATTTTTCCACTTGCTTCGGTAACCCAGGCTTTATTGTGGTAGGCAGGGAGGGTTCTGTGGGGGCACTCGGTTATTGCCTTGGCCTTGCTCGGGGCCTTGGGGCTGTTCGGCCAGGCAGCCTGGGGAACGGCAACAACAACAAACAAAAGACATGCTGCACAGTACCACCAGCCAATCAGCTCAAAGAGACCAAGTGAAAATTTGCCAAGTTCAAAAAAATCGACTATAGTCATACTGTACATACCAATACATATACACAAAAATGTTTACAGTAAATAAATTACCTGAGAAGGACTGTGTGAAACCGGTTTATAAACTAGCGCCAGTGATCACCATATTCTCTAACCTAGCCATTATCCCTCCATTATAAAGAAACTAACTTTGGAAGCTTAGTAATCCAATCTCCGTATCCCACGACCAAGCCTCGACCAAAAAAATCCTCCATAGTTTGATAATAATATGCAAGAAATTACATACTAACTCAAGATAGGCAAAGGTTTAAATTAGCTATAATATCAGGTTAGATACATTGTAGGAACATAATATGATCGATAGTCCCCAGTAGCTTTTTGTTAGCAGTTATTGGAATGTTATGCTGTTTTAACATATAAAGAATGTACTATAGCCAGTAATTGCTAATCCTTTCATAATCGTAAACTTTCATTACCATCATATATGGAATATTATGGCTTCAGTCCAAGTATTTTGTCCACAATTAGATTTCAGTAATAGAACTATTGTTTTTTATTAATTAGAAGCACTTTACGATTAGTTTCATAACTGAACAAATATATAATTCCAATCATACAAATCTTACCCAACTACTGTATATATACATGTACTGTATATATACATGTACTGTATATATACATGTACTGTATATTTACATGTACTGTATATATACATGTACTGTATATTTACATGTACTGTATATTTACATGTACTGTATATATACATGTACTGTATATCAAAATTATGCCCCAGGTGACATTCCTTAAACAAATATATAAAATAAAATATATTGATGGTGATGGGCTGGTCTATCAGAGTGAGAACTGAGCGATCTCTGCCATACCCATAGCTTACTCTGACTGTTCCTTTTACTTTTATATTTTCTAGATCTCAAGTGACGGCGTCTCTTCCGTGGATTGACCTCCCAATCTACCTAGATTGGAAGCCAAAGCGTCACATTTTTGTCCTTTACCCCTCAACTTTCTCTTCATAATTGCTGAGGGGCATAGGGCCCTGGGTGGGGCTTTGGTTTCCCGGGCGTTTCCGCACCCTCCTCAGCTCCCAGCCATGGAGTGGCTTTGGTCACCCAGGCTTTATTGTGGTCGGCAGTGAGGGTTCTGTGGGGGCGCACGGTTATGGCCTTGGGGCTGTTCGGCCAGGCAGCTTGGGGAACAACAATAACAATAACAAAATATATTGCCATGATTAAAGCTTAAGCTTATATATTACAGGCAGGCTTTCACTCACTGAAAATTTTGAAATGTTATTAAAAACATTCGCAAAGCAGGCTGTTAAAGCAAATAGATAGAAATGGGGCTTGACTCAATAGCAACTTCAAATCATGGAAAGCAATATTGTACCTATATAGATGCACTAATGTTAATGGATAGGATCAATCACTGGCTTACTGTTATATTCCCGTTCCCGAGAGAAACGGACTGAAGACAATATAACCGTGGCAAAGGGAGGTGCCCAGTCTCCTATAGTCTATTCGCTGTAAGTAGGCGAGAAATCATGACTCTAACCTCTGTAACTCAAAAACGACTAGAGTAATCGAGCTAATATTTCTACCATTTGGGAAGAGTTAGTCAAGGAATAGATGTGGACAATTACAGCCAATTTGCTCTAGCCCTTTTTGAGTTACAGAGGATAGGTCATGATGTCTCGCCTACTTACAGCGAATAGACTATAGTAATGGAGTAACAACATATTAACAAAAAGATCACTGGGGACATTATAACCACATGTATGAGAGGCGCCCAGTCTCCCACATTACCGTATATAATCATAACTATAAAATGATCACTATAGACAGTAAACCTCACCTGAGCAGAGAGCCCTCACACACAAACACACACACATGGGGGTCGGCAAGTCGAGTGAACGCAACGATAGGTCATTGTGCGACCCCCCTAGACTAAAAAACGTTACGGATTTTCAAGCGGTTCTATCACGCTGCATTGCGCGCAGCGGCCTAGGCTAAAACACGCGGATTAATCCCCCATGTGTGCTTTATATTTTTGTCTCTTCGAAGCAAGAGATAAATAACGGTGGCTTGAGGTGCCCCGGTGGTGGTGCTGGCTGGAAGAACACTGTTAGGGGGGCAAATGGTGGTATTAGGTTAAGGGTGTGGCTTATACCACAACCCTAGTTAGTTACCCCTACTGTCTGTATGGCCTACATTATTTACACGGATTAACTCAGGAGTAACTTCTATAAATAAACTATTAATTATATCACATAGTCACCTCTAGACCTATAAGAGTTCCGAATGGAGCTCAGTGGTCTGGTTAATCTGCTTTACTTAACCTAACCTAACCTCTAGTCTTGCCTATTTATTTATACATACAACATACAGTATTGTAATAACTGCCTGTTGTAATCAAATTATAATTAACCATATAATATAATTACCCTCTACAATACCCTATTGTAATAATTACAATACCTTATTCTAATTACTGAATCCTACTCCCAATATTCGTTCACTTCTACAGTACAGTCTCCTACATCACCTTCTATCTATCAACTCAGGTACATTCCCCATTTTTTTTTAGCTGGGGGTGGCTGATTCGAGACAGAGCCCGAACAGGGATCTTACTATCACTAAATACTCTCAGAATTCACTCCTAATGATATGGAAGTTCCTGCTATTCTCAAAAACATAAAATCAAATAGCAGTAAATACTTTGGAAAACATGCTTGTTTGTTTTGTTTTAGTGATTAAGGGATGAGGTCACGAGGAACCTATTTACCCTGGCATAGACCTATTTTACTGTTAGGCGATCAGAACAGAGGCAAGGGGTGTGAGGAGATTGCCAACTATCTCCACCAGCCGAGAATCGACTTTTTACCTAATGAAATATCCTACATAATCTAGTTCAGGTCAAAAGTTATAGAACAACTCTGCAACTTTTATATCCTTTGCTATCTAACTTTAAAATGAATGTAGTCTATAACACATATGGACAAAGCTGGACTATATATAATAAACCTTGGCTTAAGTGTTTCATATAGTTAAAAGTACTGAAACTGCACTCTCTGTGGATGAAGCGGTCATTAAAATTGTATGTATGTACAATTAATTGGTCTCGATTAACAATACCTACAATATATTTTAGCTTGAGTATATCTTAGCTCTTAAAACTCAAATCCGATATTCACTACAACCCTAAACCTATCAGAATATCTAAGATCTTCAATAATTTTCCTACTTAGGCCTGACATTAACTAACAAATTAATTCAGAAAATAACTAGCGCTTAATAGCTGAACGAGCCTCTCTACCGTAACCAAATCCTCCTGACTCAACATCCCTCCTCCTCATTATCATTGAGAAAGAACCTTTCATAATTGGTTGAGGGGCACAGGGCCTTGGGTGTCCCATGCGTTTCCGCACATTCCTCGGCTCCTCGCCTGGGAGCAGCTTCGGTCACCTGGGCTTTCTTAGTGGTAAGCAGGGAGGGTTCTGTGGGGGCGCTCGGTTATGGCCTTGGCCTTGCCCGGGACCTTGGGGCTGCTCGGCCAGACAGCCTGGGGAACAATAACAACAACAACCACTCCCTTAAGTTCACCCAAAGACCCCTCCTCCCAATAACCATCCAACCCCCTTCTTTTTTACTCATCAATATCCACTTAACTCATCATTCTTCCTCCTTATGGTTGACAAAGAAGTCCTTATCAAACCTATCCCTAAATACCTGTCAGAACCACTCCCGTAAGTACCCACAAAACCACCTCCCCATAATGTTCATCCTTTGTGCTCATCATTTCCCAACTAACCCACCATTCCTCCTCCCTCAATCCCCAACTAACCCACCATTCCTCCTCCCTCAATCCCCACTAACCCACCATTCCTCCTCCCTCAATCCCCATCTAACCCACCATTTCTTCTCCCTAAATGGCAATCAAAAACCTTCCCCTAATACTAACAAAACCCGTTAACTCCCATCTAACATGCCATTCCTCCTCCCACATTGCTCATCTAACCTACCACTCGTTTTCCCTCAATATCGGCTAATATCTCTTCCCTAATACCCACATAAATCCCAGCAAACCCACCATTGCTCCTACCATTCGTTCTCCCTCACTATCAATCAATTAATATCCCTTTGTTAATACCCACAAAACTCCCATCAATTCCCAGCTAACCCACCATTGCTCCTACCACTCGTTCTCCCTCCCCTAATACCCCCAAAATTCCCAGCTAACCCCCTAATACCCACAAAACTCCTATCAATTCCCAGCTAACCCCCTAATACCCCCAAAACTGCCATCAATTCCCAGCTAACCCACCATTCCTCCTCCTTATGGTTGACAAAGAACTCATTGAGCTGCTGCCGTTTAAACTCCAGCTTGTAGTCCGAGTATTTCCTGAGGGCCTCCTCCTCGGTGATGGTGTCGTCGCACTGCTCCATGAAGGACTTGAAAGTCATCATAGGAGGTTGGGTTGGTCCTAGCTCGTCAAGCCTGGGAAAGAGGCGCAGAGATTTCAGTGCAGTAGGAAGAATAAAAGATATGAACATACTGTACTTCAAACACACATAGGCTAGACACACTACATTAAAGAGAAAGATCGGGAGAAAATAATGTTTAATATTCAAAAGTGCCATATTCTATAAATGTGAAAGTGTAAAATAACACACACATGGGAGTACAAAATGGGTAATATTATCAAAAGAGGACAATTTGATTAACAATACAGTATATTCAAGCAGTGTATATATTTGTTGAGTATATTAGTTTACATTAGGTAGAGAATAATACTCTTGAAGTTATGAAAACAAGACACACGAATGTATTCTTTAACAATCCTTTCCCTTTTCAGCGCCTAATACCAAACAATTACTATTGTTTACTGGGAGTACCGGTACACAGCTTACCATTCCCATTTATAAAGGTAACATTATATTTCAATACTCACTCTGGGTTTTTTTTCTCCATCTGACGGTAAATTGGTGTCTTTAGCTTGATTACTACGCTTTTAAGGAGGTTTTGTAGCAAAATTTGTTGTTAATTAAGAAAACTTGGCATTAATTATGGTAGTTTTTTGTTTTTTCGTTAGTTATAAAAAAACTATTTGCTAGCTGATTCAATTTACCGTCAAGAGAAAATGAAACAGAGTATAGTTATACAGTATAGGCTACTGTATATCAACGGTACTGGGAAGGGAAGGAATTGTTTAAGAATACACTCGCCAGACGTTTGAGTGTCAATGTACAAAGTGTAAATAATAGCGTACCTCCCCGCGGCCCCAGGGTGTCCCGGAGGGTGACCATAGTCCTGACCATAAGAAGGATAGTAGCCACCACCACCACCACCACCACCACCACCCCCACCGCCGCCACCACCACCACCACCACCACCACTAGCATCATACCCATAACGTCGGTCATCCCTGAGGACAATAAAAAACCAAGATTACTATGATAGTACAAGCTAAAACCCAAAGCAATGTTAGCTTGTTAACCCCTTGAATAGGAAATATGCAGCTTTTGACTTTTCCATGTTAAGCAGCTTT
Source organism: Paralithodes platypus (assembly GCA_032716605.1). Lineage (NCBI taxonomy): Eukaryota > Metazoa > Arthropoda > Malacostraca > Decapoda > Lithodidae > Paralithodes > Paralithodes platypus. The sequence goes on from CM064528.1 coordinate 43,770,505, forward strand.
GACTAAGAGTTTGAAGGTAAAGTCCCTGACTCCCACATAACTGTTGTACTGCAGCTGGGGATTACCCTTGGTTACTGTTACCAATGTAGTCTTTGACTGACAAAGCTCACATGAGCTTACTTGTATATATTAAAGCTTTTTAACCTTTTCACGCACATGTGGACGCAGGGGTTGCTGATTAGCAATCAGAAATAGAGTTCTCTCAATCTTATAATGGAAACAGATTAACTTGCTCATGTAGTAATGTACACCCTATGTGGTGGATTGTGTTCTTTTATTTAATAATTTTCATTTTAGTAAGCGTTGTTTCCACATAGCGATTTTGATAATTTAATTTGACTTTATATTGTCCTTGTCCCAATTTTGGTTTGTTTAGTTTGCAAGTTTTACATTTTAATTACCTCTCCAAAATTAGTTTTCTGCCCACAGCTGCCACAAAGACAACTGCAGAGGTTGAAGTAACTAAACTAAAGGTTTCTAAACACCCCTGATGTCACAAAGGCTTTAAAGTATCCCAGAATAGGCTCAAATGGCATCCTGTGTGTGAAAGGGTTAATAATACAGTAGTAGAAATATACACACAGTAAAAGTCTGTTTAACTGGCACTCCAGTGAATCAGGCAGTTTTCAGAACATATTTATATCATTGAAATTTTTTGAAAAATTGGGTTAAAACATCAAAAGCTGAAAGAACAAGACCACTTGTATGGCAACACATATTAGGCCTAATACTAGAGCTCAGCAGGTGACTGAAAAGATAAGGGAACATTATTTATCAACATTTTGTTTATACAGTAATGTGTTGGTGTGATGTTCTTGTGCTAAATTCTATCACCATAAAAATTCATCACATACAGAACAAAATACAATTATTTTTATGTTTATTAATAAGGAGATAATAAAGAAACAGAGGATAACAAACATGCAAACAAGCGTGTGAACCGACCACGAGGATGAGGAGTTGTCACTGTTAATATTCCAATATTGTTTTGCCCTTTTCATTAATTTCAATAAATAATAATAATAATAATAATAATAATAATAATAATAATAATCATCATCTGGTCTTTTATTTCTCTCAAGCTGTACAATCTGCATTATATTTCTATCATATTATAAATTAATCAAGATTAAATACAGACCAAACAACAATTACTTCTATTCATTAATAAAGAAGATAGATAATAAGGGCTCTGTGTTAAGCCTCTTCCTCTTTGTTATGGTTCTGGAGGAACTAGTGGGTGATTTCCCCTGGGAACTGCTCATGTAGTAATGTACATCCTATGTGGTGGATTGTGATCTTTGTTATGGTTCTGGAGGAACTAGTGGGTGATTTCCCCTGGGAACTGCTCATGTAGTAATGTACATCCTATGTGGTGGATTGTGATCTTTGTTATGGTTCTGGAGGAACTAGTGGGTGATTTCCCCTGGGAACTGCTCATGTAGTAATGTACATCCTATGTGGTGGATTGTGATCTTTGTTATGGTTCTGGAGGAACTAGTGGGTGATTTCCCCTGGGAACTGCTCATGTAGTAATGTACATCCTATGTGGTGGATTGTGATCTTTTATTTAGAAATTATTATTTTACTTAAGTGTTGTTTCCACATAGCAATTTTGATTAGTTGTTTTGTCTTTTTACTGTGTTCGTATAAGTTTTGGTTTGTTTATTTTGCAAGTTTTACATTATAATATGCAGATGACCTAGTCCATAAACACTTTATTATTGTCATGATACATTGCTTAAGAATGAGAAAACAAAATAAATCCGGTAATAATATACATGTATAAACAAGCCTTTACATATACAGTATATTACTACCGGATTTATTTGTTCTCATTCTTAAACACTGTAGTGTGCAGGATGACAAGGGCAAGTTCAGAAGATGGAGAGAGGGCATGGCAAGTAAAGGGTTTAAAGGGTAAAGGGATTCAATTTTCTGCCTGATGAAAAATATAAGATTATAGTAGGCAAACCAACCATTATTTAACCAAATAATCCATCTAATGTTAGTTACAATATATATGTTATAAGAGTGGTTCTACTAGAAGTGACTACAGTACTAAGGTGAATTAAGTGTCTATAGAGTTTACAAGACTAGGGTAAACTGCTATTTTGTCAGTACTGATCCAATTAGTATGCCAAATCAATAAAAAAAAACAAAAAACATTGTCAATAAAGTGCTCATCCTCAACTAGTGTTTATATTCATGCTCTCAACTTGTGAAAGTTAATTTAACAAACTCTTGATTTTGACTACAATATTGATTGTTGTTGTTGTTGTTGTTCCCCAGGCTGTCTGGCTGTGCAGCCCCAAGGTCCCGAGCAAGGCCAAGGCCATAACCGAGCGCCCCCACAGAACCCTCCCTGCTTACCACTAATAAAGCCCAGGTGACCGAAGCCATTCAAAGGCGGGGAGCTGAGGAGGGTGTGGAATCGCCCGGGAAACCAAAGCCCCACCCAAGGCCCTGTGCCCTTTAGCAATTATGAAGGGAAAGTTGCGGTGATGGGCTGGTCAATCAGAGTGAGAGTTGAGCGTTCTCTACCATACCCATAGCTTACTCCGACTGTTCCTTTTCTATCTATCTATCTATATGCTCAGGCCCAATCCCCATTTTGGGGGTAGCCGACTCAAGACAGAGCAAGAACAGGGAAAACACAAAAAACAACACAAAACAACAAATAAACACAGACAAAAAGCACAAACTCACACACATCCAGGTCACCCAGGACTTTTACTGTTCCTTTTACTTAGCCCTATATATTTTCTAGATCTCAAGTGACGGCGTCTCTTCTATGGATTGACCTCTCTACTGCCAACCTAGAGGTTGGCAGATTGGGAGCCAAAGTGTCACATTTTTCCTTTGCCCCTCAACAATAGTTAAGGTAAATTATCATACCAAATTTATGACTAACTACTCAATTTTGTGGGTATTTTTTTATCAATATTGCATACTAATTGGAGTACTGCATAAACATTGGCTGGTCTACACTGAAATTACTACACTGCCACTATATTGAAGGGGTTAAGGGGGGGGGGTCACCTGCTTTTTTTCTTTCTCCTTTTCTCTCTTTCTCTGGCTTGTATCCATTCGGCCCCATTCAGCCTACTGTTTTAAGACGTTTATCCCCATCCAGGTGTTGATTTTTTCCTGGCAAACGATAGCGATAGAGCATTATATGAAGAAATCAGACTTCACCGGAGACATTTTTCTATTGAAACATATACAAATTTAGCCTGCAGTCAAATTTAGTTTTCTTCTTAAATATGCTGGCTCGCTACTGCTTGCCAGGAAAAAATTTATACCTGGATGGGGATAAACGTCTTAAAACAGTAGGCTGATGGGTCCGGATGGATACAAGTACAACGCAGAGAGAGAGAGAGAAAAAATTAATGGGTGGGCCCTCTTAAAAGTTACTAAGTCTGTGGCTCTACCAACACAACACTACCCACCAGTCTTGCCTCATTCTCTTGATGGGTGGAGACATATCATGCCTGGCGGGAGAGTAGCGTTCCCGGGCTCTGCCGTAGTCCCGTCCATATTGCTGGTCCCGACGTGATCCACCGCGCTCACGACCTCCCCAGTTCTCTCGCCCTCTGACAAAATAAATAGAAAATATATAAATACAAAACAAAATATATAAATAATAAAATAAAAATATATAATAATTACTAAAAACAGTTCATAGTAAAAACAAAAATACAAGTCGTGAGGCCCCATACTAACCCCTATTGAGTCACTGGTCCTATTAACTTGTGACTTCACTGGAGTCGGGCCAATTTAACTTTTTTCTTTTATTCCATAAGTTTGACCCTTGTAGCCAAGATGGCCGTATGGAAGGCCATGTCAAGATCGCACCGTGCAGCCCAGATAGCCTGCTGGAAAGCAAATGGCTATTACATACCGGTACCTTGATCACTTAAAACTGGGTGACAGAAATCTTTGTTGTCATGGCGGGAGGTCCACGAAACACACAACACACACAGTCAGCTGACTCGTGCTTGCAACACACCTCAAGTCAAACGATCGATAATTTTAGGCAGTTTGATTCGATGCAAGAAAGAATTGTAGCAGCGGCTTAGGGGGAAAGTGAACCGTTCCACCTGGAAGCTCACGTGCCTATGAACCACCCTGTCCCGCAACTTAGAGCCCGAGAACCGGAGTCGGAAGAAGGTAGCAGGTGCCCTCCTTCAGCGAGTCTACAGGCGCTGCAACTCCAACAAGTCAACCAAAGCGTTCCCCCATATCCTCAAGGACTGCAATAGGTCCTCCTCCTGGATGGAAGGGGCCACTGGACAAATCTTCTCGTATACATACAGTTCGCCACCCGGAGAAGCCGAAACTTTATAGGTGACATCCCAATCACCGAATTTCACCATCTTCTCAGGGAGAGTGGGAAGTGAGGCAAGGCAGCCCCACACAGACAGACACACCCGAACTCCGCCCTCAACCGCATACTTCCCAAATGGCACCTCATTAATAGCCTTGGTCACCGCAGCAGGGCACTGGAACACAGGACGGTGAGCCTTCTCCTGGAACAAGTAGTGGACCAACCTACCACCAGCACCAGGGGCCCCACTACTGTAACAACCATCCACCAAGTCCACACCAGGGCCGGTACTACGTGGGGGTAAGTCGGTATGAAGGCGCTTGGTACGAAAGGTTGTCAGGGCCCCTGGCATCATCAGAGGTGTCACTGGAAGTCCAGCCGTGCTTGACAGAGAGCGTAGAGGTCTCCATCAGCAACTCGACACCGTCTGACATCTCGGCGCCGGCTCCGCCACCAAAATGGCAGTAAACAAAGCCCACCTTGTTCACCGGCCGCAGACGCACTCTACGACAAGCCCACTATACACAACACCGCACACAATAGGGCAGATAACATATCCACTAAAGGACGAAGGGTGACCGGCGGACACAACGAAACTATGGATGTTCACCCAGCATGGCAGTCGAAAGCGTTCAAAGCGGAATCCCCATGCAGGTCTCTCAATGTTTATAGATTTGCATCTTCTTTGATCATGCTTCCTCTCCACTTGTCCAAGCCTGCTCATACATATCTCTCACTGATACTCTTTAATACGTAAGGTCCCGCCTCCTAAGCCCCACATTGGTTAGCTATCTTTAAGTTTAATTAATCCTACATAATATTCATTATCATTAAAATATCATTATGTTCCATTCTGCTAATAGCATCCACTTTTACCAGCTAGGTTTCAGAAGTATTGTGCTATGAAAAGAAAAATATGGGTACTGTACCTATCAGGCCAGTCATCCCTAGCGGTTCTTCTGGCATCATCCCGACGGTCCCTAGTGCTGCTGCTGCTGTACTCTGATCTCTCTCCTCGGAATTTGTCACGCCGCCGCCGCTCGTACTCGTCGTCACTGTCACCCATCACTCACACACCTGGGGAAACAAACAATTTATTAAATATTATTGGGATGGATGTAGTTACCGGCTGTACCACTACCGGCATACAACATAAATCATCTATAAATACTTATAATAAAATAAATACTATTAAATCTATAATTATTATGTTCTCTCCACCAACTAGGTTAGGTAAGGTTAGATTGTTTGGTTAGGGTAATGTATTTTTGTATCCAAAGGCAGTCAAAATAGACGGGAACATGATGGTGAGCGTCCGCGTAGTGTAAACAAGACGGGCGGTACACCCGGTAACTACATTCTTGCCATATTATTTCATACTATATTTTATATTACAATTTATTTATGCTGTAGTGCAGTTGGTAGAACATGTATGGGTCATGAAGATAGTACCGGTATATGATATGACATAATTATTGAGGTACAGTACAGTATTCCCATTTTAGTATACAGTACTGTAAACTCAACCATACACTACAGTAGATCTGGACTTGACACAAAAATGGAACTTTGCAGTAAGGGACCCAAAATCGGAAAACTAACCCCCAAATTCGAACCTCGAAACTGCAAATATATCACATTTTCGGGGTTTCGAGGTTCGAGCTTGGGGGTTCGTTTTCCGATTTTGAGTCTCTTACTGCAAAGTTCCATTTTCGTGTCCAGTCCAGATCCACTGTAGTCTATGACTCAACCTTATCCAAAGGAATTCCTAACCCAATTAATGAGTTCAACTCAATTAAGGCTAGGGTAATGGTACCAGTAACACTCGCCGCCTCTTAAAATGAGCGCTTACATAATACCGAAAGAGTGACCCACCCTACTTAACCCGTTCAGTACCAGCGACGGCAGAGCTGTCAGTAGTAGATAAATCATTCCCCAGTCCCAGCAACGGCTGCCAGCCGTCAGTAATATACGATCCTTGTAACTGCCAGTATCAGGCAGTACCTGGTACCACGATGTTTGAGCACTGCTCTAAGACCTTGGAAACACTTCTCAGCCCCCAATTACTGGGAGAGGCAGTACAGTCGGCCCCGCAAGGGTGCGCACTAAAAGGGTGCAATTCTCCAACCGTGCGGCAGATGTCCGTGTGGTGCGTATAATCCAAGGGTGCGAAAAAAGCAAAGCGTGCGTTTTTTTCGCCCAATAACCCCTGAAAAACATGAACTAAGGAAAGAATACCTGTACAGTACAGTATAGAAATGTGATTAGATATTAGATAGAATATGGGTATTACACTCACTTTGGATGGTTTATGTATGCGTGGAGGTTGGGATGTTGGTCTTACTGAGGGTCCGAGGCTCCTCAGTAAGACCAACATCCCAACCTCCACGCATACATAAACCATCCAAAGTTAGTGTAATACCCCTATTCTATCTAATATCTAATCACATTTCTATACTGTGCAGGTATTCTTTCCTTAGTTCATGTTTTTCAGGGGTTATTGGGCGAAAAAAGGGTAAGTTTGAAGAGTCCCCGGACTACATAGTGAATTTCCCATAGGTTCTTAAGCTCCAAGGGTGCGTTTTACAAGGGTGCGCGCATGTCTCGGACTTGGGTAACCGCACCCTTGTGGGGCCCACTGTACAGTATTCCTCTATCTTTTGAGGTGGGATGTTGTTATATCTTGCCTCTGAAGCCATTTTAGCCACATTGCTTGGGACTGGGGGGTACATTTATGCTAGTACCCTATGGTACAGTAGGGGTTAAAGTACTGTAAATTTGTGGGTGGGTTGCAAACTGTGTGTAACATGATTCCGGCACTTCTAATGACAATACTGAGTACAGGTATTGTCATTAGATACTGTATTGTCATTACCCTAACCGGTAAACCTGACTTTCAGCACCAACAGCGATTTTAGTATGTATTATTATTTATGTGTGTTTTTTCCTTCAGATATAGTAGGCCTACATACATACATACATACAAACGGGTTTAAAGACCGCAATCGTCCACAGTGAATGTGGCTTCCATGGTACAATCACGTACTGCACACAGTGCACAGCAATCATAGCACGGTGGTTACAGTCTTTACTGCAGCACAGTACAACAAAGTCTTACCACAACAATGCCCCATCATGTTATCACAGTGGCTGATGTTGGTATAGCGCTAACAGTGTCTCAGCAAAACTCAACAAAGTCCCCCTGAAGCACCTGCACCTGGCGAAAATCACACCACCACACCAGCCTTAACCGTGCTACAATAAGGCAGTAACAAGAAATCATCGTAACTGCTACAGAGGCTAACTGCACCACCGAAGCGGCGGGCGGTGGGGTCGCTGCATCCCTACGCCAGAGAGAAAGGCCGACTTGTGCCAGTGGGCTGTGAGAGTAAGACAATAGGACACCTTGGGGCACACCATTATGGCCCCACTGCCTTTACCACTCTCAGGAAGAAAGATATAAATAAGAATGATGAAAAAGGTACAGTCAGAACTAGCTATGGGAAGTAGAGGACACCAACCCTCACTCTGATAGATCCTGCCCACCATTAATGTATTATAATGATTTGGAGCAGAAATAAGTATTTACACATTTTCCAACAATCTAAAAATACAGCCCCCACTAGTGGGAATAGCTATGAAGATAAAGGAAAATGTGGGGTTGAAGATATTATAAAAGCAAAAACAAGCTACAGTAAAAGTCCGATAATCCGACGACCGATAATTGGAATCTCCCAATGGTCCGAATTTTTAAAAATGAGGCCAAATCCGAATTCACCCGATAGTCCGAATTTCAAAAAGTCCCAAAGTCCCCTTTTTGAGGCATTAGCCCACCCAAATAACACATAATGGTACACACACTGTCACAAATCATATGTTCATGAAATCACTTTAAAAGTTTACCATTATGTGTCATATTGGATGCATAGAGTTATATTGTGCATATGCATAGCCTATATTGTGTTCAGGTTTTTGTCAGGCCATTAATACACAGGTTCATAGGGGTAAATTCCATTAATCCGAAAAATCCAGTAATCGGAACGAGGCCCGGTCCCCCTGCTATTCGGATTACAGGACTTTTACTGTACTGTATATGACAATAACCGTTTGCCGTGACATGCAGGATTTGTTGAAGGGGGTTACCCCCCCCCCCTCAACTTATTTTTTATCCCACAGCAACAGTTATGGCCAAATAGAGCATATTTTTCTTTCTTTTTCCTCTTTAACCCTTCCTACCTGGCTGTCCTGTTATAAGGACACCGCGGAAGTTGGGCAGGACCCCGGGTGTCCTTATAACAGGCAGTAAGCTTGAAAGCCTATTCAGCTTGGTCTGAACGCCATGCGTCCGACACATGTAAACAAAGCCGGTCATTGCGTCACCGCACCTCCGAAAACAAGGAGACGTTGGATCAATGTTGTTGTTGTATGGTATGACGAAATTAGTGTCTGAAAAGCTCCGATATTGTCAACATCGCGGCAAAATTCGCTCCACGGAAATCGTCATCACAACTGAACCAGATCGCCCGGGTACCCCCACACTGTCCTTGAGGGGGACCCCGGGTCAGAAGGGTTAACCACTCATTTTCCCTGATCTTCATAGCCCTCCCCACTAGCAGGTGCTGTATTTTTAGACTGTTGGATAATGGGTAAATACTCATTTCGGATTTTGTTATTTTAATACCCGGTACTACAAATTTCCAAGTGTTTTTTCAATTGTCTTTTCATTTGTCACAATATATAGTGTTTGAAATTATTGTAATTATAAATCTCAGAAAAACATATTTTCCCCATTTTCGATCGATGTTGAGACACTCTCCCATATAGTGGGGAGGGCTATGGTTTGAAGATATTAGCCTTACTTAACCTATCCTAGTATTATGGGTGGGGGCTGCCTCCCCCACACCCCCGCTGGTTGGGTACTAATCCCTTAGTAAAAAAAAAAAAAAAAAATTTGGCTGTCAATTATAGGCTAGCCTACGAAGGCAGAAGAAAAGTCGATGAAGTCTACAGTGTTTACTCTACAATCTTCAGCTTTGATTGTACAGTACGTTGATAACAGGAAAGTATTGAAATTGACAACCTTTTTACGAAAATAATATTTTAGTAGCACACTGTACTTTATATTAGGTTTTTCCGAGGGTTAAAACACATTTTCATATGATCTTTAAAGCTGTCCCTGGAAGTACCGTATTGACAAGTGACAACCTTGTTACGAAAAAGACATTTTAGTACCATACAGTACGTTTTTATTAGGCTTTGTCGAGGGTTAAAACAAATATTCATATGATCTTTAGAGCATATAGATTTAATATTTATTTTCAAATATATAAAAAAAAATTGGGTACGATTTTAGTTTCTGGACACCTATTTGACGGGTACCGCCAACGATGTAATACATATTTTTTTTCAGTTTCCACGCATCCAATACCAAGCTACACCCTTTTCTGGTGTACGAAACACTAAAAAAAGGATAAATCTACAGTTATACTACCCCTATTTTGTCGCTATTCTGTTGGTACTAATGGGTTAATATTATTAGTAGTAGACTTAGTATGGTTTGATGTATATGGTTTGAAATGTATATTTGACTTGAAATAGATACATTGAAGTATTACAAACCTTCGCAAACCCATAAACAGGGAACGTGAGCAGGGTTTAGACCGTCGCGCACCCATAAACAGGGAACGTGAGGGGGAGTTTAGACCATCGCGGAAACAGGTTACTTTTCGGTTAGGTTAGGTTAAGTTAGGTTAGCTTAGGCTAATGTTAAAAATACTAAAATGCAACGGTCCTCGGTATTAAACAATAACAAATTACCTGAAAAACTCTTATCTGGTTGGTGATAATTTTTTATCAAAATAAGTTTTTTTCCAGTTTCCGCGTCTGCTGAACCATCCAAAAACACGCTAAAAGGCGTGTTTTGAAGGGGGGAGGTGGTGGGGGGTAGTGGGGAGGGGTAGTATAACTGTAGATTTACCTAAAAAAGCAATGGGGACACTTTAATAATGATAATATGAGACGAAATATAAAGACAACTCTGTTGCGTTCGTGGAAGTAGCGTCGCTTTGTTTACTTAACGCTCGGAGTGACTTCCCGGCGCCTTGGCGGTCGACTTAAAATGGCTAAGCTAACCAGTTGTTGGGTACATTTTTTTATCAAGACTTGCGCTATAGGCCGTGGGATACAGGATACGGGTTGAGGGGGGCTCTGCTCTGCCCCCCCCCCGTGAATTATAATAATCGTCATATATGTTGCCAGCAGGGGGGCAAGTATAACAGCTGGCCGTAACCTCAAGCGTCCTGGGTGAACAAACCGACGATCCGAAGGGACGACAGACTCCTGCCGATTTTCGGCACAAACGCGCCATTTTATTCTCGTCGAAAACCACATTTAAAAAGTTTATTATATCGTTTTCAATACTAGGCTATTACATAAGAACATAAGAAAATGGGAGTCTGCAGAAAGCCGATTGGCCTAAGCAAGGCAGATCCCTGTCCCACACAACCCCAATTCAATTACAAAGCCCAATTATAGGCTTCACACTCTAATACCCTGAGGATCATCTTACCAAAAACGGTTAGAGATTAACGCAGGATTATGGAGGTCTGCAGAGCGCTGATTGGCCCAACCCGGCTGATCCCCCTTCACACCCAACCCTTCTCGTCCATATGCTTATCCAATTTTATCTTAAAGCTCCCTACAGTTTTAGATCCCACTATAGCACTTGGTAGTCCATTCCACCCATCTACAAATTTGTTACCAAACCAATACTTGCCTATATCTTTTCTGAAACAAAATTTATCTAATTTGAAACCATTGGTACGAGTTCTTTCGCTATCACTGAGCTTTAGTACATTTGCCATGTCCCCTTTGTTAATCCCACTAACCCACTTGAACACCTCTATCATATCCCCTCTAACTCTGCGTCTCTCTAACGAATGTAAACCTAATTTCTTCAACCTTTCTTCATACGAAAGATTTCTAATATTATGGATCATTTTTGTCATTCTACGCTGTACTCTCTCCAATGAATCTGTCCATTCTGTAATAAGGACACCAAAATTGGACAGCATAATCCATATGGGGTCTCACTAATGACAAGTAAAGTTTTAAGATAACATCAGCAGTTCTGTTACTCACACTCCTAGAGATGAACCCGAGAATCCTGTTTGCCTTATTACGAACGCTTATACACTGTTTTCTAGGCTTCAAATCATTGCTAACAAACACACCTAGATCTTTCTCGCAGTCTGAATTTTCTAATTCTAAATTAGCTAGTTTATATTTAACATTTGTTTGCATCTTCCCTATCTTTAATACCTTGCATTTGTCAATGTTAAACTTCATCTGCCAATTTACTGACCATTCATGTAAGGTATCTAGATCCCTTTGGAGGCACTCTATATCGCTATCTGAATCAATTGATCTCCCTATTTTAGTATCGTCTGCGAATTTACTTATCCTACTAGTTATACCTAAATCTAGGTCATTTATGTATATAAGAAACAACAGGGGACCTAATACCGATCCCTGGGGGACACCACTTTTGACTGCTCCCCATTCTGACTTGGTACCATTTATGCTGACTCTCTGCTTCCTACCAATTAGCCATGACCTAATCCATCCTAACAACGCCCCACCTATTCCATGTGCCTCAACCTTTCTCATCAATCTCTCATGAGGGACTCTGTCGAAAGCTTTACTGAAATCTAAATATATAATATCATATGACTTGTCATTATCTACTGCTTCATATACCTCTGAGAAAAAACTAAGCAAATTAGTAAGGCAAGACCGTCCCTGAGTGAATCCATGCTGAGAAGAATTGATTAAGTTAAATGTTTCTAAGTGGTTTCTCATTTTCCTAGCAATAATTGACTCTAGTAGTTTTCCTATGATTGAAGTGAGACTAATGGGACGGTAATTGGATGCTATTGATTTATCACCTTTTTTGAAGATCGGAACTACATTTGCAAGCTTCCAAGCTTCTGGAACTATACCTGTTTCTAATGACTTGTTAAATAGAAATGTTAATGGATGACTTGTTAAATAGAAATGTTAATGGATAACTTAACTCATCTCTGCATTCTTTTAATACTCTAGCATATACCTCATCAGGACCAGGCGATTTATGAGGTTTCAGTCTGTCAATTTCCTTAACCACATCATTTCTACTTATAGTAACCGTACTTAACCTATTTTCTATACTATCGCTGTATACCTTACGGACTTCTGGAAACTGTGCCAAATTTTCATTAGTGAAAACGGAAAGAAATTGACTATTTAATGTACTGCACATTTCTAAATCACTTTCTGTCAATTTTCCTATCGAAGTTTTAAGGGGACCAATTACATCTCTAACCTTGGATTTATATAGTTGTTAAAAAGCTTTAGGATTATTTTTTGAGTCATTGGCAACCTTAATTTCATAATTTCTTTTTTCTTTCCTAATATCCTTTTTTACCTGTCTTGATAGATTCTGATAGTAAGCAAGTAGGTGAATTTCGCCTTTTCTAATTTTTCTATATATTCCTCTCTTTTGTCCTAGAAGATCTAATAGTCTATTATTCATCCATTTGGGTTGGTTCTGTGTTGATCTAAATTTTCTTTTGGGGATATATTTATTTATATTTATATTTATTTATAATTACCGGACCAGAAAAAGGTGTAGCTTGGTGTTGGATGCGTGAAAACTGAAAACAAATATGTATTAAATCGTTGGTGGTACCTGTCAAATAGGTGTCCAGAAACTAAAATCGTACCAAAAATTGTGGTAGGCTATTAAAATAATATTGAACCCTCATTTCCATTAATAATCATAACTTTAAAATGCTGATAGGGTAAAACACCGATATGAGTACCCGGTACTTTTCTTCCGTAAATGAGTAGCCTACCGCCAACTTCAGCTGGGTGGTATTCTTTCTTTCTTTCTTCTTCGGCTTATTTACACATGTCAGCAAGACGCACCCCTTCACAGTCTCCACTTTAAAGGTAAAATAGGCCTAGGCTATATCATATTTGAGCATTCCATCGACTTTACTTCCTCCTCCTCCTTATTTTGTAGGATGTGGTAAAAGTGCGATTCACCCAATATCCTAAATAGCGCGAGCGTGACTCACCCGCCAGTCGTTAGGCTACTTACCAAAACAAAGAACCAGCAATCTGTTTTTGCCCCCTTACAAATCAACATAGCCTAGGCTATATAACATATGAGGGTAACAATGAGTCAGGGGGGGGGGGGGTAGTGCCACCCTCAACCCATCATATACAGTATCCAATTTACCCCCACAATTTCCCTCACCTACTGTAAAAGCGCGATTCACCCAATAAATGGCGCGATTTAACGCCGTGCATGATCAGCTGTCATCAAAATTTAACCTAGGCTAATAGGCCTAGCCTAGGAATAATTTAGCAATAAAGTCAGGACCCATATAGCACAACAAAATAGGCCACCCCTCACTCAGCCTGCAAAGTGCCAAAATCGACTCACATCCACAAAAATCACGACATTACAAACGAACTTTCCCCCGCCTCCCGTACCCTCGTGCCGCCCCAAACATTTATCAAACAAAATGTACTTAAATCCATATATAACTTAATAAATGTCTTCTCTGCGGCACCTCGGAGTTATAGTTACCTCGCTCGCTGAAATCTGGCGAGGCGAAATGGATGCGAAGGCCAAAAATGTGTACATAAAGAGGGAAGCCGGCGTAGAACCACTGCGTATATCAACATTCAACAAATATGGCGGACCTAAACGGGAACAGTGATGCCAACTCTGACTTTATTATCGCTGGATTCGTGTATGAATAATAAAAATACTGTCCATCTATCTACTGTACTTAGTCGCATATCCCATTTTTTTTATTGTTCATTCCTTTCTGGGGGTGGCCGACTCGAGACAGAGCCCGAATAGGGACAAACAAAAAATACGGTAGCCTACAGTAAAATGGGGAATCTACAGAATAGTTAGTAGCTCCTGTTATACAACTTCCAAATGTGTTCAGTATTTTCGTTATACTGTATATTACGTTGATTTTTGTCAAAATATATCGCAATAAGTGAAACATAAAACGAAATTCTAGATTTAGCAAATAATAGCTACATTGGCAACTTTGAACTGAACGCCATCAATAAGAACTCGTGATACTTTTTACAGTACCTGACATATTTAAGTTATTTTGCTATAGACTATTGTGTACACTGAGAAGCATTTAATTTACAAGCCCTGATGCACGTAAACAGTCCTTCTCGTGACATAAACTCCGTGAAACAGAAGTATGGAGGCCCTAATTACAGATATATATGCAACATGGCACCTAGAGAAACAACTTTGGCATAATATCCCTTTGTATGCCGTTCCCGAAATGCAGTGACCGCGTCGATCTCTAGAAATTATATAAGCCCTGGATGGGTACGATACCAATATGTAACCAAATATCCTCCATGTTGCTTTCTCACAATACAGTACTGCAGTATATTAACCTGACAAGCACGATATAGACCTAGGTGCTAGGGTAGTTATTTGTGCATTTCTAGCCCTGGATTCTGACAGAATTCGTTATATTTACAATATAAAGCATTATTTGTTTTCGGTATGCTTTTATTTTACATATATGATGTATATATGAACCTTCAAGAGTGCTAAAATAAGTGGGAAAAGCATTTGGGTGGTGAAAAACGAAGATATTGGCCACCCGGTCATAATCTCAGGCGAGAGAGAGCCACAGGCAGCCCTCCCCTCTCGCTGTCTGGGAGTCAACTGAGACGAGCGGGGCGGTGTGTGCCGGTGTCTGGGTGTTGCATAACGATCTTTTATGCAACCCACTTGTGCTACATTATCGCGGTAGAGAAAAATAACCGATAAATGACGATAATAAGTGGAAATGAAATGCTGGGTGTGAAGGGAATTCATGGTCTCCTGAAATATCCCCAGGCTACCTTTTAGGATCAACCTTTCCTGGTACCTGGCGCGGGGTACGAACCTCTGAAGGGAATTTAACCCTCCTAAAAACCCACAGGTTTTGAGATGCCTTGGGTGGGGTTCGAACCCTGGTTAGTGACCCAACCATCACCACCAGGCCCGCGCGCTAACCCACTGTACTACCACGGACGTACAAAAGTATAGCAACCTTAGTCCGATTTTTAAGAACCAGGTGATAGTCTCGTGGTGTTATCACGTGATGAGTTTATTGGACTTACCATCTACGACTATTTTACGCTATACCTGACGTCAACTCGGGTTAGTATTATTGTGGGTGCGGGACATTTTCGAGGGCATTACAGGAAAAATAGGTGATAATTGAGGAGGGGGGGAGGGGGGAATAAGGTGGGGAAGGAGGGGAGGGGGAGGGGTGAGAAACACATGGATGAGTACTAGAGGGGAATTATCTCACCTAGAGACAAAATCCTTTGTTTTGATAGGCCCTTTTTTTTTTGGAAGGCTTTTTTTATGGTCTTGCTTCCGTGAGGCCTATCGCGTTCCCTATAGGAAGCCTTCCGTGAGGCCTATCGCGCTTGCCGGGTTAACCCAAGTACTATGAATGCGACGTTTCTTCTGGAATTTGACACTTAACCCGAGGAGCGCATAATTGCCTTTTGACGAACGTAGTTGTGAGAATTAGTTACCTTTGATTCTGAAAGAATTTGTTGTTGTTGTTCCCTAAGCTGCCTGGCCGAACAGCCCCGAGTCCCTGAGGAAGGCCATGGCCACGATCGGCTTTCCCACAGAGCTCTCATTGAGTGTAGATTGTGTTGTTGGCGTAAGTGGTTGTGTGAAATGCAGTCTTCTATGATGTGTTTAATGGTATGGGGTGCTGTGTTACATCCCGGGCAGGCGTCGACAACGGAGTCATCCAGTCTCTTCTGATAGCTCAGGAGAGCTGGATGGTGCCCGCATCTCAGCCTGGTCAGGTGGACTCTGTCCTCGCGAGGGAGGGAGGATTCGGAAAGATGGATTTCGGGAGGTCGTGCATGCAGCTGCGTGTTGTCTGTGAGTGAGTGGATGGATCGGCGAGAGATATGAGTATGGATGTGCTTCTGGAAGTTGGTTCGGGGTGGGCAGGGAGGGAGAGAGGACAATAATTGTGTGTGATACCATGTGCTGGGTGTTGTTTTGATATTTCTTGGTGTCTGTGGGTGTGTTGCCATGTAGTTTAGTGGGTGGTCTTGGATCGTGGAGGCTGCTGCCAGGAATTGAGTGCCTCTCATGTCCAGATGGTCTTTGACTTTGAGGATTTTGGTTTCTTGATGTAGGTGATCTGTGGGTGCAGTAGCTGTGCAGCCTGTAATGATCTTCAGGGCTTTGTTTTGAATAGTCTGTAAGGTCTTATGATGTGTTTCAGCTAGGTTAGAAGCCCAGGCTGGGTTTGCGTATTCCATCACTGATCTTATGTATTGTTTATATACTGTGGTGGTAGTTTCTTTGTTGTGTCCAAATTTTGTGTGAGCAAGTGACCTGAGGGCATTAAGTCTGGGTGTCAGTTTCTTTTTAATGTTTGTGGTGTGCTGCTTGAATGTCATATGAGTATCATATGTTACTCCTAGGATTGTGGGTGTGTGTGTATGTGTTAGGGGTGTGTTTATGGTGAGTTGAGGGATGTATTCGTGTTCTCCTGTCCAGCTTGTGAGCAGGGTTGCGGTGGATTTGGCTGGGGCTAGATTAAGTCTGTTTGTAGTGCACCAGCCATGTACAGTAGTGTGTTGAGATAGGGTTGAAGGAGATCTGTTGCTCTTTTTGGGTCATGGTGTGTGCATGTGAGTGTTATGTCATCTGCATAGGAGGCTAAGTTTATTTGGGGCATATTGGGTGTAGTTATATCGTGCATGTACAGATTGAAGAGTGCGGGCGATAGGACGGATCCTTGTGGGACTCCGTTTGGAAAGTTTCTGATTTTAGATGACTGACCGGCAAAAGATACGTGTGCACATCTGCCTGCTAGGAAGTTGGCCAGCCACCTTTTTGTGTTGTTGTGCATGTTTGTGTTGTAGATTTTGTTTGCGAGGTTGTGGCGGGGGATGGCATCAAAGGCTTTACTAATGTTGAGTGTGGCTAATAGTGATCTATGTGGTGGTCTAGCTGAGTTGATGCCGTCAAAAGCTCTTTGTGTAAGGTCTGTGAGAAGAGTGTTTGTGGAGTGCAGTGGCCTAAAGCCATGTTGTGTTGTTGTTGTTGTTGTTCCCTAAGCTGCCTAGCCAAACAGCCCCGAGTCCCTGAGGAAGGCCATGGCCACGATCGGGCTTTCCCACAGAGCTCTCATTGAGTGTAGATTGTGTTGTTGGCGTAAGTGGTTGTGTGAAATGCAGTCTTCTATGATGTGTTTAATGGTATGGGGTGCTGTGTTACATCCCGGGCAGGCGTCGACAACGGAGTCATCCAGTCTCTTCTGATAGCTCAGGAGAGCTGGATGGTGTCCGTATCTCAGCCTGGCCAGGTGGACTCTGTCCTCGCGAGGAAGGGAGGATTCGGAAGGATGGATTTCGGGAGGTCGTGCATGCAGCTGCGTGTTGTCTATGAGTGAGAGGATGGATCGGTGAGAGATATGAGTATGGATGTGCTTCTGGAAGTTGGTTCGGGATGGGCAGGGAGGGAGAGAGGACAATAATTGTGTGTGATACCGTGTGCTGGGTGTTGTTTTGATATTTCTTGGTGTCTGTGGGTGTGTTGCCATGTAGTTTAGTGGGTGGTCTTGGTTCGTGGAGGCTGCTGCCAGGAATTGAGTGCCTCTCATGGCCATGTTGTGTTGGAGCTAGGGGTAGGTCGGGTGTAATTAGTTGTAATACTAGGCGTTCCATGACTTTGGAGGGGGAGCAAAGGAGTGTGATGGGGCGGTGCGAGGAGGGTAGCGTGGGGTCTTTGTTGGGTTTGGGGAATGTGATGATGATACCATGCTTCCAAATGTCTGGTATTGTGTTGTGTGAATAGCTGTAGTTTGATATGTTAGTGAGTGCTTGTATGCCTTGTGATCCCAGGTGTCTGAGGTGTATGTTGCTTATGTTGTCTAGGCCACAGGCGGGTGAGTGCTTGAGATTGTTGATGATATGCTTTGTCTGGTGATTGGTGAAGGGTGTATAGTCAGGGTCTGTGGGGAATTGTCTCTTACGTCGGATGACACGTCGGTCGTCTTTGTGAGGTTTTAGGTGGCTGACATGTGAGAAGTGATTGATGAGAGTGTTTGCTTGTTGTTTACATGAAGGAGTAGAGTCTGTTGTTGTGATTGCAGCATGTGATTGTGTTGTGTTGCTGTTGGAAAGTGTGATGCTGTTTAGTGTTTTGTAGAGTTTTTTGGGGTTTGTTTTGTGATCAAGTGTTTGTAGGAAGTTATTCCAATTTAGTTTTTGTTGTTCTTGTATTTTGTTGTTAGTTTGGGTGTTGAGTGCTTGAATTTGTTGTGTGATGTCTTGTGTGTGGGGTGCTGGGGAGTGTTTCAGTGTGTCGCGTTGTCTGATGAGGTTTTGAATTTCTGGTGTGAAGTTGGGGTGGTGTCTTTTTCTGTTACCTCTTGGAATGTGTTTCTTGTCAGCGTTTTGGATAGTATATTGAGTATGTGTACAGCATTGTTGATGTTAGTGATGGGTGTACTGTTTAGAGTTGTGAAGTGTTGTTCTGTCTCATTTGTGAATGCTTCCCAGTTAGCTCTTTTATAATTGGTGTATGTGTGTTTGTGGCTAGCTGGGGTGAGTCTGGTTTTGGTGGTGATAATGATCGGGAGATGGTCAGAGCCTAAGGTTCTGACCACCCTCCAGGATGTTATGCTTACCATATACAGTAAAGCATTATTTATTCTCCATGTGCATTTATTTTATTTATATGATGAACATATGGACCTTGAAGAGCGATAAAAGTGGGAATAGCATTTGGGGGTGAAAAACGTATATATTAACCCGGGAACTGCGGGGAGACTCTTAAGAGTCAGAGAAAAAAAAATCAACTTTTGACATCGGAAAAAAAAAAAAAAAAAAAAAAAAAAAAAAAAAATTGGCCCCTGGGCCATGCAAAATCTCAGTCCTCTACCTCCCCTCCTTCCCCACTTTCCTCCTCTCCTTCAGTTATCACCTATTTTCCCTGTTATTCCCTTATTCTGAGGTATATTTTCGTGCTAACATTAGAAATCCGGTTGCAGGGTGTGGTCATCACTGATAGCAAGCGAATGCAAGAGAGAGAGAGAGAGAGTATCGTTCGACTGTGTCTCAGTGGCCTTGGGGGAAATTGGCGAGAAAGCAGCTTGCCTCACCCATACATTATACAACTCGCGGGCTATATCTCCGATTTTGACCATCCAAACGCTGTTTTCACTCGTTTTATTGTTGTTTCAGGTTAATACCTTTATAATCAACCCATAATAGGCGCATATGGATAAGTATTAATGCTATTAATGGTACAATGAATATTTTAGTGACGGAAACACCTCAAATACATGCGCACAGGGAGAGGTGTCTAATTACCCCCATGCGCACTTCAGAGGTTAAAGAAAACTTCCACGTAGAAGGGGCATTGTGGCACGGGCAAAGGAGGCATGTCTTGACAAAGTAGCCTGGAGTAGTTTCTGTCATGGCCATCCTTTAGCGGGGGTTTCCCAGAGGGAAACAAGGCGTCTTTGCCTTGTATATAATTATATATATATACATATATATATATATACTGTATATATATATTTTTTTTTTGCAGTTCGCTTAACCGCCAGATATTCTACCTTGCGCCAATGCTTTGAAACATCTTCTTTTCTCCTTTATTATTTCGGTGTGAGCATCCTAGGTTCGAATCCCTGGACTGCCACATGTATTTGTTGATTTCATTAATTGAGTTTAGGAGTAAAGTCTGTTGGTGGAGGTAACATAATAATATCTTCCACCTCGTCAATCCATATTTATAATTGATTACAGTACTGATATATTTCACCATTGTAACCATTCCTAAGTCACCGGCGGCAACTCAAGACAGAGCCAGAAAAGGGACAACACAACCCCAGTGGAAATAGCTAATGTCCTCCTAAGAGTAGGCCTACATCCGGGTCTGATGGATTAAGAAATATTACTGCACCATATGCATATGTTACTGTTTATATTTGTAACAATATCAAAATGTAATCAGCTATACTGTATTTCATTGGCATAGTCTGGATGCCATTTTGGATCCCTCCAGACTTTATCTGCTGTAGGCTACTAGCCTAATTTCTGCTGAGTTCTGTTGTGATCGATGTACACTCCATTTAGAGAATAATGTATGTATGAACTCAGGTACACCCCATAGCTGGGGGTGGCCGACTTGACAGAGCCCGAAACGGGGACAACACAACACAACACAACATAAAAATCAAAACACAAACTCACACACATCTAGGTCGCCCAGGAGAAGACCCAGAGATCCAGGATCACTAAGGGCCTCTTATCTAGAATAATAAGGGAATAAAATCTCAAAGTTATATGAAACTATTTATTTGACACATAATTTTGGTGTTTCTAGTCACCGTTTAAGTTATCAAGATGCAAGGTAAAATATGACTATTTAAATACAGTACAGGGTGTATATATAACACAAATTTCATGTTCTATGGACCTAAGTATCAACTATCGTTTTGAATGTCATGCCACACTCAATAATTTTGGCCGCGCCATTGGTAGACGGCAAGAGTTTGGGTTGCTCGGTCTAACAATTTGTGGCTAATGTCCAGTAAAGTCCCTGTAACAAGGGCACGTCTATCAAGGGAGTGCATGGCATTAAAAACGGTATCATCTGCATAAAGGTGAGTATATAAAAAAAATAATATACTGTATATAAAAAATATAAAATAAGCTTGATAATTCAATTTGAGTCTGTTAACCCTCGTCTAGCGGAGGGTTTTGGGCTATTTTGGGCATATTCAGGCCCTCCTGAATGATCAATCAAGTATCTGCATGAAAAGAAATGTATTCAGCAAAACACTAGGCACTACAAGCTTCAAAATGAGACCAGAACGAGCTACGTAGCACTCGTCGTTTTGATGCAGTGGTACCACCAACATGGGAGTTTAGCGTATAGCGGCATATTTTTTCCAGCTACGCTCACTACTGGCTACACTGCCGGCCTCTCGAGAACAGAGGGAGCGTGATTCAGTGGGCGGCGGTAAGCCCTGGGTATCAGCCGTGTGGCCTGCTGCGCTCCCGGCCATTTGCACTCGATTTTAACCCTTTAACCCACTGAACCCCAGCGACGACAACGTGTCGTCGTCAATGTATGTAACGCTAAACCCCAGCGACGACAACGTGTCGTCACAGGTACTCCGGTCCCAATTACTCCGGTCCTATGGCACCTAGAGGGCTCAGATTTGTATGGAAACTGTGTAAGTATCCCACGCAACCATGCCGATGGTTGAAAACTCCTAAAGTCCAACCGTGTGCGCGTGAGCGCGCAAAAACCGGTATTTTGGGTGTACAGTAGTCCCTCGTTATCGACGGGGGTTACGTTCTTAAGACTGCCGTCGATAGCAAAAACCGTCGATACCGCATTACCGTACATTACGGTACCGTACATACACGTACAGTATCCGTGGTCTCTATCCTATGTACTTTTAAGTGTTTCCTTTACACATAACCTTATATATTAGAGTATATTGCAAATAAAATTATCCTATGTACTTTTAAGTTTTTCCTTTACACATAACCTCGTCAGACATGGCACTTGACTTGACTGTTTTGATGGTCCTGGGGATTCAATTCCTTCATTATTACCACCAGGCACACCGTCTATCACTGAATACATTAGAGGCCATAATAAACGCAAGAGATACAAGGTTCAGGCACAAATAAGCAAGTAAAAGGCGGGTGGACTTAGAGCTTCTGCCTGGTTTTGACAACATTAAAAATGGAGGTCGAAAGTGACGCTCCGATCGTCGATGAATCCGGATTCACTCAAAACCTAAAGTCTTTAGGATAATTATTTTTGCTCTCATTTTCGGTGTATTTTCTTATTATTGTATGTCTTATTGTTCATCATTTAATCCACTTTTGGTTGGTACATTAGAGTAATATAAATAAACAATTAATCCGTCGATATATCAGTCGATACTCGAATCAGTCTAAAGTCAGTCGATAGTCGAATCCGTCTATGATAAAGCAATCAGTCTATAATCAAATCCGTCTATAAAAAAGCCGTCGATAAAGAGGGACTACTGTATTTGCCTTCAATTTTTTACTCTTGTAAAATCGACTTTCGGGGCTCCGTAGGACCAATTTTTTACCTTTTTGATAGTTTTTTTGTGGTTATTCCTTCATTCCTAACCCATTCGCTATTGTTTCTGGAAAAAACAAAAAAATCAAATCCTGCCGGTCCCTGGTGGTACATTTATTTATAACTAGCTGGGGCTCAGTGGGTTAAAAGCCATAATATACTCCTAACTTGCTGCTTTTTAGATACGGACTTAAGTCGGGCCCCGCTCTTTAAGTGTTAAAAGCTGGATGTCAATACTTGGCAAATTATAATTCATGGCATACTGTTAATTTGCTTGGGAAATAGCTATATATATTTAAACAAAATAAAAACATATCTATGGCATATTTAAATTTATCTCTCACTCTTCCCCAATTAACCCCCTCCGTCACATATGACGCGACCGTCATATGGCAGTTTCGCCCAAAAGTATCATATGACGCGGTCGCGTCATATGAACCTAGTGAAATAGCTCAATAATAAGTTATATGACACTTTTGCGTCATTTTGAGCTCAGTAAGTTAGGTAAGTTAGATCATAATCTGTCGGTTGATGGCAACCCAAAATTCCTCCGACTTCTAACGGTCCCTCAGTGTGAGAAAGACTGTTGTGGGGGAAATACCGGGCGCTCGGGCAACCCCTATCTTACGTAAGTTAATATGTCTGGGGGGGATAAGTCACTTTAACACTTCATGTATTCAGAATTGTATTTAACTTAGTATAAGGCCAGCAAATTACACAAATAAGAACCACTAGACTTATCATGTGGCTGTATACATTCTGAGTATCTTTTCTGATAGGGTAGTGACCAGCCTCATCCAGTCAGCAGCTAACAACATACCGGTAACATGACGTAACTTCGGACACTCTAGAAAAACTATACAATGAACCAGTTATGGGATAAATACATGATGTTATGGAAAAACAAGTATGTCTTCGGAGTTCTTCCGAAATGCAGTCATTTTTCAATAACTGTACCTTATATACTTTTATCCAGAAGTGTCCGAAGTATAGCCCCCGTCCGAAGCTAGGGCATTTCACGGTACCACTTGGAAACGAGTGGCTTTCTTGCTGTTGTGTTCCAATGTCGTACCTTCCGCCGCTCCTCTCCTCATCTGCTCTGCTCCGGGTGCTTCTAGTGGACTATACGGTAGCTAGAAAACAAGATGAGAATATATTATACTATCTATTTATTGCCAGATGCCTCAATCACTGAGGGGTTGGCCATGAATGAATCACCTCTATGCTCCCCTTGGCTTTTGCTAAGGCCAGCCCTATGAGAGTTGCATGTTCTAACTCGGTGGTTTGGTTAAACTATTCATAAAAATACTCTATGCTCCTCTGTCATCCCTCTGTCGGCACACCTCCTCCCACTCCTCACCACTTTCACTCAAATACGGTACCTCTTAGCTCCATCCTTCCATCTTACTCTCAGTCTACCCTTCCTTCTCTGCCCTTCCACCTCACTCTCAGACCCTCTTTTAGTCATTCTCTATATGCTTCAAATGAGTCACACACACTACCACAGGGACTTGGATCTCACCTGTCAGCCTTGTGTTGGGGTGGAGGGAAGTGTTGCATTGGTTGTGGCTGATTGTACTGCCAACTGTTGGTCTTGGTGGACAGGCTCCCTGGCCGGTAGTTCTGGCTCGGATCTTGTGCAACAGACATCCCCACAGACCCGGACCCACTGCTAGAGGGGCCTGGGTATGTTTCTGGGGGCTGTAGGGGCACACTGTATCTCTTTCTGTAAAATAAAGAGATAAATATGAAATACTATCCATCTGTCTCGAGTCGGCCACCCCCATTAAAACAAATAAAAATTAAATAAATGGGGTAAGTGCCAGAGTATATACATACATACTGTACATACTATCCATCAATGCAGGACTTAGAGATTGTTTTTTTTCCTTTCAGACGCCGTAATTCCAAAGAAGGGGTGGCCATGAACATTAGGCGTTTGTCATGAATCGCTAGGTCAAGTTGCTTGACATCTACCAATAACATTTTGACAGCGCGGGCTCGATCCGCCGACCCTTTGATCAGCAGCCGACACTCTACTGGCTATGTCACAACAAACCTCATACCTAACCTAAACGATTGTATTATCTATAACTATGTGTGGTAGATGAAGGTGCTGATCACTCCCTCTCTTTATAGTAGTACTGCTCTGTAAACCAGTGCAGTTCTCCATTACAAATCTCCCTCACTATCCGCAGCCCCGATTTACGATATTATTATAGGTTTTTAGGCGTTAAGGTTTAGGTTTTGGCTGATCCGAGAAAGCATACCCATTTACCCTATTAATTTTAGGGTTTGCTATACAAATTTTCTATTGAAGATCAGGTTTTCAGGAACGTAACCCAATCGTAAATTGAGGGAGACCTGTAACTCTATTTGGTCCAAGGGAGATCTATTTGGACCACCTCCGTTTCGCTTATTAGTTTTGAGATTTTAAGACGTTTCACCCTATTAGTTTGGCGATAATAAGATGCTTTACCCCATTTAAGTGTCATTATTATTATTACCAGTAGCATTATTATTCGATTTTATTAAAAAAAATTAATAGCACCACCATTAAACATACATACATACAATTTTAAGACTGAGTGTTCCACACATAAGTGCAGTTTCAGTCTCTTGTTTCTAATGGCGGCGTTCCAGGCAACCCTGTTAAGGGCTGCTTCACTTGTCAAGTTCTTGGATTTGAGATCGGCACGTATAGTCCGATCCCAGGTCTTCCTTGGTCCACCCCTTGGTGCAGCTCCCTCCACAATCACAGACCTGCATTTTTTCACCCAATTTTGTTCATCCATTCTCTCCACATGTCCATACCATCCCAGTCTACTTGTACGCATCACCTCGCTAATACTCTTTATACCTTAACGTCTCCTCAGCTCAACATTTGTTATTCTATCCTGTAGCCTGGCCCCACACATCCATCTCACCATTCTCATCTCATTACGCTCATTCTGTTGACATCCTCTACTTTAACGGCCCATGTTTCTGAGGCATACGTCATTGCACTTCTAACACATGAGGCATACACCTTTCCCTTCAGGGGGAGAGGCATTCTTTTCATGGTCAGGATTGGCATCAGTTCTCTGAACAATGTTCAACTTTTCGAGGTAAGAGGATAAGTTAATATAATCTCAGCGACTCACTCTTCCTGGTCCTTGTGCATCTGGTTAAACTGCAGCTTCTTGAATTCCAGCTTGTACTCTATGTATTGGTTGATTGACTTCTCTGATGATACCGAACCCTGGAAGTAGTTCATGAAGGCCTCGTACGACATTGGTTGTTGGGATTGTAGGGGGTTTGATTTCTCCGATCTGGGGTGAGAAAAAGTTGTATGTATGTATGAATGTATATACTCAGGCCCAATCCCCACTTTTCCTATTGTTACTATTATTTGGGGGGGAGGGGGGGGGGGACGGGACTCAAGACAGAGCCAGAATAGGGACAACACAACAGAAAACAATGAACACACAAAAACTAAATACAAATTCACACTCACCTGATTGAATTTATGGCATTCCTAGCAGCCAGTATATGAGAAGCAGCACATCCCTGTGGGTCAATGTTGCTAGTGTTGTTGGACTGTGTAGGAGCAGACCAACCATCAACATCCGCTCCTACTCCTCCTCGGTCAAGTTGAGGAGGGTTGTCTTCCCAAGTCGTACGCATGGGGGGAGGGAAGGCCTTGGGTGCTTGTTCATATCTGGAAGAACAATTTAATAATATATACATATACACAAATTTAAAGACGGTTTCATAAAAAAAAAATGTGGTTTCAGTCTCACATACTAAATGGCGGCATTTTCCTGCACATTGTGTTCGCAGATGCCTGTATGTATCAAAGGAGTTTATGTATGCATGAAAGGAGTGTATGTATGCATCAAAGGAGTGTAATGTATATAAATATATATTTTATATATATATGGATTGTGTTCTTTTATTTAATAATTTTCATTTTAGTAAGCGTTGTTTCCACATAGCGATTTTGATAATTTAATTTGACTTTATAGTGTCCTTGTCCCAATTTTGGTTTGTTTAGTTTGCAAGTTTTACATTTTAATACAAGGGTGCCAGACCTATGAGAGTTCCCTATGGAGCTCAGTGGTCTGGTTAATCTGCTCTACACAACTAACTAACTAACTAACTAAAGGGTAGTACTGTATAAGTATAGTATAACTAACACCCCATTCTTAATTATGGAGCTCAACAATTAACTAACTAACTAACTAACTAAAGGGTAGTACTGTATAAGTATAGTATAACTAACACCCCATTCTTAATTATGGAGCTCAGTGGTCTGGTTAATATGCTCTACATAACTAACTAACTAACTAACTAAATGGTAGTACTGTACAAGTATAGTATAACTAACACCCCATTCTTAATTCAAGACAGAGCCCAAATAGGGATAACATAACAAAAAACAATGCACACACAAAAACAAAATACAAATTCACACACATCTAGGTCATCCTCTAGGAGGAGACCCAGAGACCAGGGTCATTAATCACATACCTGTCATTAACTGTGTGTGTGGAGGTAGTGCGGGGTGGAGCCTGAGGACCCACACTCACCAAACGGCTGCTGCTATTAAAGGAGTCCTCAACCAGAGTGCTGGAAGAAACATAACACAAAATGAAAAGTTTATCTCAATTTTTGTTTTGTTTATGTTTAGTTTCATACAATAAATAAGTTATTGAGGACAAATTTATTGTCAGTTATCTTAAATTTATCTGTCAGTTATTTTATCTCGAGGTAAATTTTGTAGGCTTACAGTAGTCCCTTCGGTAGTGCTATTGAGAGGACTACTATACATCTATAATAGTATGGCTAAGCCTGTGTGTTCTACCATTTTACGAATCGCTAGGTCAAGTTGCCCGGGCTTGACATCTGCCAATATTATGACAGTGAGGGTTTGATCCATCGACCCTTTGATCAGCAGCCGACCCTCTACTGACTATGCCACGGCTCGCGATATGTAACTACAGTTGTTGTTGTTGTTGTTGTTGTTCCCTAAGCTGCCTGGCCGAACAGCCCCGAGTCCCTGAGGAAGGCCATGGCCACGATCGGGCTTTCCCACAGAGCTCTCATTGAGTGTAGGTTGTGTTGTTGGCGTAAGTGGTTGTGTGAAATGCAGTCTTCTATGATGTGTTTAATGGTATGGGGTGCTGTGTTACATCCCGGGCAGGCGTCGACAACGGAGTCATCCAGTCTCTTCTGATAGCTCAGGAGAGCTGGATGGTGTCCGCATCTCAGCCTGGCCAGGTGGACTCTGTCCTCGCGAGGGAGGGAGGATTCGGAAGGATGGATTTCGGGAGGTCGTGCATGCAGCTGCGTGTTGTCTGTGAGTGAGTGGATGGATTGGCGAGAGATATGAGTATGGATGTGCTTCTGGAAGTTGGTTCAGGGTGGGCAGGGAGGGAGAGAGGACAATAACTGTGTGTGACTACAGTAGTGTCTATTTATTCTCATTCTCTCTCTCTCCCATTACTTACTAGTCAGTCTTCTTCCTTTTAACCTGAGGAGCGTAGGGGTCAGAGAGTGAATCAGAAAACCCAACAATATCCACCTCTCTCTTTGTACTGCCTCTTGTCCCCATATCTTTCTCTCTGTGGGAATAAAGAAATAAGTGTTAGGCTCTGGGTTATAGTTGGTTTTCATTTTTCTGACGGTAAATTCAATCCCTTAGCAGCTGATTTCTTGATACCGTACTTAATAGAATTATACGATACTATAATAAATTGTCCCTATTTGGGCTTTGTCTTGAGTCCACCCCCCAAAAAAAAAAGGAAAAGTGGGGATTGGGCATGAGTATATAGATACATAGATAGATAGATTGTTTCTGTATTGTATTAATGTCAAGTTTTCATAATTCTATCTATCTATCTACAGTATACTCCGGTATTCAGGCACATGCCCATTTTTTATTTTTAGCTGGGGGTGGCCGACTCGAGACAGAGCCCGAACAGGGACAACACATTAAGAAAATAAATAAATAAACACAAAATAAATAAATAAATAAATTCACACACATCTAGGTCGCCCAGGAGAAGACCCAGAGACCAGGGATCACTAAGGGCACTCCAGCACTCCCCCGGCCTCGACCTCCCGGAGAAGTTCCGGTCTCAGCAGACAGACATGCAGCGGAGCACACCACAGTGCCCGTCCACCACACATCTAGGCGTACCCTTCATATATACCAGCTCACCGGGCCAGGCGCCTGGCTGACTATTATCTAGTCCAACTGGCGCCCGACCGGCTCTGATCTCGAATTTAATAACCTGACAAGTGAGGCAGTTCTGAACAGGGCTGCCTGGAATGACGCCATTAAAATGTGGGACTGAAACTAGACCTCTTGTGGAACCCTCAATCCTTAATTTAATTATGTATGCATGCATGTATCTATAACAAAACATATCCCCTATGGTTACCCTACCTGTTGTACCAGTAATCATTTCTGTCTCCTTCTCCCTGGCTCCGCTGTCTGGATGTTTTGGGAGTCTGGTACTTCTCATCCTCACGCACAGCCACTACCACCTCTGAAAATAATTACCGGTATTTAGTATTTTAAAAATATCAAGTTTCGATTTTCCCTTGGGCAGCGCCGGGTACCTCGGCTAGTAAACAAGAGTTAAGGAACAGTTTGAGACTAATTACATTTATTAATCTATCTATCTATCTGTTGCCACAAATGAATCGTCTCCATGTACCTCTGTCATCTGTAAGCTGGTATCTATCTTCCCACCCAACACCACTTTCACTCATATACTGTACAGTCACGAGCATAAATACTGAAACATCAGCCAGATAATATTAGCCCCTTCGTCTCCAAAGGTATTGCTAAACTTTTTATTCAAACTCACAATGATTTCTTTATTTCATTCTAGCTACCGTCAGACGATTGTATTCAGCTTAGTATACGCCTCTTGTGATGAAGGAGTTGACGTTATCAGGTCTATGTCGCAGCATTTATGCTCGTGACTGTACCTCTTAACTAATTTTATAGTGGTTAATTCTTATCGATATCACATACTAATTGAATCACACGTACAAATTGGCTAGTCTATCCTTAGTTGTAGAATACCTCTTCTTGGTGGTGAATGGACTGCTGGTCGTCTCTGTGTAACGTGGTCCCTCTTGTGTACATGGTCTCGGAGCTCTTCACGAACCTCTCGGTACTTGTCCGGGCGTTGGGGCTTGTGTTTTACCTCACTCACAGCATTAGGCTCCTCTGTGGAACAATAATAGAGGGGAGGTTAAATTAATAAAGTGGTTAGTATGGTCAAATTCAATCATCATGGGTTTATACTTGACATACATAGAAAAATAAAAAAATACATACATACATACATACATACATACAGACACACATACATAAATATACTCTGACACATACCCCATTATATATATGAATGTATTTGTTTTATTTGTTTATACTTGACATGTAACTGAATATATTACGACCCCAAGCCTCTTGTAACTCAGGGAAAGGTAGAGTGAATGGGCTGTAAATTTCCACACCCATTTACTGGTTGACTTTTCTCAAATAGGAGAAATATCAGCTTGATTGCTCAAGTTCTTGTTGAGTTATAAGGTTGCTGTTAGAGATTCCTAAGACTCATATTAATACATACATAGGCCTACATACACAAATTTAAAGACCAAGTGCTCCACACGAAGCGCGGTTCCACTCTCACATCCTAATGGCGGTGTTCCAGCCAACCCTGTTAAGAGCTGCCTCACTTGTCAGGTTCTTTGATTTAAGATCAGACCGCAATGTCCAATCCCACATCTTTCTTGGTCCACCCTTTTGTGTAGCTCCCTCCACATTCATGACTTGCATCTTTTCACTCAGCTTAGTTCATTCATCCTCTCCACATCTCCAAACCATCCAAGCCTGCTAGTATGCATCCCATCACTGATACTCTTGATACCTAACCTTCTCGTTAGCTCTTCACTTGATATCCTATCTTGCAGTTAGGCACCACGCATCCATCTCACCATTCTCATCTCATTGTGTTCCATTCTGTTGATATCATCCGCTTTGACAGGCCATGTTTCTGAAGCATGTCATTGCGCTTTTAACACATGACACCTTTCCCTTCAAGGGGAGAGGGAGTCTTCTCAAGGTGAGTAGTGGCAAAAGTTCTCTAAACTTTCCCAACCACATCTATTAATGAAAACACTAGAGTAGCATTTTATTATTGACATCAGCGGACTTACCCCAGTTCTGTCGTGTCTTGCCCCGCTTGGCACTGATGATCATGTCACCCCACACAGACCCCGCGTTACTAGGGAGTTTGACGTCGACGTGGCTGTCCTCGCGTTCAGTAACACGCCGACTCTCTGAGGGGGAGGAGTGTTGACGGTGTAATTTGTTATTTTTATTTTCGCTCTTTTTCGTATAATGTCTCATCTGTAACCATACTTTCTTTTCTCTTATGTTCCTTCTCTCTTTCAATATTTTAAGAACCTATAATATTCTGTTTCACCCTTATTACACCTATCTGCAAATATAATACTAAGGTACCTTTAGCATTAGAACGTATGGGAAGCGAGAGAATGACTAAGAGGGTGAGCCAGCCGTCCGGCTGGCTCAGTTGATAGCGTGCCTGATTCCCACCTTGAAGGTCTCGCGTTCAATCCCCGCTCAGATTGAAAAGTTTTTCTGGGATACAGCCGGCGGTTACCATCTCCCCATGAGCAAGGGGGATGGGTAATGGTCTCTGGTAGACTAAAGAAAGCCAAGCGCTTGCGAATCCTCGAAGGAGGAGAGACGGGCGCTATATAAGTAACCAGAAGATTATTATTATTATTATTACGAGAGCGAGGTGGAAGGACAGAGAGGGAAAGGTAGACCGAAGGATAGGTGGAAGGATGGAGTGAGGAAGTATATGAATGAAGGCAGTGCTGGTTGGGAGGAGGGGCGTCGAATGACTGGGGACAGAGGTGCTTGGGGGCGGTTCATTCGTGGCCACCCCTTCGGGGATCATGGCGTCAGGCAATAGATAGATAGATAGACTTTTAGCATTAGTTCATTAGCTTGCCAATTTATGCATTTATCTTGTATCGTCCCAGTTTTAGTTTGTTTATTTTGCAAGTTTTACATTATAATATTGATATTTGTATATTTTTACTGGTTATACCCTGAGAAACTTTGTTTTTTTTATTTTGCAAGTTTTACATTATAATAGGTTAACGACTTAAAAATAAAAAAATATATACCGTAGTACATATTTTACAGTTGACTACTCGAATATATATCCACTCTGTGATATTATGAATGGAAGGACACACACCAGTAATTAACTTATAAACATCTTTTGGCATAATTATTTTTTTAGAAAGTCATATAATTTAACTATTGCTTAAGAAAATAAACTTCTAATTCAATCATACCAAGTTTCCTTCCATACATAAAATCACAGTGCATGCAAATTCATGTGGGCACCTGTACCATACACACAGTACTATCAATACTGTAATAATAAAAAGAAAGGAACTCTTTACCTCTACCATGGCCATTATCAGAAGCAATGTCCTCCTTGGGAATGCCAGCCAAGAAGCTCCGAAGTTCATCACGAGCGCTGCGTCGGCCACCCCTCTCCATGTTCTCCAAATGTCGGGTCTCTTGGTCTTCGCTGATGCGTCGGCTGTGGCTGTGCGGTCTGTCTTCACGCCGGATCTCTTTGGGTAGTTTCTCTTCGCGGCGAAATTCATCGTGCGAGCTGCTACTGTGCCGGAACTCAGGTCTTTCTTTGCGTCGGAACTCAGGTCTTTCTTTGCGTCGGAACTCAACACTTGATCTTTCATCGCTTTTGAATTCATCGTGTAGTCTGCTACTAGGCCGGAGCTCGGGTTTTTCTTTGTGGCGGAACTCATTGTGCAGCTTCTCTTCGCGGCGGTATTCATCATGCGATCTGCTACTGTGCCGAAACTCAGGTTTTTCTTTGTATTTTAAGTCCTTATGTGGTCTCTCTTCATGTCGGAACTCTTTATGTGGTCTCTCTTCATGTCGGAACTCTTTATGTGGTCTCTCTTCATGTCGGAACTCTTTATGTGGTCTCTCTTCATGTCGGAACTCTTTATGTGGTCTCTCTTCATGTCGGAACTCTTTGTGTGATCTTTCTTCACGTCGGAACTCTTCATGCGACCTGCTCTTGTGACGATATTCCTCTCGTGCTCTGCTACTGTGTTTGAACTCATCATGTGATCTGGTACTGAGCCGAAGCTCGTCATGTGACCTACTACTGTGACAGCTGTCACGTTGAACCTCATCGTGTCTAGACTCACTGTGAGGCCTCTTCTCATGCAGGAACTCATCGTGCCGCAATTCTTCGCGTCTCTTCTCGTGTCGGAACTCATCGTGACGTAAGTCCTCATGCCGGAACTCATTTTGCCGCAATTCCTCATGTCTCTTCTCATGTCGGAAGTCATCATGCTCTCTGTGGTTGAGCTTGGTATGTTCTCGATGCTTGCTGCTGTGGTGGTCGCTAAAATCATTGTTGTCAGTGTAGACTTTCACATCTTCACGATCCCGAGGCCTTTCTTTGCTACGGCTCCCAATCTTATCATTGTAATCTCTTTCTTTATGAACCACGAGCTCAAATACTTCTTCAACCTCATAAAAATCCTTTTCATGATGTTTATCTTCAAAGAATTCACCAGACATATCAAAATTCTCAAAACCTTGCAAATTGTCAAATTCTTCTGATATATCGTTTCTGTGCTCCGACCACTGACCTCGACCTCTGTTTCCTCGGGCAAAACCCCGGCCCCGGCTCCTGTAGCTTGGATCATACCCTCGGCCTCTTGTTCCACGGATAAGACCACGACCGCTGATGCCCCGTTCGGACCACTGACCTCGACCCCTGTTGCCACGCTCCGACCACTCCCCTCGACCTCGGCTATTATGGTCAACCCAATCCCCTCGACCGCTAGCTCCACGTTCTGACCATTCTCCGCGACCTCTGCCTCCACGTTCAGACCATTCTCCGCGACCTCTGCCTCCACGTTCGGACCATTCTCCGCGACCTCTGCCTCCACGTTCGGACCATTCTCCGCGACCTCTGGCTCCACGTTCAGACCATTCTCCGCGACCTCTGGCTCCACGTTCGGACCATTCTCCGCGACCTCTGACTCCACGTTCGGACCATTCTCCGCGACCTCTGCCTCCACGTTCTGTCCATTCTCCGCGACCTCTGCCTCCACGTTCTGCCCATTCTCCGCGACCTCTGCCTCCACGTTCTGTCCATTCTCCGCGACCTCTGCCTCCACGTTCAGACCAGTGGTCTCTACTCCCTCGTCCTCTACTGCCATGGTCAATCGAGTGACCTCGACTTCTAGTTCCAAGTTCAGAAGCCTCGCCACGACCCCTGCCACGTTCAGACCACTCGCCATGACCCCCGTCGAGACGTTCTAAGACTGACCCACGACCCCTTCCAAGCCTCTCCGACAGGGGTCCCAAATGCTTTGATTCATTGTCGATCTTGGGGGATTGGGGCCCAAGACGTAAGTAGATGGGAATCTTTGTGCGGCTTCCTTCAGATTCATTTTTTGCGGTTCCTTCACCACTACTGAAATTCTTCTCGTGCTGACTTCCTTTATTGATATGACACTTATCTCCTGTAATACAAAGTAGACAACAATAATTAATAAATACTAACACTACTGTACAGTATAATCTCGCCCATATTCCTTTTTCCTAAGAGTTACGGACTGTATAAAGGTACTATAATCTGACTTCGGAGTGGGGAGATGTCACGTTTCCTGCACTTCACTCTATCTAATCCAAAGGGTGCTATTTTTGGAACATTAGTATTAGTATTTACGGTACTTATTTATATATCTATCACATTTTGTTTTTAAATAAGACACTGTTCCTTTAGTAAGGCTGTATATGTAAAGAATGAATGGAAGAAACTTCACATGGCAGAGCAACATAAAAGGTCATTGCTGCCTACTGCATATGTAAGCAAATGAGATATATCAAGAATAGTAAACTACTGTATGTGCATTAACCCTCTCGCTATCCTGTGGACTCGGGGTTGCCGTTTAGCATTCAGAAATAGATTTCGCTCTATCTCATAATTACCTCTCCAAAATTAGTTTTCTGCCCACAGCTCACTCAAAGACAACGGCAGAGGTTGAAGTAAGCTAACTAAACTAAAGGTTTCTAAACACCCCTGATGGTCACAAAGGCATTTAAGTACAGGTCTCCCTCACTATCCGATGCCCTGATTTACGATATTATTATAGGTTTTTAGGTTTGTGTTTGGGTTTTGGATAGTCCGAGAACGCATCCCCATTTACCCCATTGATTTTAGTGTTTGCTATATAATTTTTATATTTAAGATCGGGTTTTCAGGAACTTAACCCAATCGTAAATCGAGGGAGACCTGTATCCCAGAAAGGGCGGAAATCGCATCCTGTGCGTCAAAGGGTTAATTATTATAGCAAAAATGCTGCTCCCTGTAATTTAAATACTGACATGATCCTATTGGAACAAAGTTTGTTGGCTACTGTGCTTTAGATCAATACCTTAAAAGATTTATTGCAATTATAATAATAATAATAAAATTATTACCTATGCTGAGTACCGAATATATTCTGAACAAAATGGACAAACTTACCTTCTCCAAAAAAAAAAAAAAAAAAAAAATCACTGGTTCCATTACACACACTGTCTCATTTAGTATTCATATTTGATGCATACAAACATTATTTAATATGGTGTTGCTATAAGAGCAACACTTGTTGTCACTACAAATAATGAAGCCGAGTCTTTAGTATGATGGTAATTGTCTAATTGACATCTAACCACACTGCAAAATTTTTGATTTTTTTTATTTTTTACCGGTACTTTAGGATGTCATTACACTGTATTGCTTCACTTTTTTTTTTTATGTAGTACAGATAGTCATAATTGGTTCTAGAGTCCCATGATAGATATTCACTATCATGATTATGATGAAATAAGCTTTAGCTTATCACACTATTTTGGTAAATAATTGGTGGTAAAATCTAAAAGTTTATCAATCACGGTTGCAAAGTTTCTTTAATTAAATTTCACATACCGGTACCATATTATAATTTGTGATATGTAGCCTACAGGCGTTCGGTTGTTACTTACAGTGTGCAGGATTTATAGAACTTCTTTTTCTAAGGACCAAATTTATCTACTATCCATAAAGTAGCCCAGCGATAATATTTACAAGACATAGTTCCTGTAAATAGCACTCACAGTAATCAATCTTATGCAGATATTTTACAGCCCTTGTTGCTGTAGTATGTTTTATGTTTCATAGTACTGTACTCTCTTGTCTTGATAAATCTTCAGTGAGTTATTTCCACATAGTGATTTTCATAAGTTCTTTTATTTTTATATTGTGCAGTTCCTGTTTTGGATTATTTGGTTTACAAGTTTCACATTTTAATATTTTATCAGTACTGTAGTTTACTAGGGAGCCAGTTTTTCAATACCGGTACCTGTATTATTAAGTACAGTACAGAAGTTTGACCAGACCGCTAGTTTGAAGTTTAACACTCAGTGCTGGCCTAGAAAACATCCAAACTAAGTTTATATTGTATCTATATCTGGTTCAGACAAGTCAATTGTTTTCAACTCTAATATCTGTAAAATGTGAGGTAAAGCCAGTCATTTCAGGGGTTGATAGGTATGTATTTACCTATTTGTAGTTTACAGGAATTGAGCAGCGCTCGTGTTGTCCTGTCTTAGTTACTTTACAATCAATCCATTTTACTTAGACAAGTATCGTAATGGATATTCCCAATTCCCAGTATTTTGGACTAACATATCATAGCTTATGTTGTCCTATTTCCATATTTACTTTTATCCAACCTAGATTTGAACACGTTAATGTTCTTCGCTCTCACCACCTCCTCCTCCAAGTTGTTCCAAGTCTCTATACTTCTATATGGGAAGCTGAACTTCTTTGTGTCCTTACGACATCTGCCCTTCCTCAGTTTAAACTCGTGTCCCCTTGTCCTTCCATCATCCCTCACGAATAGATCTTCCCTATCTACTCGTTCCAAACTTTTTACTCCCTTGAACATAGTTATTAAGTCACCTAAGTGGTGAAGTGTTGTACATTATACTCTTGGTCATATGTTCCTCTTACTGATTTAATTCTGCTTAATATCTTCTTACTTCTATGAATTGAAGGTCCTACCTTTGCCCATTCAGGGATTTTAAGGTTGGGAGTTTGTGACAATTACTGCCCAGTATATCTTTAAGGCAATCCTCCTCCATCAACTTGCCCTCCACCCCTCTAAATGCATGCAGTGGAAATCCATCCTCAACATGGTATAGCTGTATTGTTACTGCTTGCTTTCCTTTTGTACTGTAATATGAATTTGAGTGTTTTCTTTACCTCTATTAGTTCTAGTAAGGTTTGGAATACTACAGGTCTCCCTCACTATCCGATGCCCCAATTTACGATATTATTATAGGTTTTTAGGTGTTTAGGTTTGGGTTTTGGCTGGTTCCAGAAAGCATCCCCATTTACCCCCCTAATTTTAGGGTTTGCTATAGGATTTTTATATTAAAGATTGGGGTTTCAGTTTGTTTCCACATAGCGAAGTTAATTTGACTTTATATTGTCTTTGTCACAGTTTTGGTTTGTTTAGTTTGCCAGTTTTACATTTTAATTAATAACATAACCCAATTGTAAATCGAGGGAGACCTGCATTGTACTGTATTACATAAACAAATTAAGTTATGTTTCAAAACAGTTTTCATTACTGTAACACAGTCAAGTATAAGGTACCAGTATATAGCTATTACTGGCATTTCATGTGAGCATTTACACAAATATCAGTTTATTTAGGGTGGTGGTGCAGTGGGTATAAGTAATTGGTCCAGGTTTTATTCCAGTCCGAGGCACAATTTCCAGAAACTACAGTATTATAATTTAAATAATTTTGCTGCAGACAATGTACTTCTCATGTTATGCAGCTGAACATATCCAGAAGGAAAACAAGTTTATGTAAACACCCTTTTCTTTGTCTAGCTGTCAGAGACTTGGTAACATATTTAAAGCCAAATTTAGTTTGTGATTATTTGGCAATTATATATAGATTTAATTATTTCCATATAACCCTTGCTATGTCATTACAGTATTACAACCGGAGATCAGTACTATAATTACTATCACATTGTCAACACCATTAATATGTTTAGCTACTGTATAAGATAAAATCAGATTGTAAGAAGTACCGGTAGGTTTCTGGGTTGACTATTATGATGAGATATTGTATGGGTGGCCAGAGTCGGTCACAGTGTTTGCATGGTAAGTCCAAGTTGCCTAATGTACACTCGGTCCAAGAAGTATCTGCACCCCTATGCTGATCATCAGGTGTGTACAGCTCGGTAGGTTTGGCACCTCTGCCTGCAACTATATCCATGTTTCAGAGATGATCAGATACTTCTTGGAGCGAGTGTACAGTGGAGTCTTGGTATGGTACTGTCTTGTTGTAGCACTGTTGAGGCTGGTGTGGTTTGTAGATACTGCAGGTGCAAGGGCTGCTGTGGGACTTAGTTGAGTCTTGCTGTGGCACGGTTAGCACTATGCCAACATCAGCCAAAGTGATAACATGATGGGACGGGACTTTATTGTTTTATATTCCAACTGCGGAAAGGCAACCACGTCTGACCCATTACATTGTATGTAATGGAAAAGTTGGAAAACGATGTTAAACCATTGTATGTATTTACATATATGTTCTTTTGAATTTATTGTTGGGTCATCTATTTCTGTTTTTATCTTCTCTAGGGGCTTCTTAATTTTCTGATCCACAGCCAAACAGACTTGAAAGCATCACTTAGTTTCACACATCTTGTATCCGGCAATTTTTTTTTAAAGATTACAGTAACTTTCACTTTTATGTAATGGTTGTATCTTTGTTTTCAAGCATTTGCAGTTTTCAATTATTATATTTAATAAATTATGTTTTCATTTTAGTAATGTTAAGTTATCATACTGTAGATTATCAAGCTTAGAGTTTTCATCACCTTAATGTTTATATTTTCTTTCAAAATTATATTGGAAATCACCTGTTAATGTCAATCTATTGTAGCTTACTTATTTTTTTTTTATTATCATTCAGTAATAGAATACTGTACTGTACAGTACAGTACTTTGATTATATCTTGCAGATGTGACATATTTTAGTCAATTAGGGTTTCTTCAATTAACAATTATTCTGAACTTATAACCTATTCTTCATGATCTATAACAAATGGTGGCCTTCTTCGTTAAATGTGGCATTGTTGTCCTTAGAAATCTCTTCATTTGTTTAACTACTTTTATTTTTGCAGTTGCTGTATTATATAGTTCTTAAAAGTGATTACAGTTCTGCCCTTTTTCAATTATTTACTTTAAGGTTCTTTATAAATTAATTTGGTATCCTGTGTTGGGTTTACTGGTATTGTCTCCTTCCTTGGTATCTCATTTCCAATAATTCTGAATGATTAATTGCTGCAAGTCTATTTTGGGGTTATAAATTGCCTTTTCCCCCACACAATACTCAAAGAATCATTATAAATAAATTTGATTACTTTCTTTATTGGGCATTAAAGTGTTATTTCCACTTAGCGATTTTGATGAGTTCTTTTGCTTTTATACTGTGTTGTCCCAGTTTTGGTTTGTATATTTGGCAAGTTTCACATTATGATACTACTGTCATCTCCATCTATACAGTATCTTCTCTTTTCTCTCTCTCTCTCAGGATTTAACATCTCCCTTTCTCATCTTGGTAATCTGGTTTGGCTACAGGCTTATTGGGTAGGTTTTCCGTTCAGTTTCATATTACCGGTAGAATCAGCATCATCAAGCCATTTATAATCCATTGCAGGACCGCCTCATTATCCCTCTTAATTCCTGCATTATTTCATGTTTTGTTTTTCAAGGAGATTTTGAAGTACTCATACTGCAGAATATATTTCAATCTAGCCAATTTCTTCCTCTTCTTTCACACAGATATCTTTGCTGCTTTGATTTTTTAATCCCCACAGTAGTGTATTTGCCATGACGACATCCTTTGACAATCATTTCAGCCTAGGATCTTTTTCCACACCATCGGACGGCTTCCGCGCAATCTTCTCCAGTCACTGCTTCTGTCCAGGCTCTTGTTGCCTTACTCTTCTGTCCTCTTGATAGATTCTCTGCTATCTACACTTTCCCAGCCGTATGGTCCTAGTGTACTGTCTGATGGCGTAATGGGATTCCAAATGTACCGGTATGAGATATCCATACAACCTCAGCCTTTTAAAATCTTTTGTCTGATGGCATAATGAGATTCCAAATGTAGATGTTCATAAAACCTCAGCCTTTTAAAATCTTTTGGTTTATGTCATTGGCCTGGTGAAGCTACTGTATATGCGAAACGTTGTTAATAAAGTGCTCCTCCTCACATGGTGTTTATATTAATTCTGTCTACTTTTCAAAGTATTTTTTTATCAACCTCAGCCTTGTTTCTTTTACCTTCTTACTAATCCTTGATATTCTTGCTCTTCTTTGGAACACCTCAATTTTTAAGAGATCTCGATGTGAAGAAATATACCTAAGTTGGGGTTCTGCAAGTTTATCATCAATAAGATTTCAATTTAAAAAATTCATTATACACAAATGTCCAGTTAAGTCCCTGTAACGAGGGCATGCCCTAGCCCTGTCAATCAAGGGTTAAAGCGTTAAAAACTGCAACATTATACACAAATTTGGAAATCTTCATTGGGCCTACTTTTGTTGTCTCCATATATTTCTTCTCTACTTTT
Source organism: Paralithodes platypus (assembly GCA_032716605.1). Classification (NCBI taxonomy): domain Eukaryota; kingdom Metazoa; phylum Arthropoda; class Malacostraca; order Decapoda; family Lithodidae; genus Paralithodes; species Paralithodes platypus. The sequence goes on from CM064528.1 coordinate 43,810,831, forward strand.
CTTTTCCATTTTGCTTTCTTCATTGGGTCTACTTTTGTTGTCTCCATCTATTTTTTTTCTATTTTTTTTTTTCGCTATCTTAGGTCCATTAACCCTTCCCACCCGGGCTGCCTTACAAAAGGACGGAGGTCGTATCCGGGCGATCTGGCCGAAGAACGTCTAGGCCTAGGCTACCGTATCTTTGTTATTTTAACTGCTAGAAATTTCCCACGCATCCCTAAACGTAGTGCGGTTTCCAATCTGTAGAATGGCATTGAGTAGAGCTCTCTAAATCAACTGGTTCAGTTATGATGACGATTTCCGTGGAGCAAATTTTTCCGCGAGGTTGACAATATCGGAGCTTTTCAGACACTAATTTCGTCATACCATACAACAACAACATTGATCCGACGTTTCCTTCTTGTTTTCGGAGGTGCGGTGACGCAATGACCGGCTTTGTTTACATGCGTCGGACGCACGGCGTTCAGACCAAGCTGAATAGGCTTTCAAGCTTACTGTCTGTTATAAGGACACCCGGGTACCGGCCCATCTGCCGCGGTGTCCTTATAAAAAGGACACCCGGGCTGGAAGGGTATCTAGGAAGGGTGTCTAGACTCCTTGTCTAGCAGAGCATCGCTTATATAATCCGACATCAATTATTGTCAACAAATATTTTAGGCAAATTGTCCTGAATGTCTTCACCTTTAATTTGTAGTTGATGTACAAAATCAACGACCTGTTAGAAGGTGCTTAAAGTTTATCATATAGTTTTCAACATGTTAACTTTAAAGCTTGAGTGGTCTCATTTGTTCAGCAAACTATTATTGCCCACCTTCCCTACCTTATTCTATTTCATTATCTCGCATTTGATTATATTTTGATAAGTTCTTTTGCCTTTATATTGTGTCGTCCCTGTTGTGCTTTGTATATTTTACAACTTTTACATTATAAATTCTATATGTTTTAGTTGGGCTTGATTGCATAACATCAACTACCATTAGTCCTGTATCAATTCTTCCTTAAAGTTATTTCCAATCCATTTATTCAATTACATTTGCCTTTCATATATGAGGTCAATGAGTTTTCAGGTTTTTTAAGGTTTCCTAAAGGTCATCAAGAGTTTTTTTTAAAGTTTAAATTTTGAGACTTTGTTATTGTATTAAATTCTTTATATATAAATCGGTATATATCCTTCTCTCTTGGGTTCCATCCTTCTAATGCGTCCATTTCTTATTTATTGGGAGTTGTGGTCCTGCTCTCTTGGGTTTCATCATTCGTATCATCTCATGTCTCCATTTCTTACTTATTGGGAGTTGGGGTTGTGGGGATCAGTTTTTACACCATACCCGAAAGAGGATTTATGGAGCTCCGATCTTACTCTCAACCATCTGAACAATTTTACCAATACACCTAAACTTCGTTAAATGCGCAAATAGCCTCACGAAAATATCATGCCCTGGTGGGGGCACGAACTCTCGACCCTTGGGTGTGAGGCAGACACCTTACCAGTTAGACCAATAGAGATATCCCTCTTGGTGACACTGGTAAGGTATTCGCCTCATAGCCCAGGGGTCCCAGGTTCAATCCCAGGCCCTGGCATATTTTCGTGAGGCTATTCCCGCATCTAACGAAGTTTAGGTGTGCTGGTAAAATTGTTCAGATGGTTGAGAGTAAGATCGGAGCTCCATAAATCCTCTTTCGGGTATGGTGTAAAAACCGATTCCTACAGGGTTAGTTACAAATTGACAGTACTGTACCTCATTTCTTTATCATTCTGTACATTAGTCAGTTTCAATTACATTGTAAAGCATTGTAATTTTTTGGTTTATATTTGCTGTATAATATCACTGGCCTGTAGGGTTTCCACAATGATGATCAATACTGTTCCTGTATATTGTAATTTTAACCGATTACATTAGATTATTCTTCCAGTCTTCCAAAAAAATTTACTTATGGTTTATATATATATATATATATATACTGTATAAAGATCTTTGTCTCACTGATGTTAATGAAAAGGAACTAGGAAAAGGAAGATATGATAGATAATTCCCCTTGGGAGTAAGACCGCCTTCACATTTATTGAAGAAAATCATTAATATGCCCCGTGTATGCTACTGTGCCATACAAGCAGACTAAGAGGGGGTAGGGGGTTGGGTTCCATTCAGACCAAGTCATCCTATTCTTCCTCTTCTCTGCCACAGGGTTGGTCATCTAAGAATGGGTGTAGAGTATTCCCTGCTTTAGACTGCCTTCTATAGCTTCATCTTCCTGTACCGGGTATCTCTTTACATATTTTGTTTTTCTTTCTATCTCCCTGGTAGTTGAGCCTGGGAAATGACTACATGGTATATCTTGTACTTTATGTAGTTAACTCTTTTATTAATCAGATTTCGTTCATTTTAGGACGCGCTTTGTGGTTTTCACTTGTGTAATTCAGTTTTTCCTTGGATTTTGTTCATTTTGGTCTTCCGCTCGTACTATTTGATCAAAGAATCAAAGGCAAAAAGGCGTCATGGACTCCTGGTGTTGAAGGGGTTAAAGAGGCTACTAAACAGCGACCACTACCACTTTCCAGTTTCCTGTGTAGTTCAAGGGTATCGCACTTGACTCGTGTGGAGAGTTCACTTCTCATTCAGTGCACTAAAGGTTTATTGACCTTTGGGTATAGTCTTCCATACCCCTAACTGCAATGCTGGACATTGGAGGTGCAGTAGACCAGTGTCACATGTACACAAATACATGCCATAGTCCGTTCATTATAGCTAGGCCAAAAATCCCCACCCTAATCTCTTATAACTCAAAACGGATTGGGGTATTTGAGCTCTTATTTCTACCATTTGGGAAGTCGTCCGATGAATAGGTGTGGAACCTTACAGCCCATTAGCTCTAGCCCTTTTTGAGTTATAGAGGTTAGAAATTCTGGCCTATTAATAATGGATAGACTATAGAAACTGATCAGTATGGCCGTGGTGATAACACTACATTCACATCCATTCCATCAATTATGGGGTATGTGCCTGAGTAAATAGATAGATAGATAAAATGATTTGCGTTTACCTACTCGTACATGAATTTAACTCAAAATCTCTGACACAGTCATTATGTTACAGCTTTTGCTGTCAACTTTTATTTGACAATAAAGGAAAAGCAACTTCAGTAAAGATGCCAACACGTTCTAACTACTGTACTGTACTATAGGGTTTCTAGCTTGCTAATTTGTTTTCCATTGGATGATAACACTATTAATGTAACTAAGCTCTTGAACATTATTTTTAGTCAGCTGCTATATATTCCCATTTCTGAGATGTATAGCTTGGTCTAAACATCTTTGTCTAGTAATTTCTTTATCCCAGCACTTACAATACATTTGGATATTCTTCACATAAATCACGCGTTTTACCTTTGACGCAGTTATAAAAAAACTTAATCATTATAATTATATAATATGAAAATTAAATTTTATAAGTATTCAAACTATTGGCATACCATCTTATTGTTTAGGATTGATTTCTCTACATAAGTTGGGCTACTAAATATCCATACACTGTACCATACAACAGTGCCCATTAGAGTAAGCTATGGGTATGGATCTCTGCCATACCCATAGCTTACTCTGACTGTTCCTTTTACTTATATATTTTCTAGATCTCGAGTGACGGCGTCTCTTCCCAATCTACCAAGATTGGAAGCCAAAGCATCACATTTTTCCCTTGCCCCTCAACTTTCTCTTCATAATTGCTGAGGGGCACAGGGCCCTGGGTGGAGCTTTGATTTCCCGGGCATTTCCCCCCAGGCAGCTCCCCGCCATGGAGTGGCTTCGGTCACGCAGGCTTTATTGTGGTCGGCAGGGAGGGTTCTGTGGGGGCGCTCGGTTGTGACCTTGGCCGTGCTCGGGGCCTTGGGGCTGTTCGGCCAGGCAGCTTGGGGAATAACAATAACAACAACAACAACAGTGCCCATTTATCATGCCAAGCTAATGTTGTGTAATTTGATTCTGCAGTATTTGTTTTTTAAATTCACTCTACGGTTTACATTCGTGAACCATACAGTAAAGAGGCGACTGTGGTTTTAGTTTTCATATGCCAGTAACGATTACTTGTAGGCCAATGTGTAGAGGACCTTCATAAATAATCTAACGGTAACGGTAGGTACTTAATTTTAGCAGTTAGTTATCTATAAGAAAGCCATGTACTGTAGCAATTCCCATGCCTTCCTAATCAACATACTGTTTAACTTTTATGGATCATATAAATAAACTTGAATCAGTTATTATCAACAGTAACCACCCCCTATAATGTAATGTATCCCATATAGTTAGTTATCCATAATGCCTGATAATATAATGGATCCCATGTCACTTATGCAATGTATGCAACATATATGGTAGTTTCTGTTATCTATATCCGATAAATTATGTATTACGAGCAATAACTCGTCATCCGTAAGGTAATCCGTAATATATATTTTAATGTAATGAATCCCACGTAATTGGAAGATAAGACAATTGCTCGTCATCCGTAAGGTAATCCGTAATATATATTTTAATGTAATGAATCCCACGTACTTGGAAGATAACAAGACAATTGCTCGTCATCCGTAAGGTAATCCGTAATATATATTTTAATGTAATGAATCCCACGTAATTGGAAGATAACATGCCGATACAAGACAATCACCATAAACTAGCCTTTCATTATAGCTTCAAGGTCAGCTTCCACATCCCCTGTGTAATTCTTGGATGGTGGATCAATCATCAGCGTCAGTGCCAGCTGGGGATCCCGCCACTTGATCTTGGAGTTTAGCCCACGAGCCTTGATCCAGCGGGCCATCAGATGATAATGCTTGCGTTTCTTGAGGATGAATTCTGCAGGTGTTTCAAGGAGTTCTAAGATATGGGCACTACAGATGACGCAGTCCTCCGGGGTGAAGTAGGAGTGTGTAATACAAGAGTCATGAAGGACACACAGGCGGTGACCGTCAGGGATGTTCCAACGTTCCGAACAACCTCCAGGATGTTGGCACTGGAACCGTTTGGTCTGCGGCTGTGGTAATAATGGGTCCTTGTCAACCATCTGTGGGGTGACAAAAGACAAATTAATTTATATACAAAGAGGATGCAAATTACGATATATTCTGTGGGGTTATCACAAAAATTATAATTACATATTCATATATACTGTACAGCAGAAGTGCCGCTTTGCCCGAAATCAAAATGGCATACCGGTACCCAACTCTGTGAAGGGTTACCATAATCACTAATACAAACACCATCATCACTACTTCTAGCACCAAAACTACTACTACTTCACAATCACCACCACTATCATTATCCTAATAACCCATATCACTACAGATCATCCACAACATAACTACAGTACACTGTACAGTAATAATAATAATAATAATAAGCATGTTACTTATTTCTCATAAGTGCCAATTTTTCCGAAGAATTCACTAGCGCTCGGAAAGAGAAAGAAAAAAGAACAAAATCAATGCATCAAAAGAAGGCTTGTATACAACACACATTTAACAATCACCAGCAGTGGCAAAATAGCCTAAACTCTATAGCCATCTGTCATGACACCTCTCTCAAGATCATAGCTTCTCTCAAAGAGAAAAGTCTTAAGTTGTCTCTTGAAGCATTCTACAGAACTCAGTTGTCTCATGGACAGCGGCAACCTGTTATACAACCTCGGAGCTATGTAGGAAAATGACCTCTCAAAGAAAGAAGACTGCTGGAAAGCCCTTGGTTCATCAAGACGAAAAGGGTCATTGTCATGACGCACAACTACACCATGGTGTGCCGGTGGGCGCCTGAGCAGCTCCGCAAGGTACCTAGGCTCACCAAATTTGAGAACCTTAAAAGTCACCAAACACAACTTAAATTCTATTCTTGCTCTTACTGGCAGCCAGTGCAGTTCTATGTGAAGAGATGTAGTAGGAGTTCTAGGTGGAACACCAAAAATGAGTCTTGCGGCCCTGTTAAGAACAGACTGAACTTTCTTTAAAATATAATTTGGAAGACCCACCAACAGGGCATTGCAATAATCAACACGAGAGAAGACCAATGAGTGAACCAACGTCAGGAGGCAACGTCTGGTTATAAACGGCTTCACCAAATAGAGATTTCTGATGTGCAATATCTTTGTGTATAATTATTATCTGTGCTCTGACGAGAAGTGTATGTGATATGGACCATTAGGTCGTACTGTATTTATACTGTATCTATCTTATGTGTCTGGAATAAAGAATTATTATTATTATTATTATTATTAACAACTTTTAACTATCTGGTTTACATGCTCTTTGAAATCTAATCGGGAGTTCACATATACAGTACACCCAGATTTCGAACAGAGTTGGCCGGTCGCAGCTGAGATCGACCCACATTGATGGAGGGGGCACCTACTATATCATCATAAGAACATAAGAACATAAGAAAATGGGAGTCTGCAGAAAGCCGATTGGCCCAAGCAAGGCAGATCCCTGTCCCACACAACCCCAAATCAATTACAAAGCCCAATTATAGGCTCAACACTCTAATACCCTGAGGATCATCTTACCAAAACGGTTAGAGATTAACGCAGGATTATGGGGGTCTGCAGAGCGCTGATTGGCCCAACCCGGCTGATCCCCCTTCACACCCAACCCTTCTCGTCCATATGCTTATCCAATTTTATCTTAAAGCTCCCTACAGTTTTAGATCCCACTATAGCACTTGGTAGTCCATTCCACCCATCTACAACTCTGTTACCAAACCAATATTTGCCTATATCTTTTCTGAAACGAAATTTATCTAATTTGAAACCATTGGTACGAGTTCTTTCGCTATCACTGAGCTTTAGTACATTTGTCATGTCCCCTTTGTTAATCCCACTAACCCACTTGAACACCTCTATCATATCCCCTCTAACTCTGCGTCTCTCTAACGAATGTAAACCTAATTTCTTCAACCTTTCTTCATACGGAAGATTTCTAATATTATGGATCATTTTTGTCATTCTACGCTGTACTCTCTCCAATGAATCTATGTCCATTCTGTAATAAGGACACCAAAATTGGACAGCATAATCCATATGGGGTCTCACTAATGACAAGTAAAGTTTTAAGATAACATCAGCAGTTCTGTTACTCACACTCCTAGAGATGAACCCGAGAATCCTGTTTGCCTTATTACGAACGCCTATACACTGTTTTCTAGGCTTCAAATCATTGCTAACAAACACACCTAGATCTTTCTCGCAGTCTGAATTTTCTAATTCTAAATTAGCTAGTTTATATTTAACATTTGTTTGCATCTTCCCTATCTTTAATACCTTGCATTTGTCAATGTTAAACTTCATCTGCCAATTTACTGACCATTCATGTAAGGTATCTAGATCCCTTTGGAGGCACTCTATATCGCTATCTGAATCAATTGATCTCCCCATTTTAGTATCGTCTGCGAATTTACTTATCCTACTAGTTATACCTAAATCTAGGTCATTTATGTATATAAGAAACAACAGGGGACCTAATACCGATCCCTGGGGGACACCACTTTTGACTGCTCCCCACTCTGACTTGGTACCATTTATGCTGACTCTCTGTTTCCTACCAATTAGCCATGACCTAATCCATCCCAACAACGCCCCACCTATTCCATGTGCCTCAACCTTTCTCATCAATCTCTCATGAGGGACTCTGTCGAAAGCTTTACTGAAATCTAAATATATAATATCGTATGCCTTGTCATTATCTACTGCTTCATATACCTCTGAGAAAAAACTAAGCAAATTAGTAAGGCAAGAACGTCCCTGTGTGAATCCATGCTGAGAAGAATTGATTAAGTTAAATGTTTCTAAGTGGTTTCTCATTTTCCTAGCAATAATTGACTCTAGTAGCTTTCCTATGATTGAAGTGAGACTAATGGGACGGTAATTGAATGCTATTGATTTATCACCTTTTTTGAAAATCGGAACTACATTTGCAAGCTTCCAAGCTTCTGGAACTATACCTGTTTCTAATGAATTGTTAAAAAGAAATGTTAATGGGTAACTTAACTCATCTCTGCATTCTTTTAATACTCTGGCATATACCTCATCGGGACCAGGCGATTTCTGAGGTTTCAGTCTGTCAATTTCCTTAAGCACATCATTTCTACTTATAGTAACCGTACTTAACCTATTTTCTATACTATCTCTATATACCGTATTGACTTCTGGAATCTGTGCCAAATTTTCATTAGTGAAAACGGATAGAAACTGACTATTTAATGTACTGCACATTTCTAAATCATTTTCTGTCATTTCTCCTATCGAAGTTTTAAGGGGGCCTATTTTATCTCTAACTTTAGATTTATATAGCTGGTAAAAAGCCTTAGGGTTATTTTTTGAGTCATTGGCTATCCTGATTTCATAATTTCTTTTGTCTGTCCTTATACATTTTTTAACCTCTCTTGATAGATTCTGATAGTAAGCAAGTAGGTGAATTTCGCCTTTCTTTATTTTTCGATATATTCCTCTCTTTTTTCCTAGAAGGTCTAATAGTCTATTATTCATCCATTTGGGTTGGTTCTGTGTTGATCTAAATTTTCTTTTGGGGATATATTTATTTTGCGCATTGTGGAGTGAAGAAATAAATTATTATATGTAGCTGTCAAATTATCCTGAGTTAAGACAGGTATCTGAGAGAGAGTATGTTCATTAGCGCACCTGGGTCCACTTAATAGTTTAACCATAGGATCGACTCTTAAGGCTCGTCTTAATCCACCATAATTGGCTTTTCTGAAATCTGGGATAAGTGTCGTATTCTCTTTAGCCTTTCCTGTCCATTGTATGTTAAAATAAATTGATTTATGATCACTATTTCCTAGTTGGTCTCCTATCTCTACATTATTTATCATTTGTTCATTATTACTGAGAACTAAATCGAGGATATTATTACCTCTAGTAGGCGAGTCTATGAATTGAAATAAAAAACTATCCTGTACCGCCTCAATAAACTCTTTTGAATCTGAGTCGCCGATTTGATGCTGCCAATCAATATTCGGAAAATTAAAATCCCCTATAATACACACATTGCTAAACCTTGATGCTATTTTCACTTCCTGCCATAAAGCTGTACCTTCGTTTCTACTCATATTTGGTGGTCTATAAATAACTCCAATAATTATGGTCTCACTACCTTCGCTAACCTCAACCCAAACACTTTCGTTATCAGTATTTAGTCTAATACCTGATTTAATACAGCTTTTTAAAGAACTCCTGACAAACACTGCTATTCCGCCGCCCCTCCTACTTGTTCGGTCGCGTTTAAACAAACTATATCCTGGTATATGGAATTCTGCTAAAAAATGTCTTGATTCTGTATTAATCCATGTTTCAGTCAGTGCTATAATGTCTATATTTTCGTTGCTAACAAGTGCTCTAAGTTCATCCATTTTGTTACATAAACTCCTACAGTTTGTAATATAATCGCAATGAATTTATTTTACTGGTATCGGATTTACCTTTATTTCTAACTGAATTCCCATCTTCTGTTACACCTTTAATATTTCTACTAGCAGTACAATTAAAATCCTGTGACTGATATTTTCTATTCCAATCTGATGTACCAGTACGGCAATTTACCCTATCTAGACAATTATTCTTACTCATATTCTCAGGCTTTATTTTCAGCGAAACCCCGCGACAATCCTATCTATTGACCTAGCTAAATTTGCCACCCCTAGCCGAGAAAGATGAACCCCGTCCTGTGCGTACAACTGATTTTTACCATAGAAACGGGTCCAGTTATCAAGGAATGGTATTGCATTTGCATTACAGTATTTTTCCAGCCGACAATTGATACCAATTGCCCTAGATGACCATTCCTTGCTGACCCCTCTCCGTGGCAAGATACTGTGTACTACAGGTATGCCTCCCTTCCTCCTAACTTTATCTAACACCTCCCTGTACTGCCGAAGCAGTACTTCCGTCCTACCTTTACCAACATCATTGCTCCCTGTACTGAGACAGATAATGGGGCTATCTCCAATATCTTTCATGATGTAATCAATGTCCTCTAACACCTTCCCAACCCCGGCACCAGGCAGACAGACAAGCTTCCTAATATCAGTACAGGTGGACCTAGCTAAGTGTCTGACCATGGAGTCCCCAACAATTGAGAAGGACTTGCCTCTCCTTGTCGATGACTTGGTAGCAGCTGCGGCAGCGGCAGGAACTCCTGGGGCAGCAGTTGAAGGTACTCCTTCTATTTCCTCGGATGATGAGAATATCAGTTTTACCATCATATAGTTTAAGTTTTCTCGCTCTCATCCACTTCTTGATATCAGACATCAACAATTCCATCTTATTCCGTATATCAACTATATTTGTGATTCTCACATAAATCTGGGTGTCATCTGCATAAAAGTGAAAGGTGACATTATGTGCACGAAGCAGAAGAGACAAACTGCTGATATAAATTATAAATAGGATAGGACCTAAAACTGATCCCTGCGGAACACCATACTGCAGGGGTGTCGAGTCCGAGACCATTTGATTTACCATCACACTCTGGGATCTACCAGTACTACCATTATCACCACCACTATCCGGTGTGAGGTGCAAGAGTTCCCCGTGACAGAGTGACAGGTTAAAAAAGCCCATATGCCTATCATTTGAACCAAAATCAGTGAAATCACGACTGTATTTCGATATATTTTACAGGTACTTAATGTTATTGTATTAGGTTAGGTTAAGTTTTTAAATGCAATAACATTAACCCTTTCAGACTCATATGACGCAGAGGTTGCCAGATTAGCAATAAGAAATAAGTTCTCTCACTCTTATAATTACCTCTCCAAAATTAGTTTTCTGCCCACAGCTAACTCAAAGATAACTGCAGAGGTTGAAGTAACTAAACTAAAGGTTTCTAAATACCCCTGATGGTAACAAAGGCTTTAAAGTATCCCTAATAGGCTCAAAATCGCGTCATATGTCGGAAGGGGTTAAAGTAAAAATCCACCGAAATAAAATTGTGGTTAGCGCCCCGGGAGCCGTTGCCTTCTATAAGTATATCCTATACTTTATCCCACCAAATTATTGTTATTTATAGTTATTTTCTGCATTAGTATTATTGGAAGTAGTGGTAGGTTAGGCTCGTTAACGATATATCGAAATACAGTCATGATTTAACTGATTTTGGTTCAAATGATAGGCATATGGGCTGTTTTAACCTGTCACTCTAGCACCTCACACCGGTACTAACTCAGACACACCAGATCATCACCACTACAGATCATCACCACTATTACAACTACCACCAATCACCACCACCATCAGTGAAAATGGAAGGTTAAAGAGGATAAAAAGGAAAAAGAAAAACTCTAGGCCTAGCCTATTTGGCAATAGCCAGTAGCCTAACCTAATCGGTAGTACCCCAGGGATCGGTATTAGGTCCCCTGTTGTTTCTTATATACATAAATGACCTAGATTTAGGTATAACTAGTAAGATAAGTAAATTCGCAGACGATACTAAAATAGGGAGATCAATTGATTCAGATAGCGATATAGAGTGCCTCCAAAGGGATCTAGATACCTTACATGAATGGTCAGTAAATTGGCAGATGAAGTTTAACATTGACAAATGCAAGGTATTAAAGATAGGGAAGATGCAAACAAATGTTAAATATAAACTAGCTAATTTAGAATTAGAAAATTCAGACTGCGAGAAAGATCTAGGTGTGTTTGTTAGCAATGATTTGAAGCCTAGAAAACAGTGTATAAGCGTTCGTAATAAGGCAAACAGGATTCTCGGGTTCATCTCTAGGAGTGTGAGTAACAGAACTGCTGATGTTATCTTAAAACTTTACTTGTCATTAGTGAGACCCCATATGGATTATGCTGTCCAATTTTGGTGTCCTTATTACAGAATGGACATAGATTCATTGGAGAGAGTACAGCGTAGAATGACAAAAATTATCCATAATATTAGAAATCTTTCGTATGAAGAAATTAGGTTTACATTCGTTAGAGAGACGCAGAGTTAGAGGGGATATGATAGAGGTGTTCAAGTGGGTTAGTGGGATTAACAAAGGGGACATGGCAAATGTACTAAAGCTCAGTGATAGCGAAAGAACTCGTACCAATGGTTTCAAATTAGATAAGTTTCGTTTCAGAAAAGATATAGGCAAGTATTGGTTTGGTAACAGAGTTGTAGACGGGTGGAATGGACTACCAAGTGCTATAGTGGGATCTAAAACTGTAGGGAGCTTTAAGATAAAATTGGATAAGCATATGGACGAGAAGGGTTGGGTGTGAAGGGGGATCAGCCGGGTTGGGCCAATCAGCGCTCTGCAGACCTCCATAATCCTGCGTTAATCTCTAACCGTTTTGGTAAGATGATCCTCAGGGTATTAGAGTGTGAAGCCTATAATTGGGCTTTGTAATGAATTGGGGTTGTGTGGGACAGGGATCTGCCTTGCTTAGGCCAATCGGCTTTCTGCAGACTCCCATTTTCTTATGTAACCTTTTGCCGTGGTTTACAGAATTAGTTGAGGCCTCACCTACCCAGGGACCAGGACTTATTGACATTCTCATATATTTTAACAGTAGGGGGCAAAAACGCCCTTATAATACATTTCCGACAGTAATGACATATATATAGGCCTAGGGCCCTAGCCTACCAATGTACCGGTATTTTGTTAAATTTGTGATATGACAATTCCGTAAGCAACATTCAAGGAGACTACAGCAGGAATCTTCTTCTTCTTCTTACCTCTGACCAGGTATAGGCTATCCTAGTGTTTACTAGCCTTTGAAAGGACATCAGCCTAACCTATCCTAGTATTATGGGTGGGGGCTGCCGCCCCCACACCCCCGCTATTTGACATCTTTGACAGATTTCGTCGACAACGAAATTCCTCCATGCAAACTATAATGAGAAAAATATGGCGAGTCTATTGGTCCCTATTTTCCATAATAAATTGTTTCTAATAAGGCGGATGTAGTGTCCTTGAAGATTATCGGTTCAATGTTATTTTAATACCACAAATTTTGTTGATATATTTGAAGATAAATATTGAATCTATAGCCTAATGTCTAAAGATCATAAGAAAATTTGTTTTAACCCTCGGCAAAACCTAGCCTAATAAAAAAGTATGGTACTAAAATGTCTTTTTCGTAACAAGTTTGTCAATACGGTACTTCCAGTTATCGATAGATCTAAAGATCATATGAAAATGTGTTAAACACTCAGAAAAACCTAATATAAAAGTATGGTACTAAAATTTAATTTTCGTAACAAGGTTGTCAATACGGTACTTTCCCGTTATCAATGTACAATCAAAGCTGAAGATTGCAGAGTAAACACCGTAGACGTCATCAACTTTTCTTTCACCTTCGTATAATCGACAGCCATTTTTTTTTTTATTTACTAGGCCTAAGGGATTAGTACTCAACCAGCGGGGGTGTGGGGGCGGCAGCCCCCACCCATAATACTAGGTTAGGTTAGGTAAGGTTGTTAGGTTAGGCTAATGTCTTTTCAAATCACTATCGGGGGCGTCTCAACATCGATGATCGATCAATAGGCCTAATGGGGAAAATAGGTTTTCCCGAGATTTCTAATTAATTACAAACACTATATAGGCCTATTGATGCAAATGAACAAATTCTTTAAAAAAAAAACATTCGGAAAATTTGTGGTAAGCTAGGCCTATTAAAATAACATTTTTTCCCATTTTTTTTTATAAAAAAACACTCGGAAAATTCGTGGTAGGCCTATTAAAATAAAAAAAATCAAGATTATCAAATTGATGGGTCTCACCGTCTCACGGCTGTCACAACGTAAAATCTTACCGAAATTAGGATAGCCTAAGGATGTATTCGGGAACTGGGCATATCTTACTTGCTTGCTTACTTGAATATATCGCCCGCCTTGTTTACACTACAGTATTCGCAATCACATTCCCTTCTATTTTGACTGCTGTGGGAACGGTGGGAATTTATTTATTTCTACACCGGGTCGAAACCATCGATATATTTAGACAAATGTGTTAGTTAGGTCATGTACTTCATTGCCATATATGTCCACCCCGTCGGTAATTCATTATAAAAAAATCCCTAAATGTCTAAAAAAAAAAAAAAAATCTCGCACGGCTCACCCGATCTCCATTTTCTGTTGCGTTGGTGCGGGACGGCCACCCCTCTCGCTCCACCACCTTCATTCATTGGTTAGGTTAATGACAAAACTTGGCTCGGATTTCATGGATTTAGCGGGGGTGTGGGGGCAGCAGCCCCCACCCATAATACTAGGTTAGGTTAAGTTATTATTTGGTTAGGCTAATGACAAAACTTGGTTCGGATTTCATGGATTCTTCTAATATTACCCCTTTATTTACACCTCTTACCCCGCAATTTCCCTGATCTTCATAGCCCTCCCCACTATCGGGGGCCGTGTCTTAAGATTATGGATAGGCTAAGACTTGTTTTGCATTTTCCGATGGGTTCATAAAAAAACACAACTAAAAAACCCCAGAACAAGGACAAAAACTAAAAAAATACTTGTAAAAATCGTCCCCGGTGTAAAAGTAAATATTTATGGAACGGTGGGATACTACAAAAAGTTGAGGGGGGTTTATCCCCCCCCCCCCCCCCATGACTTATTGTTATTCACATCATATAGCCTAGGCCTATGTTGCCATATTCACAAGAATACTTAATTTGACTTAGGCTAGGCTATTAGGCCTATAGTAAATTTGCGGACCATGACGCAAATGGTACTATCAATACAATTTGGCATGGAAAGCTAAAAAAGAACACAAGTTGCTAGCCAACTTTAGGCTAGGCTAATCATAGTCTAGGCTACCAAGAACTATCACCTAGCCTAGTCCACCTCACGAATACCAGCCAACATCCATAGTTACCTTATCTGATATTCAAGTTTATGCTATCACGTACAAGCTTAACAACACGTGATCAAATACACAATAACGTGGTCTGTGTACATATATGGCCGTCAAACTTAATGTCCCGCTAGATGGCAGCAAATTAATGACGGGTTTTACTTTTACTCTGCTCAGTGCTCACCTCTCCCAATCATACCGCCGTATTGGTACCCTATCTGGCGAGCATGGTCATCATTTTATGCAATACACCAGTAGATAGTTAATAAATGTCCCATTAAACCCCTTTCTATCCACAGTTTACTATAATTCATAAAATATAACAACATTGTGAAATAATACCAACGACAAAACGGCCGAAATAAGAAAATATATTACATATGGTTACTAAAATGGCAGCTACAATGAAAAAAAATACACATTATTGCATGCAAGGGCGGGAGGCGTCGTTTGCTTTAAACTACCTTCCATTGCACTATATACCTTGTTCCAATAGATAGGCTAGAAATTGTCAACCCTAACATCTACAACTCAAAAAGGGATAGAGCAAATGGACTGTACATTTTCACACCTATTTCCTCGCTGACCCTTCCCTATCTAGACAGCTGCGAGAAGGAAGCACCAAGCTTATGTCTACTACTAAATACGACATAAGAGATAGACAAACCAAACTGAAATGATTACTGATTACGGATTACTGATATTTACTATAGGATGTAAGGTATCTTAAAATAACCCCCTAGAAATACTTTCTCTAAAGTATCTATTTCTTTATCCTCCCCTTTTCCCCAGCTAACCTAATCCCACAAGGACCCCAATGGAAATACGCCTTACGGCCTTATTGGGCTATCCTTAGTTGGAATTATGCAAGGCTGGTACATGTCATATTTGTAACAAACTATGTGTACCAACTCTGTAAATTGCTGACTGAATAAATATTATTATTATTATTATTATTATAGGCTATCTATTCATAATTGTTTTCACAAACTCACCAATTAATTTACAAATAACCTAAATAATTAAATCAATGAAAGTAATGAATACATGTGGTACTCCAAGGACTCGAACCAAAGATACTCGCACCGAAATTCCGCACACTAAGCACTAGGCTATCAAGACGGGCATGGTCCCTGAAGCGGTGGCCACGAATGAATCGCCCCGGTGCACATGTCACCAGTCAGTCAACGCCCCCTCCTCCTATCCAACACCGCTTTCACACACATACTTCTTAACTCCATCGTTCCACCTCTCTCTCGGTCTACCTATGTCTCTGTACGTCCTCCACTTCACTCTCGATTAATTCCCAAATTGTAAAAATATTAGCACAATTACTGTAGTCGTTTGTGAGTTAGCCTATAGAGGGCACCCGAGTGCCCTCAATAACCAACAAGAACGAGTTTTGGCCTACTTATTTGGAACAGGGTATAGTATTAACTTTTTCAAGTGTGGGCATTTTGGCCTAAATTGACCTTCATTCCCTACACATTTTCATGCATAAACAAGACCAGAACGTAATGCAATGTATATCCGTGAACGTACAGATATAAGCTTTCCAATGACACCTAAATCATCTGTGTACGTCGGGTTGTCTTGCAACAATCTTGCAAAGGTCGGCCAAAATTGCTCAAAATTAGCAGTTTTGCTATATGTAATGCTGCAATCATGTGAGAGACATCTCCAAGTTACTTCAGTACTGGCCCGGACTTGGTGGGCGACGGATGAAGGGGTCCCATGCTGCCTGCAACAGCTTGCTTCGCTCCCAGGCTACATACTAAGCAGATTTTGGTGTTCGTCTGGAGACGGGCGCCGCAACTTATGCATTAAACTTTTGTTAAATCTATTTGTTTGTTTAAATCTATTGTGCCTTCTTCATATTTTCAAATATTTTTATTTATTATACTGTATCTATTCATTGTCAATAGGATCAATTGCTTGCTTTTGCGATTTCCTTAGTTTATTTGTACAATAAATTGTTTGTTTGTTTGTTTGTTTTTGGCCCACTCTCCCATCCAGGAGTTCGTTCTATGAGCGATGGCCGTTTCCTTATTGTTGTTGTTGTTGTTGTTTTTCCTCAGGCTGCCTGGCCGAACAGCCCCAAGGCCCCGAGCAAGGCCAAGGACATAACCGAGCGCCCCAACAGAACCCTCCCTGCCTACCACAACAAAGCCTGGGTGACCGAAGCCACTCCATGGCGGGGAGCCGAGGAGGGTGCGGAAACACCCGGGAAACCAAAGCCCCACCCAGGGCCCTGTGCCCCTCAGCAATTATGAAGAGAAAGTTGAGGGGCAAAGGGAAAATGTGACGCTCTGGCTTCCAATCTACCAACCTCTGGGTTGGCAGAATGGGAGGTCAATCCACGGAAGAGACGCCGTCACTTGAGATCTAGAAAAAATAAGTAAAAGGAACAGTCAGAGTAAGCTATGGGTATGGCAGAGATCGCTCAGTTCTCACTCTGATAGACCAGCCCATCACCACATGACTAGAACCTAATCCTCTCAGCATCAGCTAGGAAAGGCCCTAGAAAGCCGCCTTTGGCGGGGGGATAGCTCCCCTATTTCAACCCCTTTCGGGGTTGGGCACCCGCCTTTTTCCTTATTGTTATTAGTATTTGTTAAACATTTTCATATTACTTATATATTTCTTTTCTCAAATTAACGAGTCTCCCTCCTTTTTAGAACTGTTCTTATAGTCTCTGCTACCCTTTTTAATTCATTTTGTTCAAATAAATGTAGGTTATTAGTAGGGTAGTAATTGTTAGGGGTCACTTGAAGCATGCTATGCTTACAGGTACCTACCTGATTGCACTATCGTTAGTGAGTGATGTATGTTTTTTGTACTTTTGTTGATAGCTTGTCAAATAGCAAATTTAGCTTAATATAAAATTTGATATAAATTGTAGTTTCTTTATTCGAATTTAGTAAAATTTACCAGAAAATCCCGACTTCCCAAATTGACTAATTCCTTGAACATGACGAGGTGCATTGTTATAATTGCGATCAGTTTACTTGGGAAACAAATTGACTTGCTCATGTAGTTATGTACACCCTATGTGGTGGATTGTGTTCTTTTATTTCAAAAAATTATTTTAGTAAGCGATTCTGATCAGCTCTTTTGCATTTATCTTGTATCGTCCCAGTTTTAGTTGGTTTATTTTGCAAGTTTTATATTATAATAATCATAACTTCATGCATTAAACTTTTGTTATCATAACTTCATAAGTTGATAGTGAGAGTACCAAGCAGTGGCCCAGGACATTTAGAGGAATCGTCACTAGTAACATTAAAGTTGGCTTCCATGTACACTCCAAGGCTTGTCGTAATTGAGCCATTTTTAATAGAATTTTTAAAAGATAGTGTAGTATGTAATATGTTAGTGGTCTGGTGTACAAATAAACAGAGAAGGTACTGTGTAGGGCAAACTGGAGTTGCTGTGTTGATAAGGTAAGGAATAAGACAGCAATAGAGGTCAGGTGATGAAATAGGAGTTACAGTTGTTGTTGTTCCCCAAGCTGCCTGGCCGAACAGCCCCAAGGCCCCGAGCAAGGCCGAGGCCATAACCGAGCGCCCCCACAAAGGAGTTACAGTTATCCTCATCAGCTACCTATACCACAGTACCGCCTTGTCTCCTCCAGCTGAAGAATATGAAACAGGTTCCTGGATATTTGTCAATGTATTGTTTTAGACTTGTTTTATCACAGAAGATTTATGCCACTACATGTTTGAAAATAACAAAACACAAATTTCAGTATTTTATTTAAAAAAAACAATATCAACATACAGTACCGGTACTGTACTAGTATCAGTGAAATTTATACAGCACAAAAGATGAGAAAGTATAGTACCACTGAATGCAGATATTGTTAAATACAAACTCACAATTTAACTACAATAAATGAGTACAATACAATGAACAAAGTAATAGTTATGTATAATAGTGAGTGGGTGGGTGAGTGATGGCAAATACTATACAGTATTATGATAATGTGCATAAGTGTGTTGATTTTCGGTGTGAGCGTCATGGGTTCGAATCCCCAGACTGCCACATGTGTTTGTTAATTTCATTAATCGAGTTTAGGAGTAAAGTTGGTTGGTGGAGAGAACATAATAATCAACCTAGGAGAGCACTCTAGAGCTTGGTCCTGTCAAGAGAGCGATACTTGATGCCCCGTGACTTCATATCTCGTACGATGTTAGCAGGTAGCCGTCCGGTAATGGAGATGGCATAGATTCCTCGGCAACACCGATCTGTTGGCAGATTGAAACATTAGAGCCATAATAATAATCTGATATTATATTTTTCAAAATCGCCATTCTTCCAAAACACAGGAATTCGCTAGCGATTGACTCACTCTCAACCTCTCATAACTCCAGTAACTTAGAGTAATTGAGCTGATATTTCTACCCTTTGAGAAAAATCACACAGTAAATAAGTGTGGAAATTGTTTTAGATCTTTGTTTACAAAATATTCTATCTATCTATCTATCTAATCTATCTACTCAGGGACATTCCCCATTTTTATTTTTATTTTATTTTTTTTTAGCTGGGGGTGGCTGACTGGAGACAAAATATTATGGTTCATTATTAAATTGGGAATACAGTAAGGGAAGAAAGTGCATAATCAGAAAATATGTATATAAATGTTCTTCACTGATGGCAAGCCAGGGCAATGTTGTTTCAAGACTGAGTTGAGTGTGAGAGGTATTATAAGAAAATGTTCATGAAGTTGCATTGTTTTGGTAATTTAATCACTTCCAGGGGCATAATGTGAACTATAGAGCATTTCGGAAGTTTCGGCTAGCTGCATGTCTGCCTGCTGAGACCGGAACCTCTCCAGGTGGTCGGGGGCCGGGGGAGTGCTGGAGGGATCTCGGTGATCCCTGGTCTCTGGGTCTTCTCCTGGGTGACCTAGATGTGTGTGAATTTGTGTTTTGTTTTGTGTGTGTTTATTGCTTTCTATTGTGTTGTGTTGTCCCTGTTCGGGCTCTTTCTCGAGTCGGCCAACCCCAGAAAAAAAAAAAAAAAAAAAATGGGGAAGGGCCGGAGTACAGTACATACATACATATTCAATAATAATGACTCAAAACAAGGGACTTAGTTTTGAGACTAGATATGAAAAGTCGCTCGTTTGCCAGGCACATTTTAACCCTCTCACGTTCTTGATGCAATTTTGAGCCTATTAGGGATACTTTAAAGCCTTTATTACCATCAGGGGTATTTAGAAACCTTTAGTTTAGTTACTTTAACCTCTGCAGTTGTCTTTGAGTTAGCTGTGGGCAGAAAACTAATTTTGGAGAGGTAATTATAAGAGTGAGAGAACTCTATTTCTTATTGCTAATCTGGCAAGCTCTGCGTCATATGGTCGTGAGAGGGTTAATTATTTATTCAATTGTGACTACGGCACTGAACAACTTTAAAAGATAAATTATTCATTATATAACAATCAAGCCTAAAGTTTACTGTAAATATATATTATGAACTACAGAAACTTTCTTTTAGAGAGTTTTATAATGTGAAAATCAGAGTCTGCTTATGTGAGGAACTGGCACTCCTAACAAAATAATCGGCAGTTTTTGTTATCATCATTAGTTAATAGTAAAGTACACAGTAAATCAATAAAAATATGTCACTTACTGATACGTTGCCATTTAGCCACCCAGCTGTCCTCCGGACTCATCATGGCAATAAACCTGAAGAACAGAAAAATATTAATTACATATATAACCAGCCAATGCACATGAAATTGAATTGATCTGACAATTTTACCACTTCTAAAAGACATAATACGAACTGTAAACAATAACTTCACTAATGCTGCGCTCCGGCCGGTTATATAAACTGGTCAACATCCGTTTTTTTTACTTCCGATCGAGGCTCGGACAGTTTCCGGCCAACTAATAATGCTCAAAGCAATAAATTGATATATATGGTACAGCAAATACCATCTCTATATATTTACCACTATCATTCGAATGGTTAATTAGGCTAGTATTACACGGTGGTCAAAATATATCCCCAATTAAATTCAGTGGTACTATGGATTATGGATAAAATATGAACCAAGGAAAGTTATTCAATTTAGGAGGCGATCCAGAGATTTTCATGAAATTTGGCGGACAGATAGCATTTGCGCCAAGAAAGCAGTGATTCAATATCGGAGAATATTAGGATCATATCCTGGAAACCAAATTCAGATTTTTGTTTAGGCTATATTGAAATGTCTGTTACTTGCCAGCCTGATTTAGTGGTGTGTGTTGGTGGTGTAAAGGTTTAGATGCCTATGTTCTGGGTGTGGTGTCCCGAGTTGGAATCTCGGGAGGACCATATGCTTTCATTAGTGTATTCAAGTACAGTACATTGGGGTTTGTAATTGATGATTAATGTTAAGAAAGGGGTGTTACTTATTAGTATCCTACCCATCAAAGTTTGATGAAGTGCAGTCATATACTTGGTCACGGTTCTGCTTCATGATTAGGAACTCCTCACAGTTGTTGCATCCATCAGTCTCAAACATGTCCAGGGTCTGAAAAAGAAAAGAAAAAAGTTAATTTTACTAATCACTTAGGAATATAAGAAAGCAGGATAATATTCAAGGACACTACATCAGCGGTATTAGACACAATATATTTATCAGGGAAAATAGGGACCAATAGACTCGCCACATTTTTTTCATTAGAGTATAGGCCTAGTCCGCATGGAGGAATTTTGTTATCGACAACTTGAAAAACAAAACATTTCACCGAAAATAACACTGAAAATAAGCAAACCCAACAGTAAACGGTAATTCTACATAACTACTACTCCTGTATTTTAGGTTTTATTTATTTTCTTTATGTATTTTAATGCATTGTAAGTGTGTATTTTAGTGTTAGAAAGTGCAGAAAGCACTTTTTATTAGCATTTGCATTGTTAATTGTAATTATTCAGATACCCCAACAATCTAGGAGTTTACTCGATTTAGTCAACTTTGAAAAGACATTAGCCTAACCTAACAACCTTACCTAACCTATCCTAGAATTATGGGTGGGGGCTGCCGCCCCCACACCCCCGCTGATTAGGTATTAAAACTATAAAAAAAAAAAATGATGGGATAAAGTCTATGGTGTTTACTCTGCAATCTTCAGCTTTGGCTGTCTATAACAGGAAAGTACCATTAAAAATGTGCTGTCTATAACAGGAAAGTACCATTAAAAATGTACCGACTTCTTGTAGGTTAAGCTCCACTCTGATTGGCTACTAAACATCGGGGAGGGGAAGAGCCTCCATGGAGGCTAGAATGTAAACAAAGTGTCCTGGACTTGCTGTACAAAAATAACTCTGATAATATTATATGGGAGTAAAAATCAAATTGACAAAATAAGAAAAGTAGCACTTATCCGCACATCAGTAAGGTCCCCCGAGTAAGGTAAGAGCAAACAAAAATAATTCCACGAGACAGGAATCCCGTAATCGAGGAGTAGTTGTTCTGCAGAATAGCCTCGGGTTTTTTCAAGTGTCGATAACGAAATTCCTCCATGTGGACTAGGCCTAGGCCTATAATGAGAAAAATATGGCGAGTCTATTGGTCCCTATTTTCCCTAATAAATTATTTCTAATAGGGCGGCGAAAGAGGTCTTGAATATTATCGATAATGGGTAGGCTAAGTTAATGAAAATCCTCCACTCAAACCATGAAAAACAACAATAAAACACTAGCCTAGGCTATTCCTTGATTCCTTAAAAAAATAAAAATAAAAAATAAATAAATAAATGGTAGGCTAGCCTAGGCTAAATAAGATTAGGCTACGCTATAGTCCTAAGGCCGATGTAGCCTAGTCTTGTTGAACAGTAATTGGCTGAAATACCATAAAGACATAGGCCTAGTAGCCTAAATGGGGTTAGCCCTAGCCAAGGTTCTGGTAGCGAGGGGATCAAGGAGCGAAAAGACTGATCAAAATAGTTTCACCATAGCTTATTCATTAGTCTTATATTAGCTCCATACATCAATAAGAACCACCAACCTTCACAAGAGCGCACACCAAACATGCTCTCAAGGTTCTCAAATCTTTGGGGATGTTCTCCATGGTAAATTTGAAGAGATTTTGCCCAAATAATAAAACAGCGGCCTCACGTTGAAAGCTTGTTTACAATCCGCAGGCGCTAGTCTACTTATCTAGCAAATTAGCGCTAGATTGGTAATACAAATTCGCTAAAGTCGCTACATACTGCAATTAAAATACAAGAACATTACCAAAAGCACAGTTATATCTCCCAGAAATTGCAAAAAATCTGTTAACTATTTCGATATGAAATTCAACTTCAAATGTTTTATTTTTGTTATCAATCCTACAATTAGCCCGGCAAATTCAAAAACATATCCCCACTATGTACACTTGTACAGTATCTTAATAGAAGCGTTCACAGATGGGATTTTGTGTACAAATCATGTGGCAAGTGTCTTGAAATGGGGCAGAGATACTTGAATTGGGCTCATTCAAAAGCTTGTTTGCTCAACAACACCATCCAAGATCAACAGGTAGAAACAGTAACCTAAATATAGGCTTTAAATTATATTCATAAGCCATGGCCATTTAATAGAGCTAAAACTGGAGTCAGTTATTCAATGTAAAACTTTCTCTATCTATCTATATACTCAGGCACATACCCCATCGCTGGGGGTGGCCGACTCAAGACAGGAGCCCGAACAGGGACAACACAACACAACAAAGAACACAGAAACAAAACACAAATCCACACACATCTAGGTCGCCCAGGAGAAGACCCAGAGACCCGGGCCCATTTGGGGTCTCCAGCAAGATTCCCAGGTCCCAGACCTACTGGAGAGGTTCCAGTCTCAACAGGCAAACATGCAGTGAAGCTGTACCACCACAAGCCCGCCCACCACGCATCCAGGCGTACCCTTCATATATACCAGCTCCCCGGGCCAGGCGCCTGATGGACTATTCTCTAGTCCAACTGGCGCCCGACCCCTTCTCCCAAATGACGGCATTTTCACTCGTCTATTCACAAGCATTCTCCATTCATTCCTGTTTATTTCCACTTTCCTAGCCTGATCTATAGTAATTCCTTTATCTTTCAAACTTCTACAGTCTTTCCATCTCAATGGAAATCTTCCTACCCCTTGTATCTGACTCACATATTCTCTTTGTAAGCCTTACATCTTCCATTCGTTCAACATGATCATACCAGCTTAGCACCCTTCTGTCCACTCTGGCCAACTAATGTTTCTGCTGCCCCACTCTACATATCTCTTCATTCCTCAATGTCTCTAAAAGTCACTCCTCACATACTCCTCAAGCAGCTCATTTCCATCACATCCAGCTTTCTATTCTCCCTTGCCTTCAGAGCCCATACATCACTGTTGGTACAACAATCCCTTGATACATTGCACTTTTAACTTTCATTCTGAGATTTCTCACCTTCCACATACTTCCCATTGCTCCGAGGAATTTTGATCCTTCCTTCACATACTCTGTTTTACCTTCATTCCTGCCTATCGTTCCTCCTAGATATTTAAAACACTCTACTTGTTCCAATATTTCCCCATCCAGCCTCACATCTAGATTCACCCTATGATCACCCCTATTACACACTGTAGGAATTGGTTTTTACACCATCCCCGAAAGAGGATTTATGGAGCTCCGATCTTACTCTCAACCATCTGAACAGTTTTACCAGCACACCTAAACTTCGTTAGATGCGGGAATACCCTCCCGAAAATATCAAGCCCTGGTGGGGGCTTGAACTCTCGACCCTTGGGTTGTGAGGCAGACACTTTACCAGTTAGACCAATAGATATCCCACTTGGCCTGGTCGGCTCAAGGCATTTCTGCATCCAATTCTGTTTTAGGATAACCTATTTTCACTGACTTTACAACACCATCACTTTACTTTTATTGATGTTCACCTTCAGCTTACTCCTCCCACAAATCACACCAAACTCTTTGCCTACCCGCTGCAGTTTCTCTTCAGAATCCGCCACCAACGCTGTGTCATCAGTGAACAGCAACTGATTAAACTCCCAATCTTTACCATTCTTTCCTACTAAACCCAATCCTCTACCCATAGTTCTCATTTCACCTTCCTCACCACACCATCCATAAAGATCAATAAACAGCCAGTGACATTACACAACCCTGATGCAGACCTACATTCACCTCAAACGATTCACTCCTCATTTCCTACTCGCTCTGCTCTCTTCATAAACACTCTTAACAGGGGTGGGTGCCCAACCCCGAAAGGGGTTGAAATAGGCGAGCTATCCCCCCGCCAAAGGCGACTTTCTAGGGCCTTTCCTAGCTGAAGCTGAGAGGATTGGGTTCTAGTCATGTGGTGATGGGCTGGTCTATCAGAGTGAGAACTGAGCGATCTCTGCCATACCCATAGCTTAATCCGACTGTTCCTTTTACTTATATATTTTCTAGATCTCAAGTGACGGCGTCTCTTCCGTGGATTGACCTCTCAATCTACCAAGATTGGAAGCCAAAGCGTCACATTATTCCTTTGTCCCTCAACTTTCTCTTCATAATTGCTGAGGGGCACAGGGCCCTGGATGAGGCTTTGGTTTCCCGGGCGTTTCCGCACCCTCCTCAGCTCCCCGCCATGGAGTGGCTTCGGTCACCCAGTCTTTACCGTGGTCGGCATGCAGGGAGGGTTCTGTGGGGGCGCTCGGTTATGGCCTTGGCCTTGCTCGGGGCCTTGGGGCTGTTCGGCCAGGCAGCTTGGGGAACAACAACACTCTTAACAAATTTCCTCTGTAAAGTCAGTGAAAATAGGCTAGCCTAAACAGACCTCGGATGCGGAAGTACCCTGAGCCGAACAGGCCAAGTGGGATATCTCTATTGGTCTAACTGGTAAGGTACCTACCTCACACCCAAGGGTCGAGAGTTCGTGCCCCCACCAGGGCATGATATTTTCGTGAGGCTATTTCCGCATTTAACAAAGTTTAGGTGTGCTGGTTAAATTGTTCAGATGGTTGAGAGTAAGATCGGAGCTCCATAAATCCTCTTTCGGGTATGGTGTAAAAACCGATCCCCACAGGACAAGGAAGAGGATAGGAGAGAGCAGGGAGTGTTGTGAGACTCGATTGGGTTGGGTTGTGGAGTTGCCAGCCGCCCAAGCGAGTTGCCAACTGGGCAGTTTGTAGGTGCGTGTAGCATCGCTCAGTGAAGTTGACTCACCATTCCCGTTCATCTCTCTGACGGACTCTAGGTCGATTCGGCTCAAGCTTGTTCCTCTCTGTTCGGAGCTTTCGCTTCCCGGAAGGTGAAGTAGTGTAAAGTCAGTGAAAATAGGCTAGCCTAAACAGACCTCGGATGCGGAAATACCCTGAGCCGAACAGGCCAAGTGGGATATCTCTATTGGTCTAACTGGTAAGGTACCTGCCTCACACCCAAGGGTCGAGAGTTCGTGCCCCCACCAGGGCATGATATTTTCGTGAGGCTATTTCCGCATTTAACAAAGTTTAGGTGTGCTGGTTAAATTGTTCAGATGGTTGAGAGTAAGATCGGAGCTCCATAAATCCTCTTTCGGGTATGGTGTAAAAACCGATCCCCACAGGACAAGGAAGAGGATAGGAGAGAGCAGGGAGTGTTGTGAGACTCGATTGGGTTGGGTTGTGGAGTTGCCAGCCGCCCAAGCGAGTTGCCAACTGGGCAGTTTGTAGGTGCGTGTAGCATCGCTCAGTGAAGTTGACTCACCATTCCCGTTGATCTCTCTGACGGACTCTAGGTCGATTCGGCTCAAGCTTGTTCCTCTCTGTTCGGAGCTTTCGCTTCCCGGAAGGTGAAGTAGTGTAAAGTCAGTGAAAATAGGCTAGCCTAAACAGACCTCGGATGCGGAAATACCCTGAGCCGAACAGGCCAAGTGGGATATCTCTATTGGTCTAACTGGTAAGGTGCCTGCCTCACACCCAAGGGTCGAGAGTTCGTGCCCCCACCAGGGCATGATATTTTCGTGAGGCTATTTCCGCATTTAACGAAAGTTTAGGTGTGCTGGTTAAATTGTTCAGATGGTTGAGAGTAAGATCGGAGCTCCATAAATCCTTTTCGGGTATGGTGTAAAAACCGATCCCCACAGGACAAGGAAGAGGATAGGAGAGAGCAGGGAGTGTTGTGAGACTCGATTGGGTTGGGTTGTGGAGTTGCCAGCCGCCCAAGCGAGTTGCCAACTGGGCAGTTTGTAGGTGCGTGTAGCATCGCTCAGTGAAGTTGACTCACCATTCCCGTTCATCTCGGGTATGGTGTAAAAACCGATCCCCACAGGCCTGTGGGGATCGGTTTTTACACCATACCCGAGAGGATTTATGGAGCTCCGATCTTACTCTCAACCATCTGAACAATTTAACCAGCACACCTAAACTTAGTTAAATGCGGAAATAGCCTCACGAAAATATCATGCCCTGGTGGGGGCACGAACTCTCGACCCTTGGGTGTGAGGCAGGTACCTTACCAGTTAGACCAATAGAGATATCCCACTTGGCCTGTTCGGCTCAGGGTATTTCCGCATCCGAGGTCTGTTTAGGCTAGCCTATTTTCACTGACATTACACTACTTCACCTTCCGGGAAGCGAAAGCTCCGAACAGAGAGGAACGAACAGAGAGGAACAAGCTTGAGCCGAATCGACCGAGAGTCCGTCAGAGAGATGAACGGGAATGGTGAGTCAACTTCACTGAGCGATGCTACACGCACCTACAAACTGCCCAGTTGGCAACTCGCTTGGGCGGCTGGCAACTCCACAACCCAACCCAATCGAGTCTCACAACACTCCCTGCTCTCTCCTATCCTCTTCCTTGTCCTGTGGGGGTCGGTTTTTACACCATACCCGAAAGAGGATTTATGGAGCTCCGATCTTACTCTCAACCATCTGAACAATTTAACCAGCACACCTAAACTTTCGTTAAATGCGGAAATAGCCTCACGAAAATATCATGCCCTGGTGGGGGCACGAACTCTCGACCCTTGGGTGTGAGGCAGGCACCTTAACAGTTAGACCAATAGAGATATCCCACTTGGCCTGTTCGGCTCAGGGTATTTCCGCATCCGAGGTCTGTTTAGGCTAGCCTATTTTCACTGACTTTACACCTCCAATTTCATAAATCCTTAGCACCTTCCACGTTGCTTCTCGATCCAAACTATCATATGCTTTTCCAAATCCATAAAAGCCCAATATATCTCCTTATGCTTCTCTAAATACTTCTCGCATAACTGTCTTACTGCAAAAATCTGATCCACACTCCCTCTTCCCCTCCTATAACAAGAAAGCAAATCCCAAACTAACCCTTAAAGGAAAAAGTAAAACATCCATATTGGAAACTCCACTTTATTGAAATCCTTAACCTAAGAAGTGCACATGGGGGGTATGAGACACCACACTCCTGTGCGGACTTATTTGAGCTGTTCCCATCACTAACATCGTTATTTTACCATAAATAGCATTAATACTTATCCATATGTGCCTATTTTAGGTTTATTATAAAGGTATTAACCTGTTACAACAATAAAACAAGTGGAAAGTGTTTGGATGGTCAAAATCGGCGATACAGGCCGGGAGTTACATAATGTATGGCTGAGGCAACCTCCCTGCCCTCCACCCCTCCCCTTGTCTGGAGAGACACTGTTCCGCAATAGTCTCTCTCTCGCTCTTTCCCACGCTTGGTAACAGTGATGACAACGCCCTGCTACCAACTCGCTAATGTTAGCACAAAAATAAACCACAGAATAAGGGAATAACAGGGAAAATAGGTGATAACTGAAGGAGGGGAGGAAAGTTGGGAAGGAGGGGAGGTGGAGGAGTGATATTTAGCATGGCCCAGGGGCAAACAATTTTTTTTTTTTTTTTTTTTTTAAATGGATTTTTTCCCCCCCTTATTCTTAAGAATCTTCCCGCAGTCCGCCGGGGGAACTCTTAAGAGTCTCCCCGCAGTTCCCGGGTTAAGTAACATGGTAAGTAATGTAATACTGGTGACAAACCTTTGGTTCACATTAGCATAAGGCATTTTGTTCAACTAGCTAGCTTCAATCAGTTCAACAAATAACTAAACCATTTATTTAAACAACACCCAGCACACGGTATCACACACAATTATTGTCCTCTCTCCCTCCCTGCCCACCCCGAACCAACTTCCAGAAGCACATCCATACTCATATCTCTCACCGATCCATCCACTCACTCACAGACAACACGCAGCTGCATGCACGACCTCCCGAAGTCCATCCTTCCGAATCCTCCCGAGGACAGAGTCCACCTGGCCAGGCTGAGATGCGGACACCATCCAGCTCTCCTGAGCTATCAGAAGAGACTGGATGACTCCGTCGTCGACACCTGCCCGGGATGTAACACAGCACCCCATACCATTGAACACATCATAGAAGACTGCATTTCACACAACCACTTACGCCAACAACACAATCTACACTCAATGAGAGCTCTGTGGGAAAGCCCGATCGTGGCCATGGCCTTTCTCAGGGACTCGGGGCTGTTCGGCCAGGCAGCTTAGGGAACAACAACAACAACAACAACCATTTATTTATGAAACTGGTAGGTCAAGTTGTTGTGTAAGGCATTGGGTTTGAGCTAGGCATACATCACAAACAATATATCATAGCACTTTTGATGGCATCTTTCTTAATTTGTGTTGGTGGTGTAATGGTTTAGATGCTTATGTTCCGGGTGTGGTGCCCCAAGTTGGAATCCTGGGAGGACCATACGCTTTAATTTGTTTATCCAAGTACATTGGGGTTTGTAATTGATGATTAATGTTAAGAACGGGGTGTTACTTATTACTCTGGCTATCTATCAAGAGATCCTTTTATCCAGCTTAGGAAGGATCGGTTTCAATTCAAAAGTAAGTTGAAGTAGTTGGGGTACTCCTTTGATTCCAAGAGTTCCTTCCTAAACATAGTAAAATTGACAAATGATAGTCTCAATAAAATAAATGTATAATACACATCAAAACTTGACAATTACAATATAAAAACCAATCACTATTATTCTCTGTTCATATTCACAGGGTGAAGTTTCAATGTTCCTATATTGGTTACTGATCCTACACATCCTATGGCGTCTTAAAATCGCCTAATGATAGCCAGAATAAATAGTCGGCCTAATACTGAAATCGTTAAATACAGGTCTCCCTCACTATCCGATGCCCCAATTTACGATATTATTATAGGTTTTTAGGTGTTTGTGTTTGTGTTTTGGCTGGTCCCAGAACGCATCCCCATTTACCCCCTTAGTTTTAGGGTTCGCTATACGATTTTTCTATTTAATATCGGGTTTTCAGGAACGTAACCCAATCATAAATCGAGGGAGACCTGTATCAACAAATCGGAAAAAAAGTGAGGACCAATTTTTTCCTACTTATAAAGAACAGAGTACAGTATAGTTCTACATATTGAATTATTTGGTACAGTAATGGTACACAAAATATTTCTTAGCATAAATTACAGCCCTTCCAAACTGATAATTGGTCATAAAACTGCTAAAGTAAAATGAAATACTAACGTCGCATTCCAAAACGACAATGATAAAACAAACTTAATATTTCACAGAAAATTACACAGAAATTGCAACTACTGTAATTGCTTCTAAGACATTGAGATGAAATTAAAAAACAATACAAAATTGGAAACTAATATTAAAGCGTTCTCAAAGTCAAAACAAATATATACTGTACATTAGCAGCCTACCTTGAATTTGTCTCTTTGCCACTCTTTCAACTTTGTGGGGAGACACTTATCACAAGACAGCTTTGCCTTTTGTTTCCTTCGTTTAAAAACAAAAAATATATATAAAGCAAGATGATTTATCAAAATGTTTAACTTTAGCTAACTATCAGGTAGCCTACTATTTTCAAGGACATAACATTTCACAGCCATTTAATGTCTTCCCATATTCAAGTACCGGTATGTGTAATACTGTAGTTTTAACTAACAGTTTACAAAGCTCGTCATAAACTCTTGGACAAATCTACAGTACCTTAACCCTCCTGGCCCGGTTGTCATTTTAAAATGACACCACGAATTAAGGGCAGGAGCCCGGGTGTCATTTTAAAATCTGTAAGCTTGAAAGCCTATTCAGCTTGGTCTGAACGCCGTGCGTCCGACGCATGTAAACAAAGCCGATCGTTACGTCACCGCACCTCCGAAAACAAGAAAGAGAAGACTCGTTTGTTATTGTATGTCTGTATGTCGTTGTTTCAGTAGTGAAAAGATCGTCATATTGCTAACATTGCCTGCAAGTGCTCTCCACTGAAATCGTCATCACAACTGAACCAGTTGACATAGAGCTCTACTCAACGCCAGTCTACAGATTGGAAACCGCACTACATTTATAGATGCGTGGGAAATTTCTAGCAGTTAAACTAAACAAAAATACGGTAGCCTAGGCCTAGACGTTTTTCCGGCCAGATCGCCCGGGTAGCCCACACTGTCATTTTGATAGCCTGCCCGGGCCAGGAGGGTTAAAACCCAACCAACCCGGCGGGTGCCCAACCCCGAAAAGGGTTGAAATAGGGGAGCTATCCCCCCCCGCCAAAGGCTGCTTTCGAGGGCCTTTCCTAGCTGATGCTGAGAGGATTGGGTTCTACACATGTGGTGATGGGCTGGTCTATCAGAGTGAGAACTGAGCGATCTCTGCCATACCCATAGCTTACTCTGACTGTTCCTTTTACTTATATATTTTCTAGATCTCAAGTGACGGCGTCTCTTCCATGGATTGACCTCCCAATCTACCAAGATTGGAAGCCAAAGAGTCACATTTTTCCCTTGCCCCTCAACTTTCTCTTCATAATTGCTGAGGGGCACAGGGCCCTGGGTGGGGCTTTGGTTTCCCGGGCGTTTCCGCACCCTCCTCAGCTCCCCGCCATGATCGCTTTCGCCACGATCGCCATTCGCTTCGGTCACTCAGGCTATATTGTGGTCGGCGGGTAGGGTTCTGTGGGGGCGCTCAGTTGTGGCCTTGGCCTTGGTCGGGGCATTGGGGCTGTTAGGCCAGGCAGCATGGGGAACAACAACAACAACCCAACCAACCTGTTACAAATGGGAAAATTAACGAAAAAATTAAAATGGATAACTTGCATAACAAACTAACCAAAACAGGAAACGCACAATATATATAGAAAAGAACTTGCCAAATCACTACGTAGAAAAATAAAAATGCATTGAAGGTTTAGCAAAATAACAAAATAAAGAGATAACTTAAATAAAAGGTAAAACTATTAAAATCAGTAATCTAAGGTTTTTAAAGTGAATATCACTATCATTATGGCATCTTTCAGCACAATGTTAATATTACAAGTATGGCTACATAAAGAATAGGGTTAGTCAATTCATATGCAGTTGTTGTTGTTGTTGTTGTTCCTCAGGCTGTCTGGCCAAACAGACCCAAGGTCCCGAGCAAGGCCATAAACGAGTGCCCCAACAAAACCCTCCCTGCTTACCACTAAAATAAAGCCCGGGTGACCGAAGCCAATCCAAAGCGGGGAGCTGAGGAGGTTGCGGAAACGCTCGGGAAACCAAAGCCCCACCCAAGGCCCTTTGCCCCTCAGCAATTATGAAGGGAAAGTTGAGGGGCAGTGTAAGTGGTGGGCTGGATCTATCAAAGTGAGGGTTGGTGTCCTCTACTTCCCATAGCCAGTTCTGACTTTACCTTTTTCATCATTCTTAGGCAACAGGGGAGACAACCCTACATAATCTGGGTAGACAGGACTCGTCAGTCGTGGTCGGCAACCTGTCTAGGGGAGCAAACCCCACACTGGCTGCCTTGCAGGTTTAGCGCCTTTGGGCAAAGGCTAGGCCCACAGCCTACAACTGTGGTTGGGGGCTAGCTAAAGTAGGCATCCCATGTAAAATATGCTTCAAACTCGCCTATCAACAGTAAATGGGCTTATAAACTTGGGTGACCGGACAACTCGACCAGTAGACCATTTTAACCAGTACCAAATCAACCAATATGGTTAGGTTAGTACTATATTTTGGCACTGGTTTGGTTGGTTTTGGTTGATTTGGCACTGGTTGAAATGTCCGGAAACCATAAACTTGACTCCATTAACCCTTTCAATGTGGGGATTTTTCACTATATTATGGCTTATTCAGGCACTCCTGATTGCTTAAACAAGTACCTGAATGAAATTAAATGTTTGTAGCATAAAACTAGAAGAAAAGGAGCTTTCAAATGACACCAGAACGACCTCCCTTGCTTACGTGGTTCACCGGCAGTGTTGCTGTAGATATCGGTAATATTTTCTAAAAATTAGCAATGTTCTGCTACATTTGCCTTTGGCAACACTGATTATGTCTTGTGAGACGTGGGGTGAGAGTCTAAGTGCTGCAGCTAACTTAATTTGCTTACATTTTGAATCCCATTACGCCACTAGGACCATACGGCTGGGAAAGTGTACTTGCTGCAGAGCGAACGGGGGCCTGCCGCGCTCCTGATCACTCACGCTCATCTCCACAGGCTCTAATGGCCAAATAATTCCAGGACATTCCAGTATGGCAACCGCAGTGAAAGGGTTAATGGCAGAATCTCAGATAATTGTTTTGTCTCCAATTTTTATTTTTTCTAAGTTGCAACCTTTATTTTGTATAGCTTAGTGAAGGTAGATTAACATAACTAATGGTAGATACATTTTTTAATATTTCATCAATAACAAAAATTCTCTGAGCTTTGTAAGAGGTAACTAAAAGGAGGATGACATAAGTCTGGGCCACCGTTCACCTTATATGGTCCATTTCAGCCTTATGGTATTTATGGGACACCTGACCACCAAACCTATAGTCGGTTTCTTTTCAACTGACAGTAAATTGCAAAGTTCCCATCAAGATTTCTCAGTTATTTTGAAGATTTTATAGTGGTGGTACTTGTATAAAGTTGGTTTGAATATGATGCAGAGACATAGTAGTTTCATATTTTTCCATTAAGCATCGAGAAATTAGCTGCCAAGGGATTAAATTTACCGTCAGATGAAATAAAGCCGAGTACAGTATAGTCTCTGGAATGACTGCTCTTGCCCTGAATGGTTGCTTTAGGGCATTTGGTATATTTCCATGCTTGAATGGCACTGAAGACTTATATTTAAGTACAGAAACTTCACCCTCTATCTATATGTCAATCTCTCTCTCTTGTAGTTGGCCAAATAAGTGATGCAGCGGCACCAAGTATATTTCTATCAATAATTGGTATCAGCACTATCTAAGCATTACTTCATCGTTTCAAGTGAGATATACATATATGTTCCTATCTTTACACACCCTATTCAACATCTGAGACATTAATACACCATACAGGGAGCAAAACGTAATGACAGCGGCGACAACTTATTTGGCCAACTGTACAGTATGTAATAATCACAGTAACAGTATGTGTGTGCATGTGTAAACTGTATGTATATATATATATACAGACTATGTATATAAATATGTGTGCGTGTGTACGAGTATGTATTGGGGGGAGGGAGAGATATGGATGGTTAGATGGATATAGATAGATAAATTATTGGCTTCAAATGTATTATGGATAGTGCCAACAAACTTGACAGTAATCTTGACCCCTTAACTTCTTATTACTCGAAATGAATGAAAG
Source organism: Paralithodes platypus (assembly GCA_032716605.1). Classification (NCBI taxonomy): domain Eukaryota; kingdom Metazoa; phylum Arthropoda; class Malacostraca; order Decapoda; family Lithodidae; genus Paralithodes; species Paralithodes platypus. Next base: position 43,845,263 of record CM064528.1, read on the forward strand.
CAATCGGGCTGACGTTTCTATCATTTGGGAAGAGTCCACCGGGAAATAGGTGTGGATATTTACAGCCAGTTTGCTCTAGGCCCTTTTGAGTTAGAGGTCAGGGATCAAGATTATTGTCAAGTTCGTTGGCGCTACCTATAGTAACAGCAACTATTGTCTGGCACTATCAATCTCTCTCTTGGAGGTTAGAAGTGTGGGAAGCCATGAAAAGAGTGAAGTTGGGGAAGCACCAGGAACAGATGGAGTGTGTGGGGAAATGTTGAGGTATGGTGGTGAGATAGTGATAGAATGGGTATGGAAAATGTGCAAACTAGCATGGGAGAAGGGGAGTGCACCCGATGACTGGAAGACTGGCATAATAGTCCCCCTATATAAGGGCAAAGGGGAAAGAGGAGTGTGTGGTAACCACCGAGGAATATGTCTTCTAAGCGTAGTAGGGAAGGTATACAGTAGGGTAGTGATTGAGAGAGTGAGAGTGAGAACGGAGAAATGGATAGGCGACGAGCAGGGAGGTTTTAGGAAGGGAAGAGGATGTGTAGATCAGATTTTTACCCTGAATTGTGTTGTGGAGAAGTATCTGTTGAAGAAACAAAAGGTGTATGTTGCCTTTATGGACTTGGAGAAGGCCTATGACAGAGTGGTTTGTGGAAAGTACTTAGAATATACGGAGTAGAGGGCAAGTTGCTGAAAGCAGTGAAGAGCATGTATGAGGGTGCAAAGGCGGCAGTACGTGTGGAGAGTGAGCAGAGCGAGTTCTTTGACCTGAATGTTGGTTTGAAACAGGGGTGTGTGATGTCCCCGTGGTTGTTTACTGTATATATGGATGGAGTCATGAAAGAAATACTATCAAGAGCAGTGGATGTTGGTGTATTGCTGAAAAGGGAGGGAATTGAGTGGAAGCTACCTATACTGCTGTTTGCAGATGATACAGTTCTGATGAGTGATAATGAATGGGAGTTGCAGGGTCTGGTAAATGAGTTTGGAACAGTGTGCGAAAAACGGAATTTGAAGGTAAATACGGGGAAGAGCAAGGTTATGGTCTTCGAAAGGGGTGAAGTCACAGAGTGTGAGGTGAAGCTGAACGGTCAGGCTATGGAGATCGTCGACTCTTTTAAGTATCTGGGCAGTGTGTTGAGTAAAGATGGGACTATAGATGAAGAGGTGCGGGAGAGGGTATAACAGGGGAAGAGGGTTGTAGGAACGCTAAAAGCAGTAACAAGAAATAGGGTGGTCAGTATGGAAGTGAAGAAGTCCTTGCATGACAGTGTGGTAATCCCGACACTGACTTACGGAAGCGAAGCATGGACGTTGGTTGAGAGACTCAGACCAAGAGTGAGAGCAGTGGAAATGAATTACTTAAGGAGTGCGTGCGGAGTTACATGGATGGATAGACAGACTAATGAGGAAGTAAGAAGGTGTGGTATGGAGGTAGATGTGCTGGAAAGTGTGAAAAGAAACAACTTGAGATGGTTCGGCCATATGGAACGTATGGAAAGCGAGAGAATGACTAAGAGGGTGTACGAGAGCGAGGTGGACGGACAGAGGGGGAGAGGTAGACCAAATATGAGGTGGAAGGATGATGGAGTGAGGAACTACATGAACGAAGGCGGTGCTGGTTGGGGGGAGGGGCGTCGACTGACTGGGGACAGAGGTGCATGGGGGCGGTTCGTTCGTGGCCACCCCTTCGGGGGTCACGGCGTCAGGCAATAGATAGATAGATAGATAGAACTATTGTCTGACTATTTTCAGATAATTGCTATGTCTGCGTTTTGATTACGGAGCTATTCTAGGCCTATTACAAAGTTTTTGCAACAAAATATGTTGGTAAATATGTAAACTTAACATTAATATGCTGGAGAGACATAATATATTTCTCCATTAAGTATTGAGAAATTAGCTGCTATGAGATATATTGCGAGGTGAACAATATAGACTACAGACTGAAGGTGCAATAAATAAATGGTTGAATCGTTTGCTTAATTTAGCCCTTTCGATCATATGCCACCAATATCTGTTACATCTTAGCAACTCCCATACAATTTTGCACAGCTTAGGGAGGATCTCTATGAATGAAGAGGTAGATCTCTCGAATAACCCTCTAACTCTGACAAAACAGGACTCAATTGACTTAAAACGGTCGTCACAATAAAAAAATATAAAAGTCTGTCGTGCGAGTATAATTTATCCATGGAATAGTGGATTTATCCCCCTTTACCCCTTTGACTCCTACACGTCCCTCGTAAGCCGAGTAAAATCGTCTACGGTTAGCCCGAAAAATATGAAAATAATGCCAATTTATTTGTGGGGCTAAGCACTGCATACTGTACTCCTTAAGCCGGTATTTGTGGGGCTAAGCACTGCATACTGTACTCCTTAAGCCGGTATTTGTGGGGCTAAGCACTGCATACTGTACTCCTTAAGCCGGTATCACACGAGCCCTTTATCACTCAACACAGGTCTGGCAGCTTATGAGGTTAACATTTAATATTTTGCTGTTACCTATAAGCATCTATACTCAGTCTAGTTTCCGATACCAGTGCAAAATATTCCAGAAATGTTGCCAGAATTTTTTTGATTATCGAACGTTGACTATAAAAGCTCTCGTGTGATACCGGCTTTAACAAAATCCATGAGACTTCTACTTAAACAAAATAATAGTAAAAAAATAATGTAGAGAATGGGTATGAAAATGAAACACTTACAAACTAATGACAAATACTGAATTAGTAATGATGATGTACTCCGGTATCTCTGCTTGGTGGTTCTCATGGGCAGTTTACTGAAAGAAAAATAAGGAATACAAGTAACATACAATATATACAATACACTCAATAAACAAAACTAACTGTAATGAAAGTATTAGTATAAGAACATAAGAATATTGGAAATCTGCAGAAGGCCTATTGACCCATACGAGGCAGACTCCTTCTTCCCTATTCGTTCTTTCCCTGCACTAAAAATATCTCTTCCCCCCCCCCCCCCCAACACTTCATGTATATTATATCTACCTAAGGCCGGTATCACACGAGCGCTTTTTCCCTCAACACTGGTCTGGCAGCTTCTGAGGTCAACATATAATATATTTCGGTCACCTAAATTCATCTACCATCAGTCTAGTGTCTGATACCAGTGCCAAATACTCCCTAAATGTTGCCAGAAAAATTTTGATCATCGAATGTTGACTATTAAAAGCTCTCGTGTGATACCGGCTTAATAATGTGATCTCACCTGTACAGTGCTGTATACCGGTAGAGACATACAATGTATAGACCGAGTGGTCGATATACATGATGTGTTTTAGTGGTCGATATACATGATGTGTTTTAGTGGTCGATATACATGATGTGTTTTAGTGGTCGATATACATGTGTTTTAGTCTCATATTCTAATGGGAGCGCTCCAGGCAGTCCTCTTCTGGGATAATTCACCCATCAAGCTTTTAAATTTGAGATCTGATTGTACGACACAATCAAAGATCTTTTCTATGTCTATCTATCAATAAAACTCCCTTCACATTCACAAACTATATACAATTTCAAAATGATCGGTATTGGTTGAAAGGCAGTTCAGCAATTTGCATGGTTATGTCTTGGTCGCTTCCCATGATGCAACGTCCCTGACAAATTCTCAAACTCTGAAATTCTTCCTCAAGAACTCGTCCCAGGGCTTCCTCTCAGTTTACTGACTGTCATCCTTCCCTCCATTTCCATACATAGAACAAGCATTACTCAGTAATCCTCATACATATTCTCTACATGGTTAAACTATCACAGTCTACCTGTACTTATCAAGCTTACAAGCCAGGCAGCTTGGGGAACAACAACAACAACCTGTACTTATCACCTCACTAATACTCTAGATACCATGTCACTCTCATTAATCCCTATCTCAATGTTGCATTAAATATACATTTCACCATACTCATTTTAATCTAGACTTTGGGGGGGTCCATTTTGACAGCCCACATCTCACTACAGTACCATGAATCAGCACACTTTTCACACATGCAGCATACAGAAAGTAAGAAACAATCTGCATATTCTTACCTCCTCTTCTTCATCCTCTATAACTTTGAAGACCCCTTGTACCTCCTTGGCTTTCTTACCACCACCACCGCCCTTCATCAGGTCACTCCGATCCAACAACCTGTCCAGCTCCTCCTGCGTGAACACTGAAATGAAAGAGAGGAGCACTGTATTAAATTCTATTTACTATTTCATATTTTTTCATCAGGCGCCTGGCCCGGGGAGACGATTAATATGAAGGGTGTGCCTGGAAGTGTGGTGGGCGGGCGTGTGGTGGTAGGGCTTTGCTGCATGTCTGCCTGCTGAGTTCGGAACCTCTCCGGGTGGCCGGGGGCCAGGGGAGTGCTGGAGGGACCTTGGTGACCCTGGTCTCTGGCTCTTCTCTTGGATGACCTAGATGTGTGTTTATTTGTATTTTGTCTCTGTGTGTTCATTGTCTTCTGTTGTGTTTTGTGTTGTCCTTGTTCTTGCTCTTTCTTGAGTCCCCCCCCCCCCCTATCATAATAATCATAATTTTACATATTTAATTAAAATGTAAAACTTGCAAACTAAACAAACCAATATTGGGACAAGGATAATATAAAGTCAAATTAAATTATCAAAATCGCTATGTGGAAACAACGCTTACTAAAATGAAAATTATTAAATAAAACACAATCCACCACATAGTTGTACATTACTACATGAGCAAGTTAATCTAAATCAGTTCCTACTACATCTCTTCACATAGAACTGCACTGGCTGCCAGTAAGAGCAAGAATAGAATTTAAGTTGTGTTTGGTGACTTTTAAGGTTCTCAAATTTGGTGAGCCTAGGTACCTTGCGGAGCTTCTCAGGCGCCCACCGGCACACCATGGTGTAGTTGTGCGTCATGACAATGACCCTTTTCGTCTTGATGAACCAAGGGCTTTCCAGCAGTCTTCTTTCTTTGAGAGGTCATTCTCCTACATGGCTCCGAGGTTGTATAACAGGTTGCCGCTGTCCATGAGACAACTGAGTTCTGTTGAATGCTTCAAGAGACAACTTAAGACTTTTCTCTTTGAGAGAAGCTATGATCTTGAGAGAGGTGTCATGACAGATGGCTATAGAGTTTAGGCTATTTTGCCACTGCTAGTGATTGTTAAATGTGTGTTGTATATAAGCCTTCTTTTGATGCATTGATTTTTGTTCTTTTTTCTTTCTCTTTTCGAGCGCTAGTGAATTCTTCGGAAAAATTGGCGCTTATGAGAAATAAGTAACATGCTTATTATTATTATTATTATTATTAAAAGAGAGCTCATTCTTCAAAATGAATTCGCAAGCTCTCGAACACAAAACAATCAATAAAACCATATTAACAACACAATTTACACATATTAATGCAATAATTATAAGTACCTACCTAAAATGAATGAACTATAATGTCCTACAGTTATACAGTAGTCCTGATGTGGCGGCGTCTACGCCGTGGGGCCACCTCCCGAGGCTGCCAACCGCGGATGGCTGCCGACCCTCCACAGCCGAAGACAAAATCAACGACCAGTGGAGGAAAACCGGATGCCGGCCGCGGGGAGCAGTTTCGGGAGCCAAACCGTCACAACCATCCCCTGCCCCCTCCTGGGGGCACGGGTCCTTGGAGCGGCTTCGGTCGCGCCGGGAATTTCCACACCTCTCACACCACACACACACATTACACAGTTTTTCCTACACCGAGAAATGACTCTCCGGCTGTCATTTCTCGAAGACTTCTTCTAGCCGGAGACATTGAGAGCAACCCAGGACCCACGTTCACATACATATGTCCAACTTGCTCAAAACCCATCACTTCGAGTCGCCATACTAAGGGTTCAGTTCTCTGCAATTCATGTGGGAACTGGACCCACTTCACCTGCACAACACTTGCCTCCAAGAAACACTACACAAACACCTGGACCTGTTCCTCATGCCCCTCCCTCTCCCAGTCAAATCCCTCGCCTAAAACCCGTCCACCTCTCCTCCCAACCCACCTAACCTTCCCATATCATCCACTCCCCCCCCTAAAACCCGTCCACCTCTCCTCCCTAACCCACCTAACCTTCCCATACCATCCACATCCTCAACTCAACACACCACACCCCATCCTAATCCATTCCAACCCCCATCTCCTGCTCCCCAATCCCCACCCCCACCTCACCCATCCCAACCCCCAGCCCCTCCCTCACCCCCACCCCCCCCATCCCATCCTCGTGCAGCAGCACCCAACGTACATCGTGCACATAACATTAACATTCTTCAACTGAACATAGATGGCATCAACACAAAGAAACACGAACTCTCACACTTCATCAAACAACACAACATACACATTGCCATCTTACAAGAAACAAAACTCCGCACAACACAAAAAACACCCACATTTCATAATTTCACCACCATCAGACAAGACCGGGCTGTCGGCGGGGGCGGTGGACTCATCACCCTGGTACACAAAGAAATATCATACATAGTAACCAGTGTACAAACCAAATCACTCCTCCCCCCAAATGATAACACAACAGAAATACAGTCAATTAAAATACGCACTGGCAACAACTCCAACATAACCATCATAAACACATACATCCCTCCCCAAACATCCCCTACAGTACCAAATGAATACAGACCACACTTACAACACATCACAAACACCCCACACACCCACACATCATCCTGGGTGGTGACTTCAACGCCAAGACGTCGGCCTGGTTTGTCGACAACCCCGACACAGACAGAGGGCTGGTACTACAAAACCAAACCGATAACCTCATCATCCTTAACGACATCCATCAACATACCCATATTCCTCACCAAGCCCTCTATAACCCATCATCTCCAGACATCACCTTTTGCTCCCCAGAACTCGCCCCCACAACATCCTGGAGGGTGGTCAGAACCTTAGGCTCTGACCACCTCCCGATCATTATCACCACCAAAACCAGACTCACCCCAGCTAGCCACAAACACACATACACCAATTATAAAAGAGCTAACTGGGAAGCATTCACAAATGAGACAGAACAACACTTCACAACTCTAAACAGTACACCCATCACTAACATCAACAATGCTGTACACATACTCAATAAAACTATCCAAAACGCTGACAAGAAACACATTCCAAGAGGTAACAGAAAAAGACACAACCCCAACTTCACACCAGAAATTCAAAACCTCATCAGACAACGCGACATACTGAAACACTCCCCAGCACCCCACACACAAGACATCACACAACAAATTCAAGCACTCAACACCCAAACTAACAACAAAATACAAGAACAACAAAAACTAAATTGGAATAACTTCCTACAAACACTTGATCACAAAACAAACCCCAAAAAACTATACAAAACACTAAACAGCATCACACTTTCCAACAGCAACACAACACAATCACATGCTGCAATCACAACAACAGACTCTACTCCTTCATGTAAACAACAAGCAAACACTCTCATCAATCACTTTTCACATGTCAGCCACCTAAAACCTCACAAAGACGACCGACGTGTCATCCGACGTAAGAGACAATTCCCCACAGACCCTGACTATACACCCTTCACCAATCACCAGACAAAGCATATCATCAACAATCTCAAGCACTCACCCGCCTGTGGCCTAGACAACATAAGCAACATACACCTCAGACACCTGGGACCACAAGGCATACAAGCACTCACTAACATATCAAACTACAGCTATTCACACAACACAATACCAGACATTTGGAAGCATGGTATCATCATCACTTTCCCCAAACCCAACAAAGACCCCACGCTACCCTCCTCGCACCGCCCCATCACACTCCTTTGCTCCCCCTCCAAAGTCATGGAACGCCTAGTATTACAACTAATTACACCTGACCTACCCCTAGCTCCAACACAACATGGCTTTAGGCCACTGCACTCCACAAACACTCTTCTCACAGACCTTACACAAAGAGCTTTCGACGGCATCAATTCAGCTAGACCACCACACAGATCACTATTAGCCACACTCGACATTAGTAAAGCCTTCGATGCCATCCCCCGCCACAACCTAACAAACAAAATCTACAACACAAACATGCACAACAACACAAAACGGTGGCTGGCCAACTTCCTAGCAGGCAGATGTGCACACGTATCTTTTGCCGGTCAGTCATCTAAAATCAGAAACTTTCCAAACGGAGTCCCACAAGGATCCGTCCTATCGCCCGCACTCTTCAATCTGTACATGCACGATATAACTACACCCAATACGCCCCAAATAAACTTAGCCTCCTATGCAGATGACATAACACTCACATGCACACACCATGACCCAAAAAGAGCAACAGATCTCCTTCAACCCTATCTCAACACACTACATGGCTGGTGCACTACAAACAGACTTAATCTAGCCCCAGCCAAATCCACCGCAACCCTGCTCACAAGTTGGACAGGAGAACACGAATACATCCCTCAACTCACCATAAACAACACACCCCTAACACATACACACACACCCAAAATCCTAGGAGTAACATATGATACTCATATGACATTCAAACAGCACACCACAAACATTAAAAAGAAACTGACACCCAGACTTAACGCCCTCAGGTCACTTGCTCACACAAAATTTGGACACAACAAAGAAACTACCACCACAGTATATAAACAATACATAAGATCAGTGATGGAATACGCAAGCCCAGCCTGGGCTTCTAACCTAGCTGAAACACATCATAAGACCTTACAGACTATTCAAAACAAAGCCCTGAAGATCATTACAGGCTGCACAGCTACTGCACCCACAGATCACCTACATCAAGAAACCAAAATCCTCAAAGTCAAAGACCATCTGGACATGAGAGGCACTCAATTCCTGGCAGCAGCCTCCACGAACCAAGACCACCCACTAAACTACATGGCAACACACCCACAGACACCAAGAAATATCAAAACAACACCCAGCACACGGTATCACACACAATTATTGTCCTCTCTCCCTCCCTGCCCACCCCGAACCAACATCCAGAAGCACATCCATACTCATATCTCTCACCGATCCATCCACTCACTCACAGACAACACACAGCTGCATGCACGACCTCCCGAAATTCATCCTTCCGAATCCTCCCTTCCTCGCGAGGACAGAGTCCACCTGGCCAGGCTGAGATGCGGACACCATCCAGCTCTCCTGAGCTATCAGAAGAGACTGGATGACTCCGTTGTCGACGCCTGCCCGGGATGTAACACAGCACCCCATACCATTAAACACATCATAGAAGACTGCATTTCACACAACCACTTACGCCAACAACACAATCTACACTCAATGAGAGCTCTGTGGGAAAGCCCGATCGTGGCCATGGCCTTTCTCAGGGACTCGGGGCTGTTCGGCCAGGCAGCTTAGGGAACAACAACAACAACAACAACAGTTATACAGTACTTACCATTGCCAGTGGTAGTACGGTGGATCCTATCATGGTCCCGTTCCTGGAGGAGGTTGATCAGTTCCTCCTCATCGATGTTCTTCTCGAAGGACCGGTCGCTCTGCTTGGCCTGGTTGAACTTGCCGGAGCGGATGATCAGCTTCTCTAGCTTGCGTTTGGCGGCGGCGCGTTCCACCACCCTCTCGTCTATGGTGGCAGCCGTTATCAGCCTCAACACCAGCACGGGGGAGGTCTGGCCGATCCTGTGGCAGCGGTCCTGGGCTTGGAGGTCGGCTTGGGGGTTCTGGAGTATAATAATTTATAATATAAAACATGCAAAATAAACAAACCAAAACTGGGACGACACAAGATAAACGCAAAGGAACTAATCAAAATCACTATGTGGAAATAACGCTTAATAAAATACCAGAATTTGTTTAGGTTGACCTCAATAAAAAATGAAGAACACGCATACACACTTTAAGACTGTGAAAAATATACGTTAATATTATAAATAGCAGTAGCTTCCAGGTCAGTCAGTCTAAGGGCTATGGGAAGGCAGTTTGGAGTCAGAGTTATCATCCTGGACGCAGTAAAGTAAAATGGCTACATATTTGCCGTATTGATGGCTTTTTTTATGCTATTAAATGTTTTAGCATTCTCATGCAGTAACATAAAATAGCTTGATTAATGTTTTTATGTAGGCTGAAATAATTTTCAAGATTGATAAAAATATAAGAAAAAAAAATGGTAAGAACCTGTGTAGCGGGGAGAACTGTTTTTTATATGCCTATTTACTAAGAATCATTAAACAATATCTTTAACCTAACATAATCTAGTATATTAGTGGACTATTTATGAATGTAAAATGTAAAAATATATTGTAACATTAATAAATTATTGAGATATAAGTACAGGTCTCCCCGCTACACAGGATTATACTAAAAATGTTTACAACTTACCCAGTCAGAATCATAGATGATAACCGTATCAGCAGAGGTGAGGTTGATCCCCAGACCTCCTGCGCGTGTACTTAACAGGAACAGGAAGTAAGGGGAGGACTTGGCATTGAAGTCTTTGATGTCCGCCTGGCGATCCTCCAACGATCTGCTACCATCCAATCGTCTGTACCTAAGGGGTTCCACAAACATGAAGGTACATATTTTTTTCTTTTTGCCAGACGCCGTAATTCCCGAGAAGGGGTGGCCATGATTATTAGGCGTTTGTCACGAATTGCTAGGTCAAGTTGCCCGCGGTTTGACATCTACCAATAACATTTGACAGTGAGGGCTTGATCCGCCGACCCATTGATCAGCAGCTGACGCTCTACTGACTATGCCATGGATTTATAGTAATATGATGCCTTGCATTGTAAACTACCGCACATGAAATCCTCTAATGACAGGCTGGATAAATACAGTAGTAAATACAATTGTTATTGTACTGATCAGGGATGTAAGACAAAACTATTTAACGGTAATACATATTCAGTTACAATGAACTTGGAGTCTTGGACAAATATGTTTATATATAGAAAGGATCAGAAAAAAATATAAAGAAAGAGAAGAGGAAAAGAAAGGAAAGAAAGAACAAAATGGTTATTTCATATTTTTTCACTAACCAACTTTACTTCTAAACTCAAGACATTAAATAAATAATAAAATAATAAACTTCTTACTGGAACTGTGGTCGGAGTGTAAGGTAGTCTTCAAGAATGTCCAGTAACATGGTCATCTGAGAGAAGAGTAGAACACGGTGACCCTTCCTGTGCAGCTCTACCAGCAGCTGATCTAACACTTGTAGCTTCCCACTCACTTTTAGCAGATCATTATCAACCTGCAGCAAAACATTATTATCAGTGTTAATCAAAAAGAGAGAAATGAGGGAGTGTAGACATAAGTTAAACAATTAGTGCAACAAGAGAAGAGTAATTGAGTGAGTAGAAATAAGTATATAATGTATATAGCATATTAACCCTTTCACACACAGGACACGATTTGAGCATACTGTATTCTGTGTTACTTAAAGCTTTCGTGACCATCAGGGGTGTTTAGAAACCTTAAGTTTAGTTACTTCAACCTCTGCAGTTGTCTTTGAGTTAGTTGTGGGCAGAAAACTAATTTTGGAGAGGTAATTATAAGATTGAGATAACTCTATTTCTGAATGCTAATCGGCAATCCCCGTGTCCACAGGATAGCGAGAGGGTTAATTGCATGAAGAGAGAAAGAGGAGGAATTGAGCAAGTGTAAAAAAAAAAAAAGTGCCATAAAATAGTGAAAGTCAAACAAATATTTCCAGAGAGTGAGAGAATAGTTATCTTCAACAATTTAAGACACAATGGTATTAAAAATAGTATGTATGTATAGTACAGTACAATAAATAGTATGTATGTATAGTACAGTACAATAAATAGTATGTATGTATAGTACAGTACAATAAATACTGTACTAACCCTGCACAACATAAATAGCATGTATGTATAGTACAGTACAATAAATACTGTACTAACCCTGCACGACATAAATAGCATGTATGTATAGTACAGTACAATAAATACTGTACTAACCCTGCACGACATAAAGCCATTCCTTTAACCCTCCAGCCCCGGCTATGTATTATATATATATTCCTCAAAATCCGGGTGTTTTGGCCGAAAAACGTCTAGGCTAGGCTACCGTATATTCGTTAATCAGACTGCTTCCCGCATTCCCGCGCATCCCCAAGCGTAGCTGTGTTATTTACCTGTAGAATGGCATTAAGTAGAGCTCTCTAAGTCAACTGGTTGAGCTGTGATGATGATTTCATTGGAGATAACTTTATGGCAAAAACAGCCACTTTACACCACTTTTCGATACTTAACAACAACATACAGGCACACACGAACAAGCGACGCTCTCCTTCTTGTGGCCGGAGATGCGGGGCGTCGGTCCAGCCGGCTGTTGTTTACATGCGTCGGACCGACGCCTCGAACACGAAGCTCACAGGCTTTCAACCACTGGCGTTCAAGAGGCCTTCCGGGTACCTGTTATATGCTTTTTTATGGGCGTTCAAGAGGTCTTCCGTGGTGAGAGGGTTAAACATGGTAAAAGCTTTCCCGACCCAGATTGACAGATAAACGATAAGGGTCAATCTGGTTCGGGAAAGATCGTAGGGAAAGCTTTTACCAAGTTTAAAGGTACCGGGTATGGTATTCAAAATACGGTAGTACAATAACAAAAATAATAATACAAAAAATACTAACCCTGCACGTGCCATCACTGTTGAGAGGAAAGTCTACAAGGTAGGGATGGTTGACTACCTTCCTACACTGCATCATACGGTTGTTTAGGTTCGCACGGACGGCTGATCTTCTCTGGGGCTTCTGCCCAGTCTTCTCCCTGTGTAAACAAAATCATTAGTTAATGGAATGGAACCTGTAATTTAGGAACAACCCGTTCTTAACATTAATCCTCCATTACAAACCCCAATGCACTAGAATAATTTAATGAAAGCATATGATTCTCCCGGGATTCGAACTCGGGACACCACACCCAGATCATCAGTATCTAAACCATTACACAACCAACACAGTTAAAGGCTAAGTACACGATCACAATTAATATCCATTTTCAAATTCTGGATATCAATCTAATCATGTACTTAGACCCAACTGCATTATGGACCAGACTCCGAGCCATTTAAAATGAAAAATATTATTTTTTTGTATATTCATTGTGTTCTGTTGTGTTGTCCCTATTCTGGCCCTGTTTTGAGTCGGCCGGCCGGGAGTAAAATATGGTGCTAATTATATAAACTTGGTCTTATTATGATGCAGAGCCAAATTAGTTTAATATTAGCTGGTAAGGGATTCAATTTACCGCCAGCTGAGAAGAAACGGAGTATATTGCAGGGTGGATCTTTTTGGACCAGCCCTTTATTACTCCATTAATGTAAAGATCTAAAGCCGCTGTCACACGAGCGATTTTTCCGTCAATTTTCCATGAGCAAGTTTTTTCTCGTTATATTTCGGGATTTTTTTGCACTGATTCCGGTAACTAGACTGAAAGTAGAGTATGTTAGGCTGTCGAATTCTGATAAAGTGTAATTTTTGAAGCTGCCAGACCATAATTTCCCGTAAAAATTGCTCGAAAAACGGCTCGTGTGACTCCGACTTAAGACCTTTCACAATATTAGTTTGGCAAGTATAAGAGGATTCACTCCATTCTGGCGTCAATTTTTTCTGGGTGAACGATAGCAAGCCTGCAGTTTAAACGAAACCTACCAGTAGTCAGGACATTTCTCTATAATTCTATATACCGGTATATATATATATATATATATAGTTAGCTTGATGGGAGTCTCTATGGTGTGTTTTTGTTTGAAGGGGATATGGGGAGGTTATTTTCTTAGTTTAAAGGGCAAATTCAAAATAAATGGGTCTAAAGAGTCAAAACCCTCAATAAAAATGCAACAAAATATAATAATAACCCCAAGACGTTGCACTAGATAGTGTTAACATAGTAGCATTCACTATACTCACTGTTCTTTCTCATGAGCGGTGCGTATGGCCTCGATGAATCGTTCGAGGGCTGCCACGGAGTCAGTGTCGTCCAAAAGGGCAGCCCCAATACTCTCTCTCTTAGCTCGTCGCTTGGGTCGCCCTTTATTGTCATACTCCAGCTTGTCTATATCAGGGTTCTGAAAATAATTATAATGTAAAACTTGCAAAATAAACAAACCAAAACTTGGACGAACACAGTAAAAAGACAAAAGAACTTATCAAGCAAACTAATCGCACATACTGTATAACAACGAACTAATATCGTCACGTTCAAGGAATTAGTCAATTAAAATGTAAAACTTGCAAACTAAAATTGGGACAAGGACAATATAAAGTCAAATTAAATTAATCAATTTGAGATGGTGACATGTGCCACTTTTCGAAAGACATACCGGTATATACAATGGCTTAATACCGTTTTCCATTACATACATTCTCCAAATCAGTGGATTTAATAGCAATCACATACCGTAATGTAACTTAAAAAAATATGCGCATATATCGAGACCTGACTGTATTACTATTATCAGACACTGTACTTCCCTTTATGAGGGTGGCATATCTTTAATTATTATGTTCTCTTCACCAACCAACTTTACTCCTAAACTCGATTAATGTAATTAACAAACACATGTGGCAGTCCGGGGATTCAAACCCAGGACGCTCACACCGAAAATCAACACACTTATGCATTGCGCCACGAAGACATAAATTTTCATCAACAGATTATGAACCAATAACTTGCTTGACCTGCTGAGTAATGTGAGAGCAGCACTTACCTTGAGAGCCCTAAAGTGGTTAATGTTGTACGTGAGAGTGGCCTGGTATAGATCCACCTGTATGGGAGTCATAGGGGTGTACACCAGCACCTCACGTTTGGGGGGGATGTCCAGGTCAACCTCTCTCTTAACTCGACGTAGGAAGAATGGACTCAAGATCTGTTGATAAAAAGAGAGAGTGCTTTAAAATGTAAAACTTGCAAACTAAACAAACCAAAATTGGGACAAGGACAATAGAAAGTCAAATTAAATTATCAAAATCGCTATGTGGAAACAACGCTTACTAAAATGAAAATATTAAATAAAAGAACACAATCCTTTCTTTAATAGAAAATACTGTACAGTATTAGCTGCTTCAGTATATAATTATACTACATAATACTATATGCTAACTTGTGTCGTCCCTATTTTGGTTTGTTTATTTTGCAAGTTTTACATTATATTATGCAACCAACATTATGTGTTCAGCTTACAACCCTCAAAACTTAGCTCATTATTGTGAGGGTATCATTTTTATATAATTTGGGCTAACATTAGTCTATTTCATTCAGATAAAAGACTCTTGGGAATCAAATAAACAAAACAATCTAATATATCAATTTCACTCCCAACACCAAACACCTCCCAATGAAATTAATGAAAGCATATGATCTTCTCAGGATTTGAACCTGGGTTACCACACACAGATCTTAAACACTAACCATTACACCATCAAGACAGTTAAAGGTCAAGTACCGGTACATGACTACGATTTTATATCCATTTATCGAATACTGGATATCAAATTAGCACCGACTCCCACAGGTGCTTTCTAAACAGCAAAAAATAATCCAAGTAGGTAACACCCCGTTCTTAACATTAACCTATAAACGGCGAAAGGGGGGGGGGGGGGGTATTGAACCCGGTCCCCATGGGCGAGCATATAGGCTCCATTCAGGCCTATAATCGTCATATTACGATAAACATAGTTATTACCTATTCATATGAGCCTATTTTACCTTCACTATGAAGATAGTAACCTGTAACAACAATAAAACAAGTGAAAATATAATTTTTCTGGTCAAAATCGCGAATATAGATGGACCAGCCCATTCATGAATTATGGAGAAAATTGAAGCAACCCCTCCCTCCACGAGGCCTCAAGCCACACTGAGCCTAGTCATTAACACACTCGGTTGTATAACACACTCGCTAGGCACGTAAGCACATCCTCCACACATTTTGCTAATGTTACCACAAAAATATACCAACGAATTAGGGAATAACAGGGAAAATAGGTGATAATTGAAGGGGGAGGGGAAAAGGGGGAAGAAGGGGATGTGGAGGAGTGATATGAGGAATAGGGGAAAAAAACATTTTTTTTTTTTAGTGCTACTGGGGCCGTTTAAATGTTTTTTTTTAGGCCTCCCTCTTAAGAGCTTTGCCGCCCTCGCCCAGTAAAACCTCTTATGAGCTTTGCTGCCGTTTACGGGTTAATCATCAATTACAAACCTCAATGCACTTGAATAAACTAATGAAAGCATATGGTCCTCCCGGGATTCAAACTCAGGACACTACACCCAGAACATAAGAATCTAAACCATTACACCACCAACACAGTTAAAAATAGTAATAGAATCACTACTGACCTTCATAAGTGTAGTTATAACCTGCTTCTCTCTCTCCTGCTGCAAGATCTTTTCATTACTGCCTTCCCCGGTCATCTCCTCCACGTCGAACCAGGCCTCGAACACATCCAGGGAGTCAAAAATATCCGGCATGAGAAAGTTGAGGAGCGCCCACAGCTCCGCCAGGTTGTTCTGCAGCGGAGTTCCAGTCAGCAGGAGACGGTTGGATGATTGGTAGGTGTTGAGACATCTGGGACGAAAAAATATATTTATTTATCTATTTAGGCCGGACTCAAACCACCGACAGTCAGGACGAGTGTCAATGCTTTAATCCACTACACCACATGGACGTCACAACAAAACAAAACACAAAATTACACATATCTCAGTCGTCCAGGAGAAATACCCAGAGACCCAGGCCCATTTGGGGTCCCTAGTTAATTATAATGTAAAACTTGCAAAATAATACAATTATTACCCAGATCCCCCGGTGAGGCTCTGATTTCCACAGGCAGACCCGCAGCGGAGCCGCCACCATAAGGCCGCCTACCATGCTTCCAGGCGTACACTTCATTACTACCGACTCCCCGGGCCAAAGCCCGTACAAGTACAAAATTTTGATCCCAGAAAAGTTGCCAGAAAATTGTTGACCATAAATGCTCTTGTGTGAAACCTCAATAACTACAGTAGGCTGATAACTGACAATGGATGTGAACATTATGGTACTAAACTTACTTTGCGAGTTGACATTTGTAGTTTTTGAGCCTATGTCCCTCGTCCACACAGATGTAGCGCCACTGGAACTGGTTGAGCAGCTTTGTGTCCCTCACTGCCACCTGTCATATAAATGTTTAGCCCCATTAGATTAGCAATTTTAAGCCACTTGCTCCATTATTTTGGCAATTACAAATGTTTCACCTAATTCAGTTTGAGATTCGAGATGTTGTTATATTTACTGTATATAAATCTATAGTTAGTGTTTTTTCCAGCTGATGGTAATTTGCTACATTCCCATCTTGATTACTCTACTATTACAATATTTGTTTTAGTTCAATATGTTGTTAACTTTGACAATAATTTTCCATAATTTGGCATTAATAGGACATATTAATCAAAAAGTATACAAACCTCGTAGGATGTGATAACGACGGGGAAGATTGAGTTTTTAACACTGTCGATTTTCACTCTCGCCTGCATCTTGGCTCGACGTTCGGCACGTACAGTCTCATTACCGTGGTACAGTAGGACAGGGATCTATGGGGAAGGAGGGGTTCTGGGTTAACTATAAGTATACGCAGGTTATAACCATGACAGTGACCAGACAATTCAACCAGTACAGGTAGATTTTAATCAGTGTCAGGTGCTAACTCCAATTCTTTGAAAATAGGTTATGACTCATTTAGCCTTGGTAGTCAACCCCTCTACTGTAAGGCAAGGAAAACCCTATAAAATAACAGTATACTCCAAGCTGTCAGCATCTTCAAAGGAATAACTACCACCTAGAGAACTATCACTGGGTACTGCCAGCTGGCTGGTCTAGTAGATAGCATCTTGACTTCCTACCCCGACATCGGACATAAAGGTATTTTTTGTACTAACCCTGGATGATTACAGTCTCCTTTGAACAAGAGTATTTTTTTTACTAACCCTGGATGATTACTGTCTCCTTTGAACAAGAGTATTTTTTTTACTAACCCTGGATGATTACTGTCTCCTTTGAACAAGAGTATTTTTTGTACTAACCCTGGATGATTACTGTCTCCTTTGAACAAGAGTATTTTTTGTACTAACCCTGGATGATTACTGTCTCCTTTGAACAAGAGTATTTTTTTTACTAACCCTGGATGATTACTGTCTCCTTTGAACAAGAGTATTTTTTTTACTAACCCTGGATGATTACTGTCTCCTTTGAACAAGAGTATTTTTTGTACTAACCCTGGATGATTACTGTCTCCTTTGAACAAGAGTATTTTTTTTACTAACCCTGGATGATTACTGTCTCCTTTGAACAAGAGTATTTTTTGTACTAACCCTGGATGATTACTGTCTCCTTTGAACAAGAGTATTTTTTTTACTAACCCTGGATGATTACTGTCGCCTTTGAACAAGAGTATGGGATAAAGGTCTCTGTTGGCTGTTATAGCACTACTGAATCTTGATAGAGAGGAATTGTGCTGACATGACTATTACTATTACACAGGGGCTGTTCATTGATCTAGTTAAGGGGAGATTTCCACTTGAGGGATTTTTTTCTTGACTCCTTTCTCCCTCATGTTTAGCCCCATTGCTTTTCTAATTTTAAGATGTTCGCCCCATTATTTTGACGATTTTAAGAACTTTCAACCCATTTCTGTCAATTTTAAGAACTTTCGTGCCATTTAGGTGTCGATTTTATCCTGGCGAGCGATAGCGAGCCTGTAATTTAAGAGGAACCGGCTTTCAGCCGGGAAATTTTTCTACCGAAAAATGTACAAATTTATCTTGAAAGGGGGTGTAATTTTAAGCTTGATGAAAACGTAGGGAACAAACTAAATACCTCCCCTTAAACGTAGGGAACAAACTAAATACCTCCCCTTAAACTATTGTATTACAACACCCAACACCAGCAAACTAAATACCTCCCCTTAAACTATTGTATTACAACACCCAACACCAGCAAACTAAATACCTCCCCTTAAACTATTGTATTACAACACCCAACACCAGCAAACTAAATACCTCCCCTTAAACTATTGTATTACAACACCCAACACCAGCAAACTAAATACCTCCCCTTAAACTATTGTATTACAACACCTAACACCAGCAAACTAAATACCTCCCCTTAAACTATTGTATTACAACACCCAACACCAGCAAACTAAATACCTCCCCTTAAACTATTGTATTACAACACCTAACACCAGCAAACTAAACACCTCCCCTTAAACTATTGTATTACAACACCTAACACCAGCAAACTAAATACCTCCCCTTAAACTATTGTATTACAACACCCAACACCAGCAAACTAAATACCTCCCCTTAAACTATTGTATTACAACACCCAACACCAGCAAACTTGACAGTTGACCACTTGCGAGTTTCAGTCTATAAGGAAGTTCGCCCTGTAAACATTGATAATAAACTCAAATATATTAATGATGTAGGTTTCTGATGGATAGACAGTATGTTGAATTTAGTTTTATGTATTTATAAATGTACTACGACCGTATTCTAGCCAGTAATTCTGCTAAATATCAATGTCTACGGCTCCAACTCCTTATAGCCTGAAACTCGCAAGTGGTCAATTAGGCTACACACACTCACAGCCAACACTAGCAGTTTAATGAGTGTCCATGGGAAGTGCTGTTATCTTTAACATTCTTTTTATGGCGTTATTAGAAACAATAGATTAGGGACAATGGGATCGTATGGATACACCATAACTCCCTCACTATAATCCACATGGAGGTTTTCTGTAATCAAGAACTTTAAAGTCCCTGGTAATGTACACCCTATGTGGTGGATTATGTTCTTTTATTTCTAAATTTTACTTTATTAAGCGTTATTTCCACATAGCAATTTTTATTAGTTATTTTGCGTTTATCTTGTGTCGTACCAGTTTTGGTTTGTTTATTTTGAAAGTTTTACAATTTCTATTCTATTCTATATACAGTACTAAGGCCCAATCCCCACTTTTCCGATTTTTTTTTGAGAGGGGGGGGGGGGGGGCCTGACTCAAGACAGAGCCAGAGTAGGGACAACACAACAGAAAACAATGAACGCACAAAAACAAAATACAAATTCACACACATCTAGGTCATCCAGAAGACCCAGAGACCAGGGTCACCAAGGTCCCTCCAGCACTTCCCCGGCCCCCGACCACCTGGAGAGGTTCTGATCTCGGCAGGCAGACATGCAGCAGAGCGAAATCACAAGCCCGCCCACCACAATTTAATCACCAAAATGAAATACTCTCACGCCTGCTATCGTAAAAAAAAATAAAAAATAAAAAATAAATAACCACAACTCTTTTAAAAATCTTACCTGTGGAGCAAATCTTTGGAACTCTGACATCCAGTTGGGTAGCGTGGAGAGGGGCCCCACCACCAGGAAGGGTCCCGGGACACCTTGATCCACCAGGTGACACATGAGGGCAATAGTCTGGATGGTCTTACCAAGGCCCATCTCATCACCAAGGATACCATTCACACCATTCTCAAACAGGGCCTGAAGGGGAAGAATAAAGACATATTTACTTTTTTATTATCTATATCTCTCTCTCACCTGCAAACTGTGAGGTAGATTGTTATATTCTTCTCTTATCTGTAGTTATGTTATGTTTTCTTAATTAAAAAAACAAGAATGTGTTTGATAAAATAGCCTTTAATGTACAGTATACAAAAACAAACTAAAAAATAACATACCAGTAGCCAAGAAAATCCGTCCAGCTGGTACGGCCGCATCACCCCGTTGACAAACAGTCGTGGCTGCTCCACTCGTTCAATCTCCTCCGTCTCTTCCTCTTCCCGAGTCTCTGTGGCCTTGGCTCGCACAGTCTGAGGGAGAAACATAGATTATATTGTTTTAATTAATTTGGAGAAAGGTGACTGGAGAATTTGATTGTATCCTAAAAGGTGCCCCTTCAAGGTGGTCCTACGGGTTTGAACTCGTCGATAACAATGATGCGAAAGTAATTGCGTATGGGTGCTGTTCATACAGTTAGGATTATGTGTAATACAGTCTAGCTGTGATGAAATATTCATGCGGTGATGAGTGAAAAAATGTACCGGTAACTTTAAGAGCGTTTTTCTGTGCGAGACCCGCACCGTATGTATTGGT
Organism: Paralithodes platypus; assembly: GCA_032716605.1. Lineage (NCBI taxonomy): Eukaryota > Metazoa > Arthropoda > Malacostraca > Decapoda > Lithodidae > Paralithodes > Paralithodes platypus. Next base: position 43,866,433 of record CM064528.1, read on the forward strand.
CAGAGGCCTTGCACTTTAAAGTTAAAAATAATAATGATAATAATGAAGTAACTGTACTTACGTCACTGTCGATAACATCAGTAATTTTGTATGACTGTTTGCGAACGTTCCTGGAGTTACGAGTTGAACGCTTGCGTTTCGTTCCTTTCCCTGGTGTGGCCTCCGAGCTCCCAGCTAAAAAGATATTAATTATATTACTGTTAGGCTTGCATTCCTAGACCAACCCAATTAATGTTGGTGGTAATAATATACTCTGTTTCTTTTCAGCTGAGGTAAATTGAATACCTTAGCAGCTAATTTTTCGATACTTAATGGAAAAATATGAAACTACTATATCTCTGCATCGTATTAAGACCAAGTCGATATAAGTAGCACCATATTTCACTACAAAATCTTCAAAATAACTGAGAAACCATGATGAGAACTTATTGAAAAGAAAGAGTATAAATAACAACAGAGTCAGGCGGGGAGAGTGTGTTTTTAACTGCGGTCCAGGTGTGCTTTCACCAAATATTTTTGATGTCGCTATAGAGCTGTCAGGCTGTTGCCACTTTTGTTTAACCCTCCAGTCCCGGCTATGTATTCCATATATATTCCCCAAAACCCGGGGGTTTTGGCCGAAAAATGTCTATGCCTAGGCTACCGTATCTTTGTTATTTTGACTGCTTCCGCATTCCCGCACATCCCCAAGCGTATATGTGTTTCGTACCTGTAGAATGGCGTTAAGTAGAGCTCTCTAAGTCAACTGCTTCAGTTGTGATGACAATTTCATTGGAGATAACTTTGTGGCAAAAACAGCCACTTTACACTACTTTTCGCTACTTAACAATAACATACAGGCACACACGAACAAGCGACGCTCTCCTTCTTGTGGTCGGAGATGCGCGGCGTCGGTCCAGCCGGCTGTTGTTTACATGCGTCGGACGAACGCCTCGCACACCAAGCTTACAGGCTTTCAAGCTCATGGGTTTCTCAGAGCCCTACCGGGTAGCGCGGGGTGTGTTTTTTATGGGTTTCTCAGAGCCCAACCGGGTCTGGAGTGTTAATGCTCAGATTAATATGCAGGATTTGAAACAGCATAATAAATCGTAAGCTTGTGCATATTTCTTAACTGTTTTGGTAGCGTAATGCACAAGTGCGTGGAATTTTGGTGTGAGTATCCTAGGTTTGAGTCCTTGGAGTGCCACATGTATTTGTTGATTTAATTAATTGAGTTTAGAAGTGAAATCGATTGGTGGAAAAAATGTATTATAATCACCCATATTTGTCACACGTTTCTTTTTAGTTTTAGACACTATAGTCTATTTTTACCAGATGATGGTAAATTGTCATGCTCTTATCTTGTTTACTCAGTTATTACAAAAATGTTGTAGCTAATTATGTTGAGATTTATGAAAACTTGGCATTATTATGAGAACAGGGACATAGTAGTTTCATAATTTATCATTAATTATTGCAAAATCAGCTGCTAAGGGATTCAATTTACTATCAGCTGGGGAAAAAAAACTATATTGTACAGTAGTTTCCCTTTAAGAAATTCACCCAGACCGCTAATTAATCTAACTTAAACAACTGTACATAATACTGAATAAAAACAAATTTACAACTTACAATCTGACTGTGAGCTGCTCTTCTGGCTGCTGGTAACTGCTGCTCTCGATCTGAATACCAAACAAACACAATTAATCCTTCAGTACTGTCTTTATATTGAGCGGCGTTTGGTTTTGATTTGTATGTTTTGCAAATTTTACAATTTCAAGAATAAAATTAAAAAGACGTCGCTGGCAGGGTGTTAAACGAAAGCCAAGTCCGTTATTATTAGTCTTTATTAATTAAAATGTAAAACTTGCAAACTAAACAAACCAAAATTGGGACAAGGACAATATAAAGTCAAATTAAATTATCAAAATCGCTATGTGGAAACAACGCTTACTAAAATGAAAATTATTAAATAAAAGAACACAATAGTAGTGTATATGCAAAGCTAAAATTATGGTTTATAGTTCAAATTATGTCTTTGGAAGTGAACAAATGGCCAACACAATGCTATTTCATGATAATTGTCTTGTATTCCTTCTCATATTCATTCAAGTCTTCTAACAAAATTGCTCTGGTATGACACCCTGGTCGCTGGTACAGAAGGGGTAAAAGAAGTACAGTACAGTACAACCAAACAAATAACTTACATATTCTTCCTGCGGACTTTCATGACGGCTTTCTGTGATTCAATCTGTTGCAGAAGGAATTGGCTGTAAAACTCGGACTTGTTCAACAGATGCATCAGACGCTTGTACCTGCAATAAAAATTGAATATACAGTATACGGGTATCTTACAAATAGCGATTATGTTTTTTTTTGTTTTTTGTTTTTTTTACAAACATTAGTGTCCGTGGTCTCGTTAATCAATTATATTACTACTACAGAAATGTATATATGTACAGTATGTACAGTATATAGGCCAGACCCATGAGAGTTCCGTATGGAGCTCAGCGGTCTGGTTAATCTGCTTTACATAACTAACTGTACAGTATATAATCAGGCACATACCCCTATAGCTGGGGGGTGGCCGACTTTGAGACAGAGCCTTAACAGGGATAACAGAACACAACATAAAAAACAAAATATAAAATTCACACACAGCTAGGTCACCAAGGAGAAGACCCAGATACCAAGGATCACTAAAAGGCCTCAGCACTACCCCGGCCCCAGACCTTCCGGAGAAGTTCCGGTCTCAGTACTGTAGGCAGATACGCAGCGGAACCACACCACAATGCCCACCCACCTTACATCCAGGTATGACCCTTCATAAATACCGGCTCCCCGGGCCCGGCGCCTAACGGACAATTATCTAGTCCAATGGCGCCCGACCACCTCTCCCAACGACCGTGTTGTTGTTGTTGTTCCCTAAGCTGCCTGGCCGAACAGCCCCGAGTCCCTGAGGAAGGCCACGGCCACGATTGGGCTTTCCCACAGAGCTCTCATTGAGTGTAGATTGTGTTGTTGGCGTGAGTGGTTGTGTGAAATGCAGTCTTCTATGATGTGTTTAATGGTATGGGGTGCTATGTTACATCCCGGGTAGGTATCGACGACGGAGTCATCCAGTCTCTTCTGATAGCTCAGAAGAGCTGGATGGTGTCCACATCTCAGCCTGGCCAGGTGGACCTATCCCCTGCCCCCTCCCTGGGGGCATGGGTCCTTGGAGCGGCTTCGGTCGCGCCGGGCAATTTCCACGACCGCATTATCACTCATCTATTCACAAGCATTCCTATTCATTATAATATTTCAGTACAGGTATAATAATCTCATTTTATTAATTTCACTAACACCAAACACATCCTAAAGAAATTAATGAAAGTAAGCATGTGATCAACCCGGATTCGAACCTGGGTTACCACATACAGATTTTAAACACTAACCATTACACCATCAAGTAACTTTTTTGTACCTTTGTTCTTGTAGTTCCTTCTCCTGCCGTGACTCCTCGATCTCCTTCCTCAGACGTTCCTCCTCCTTCAGGTTGGCTTTCTCTAGTGCCTCCTCTTCCTTCCTCATCTCTGCCGTCACTAGCAAACCACCACCCTCCTCCTCCTCTCCCAGGCTCCCATTCTCCACCCCTGTGTACCAGGTTCATGTCACAATTTCTACTTAATATTTGTGTTTACGGCTCCAAATTTCTTTCTAGTTTGAAATACCAAAGTGGCCAATACCAGGTTACAATATCCAACCAAACTATTCCATCCCTCAAATAATCTGAGGCATGCGAGAAGTACAGGTACCTTTTTTTCTATGTGTATGAAGAAGGCAAAAGGCAGAGCTGCCTGTAGGCTGTAACAAGTATCTCCCCCCAAGTTGAAAGAGTGAAAGAGCCAATTTAAACTTTTATCTTTTGTTTAGACTATTGGAAAGAGTGATGTGCTTAATTAGTGTAGTAAAATTAATAGGCATTTGTGAGAGCCAGCTGGATTACTCTGTATAGGTTAGACACAAAGAGAAATAGTGAAGCCAGACAAATGAAACAGGAGTTCCAGCCACTCCTTATCACCTGCCTATGAGGCCTCCCCTGGGTATTGCCCTGCTCGATTGGTGTCTACAATCTTCCCAATTAGACAGCGCAAGCCAACCTCAGCTGTGTTGGTATTGGGTGGAATCAACGTACAGTACTCCCTCAAATTTTGCGAGAATATGGTCGACATTGCGGCCCGCAAAATTCAAAATCGCTAATTTCAAATAACTAACCTTATGGGATTAATTGAATATGGTCGACATATCATCGAGGGCCTATTTTTTGGTGATTTTTGTCCTTGTTTGTACACACATTATGACACATACACTTAATTATACACCCTACAATAAAGAAAAACACAGAAATACAGATTCAGGGTGTTAAACGAAAGATTTTTTGTTTGTTTGTATCCTTTATTTTTATTTTGCAAAGAAAATACTTGTGGTTTATAGTTCAGGGGACCCAGGGGTTTATAGTTCAGGGGACCCAGGGGTTTATAGTTCAGGGGACCCAGGGCACAGGTAACACTTCAATTTTACCCAAGGAAGTCGATTATGCGAGAGCGTGAGAACGTATAGGAGCGTGGGAGAATCTATAAACAGTAAACAATGGGCCGCAGAGCGGTCCGACGTCACGACCCTGCTACCCCTCCCCCCCGAAAACTAGTGCGGAAACCCCTGGTATCATTTGGCGCCACCCGCAAAATTCAAGTAATATCGCACATATCAAGTTCCGCAAAAAAGGTCAAATCTTGGGTCCCGTTCGCAAAATCAAAATTTCGCAAATTTGAAACACATAAAATTCGAGGGACTACTGTACGTATGAATGTATATACTCAGGCACATACCCCATAACTGGGCGTGGCCGACTTGAGACAGAGCCTGAACAGGGATAACACAACAACAAAAATTAATAGCCTAAATAAAATAACACATATCTAGGTGTAACAAAAATAATGCAAATAACACAAACCATTGGTAGTGCTATGATCCATGAAGGTCTTGGTACTAGTGGACCTATCCTCAGGTAGGTCTGGTGACTCCCCCGGTCGAGCTGGTGACAATGACCCCTCATTCTGGTAATCTGACATGGGTAAACAAACAATTATTAAAATTTTCGGTAATTTTCTTGAAAAGACTCGCAGCCTTATTTGAGAGTTTTTTTGGCCATTTCTTTTTGGCAATGGTAGTTTTGATGCTATTAGTTATAATTCCACTGTGGGAGAAACCCTATATAACCCCATTATCCAACAATGTTAAGATAACTCCCCCCGATAGTGGGGAGGGCTATGAAGATCAGGGAAAATGTGGGGTTAAAGTAATATAGTAAAATAATGAAGAACAGGAATGTGTGAAATGCCCAAAATGCCACTTTTCCGAAATGCGAGCCAAGTTTTGTCGAAAGTTGGCTCGGATTTTCAATAATTTCAGAGACTCAAAAGAGCATTTTCAAAAAATCCGAGCCAAGTTTTGTCGAAAGTTGGCTCGGATTTTGCATAATTTCAGACACTCAAAAGAGCATTTTCTAAAAATCCGAGCCAAGTTTTGTCGAAAGTTGGCTCGGATTGTCCATAATTTCAGACACTCAAAAGAGCATTTTCTAAAAATCCGAGCCAAGTTGTGTCCAAAGTTGGCTCGGAGTTTCCATAATTTCATAGACACGAAAGGTAACTTTGAAAATATGCAAGCAAAGAAAGGACATTAGCCTAACCTAACAACCTTACCTAACCTAACCTAGTATTATGGGTGCCTATACCCCTTTGAAAGGACATTAGCCTAACCTAACAACCTTACCTAACCTAACCTAGTATTATGGGTGCCTATACCCCTTTGAAAGGACATTAGCCTAACCTAACAACCTTACCTAACCTAACCTAGTACCTATACCCCTTTGAAGGACATTAGCCTAACCTAGTACTGTATTATGGGTGGGGGCTGCCGCCCCCACACCCCCGCTATTTGACATCTTTTTGATATTATGGGTGCCTATACCCCTTTGAAAGGACATTAGCCTAACCTAACAACCTTACCTAACCTAACCTAGTATTATGAGTGGGGGCTGCCGCCCCCACACCCCCGCTATTTGACATCTTTAGACAGATTTTTGGTGTATTAATACCAGTCAACTAACGTACTGAGGCCAACATCGCACTGAAGGACTACATCTTGATAAGGTAATTTGTTTATGCAGAACCAATACACAATATTGAGGACTTTGGGGATGTGGGCATTTTCAAAGAATGTATCTTTCACAGCACTAACATTATACCTACATCGTGATTTCCTGAGTGCATGGTGAACGTATTCTTTATTCGGTTTGTCACATCTAAACTTCTTTTGTTGTCTATTTTCACTCACTTGCAATTCACTGCTACATGTACTACACTTACCAGTTGCCAAGACTAACTTATGCTGAATAAGAAAATCCCATGTAGCTTCCTTGGTTCGCAAAATGTCCCCCAATTTCTGACAGGAGAGACTACAACCTGCACAAGCGGCCATGACAGTTACAAATCTGCCGGGCTGTTTGACGTTTCTGTCAGCTGAGAGAAGGAATGGCAACAATATGCGCCGATTCGTGCGCAAGAGCAAATATAATGTAATAATACTAAAACTACAAGGGAAATGGGAAAGAAAAATGCCAGAAAGGATTGAACAAATACCGGGAAAACTATGAAACCTAAATACAAGCACAATGTAATGTTGCAAATGTGTATATTAGACATACAGTAACATCTTTGTAGAACATAACACTTTACCGTAGCGAGTGTACTCCATTGCGAACACGTCCGTAGCGGAGCTCTCAAGATTGAGGGAGTGAAGAAGAAGAGTTTGTTTACGCGCGGGACTCTATTTTTATCGACATAATCGAGAGTTACAAAACTTATCAAAACTATTCTACCACAACGGAATCTATGTGAGTATATTATAAGGATTCCATAGAGCTTCACTTTCCCTAATAAATTATGTATAATAACGCTGCGAGTCTATTCGGGATAATTATCAAATTTTCTATAAAACTACTGCATACCAATTTTTGCTATATGTTAAATTGTTAATTACTTCAATATTAAATTTATCTAACTTATAAAAGGACCTGTCAAAGTTAGTGTTAAATGAAATACCAGCAACATGGCCCAACTTCGGACAAAATGTAATAACCCAGAGATATGGGAAATGGGCTACTACACAGCTCATTATATTTGATCCAGAACTGTGTGGTGCCATACATAACCTATAATACAGTACTGTACCTGGTGCCGCACAGGACTTGAGGTTGTCTGGAAGGGAAGTGGAGGAATCTTCGGAGATACTCATAACCGCAGCCATCTGAAACGTAAAATATTATGTTAATATTTGCATTAACTATTGATATCGTATAAACCCTCTCAGTCAGGTAAAACCAGATGACTTTACTATATAAAAAAAAAAATGAAAAAAAAGGAAAAGTGGGGATTGGGCCTGAGTATATAAATAGATAGATAGACTTTACTATAGCTACCTTCAGAGGATATTACGGTATAATCCTGTGTAGCGGGTTGACCAGTAGGATACTTATATCTCAATAATTTGGTAATGTTACAATATATTTTTACATTTTACATTCATAAATACAATAGTCCACTAATATACTAGATTATGTTAGGCCTATGTTAGGTTAAATATATTATTCAACGTTTCTTAGTAAATAGGCACCTGAAAAAAAGTTCGATAATTATAGGGAAAAGGCTCACGGCGTTATTATAAATAATTTATAAGGGAAAATGCAGTTCTATGGAATCCTTATAATATACTCGCATAGATTCCGTTTGTGGAATATTTTTGATTACTTTTGTAACACCCAATTATGCCAATAAAAATCAAGGAGTTTCGTGGATGTCACTCCATATCATACCGAGCTATCCCCCTGGCCTGGTTGGTCAAAGTATATTTCCCTAGATCATGTTTTCCGTACAGTTTGGGAGCCTTTTGGCTTTTGTCACAACTTCTGGTATTTTATATGGGAACGATGTAGCATTCGGGCGTACGGTTGTCATCTTGACATCGGTAATGCGCGCAGCGCTCAGGCGGCTCGTGGTTGTTTTCGTCTATTTTGACAGCTATTTTTGGGTAGAATGTAGAATTCGGGCATACCGCCAGCCTTGTTTACAATAAGCGGAGCCGGGGCGGACGCTTGCCATCATGTTCCCGCCTATTTTGACTGCCTTTGGATCCCCCCCCCTCATGACATATTGTCATCATCATACATATTGCCAGCAGGAGGCAAATAAGTAAATAACCGAAAAAATTGCCATCAAAATAGACGCGAACTTACCCCGGCGATCGACAAATGAAAACATGACGGCGGCGGCGGTGGGGCGTCGGACGCTTGCAATCATGTTCCCGTCTATTTTGAATGCTAATGGATAAAATAATATGATGAGGGGCCCCCTCCCCCATTGTCATCATCATATATATTGCCAGCAGGGGGCAAATAACGGATAAAATGGAAGACAACCCGGATACGAGCCCTATCGATAATTATCAGTATTCTAGAAGTTTCATGGACGATACTTTGTTGGTGTACATGTAATTACCGTCGCAAATTCACTAGAAGTGAAATACGTTGGATTGTTCACCCATAAACAGGGAACGTGAGCTGGGTTTAGACCATTGCACACCTTTAAACAGGGAAAGTGAGCTGGGTTTAGACCCACTGTTCACACGTTATAACAGCCGTTGTGATAGGTTAGGTTAGGTTTTTGGCTCGGATTTATTAGATTTAGGGGGGGGGGGGCAGCCCCCTCCCATACTAGGTTAGGTTAGGTTAATGTTGAAAATACTAAAATGCGAGTCCTTGGTAATAACCCTCTCACGACCATATGACGCAGAGGTTGCCAGATTAGCAATACTAAATAGAGTTCTCTCACTCTTATAATTACCTCTCCAAATTTAGTTTTCTGCCCACAGCTAACTCAAAGACAACTGCAGAGGTTGAAGTAACTAAACTAAAGGTTTCTAAATACCCTGATGGTAACAAAGCTTTTAAAGTATCCCTAATAGGCTCAAAATTGCGTCAAGAACGTGAGAGGGTTAAACAACACTAGGCTAGGCGGAAAATATCAAGGAAACCGGCCACAAATTTTCCTGGAAATTTGGAAGTCACCCATCGAATGAACATAACCTATACATCATATTAATATATGAACATAACCTATACATCATATTAATATATGAACATAACCTATACATCATATTAATATATGAACATAACCTATACATCATATTAATATAGGAACATAACCTATACATCATATTAATATATGAACATAACCTATACATCATATTAATATATGAACATAACCTATACATCATATTAATATATGAACATAACCTATACATCATATTAATATAGGAACATAACCTATACATCATATTAATATATGAACATAACCTATACATCATATTAATATATGAACATAACCTATACATCATATTAATATATGAACATAACCTATACATCATATTAATATATGAACATAACCTATACATCATATTAATATATGAACATAACCTATACATCATATTAATATATGAACATAACCTATACATCATATTAATATATGAACATAACCTATACATCATATTAATATAGGATATGTTTCAACTTTCGGAAAACCCGTTTTCCCCATTATCCAACAATCTTAAGATACGGCCCCCGATAGTGGGGACGGCTATGAAGTACAGGGAAATTGAGGGGTAAAAGACGAAAATAAGGGGTAATATTAGCCTAACCTAACAATCTTGCCTAACCTAACCTAGTATATTAGGTGGGGGCTGCTGCCCCCACACCCCCGCTGGTTTGGTATGTAATTAATAAAAGGTTGACGGTCGCCAAAAAAAACTTGAATGAAGTCTATGGTATTTAGGCCTACTCCGCAATCTTCAGTTTTGGCTGTGGATAACAGGAGGTAAACATTAACTTTTTCACAGTACAGTAATTGAAAACGGTTTTCCTGAAAGTTGAAACCTATATTAATATGATGTAGGCCTATAGATTATGTTCATATAATGGGCGACTTCCAAATTTCCAGGAAAATTTGTGGCCGGTTTCCTTGATAAATACCGGCTAGGCTAGGCCTAAAAAAAATAAAAAAATAAAAATAGCCTAGCCTTAGTAAAAAGGCTGTCCGGAGTCTCTTAATTTTTTACCCAAATAACCAAATCAAATCGCCGTCAAAATAGACGCGAAATTAACCGCTGCGATCGCCCTATGTAAACAATGAAGATCGTACACCCGGAATCTACAGCCAGGAATGACAAAAATGATCCATATTAGAAATCTTTCGTATGAAGAAAGGTTGAAGAAATTAGGTTTACATTCGTTAGAGAGACCCAGAGTTAGAGGGGATATGATAGAGGTGTTCAAGTGGGTTAGTGGGATTAACAAAGGGGACATGACAAATGTACTAAAGCTCAGTGATGGTGAAAGAACTCGTACCAATGGTTTCAAATTAGATAAATTTCGTTTCAGAAAATATATAGGCAAATATTGGTTTGGTAACAGAGTTGTAGATGGGTGGAATGGACTACCAAGTGCTATAGTGGGATCTAAAACTGTAGGGAGCTTTAAGATGCTTTAAGATAAAATTGGATAAGCATATGGACGAGAAGGGTTGGGTGTGAAGGGGGATCAGCCGGGTTGGGCCAATCAGCGCCCTGCAGACCCCCATAATCCTGCGTTAATCTCTAACCGTTTTGGTAAGATGATCCTCAGGGTATTAGAGTGTTGAGCCTATAATTGGGCTTTGTAATTGATTTCGGGTTGTGTGGGACAGGGATCTGCCTTGCTTAGGCCAATCGGCTTTCTGCAGACTCCCATTTTCTTATGTTCTTATGTTATGTTATCCCGCCAAAGCCCCCCTTCAACCTAGGCCTAGGATATGATCGTATAAACAAATGTTCTCAATAAGAGCCAAATTCTAGGCCTAATGTTGATAAATCTAGTTATACTACCCCTATTTTGTCGCTATTCTGTTGGTACTAATGGGTTAATATTATTAATAGTAGACTTAGTATGGTTTGATGATGCGCGGAAATGTATATTTGACTTTAAATAGATACATTGAAGTATTACAAACCTTCGCAAACTCATAAACAGGGAACGTGAGCAGGGTTTAGACCGTCACGCACCCATAAACAGGGAACGTAAGGGGGAGTTTAGACCGTCGCTAGGCTATGACAGGTTACTTTTCGGTTAGGTTAGGTTAGGCTAATGTTACACATACTAAAATGCGACGGTCCTCGGTATTAAACAACACTGTATATCAAAGAAAACCTGAAAAACAACAACAAATTACCTGAAAAACTAGTACCGGTATCTGGTTGGTGATAATTTGTTATCAATAAAATACAGTTATACAGTAGTATAACTGTAGATTTACCCTAATGTTAGCCTCTAAGCTAAAATACAAAGGAATACTGGTAGCCTAAGGCCTAGGCCTAGCCTAAAATCAAATCAAGGGAAGTAAGATTCTAAACGTTCCACAATGTTCTGGGACGTCAGAAATGCAAACAAGTAGGCCTAAGCCTAATCTAAATATGACACTTATCCTGAAATATCATAAAATGGGCACCTTCTGCTTCAGGCCGAGATCAGAGGTTGGCAGCTGCTCAAAACCTTCACCAGATTTCATCACTTTTACACAATATCTCACATGAAAACACCCACACAATGCATTAACAAGGTGAAATACACGTTCATGCATCTGTAAATCAAAGAAAGAGTGTGAATCATTGGAATATAGGGCCTAGTTACGTTGAGTAGTTACGTTGAGCAGTGACTGCCAGTGAGGACAGAAGAGCAGGTTGGCGGGCTTTGCTAGTTGCTACCTCGCGTCCTCGCCTCGGTGGCTACAGAGTGCAGAGTCAGACGCTACCGTACCCGATTCATGTTCATTCCCGCCAAATATATTGCTCTTGTTGTTGGTGTTGTTGCTGTTGTTTGGACCATCTTCACTGGCGTTACTTCCCAATATACTCATTTATGCCTATTTCTTAAGCCATATACTCTTTCAAATTGCTGTATACACACATTAAACTCTAAGTAAAAGATGAATACTAAGATACAAACATCATATATAGGGCCAATACGTATAATAAAAAAATGGGATGGGATAATTATGCAACAAACAGGCTTTGCAAACAATGAAAACCTCCATCACATTTATTGACCGCCATTCTTCTCTATAACTTTGTTTAGTATATGTTTGTGCCCCTTTAGCCCCAAACCCTTGGGACTATGGATACTAAAAAACTGTGCTTCCGTGCGGACTCCCTGCATAGGCAAACTCTTCCGTCTCTGTCACTCCTCTAACGTCTTCCCTTCTTGCTGGAAGTTTGCTCTCATTCAACCTGTCCCAAAGAAGGGTGACCGATCTCAACTCTGCAACTATCGTCCAATTGCTCTCATTTCTTGCATCCAAAGTTTTTAAACTATTTTTACTTCAAAATTTCTACGTACAGTAGGCCTACATAGCAACCGTCTTGCAACACAATCCCATCCCTACTCTGTGCAACTCTCCAATCCAATAGTGAAATGATATTCCCAAATTTTATTCTATTCAGCAGCTGAGCTCTGGAACTCTCTCCCTGAATCCATCTCCCCCTCATAAGAACATAGAACATAAGAAAATGGGAGTCTGCAGAAAGCCGATTGGCCTACACAATGCAGATCCCTGTCACACCCAACCCTAATTATAAGCCCAGCTTAAAAACACCATTATGACTTACCTCACCGAAATGGTCAGAGGTCAGAAAAACAGGGATCTGCAGATCCCCACACCTGGGCCACACCTGACAGATCACCCTCACACCCAACCCATCTGGTCCATATGCCTATCTAATTGTATCTTAAAGCTCCCTATCGTTCTTGATCCCACTATAGCACTTGGTAACCTATTCCACCTATCTACAACTCTGTTACCAAACCAATATTTGCCTATATCTTTCTTGAAACGAAATTTATCTAATTTGAAACCATTTGTACGAGTTCTTTCGCTATCACTGAGCTTTAGTACATTTTTCATGTCCCCTTTATTAATCCCACTAACCCACTTGAATACCTCTATCATGTCCCCTCTAACTCTGCGTCTCTCTAACGAATGTAAGCCTAATTTCTTCAACCTTTCTTTATACGGAAGATTTCTAATATTATATGGATAATTTTTGTCATTCTACGTTGTACTCTCTCCAATGAATCTATGTCCATTCTGTAATAAGGACACCAAAATTGAACAGCATAATCATATATGACTTGAATTGTTTCAAACCAGTGGCGGATCCAGGGGGGGGGGGAGCCCCCCCCCCTCCCCCCCCCCCCCCCCCCCCCCCTAGCGACCAAAATTGCGCCCTTACATCTGATATATACTGAATTTTATCTGAAATACAATAGATATAAAGTTATGGCGCCCCTTATGTAGGCTATATATATCAGCCCCCCCCCCCCCCCCTTAAGCCAGAGCTGGATCCGCTCCTGGTTGAAACTCTGTGTGTCCAGGCATTTTGGCTCGAACATTCCTTGATTTTGGCCTTGTCACTCTTTCAATTCTGGGGGAGGCACTCGTCGAAGGCAGTTCTGCATTTTGTCTCCCTCATCCACATAGAAAAAAAAAATTAGGCTTAGGGGCCTAATTGGCATAGATACTCAAGTCGAGGTCCCCATATTCCAGAAAAGGCGAAACAAATAATAATAATCGCACACACACACACACACTCACTCACTTACTCACACTCACTCTCTCTCTCTCTCTCAGACATACCCACCTTGACCATTGCCCAGTAATATATATATATATAGTTACCTTGACTTAATTCCACTATCTGTATCACCCACACACGCCTATATACCCTTAATTAATACTATACCCTGTTCCAAGTAGGTAGGCCAGAAATAGTGAACCTCAACCTCTGTAACTCGAAAAGGGCTAGAGCAAATGGGCTGTAAATTTCCACACCTATTCCCTGGCTGACCCTTCCCAAATGGTATGAAATATTACTATAGCTCGTTTGCGACTTATAGGGACGCTAGAATAAGTGGATCTATAGTATCAACCTTTAGAATTGTATTACCCTATATATGTATTACTTTAAAGAGAGAGAGAGAGAGAGAGAGAGAGAGAGAGAGAGAGAAAGAAAGAGAGAGAGGTATAGATAAGACCAAGATAAAGCCACCCTATCACACACACACACACACTGCACTCTCTCACCTAAGCCACCTAAGCCATACCTGCCTTGGAGTTGAACAGGTAAGCAACTTTGGGGGGAGCAGTTGTAAGGAACGTATTATTAACGCCTTCTGTACCGACGAGGTCCTTGCAACTTTATTTTGGATACTATTAGACAATTGTACTCAGTTTATAAATAGGTCCTCCGGCAATTAACAGGCTTCGAACTATCCCACTTAACCCTTTTTGCTACCACAGATCCTTCCTAAACTGCATAAAATCGTCTGAATATAACTAAAATGAATTAAGAAAGACGTCCTCGGTAGAGAAGGGGTTAAGGGGGGAAGGTTTACTTATTGGTCGTTTTATTGATTCATTTATTATTTTTTAATTTTCTCCCTAGACCTCCATTAGGTCCCCAATACCCGCCTTTTAGATAAATGTCAAAACAGAAGGACGGTTCCTCCTAAATTACAGCCTCGCTATCGCTCGCCTGGATACAAATCGACACCTAGCCTAAATGGGACAATAGGTCTCATTATTGACAACGAAATGGGGCGAAAGTTCTTAAAATCACCAAACTAATGAGGCGAACGTCTTAAAATATAAAACTAATGGGACTAAACATGAGGGAGCAAGGGGGCTAGAAAAAACACCAGCCCCTCTTAACCCCTTCAGGATTATAACGCGTTTATGACAGTTTAATCTGGCTATTATCAGACGAGTGTAGGAAAGATCTGTGTGAATTAGAAGGGTAAACACTATATCAATTAACCCTCTGACTTCCATATACCCTTCCTAATTTGAATGAGTTTATTTTGGCTATAACAAGACAGTTTATTTTGGCTATAACAAGACGATTCTGTTTAGCTTTTGAAGGGTGGATAAAAGTCATGAGTTGGTTTTGGCCCATTATATTTGACAGTTTCTTCTGGCTATCATTAAACGATTTTATGTAGTTTAGGAAGGATCTGTGGGAAATAAAAGGGTAAATACTATCTCCATTACCCCTCTGACTTCCATAGATCTGAATACAATCGTCTAATAATAGCCAGAACAAAAGTTAATAACCTCCAGCACGATCACGTAATTTTCATCATATTCAGGTTACCATTAGACGATTTTCTTTGGCTTCTAATCTACCTTCAGGACTCAAAGGGGTAAATACAATCACAATAAACCCTCTGAATAACAGATGAAATGCAGGCTAAGAAGGTAATAATAAAAGGTATGATCGTGCTGAAGGGGTTAAGGATGAGACTGCCCAGGTTAAACAAAATCCCCAAGATACCCCTTAATTCTAGAGTTTGTACATTTGTCGGTAGGAAAATGTCCCCAAAAAGGCTAAAATACAGGGCCACTATATAGTTCACCAAAAGAATGATACCTAAATGACACAGAGGGTCTTTAGGGGAGATTTCCACTTGAGGGATTTTTTTCTTTACCCCTTTCTCCCTCGTGTTTAGCCCCATTGCTTTTGAGATTTTAAGACGTTCGCCCTATTAGTTTGGCGATTTTAAGAACTTGCACCCCATTTATGTCACTTTCAAGACCTTTCGTCCCATTTAGGTGTCTATTTTTTCCTGGCAAGCGATAGCGAGCCTGTAATTTAAGAGGAACCGGCCTTCGGCCGGGACATTTTTCTACCGAAAAATGTAAAAATTTATCTTGAAAGGGAGTCATGGGGGTGTAATTTCAAGCTTGATGGAAGTCTAGGAAACACACTAAAAACCTCCCCTTAACATTGACTAAGAAATGGGAGCCAAAGGTCTTAAAATACCCAAAGTGATGGACCTAACGACTTTAAATCTCAAAACCAATGGGGCTAAACATGAGGGGGGGGATACCAATTTTTTTACAATCTTGCTGAAAGGGTTAATGTGAGATTGCTTAGCGTGTTCCCAGATAACGCGTAACAGTAAACGGACCTGGCATTGATAAGGGTTTGAGCATTGGCTGATAAAGGGGGCATATACTGTATACTGTAAGTTGGTCGGTTCTCTCTCTCTCTCGCTCTCTCTCTCTCTCTCTCTCTCTCTCTCTCTTTTTTAAGGGGAGGTTTTTAGTTTGTTCGCTAGACCTCCATCAAGCTTAACATTACAGCCCCTAGACCCCCTTTCAAGATAAATTTGTACATTTTTCGTTAGAAAAATGTCCCGGCCGAAGGCCGGTTCCTCTTAAATTACAGGCTCGCTATCGCTCGCCAGGAAAAAATAGACACCTAAATGGCACGAAAAGTCTTAAAATTGACAGAAATGGGGCGAAAGTTCTTAAAATCGCCAAACTAATGGGGCGAACGTCTTATAATATCAAAAGCAATGGGGCTAACCATAAGGGAGAAAGGGGTCAAGAAAAAAATCCCTCAAGTGGAGACCTCCCCTTAACCCTTTCAAGCTCCAAAACGCATATTTTGTTTTGTTTTCTGGCCAAAATTAGACGTTTTTATGCAGATTAGGAAGGGTGTGTGGAAGTCAGAGGGTTGATTGAGATAGCCTTTACCCTTTTAATACCCACAGATCCTTCCTAAGCTGCATAAAATCGTCTAATGATAGCCAAAATAAACTGCTAAAACGCGTCAGAGCTTCAAAGGGTTAACAAAATTGCTCTCGCTCGCGCTCTCACTCTCGCTCACTATATCACTCTCTCTCTCTCTGTTTGAGCTCTCTAATTTTGCCTATCGATTCCCCCCCTCCTCCCCCACCCCCTCTCTCTCTCTCTCTCTCTCTCTCTCTCTCTCTCTCTCTCTCTCTCTAAAAGTGGAATAGATTACCAATTAAGGGCTGTGGTCAATTAAGGGCTGTGGTCAATTAAGGGCTGTGGTCAATTAAGGGCTGTGGTCAATTAAGGGCTGTGGTCAATTAAGGGCTGTGGTCAATTGCTATTCAATTAATACGTTTAAGAAGAGACTGGACAAATATCTGATGGAGATTGGATTAAGGGGAGGTATTTAGTTTGTTCCCTAGACCTCCATCAAGCTTAAAATTACACCCCCTTGAGTCCCTTTCAATATAAATTTGTACATTTTTCGGTAGAAAAATGTCCCGGCCGAAGGCCGGTTCCTCCTAAATTACAGGCTCGCTATCGCTCGCCAGGATAAAATCTACACCTGAATTGCACGAAAGGTCTTAATATGGGGTGAAAGTTCTTAAAATCGCTAAACTAATGGGGAAAACGTTTTATAATATCAAAAGCAATGGGGCTAAACATGAGGGAGAAAGGGGTCAAGAAAAAAATCCCTCAAGTGGAGATCTCCCCTGGACGAATCAGTAGCTGGGTATGTAGCCTACGTGTACATTTATTGCCAGACTAATTTGTTTCTATTATAATTATACTCTATGCAAACTTTCCTGGTTGGCATTTCCTGATCACGAATGTTTTACTGCATTATTTTTCCGGTACGGATTTTTAGCCGGAGGGTCACAAGGTGGGGAGAGAGCCTTCTACTTTGCTGTTCTGTCTAATGTCCCTGTCTATAGTAGTATTAAGGCCGTACCATCTAGTAGGGACCCCAAGGTCTGTGTGGTCTGAGTATCTGTGTAACTCTGTAACTCTCTCTCTCTCTCTCTGTTAATTTACAAAATATCTTAGCACTTTAATATCTATCTTTTATTTTACTCATCCATTGACCCCCCCCCCCCCTCTCTCTCTCTCTGTTAATTAATATTTCTTAGCACCTGGTTTCTTTCACGATAACCTACTTTAAGCTCTCTCTGTTAAGACCTTTCGTGACCTTTAGATGTCGATTTTTTCCTGGCGAGCGATAGCGAGCCTGCAATTTCGGAGGAATTGGCCTTCCGCCGCGGCAATATTCTACCGAAAAATGCACAAATTTATCTTGGGGGTATATTTTCTTAGGTTTGATGGAAGTATCGGAAGGATACTAAGAAAACAAAAATATACTGGACAAAACAAATATCCCCTTACCCCATTGAGTGCCAGCGACGTGTGTTGTATAATATCTTAGTTATATTTAGACGATAGTATGCAGCTTAAGAAGGATCTGTGGTAGTTTAAAGGGTTGGTTGAGATAGTTTGAAGCCTTATTTTTGCTAGAGGTCCTTCCTAAGCTCAATAAAATCGCCTAATCATTGCCAGAATAGGATTAAAAGGACGTCACCGGGACTGGACGGGTTAAAGTTGACCTTCCAAATGTGTGACTGATAAGAGAGAGAGTGTGTGTGTGTCAGAGATGGATTATTTTATTGACTACTTAATCCCTAACCAGATTACGGTGCTATCATTTGCTGTATGGAAGGAAGAAAATGGACTGTGGGGTCTTTGAGATACTGATTATTTTTTGTAACACATACGCACACATACATACACACACAGCCCGTAGCCTAGTAGGTAGAGCTCTCGTCTCACACACGAGGAGTCGGGGGTTCAATCCCCGGCCGGGCGGAGACAAATTGGGCTTGTCTCCTTTCATGTGTTAGCCTCAGTTCACCTAGCTGTAAATAGGTACCTGGAATAAGTGCACGACGTTGTGACGTCTCATCTGGGGTTGGCAAAAATGGTACAAGGCGAGATGGGTATCATATGGTTCACCTAAGCTGATGGCTACCTAAGCCTTCGGGCGAGACGGTACCGTCAATAGTGAGAATGGTACCATACAGATCCACCCTAAGCCTTTGTTTCCGATGTCGCCAATTGGCTAAAAATACAGACTACACACACATCCACAGCCATTCCAACGATACATATAACACCTACACATATAGGAGGCGGGAAATAACGAGCATGCTCACTCCCGCAATACAACTAGAGTAAGTACAACTAGAGTAAGTACACACACATAGGCCTACACTCACACACTATTTCCCTCTCTACAATATCAATAACAACAACAGCAACTCGCTCTCTCTCTCCTATTACGCCCAGCATAAGATAGGGTTATCCCCCCCCTCCCCCTCCCCCTTTTTTTTTTTTTTGGCTACATTTAGAAGATATTAAACTTTTCCTTCATAATTGTTAAGGGGCACAGGGCCCTGGGTGGGGCATTGGTGTCCCGGGCATTTCCGCACCCTCCTCAGCTCCCCGCCTTAGAGCAGCTTCGGTCACCTATAGGCTTTCTTAGTTTTAAAGCTGGGAGGGTTCTGTGGGGGCGCTCGGTTATGGCCTTGGCTTTGCTCGGGACCTTGGGGCTGTTCGGCCAGACAGCCTGGAGAACAACAACAACAACGACAACAAAAACCTAACATGTGGACGTCATTACCACCCACAAGGTTCCAGGCCGATAATATTAACACCGGGTTGTGTAACAGGGGTGAGATAATATTAACACCGGGTTGTGTATCAGGGGTGAGATAAGGCTTAAATTATCGTTATCACAACAATTAAAGGGACAGTGGTTAGTTTTTTGGAGTCTATTTATATATTCATGGATTCTTTTGTTTCCTCGCAAGACCTCCATCAAACTTGACAAAAACATCCATTAGATCCCTCTACAAGATTAATTTGTACATTTTTCGGTAGAAAAATGTCACGGCCGAAGGCCGGTTCCTCCACAATTACAGGCTCGCTTTCGCTCGCCAGGATAAAAATCGACACCTAAAGGGCACGAAAGGTCTTAATATTGACCAAAAAATGGGGCGAAAGGTATTCAAATCGACAAACTAATGGGGCAAACATCTTAAAATCTCAAAACTATTGGGGATAAGCATGAGGAAGAAAGGGGACCAGACAAAACAGCCCATCTCCCCCTTAATCTATACCCAGGCACCAACCTCGATCCACACGGCCTTCCCCCAGTAACATCGGAGCTGACCTATATTCTTATAAGATTGTTCAAGGATATTTTTTTTCTTGGGACCCCTTTCTCCTTCATGTTTAGCCCCATTAGTCTTGAGATCTTAAGACATTTGCCCCATTAGTTTGGCGATTGTAAGACCTTTCGTGGCATTTATGAGGTCGATTTTTTACTGGTGAGATGTAGCGAGGAGGAACCGGTCTTCGGCTGGGCATTTTTTTAGTGTAAAAGGCACAAATTTATCTCGAAGTTGGAGGTCTTGGGGGCATTTTTAAAGCTTGATGGAGGTCTAGGGAGGATAGGCCTATATTTAATAACGTATTTTTTGCTCACGACGTCATAATTTCCTCATAGGGAAAATAGACTGTCATAAGATATAATACCCAGCAATGATATGTTTTATTTTTTTAGTATTAATGACACTAGAATTACGACGTCGGCATTTAGGATACGACACTCAGAGGGAGATTAAGCCCTTGATATAGAACTTGACAACCTACCATACATAAAATAATACACTGATTCATTATTGTAACGTATTTTTTTTTTTTTTTTCCATCTAATCCAAGTTTCTTTCCATTAACAGATGCCACTCCACCCCTACCAGACTAATAAAGCAATCTCTACCAACAAGTTAATCAGCAACAAGAACTACGATAGCAATAACTTCAACAACAACCAATATATAAAAATACAGTAAAAAACAAGATAATCAGCAATAACAGTATTTACGCCAGGGATAACAGCCATATAAATAGAAACAGAAACAGTAGCATCATCAACGACAACAAATACTACAACTACAGCAAGAACAAGGACAAGAAACAGCTAGTTAACAATAACAATAATAAGAACAACAACAACAACAACAACAACAACAACAACGACGACAACAACAATAAGGCTACTGAAAAAAACATATACAGAAACAAAACTCGAAATCAAACAATAAACTTTCTATCATCAAAACTCCTACCAAACCAAAAAGATTACCAGGCAAGCTCAGGGAAAGATACAAACAATATAGGTAAATATACATTATATATTTACTTAAAATAGGACTTCAGAGGCTATCAACCCTTCTGGATTATTAAGCCAGCACACTGTAAATCAAGAATAACGTCAGGACTGGCGACCCTTTATTAGAACTCCAGTCCCTTCTATAGGTAAATGAAAATCCATATGATAAGCAGAAATGCCTGACGTGACAAGTCCCATATTCGTAAGCTCATCATCAGCCAATCGTTCCTCGCAAGTCGGCAGCTCGAACCAAACAAAGCCGAAACAGGTCATAAAGAAGATCCCCAAAGTCCTGAAATCCCTCCAACGCAAATCGGATCGAAGCCAGCACCACCATAATAAGACCCACAAGTACCACAACCACTGCGACTACCACCACACTACCAATACCACCATCACCACCAGTAGCACTAGCAGCAACCACCATAACCATCTGGCTACCTCGAGAGTTCAGGTACCCAAGCCGAAGGAGGGGTCGAGGAAGGAGGAGGAGAGGAGGGAACGGAGGCAAGAGGGAAGGAGGGAGACAACACAAGTTCGAATCCCGGAGAGAAGAGAAGAAATAAGAGGTACGAGAAGAGAGGAAGAAGAAGAACAAGCAGAGGAAGGAGAAGAAGAGAGACCAGAAGAGATGAACAGACTATCGCTAGACTATGCAGACGTCAACTCATCTCTGTACTATGCAACTGACGAGCGTTTTAAGGTAAGTGGGACATGATCCACTCCACCCTGACCTGTCCATAAGCAATAATGGTATTTCGTTCCGACCCTCTCAGTTTTGTTTATTATAATTTTAACCCTCTCGCTATTCTTTGGACTCAGGGGTTGCCGCACTTAACATTCAGAAATAGCTAGAGTTCTCTCAATCTCATAATTACCTCTCCAAAATTAGTTTTCTGCCCACAGCTCACTCAAAGACAACTGCAGAGGTTGAAGTAACTAAACTAAATGTTTCTTAACACCCCTGATGGTCATAAAGGCTCTTAAGGAACTCTCTCCCAGAATCAGTCTTTCCCTCTTCCTACGACTCCGTGTGTCCAGGCATTTTGGCCCGAACGTCCCTTGATTTCGGCCCTGTCACTCTTTCAACTATGGGAGAGGCACTCACTATAGGCAGTTCTGCCTTTTGCCTCCCTCAATCATATAGTAGAAAAAAAAAAAAAAAGTATCCCAGAAAGGGCGCAGATCGCGTACTGTGCGTGAAAGGGTTAATATGGCAACAATTTAAATTATTATGCAGTCTAAAAAGTATGCATAAATCAAATGATCTCTTATACTATTTACTTCCCATCCCACAGATCAACAAGCCTCCTCCATCAGTTCCCTCTTCGATGCCTTCCTCTCCCCTGGACCACGGTGACCTGAGCGACCTCCTGAGCTGCCCTGTCTGTATGGAGGAGTACAGTACGGGAGGCGTTGGAAGGGAACCATTATTCCTGTCCTGCCATCATAGTCTGTGTGGTCAGTGTCTCCCGCAGCTGGTCAAGACACATCACTCCAAGTATTCTAGAGACATGGTGAGTTCAATTTTTCTTTTCTCTCTTCTCTCTTCAGAAAATAGGAAAGTAGAAAATAGCTACGAGGTGCAGTTGTAAAGTCTTATCCCTCAATTTACCTTCACCTGACCTGACCTGATAAATTATGCTACCGTGAGGCCCCAGGTGCTCGGAATATAGTGAAAGGAAAACCAAGATGATGGCTCGACTATAAACATAGCCTACATATATAGATCGATGTATATATATATATATATATATACTGTATATATATATATATATATACATATATATATATATATATATATATATATATATATATATATATATATATATATATATATATATATATATATATATATATATATATATATATATATATATACGGTATATATATATATATATATATATATATATATATATATATATATATATATATATATATATATATATATATATATATATATATATATATATATATATATATATAACACACAGTATCATCACTGGTGGTAAATCAATGAATATTAAGACAACACAAACTTCCCCAATGCCCCCCACTAAGATATAATCGAGTTATCAAGATAGCCCCACCCCCAGCAAAGAGAATAAATAGATATAAAACATGTAAATTATCTGTTACTTTATCGCTCACGGGAGATAGTACAGAGTGTGCCAAAAGATAGATCTATTATGTAAAGGTTTATGGGGCTATCTTTGGTGCATGGAAAGTTTCTCTATATATATATATATATACTGTACAGTGTATTATATATATATATATATATATATATATATATATATATATATATATATATATATATATATATATATATATATATATTATATATACAGTATATATATACTGTATATATATAGTCAGATAGATACCCTAATTATTTATATGTTTATGGTGGTGTTTGGGGTATGGAAACAAGGATGCGATATTACTGATTTCGTGTTAGTGAGAGTTTGAGTGCCTCCTTATTTCTACTACTATTGTCTGCCATTATACAGAGTGAAGTGGCTTGCCCCGAGTGCCGCGTGGTGAGCTTGGTGCCGCCTGGTGGACTCACACAGAACTTCTACCTGGTCAGCCTTCTGGAGACTAGAGCGGCCACCAGGTCTCACAGATCTACCAGGTAGGCTACAGATGCAGCCTTAGTAAGAGAATTACTTCTTAACCGAAATACATTTGTGTAGTTATAGCCATAATGACTTCAGATAAGGCAACGGTGAACTGAAAGACTTGCTTGAGAATAGTTTTGGAAACACTTGATACGAGAGTTGTTGTTACATTAACCATTAACCCAATTCTCGCGGTGGCCGTCACCTAACGCCTAACGGTGAGGGTTTTTCCGGCTATTATGTGGTCTGGGAGCCAGGCCAGCTGTTGCAGGCAGTGCGGGAGAGCTTCGTCAGAAGCCCACGGACCCCGGGGATATACTGAGGTGTGAGAGAGAGATCCTTTGCAAATCTGCATCATCACACACAGCGAAAACAGCTAAAAATTGCACATTTTTAGCGATTTTGACCTTCCATTGAAAGATCGTTGCAGACATGATTCATTATGCCAGCTCGTACGGGGTTAATTAATGCCGAAGGAATTCCTTGAAATCACATATATTAATCAAGCAAAATGTACCTTTCATTTACCTGAATTTGGTCTGGAAATAATACATGCCCCATTGTAACTCCCCGACAGACTGCGGATGTGGTGCGAGACGTGTGACAGTGTGGCCCTCGAGTCCTGTTCCACCCATCCTCTCACCCACCTCTCCACCATCCTACAAGCCTCCACAACAACCTTCACATCCACTGCTTCAAGACTATCCACTATTCTCCAGGTCCGTTATACCCTATTCTAAGTAAGTAAGCTGAAACTTTTGAACATTAACCTCTATAGCTCACAAACAACTAGAGTAATCGAGCTAATATTACTACCATTTGGGAAGGGTCTGCCAACTGCTCTCCCTCTTCTTTGTCCCCACTATAAGGATAAATTTAATGTTTATAAGCATTTCCACTTCATCTTGGTCATCCACAGAGCCGTTCCGAGGAGCAGGGGGAGGCGGGGAGGAAGCTGAAAGACGCCGTTGAAGTACTAGACAAGGCCTCCAAGTCACTACGGAGACGACTAGTGAACAGGCTGGATAACGCCACCCTTGCCCAGGCCACAGCCACCTCACTCTTAGCTGAGGTAAGTACAGCTAAGGAAGATCAACGTAAAGTAAAATAATAATAAAAAAATAACACAAAGAATCATAATAAGAATGCCAGTAGCTTGAACTGTAGAGATATGTGTTTCTTGTTAAATCCATCTATATCCATATCCTTATAATTTCCATTCCACTCTCCTCAGGTGGACCAGATGAGTAGACGGGTGGGTTGCGACATGAAGATCAGCCATGAACAATCACCACGAAAGAGGAGCAAATCGCCGCCCATGACCCACTTCACCCGCGCCTACTCCACTCCCTCCTCTGCGGTGGAGGGAGGGAAGGAGAGGAACCGCGGGGGGAAGGAAGATGCTGGAAAGGATGAGAGGAGGCGGCTGAGGAAGGTCCGCTCTGACCTCACCGACCTCCTCACCTTAGACTTGGAGAACGCATACCCGAATGTGGCTGATAACCCCAATTGGCCCGAGTATTTGGATGGGTCTCCCTCTTCTCCGGTGATCCCTCCGCCTTCATCTCTTTATATTCCGCCTTTCTCCAGATCTTCCATTCGCACCACCATTTCCTTCTCGCCATCTGTTTCTTCTCCAGGTACTCCATTTGATCCTTGCTCCTCCTCTTCATTTCCTTCTTCTTCTACATCTCCCTTCTCCAAACGTAAGACCTCCTCTGGCATCTCCCCTACTTATTTCACTCCTGCGCTTCCTTCCAAGTCATCCTCTCTTTCTTCCACTCCCACCACCACTCCTCCTTCCTCTCCCTATCTCTTCTCCACCTCTTCATCCCCCTCCTCCATCTCCACCTTTGAGTCTTTGGGCTCCCAAGAACAAGAAGCCAAAATCCTGCTGCTCAAGAAATGCGTGGAGACTCTCGGATCCATGGAGACAACACTGATGGAGGGAGAGGAGAGGCCAAAAAACAAATATGGAGAGGGGAGGAATGAGAGGGCTGATGGTGAAAGGCTGGAGAATAATAGAGAGAAGAGCAGAGTGAAGGAAGGAGTGGAAACAGGTGAAAGAAATACAAGGTTGACAGAAAGAGTGAGTAGGAAGGAGCTAGCTATGAGAGGGGAAAAATTTGGATCTCTCTCAAAGGAAATGCTATTAGAAATGTTCAGACAGGCTTTAGATGCACTAGACTAACTCCATACTATGCCGTATAATTGTATATAAGTCACTAATTAAGTACCTGTACCCCAATCATTATCTCTATCAAAACCATGATGAACGATGAACGATGCTATAATGTACTATACATACACCACTTGTAAATACACTTATCCTCAGTAAATTCGATGATTATGTCATTTATATATCATGGTAGACACTCAGATACAAAGATTATGTCATTTATATATCATGGTAGACACTCAGATACAAAGATTATGTCATTTATATATATCATGGTAGACACTCAGATACAAAGATTATGTCATTTATATATATCATGGTAGGCACTCAGATACAAAGATCATGTAATTTATATATATATTTTTTGTATCATGGTAGACACTCAGATACAAAGATACCCCAGACTCTAATCATTTGTATCCATCTATTGCTACACCTGTCATTAAGGGGAGAATTCCACTTGAGAGATTTTTTTCTTGACTCCTTTCTCCCTCATGTTTAGCCCCATTGCTTTTCTAATTTTAAGACGTTCGCCCTATTGTTTTGACGATTTTAAGAACCTTCGACCCATTTCTGTCAATTTTAAGACCTTTCGTTCCATTTAGGTGTCGATTTTATCCTGGCGAGCGATAGCGAGCCTGTAATTTAAGAGGAACCGGCTTTCAGCCGGGACATTTTTCTACCGAAAAATTTACAAATTTATCTTGAAAGGGGCTCAAGGGGGTGTAATCTTAAGCTTGATGGATATCCAGAGACCAAACTAAAAACCTCCCCTTAACCCCTTCAGTACCGGTGACATCTTTTTAGTTATATATTGGCTGCTATTGTGCAATTTAATTCATCTTAAAAAGGGCCTCTAGCGATTTACAGACTTCTTACTATTTCACTTAAGGGGAGATATCGACTTGAGGGATTTTTTGGGGGACCCCTTTCTCCCTCATGTTTAGCCCCATTGCTTTTGATATTATAAAACGTTCGCCCCATTAATTTAGCGATTTTAAGAACTTTCACCCCATATTAAGACCTTTCGTGCCATTCAGGTGTCGATTTTATCATGGCGAGCGATAGCGAGCCTGTAATATGAGAGGAACCGGCCTATGGCCGGGACATTTTTCTACCGAAAAATGTACACATTTATCTTGAAAGGGACTCAAGGGGGTATCATTTTAAGCTTGATGGAGGTCTAGGGAACAAAGTAAATACCTCCCCTTAACCCTTTTCACTACCACAGATCCTTCTTAAACTGCATAAAATCGTCTAAATATAGCTAGAATAAAACTAAAAAGACGTCCCCGGTACAGAAAGGGTTAATAATGGTCTATTACCAAACACCCGTGTTAAGGGGAGATGGGACGTTCTTCTTGTCCCCTAATGTCTTCCTCATGCTGCTTATCCCCATTAGTTTTGAGATTATAAGACGTTTGCCCCACTAGTTTGTTGATTTTAAGACCTTTTGCCCCATTTCTTTGTCAATATTAAGACCTTTTGCCCCATTTCTTTGTCAATATTAAGACCTTTCGTGCCCTTTAGGTGTTGATTTTTTTTCCTGGCGAGCGATAGCGAGCCTGTAGGCCTAATTGTGGAGGAACTGGCCTTTGGCCGTTACATTTTTCTACCGAAAAATGTACAAATTAATCTCGTAGGGGATGTAATGGATGTTTTTTTTAACTTTGATGGAGGTCTAGGGAGGAAACTAAACAACGATTGAATATATAAATAGACCCAAAAATATCCACTGTCCCTTTAACCCTCTCCGACATATGACGCGATTTTGAGCCTATTAGGGATACTTTAAAGCCTTTGTTACCATCAGGGGTATTTGGAAACCTTTAGTTTAGTTACTTCGGAGCCTATGGGGATACTTTAAAGCCTTTGTTACCATCAGGGGTATTTAGAAACCTTTAGTTTAGTTACTTCAACCTCTGCAGTTGTCTTTGAGTTAGCTGTGTTGAACCTATTGGGGATACTTTAAAGCCTTTGTTACCATCAGGGGTATTTATAAACCTTTAGTTTAGTTACTTCAACCTCTGCAGTTGTCTTGAGTTAGCTGTGGGCAGAAAACTAATTTTGGAGAGGTAATTATAAGAGTGAGACAACTCTATTTCTTATTGCTAATCTGGTAACCTCTGCGTCATTAATGCGTGAAAGGGTTAAATTGATTGCCAGGACAAGCTACCTGTTAGGTATAATATACTGGATAGTGAATTACCATATTTGTTGCTTTCATGTATGATATAGTCTAACTAAGTTTTTGTTATGAATATTTATATAACTCCAGTAGGGAGGGTTCTGTGGGGGCGCTCGGTTATGGCCTTGGCCTTGCTCTGGGCCTTGGGGCTGTTCGGCCAGGCAACTTGGGGAACAGCAACAACAACAACAACAACAACAACTCCAGTAGGTGTACATGCATACTAGAAAGTCTCCTGTACACCTCACAGCCGGTATCACACGAGAGCTTTTATAGTCAACATTCGATGATCAACATTTTTCTGGCAACATTTCTGGAGTATTTTGCACTGGTATCGGAAACTAGTCTGATGATAGATGAATTTAGGTAACATAAAAATATTAAATGTTTATCTCATGAGCTGCCAGACCAGCGTTGAGGATAAATGTTGAGTGAAAAATCTCTTGTGTGATACCGGCTTTACTGCATTGATATACAACAAATAAAGAGTAAAAATCTCCTCTCTATTGATTATTATTGTCCTCAGTCTCATAATTGAATTGCTTAACCCGGGAACTGCGGGGAGACTCTTAAGAGTTCCCCCGGCGGACTGCGGGGAGACTCTTAAGAGTGAGTGAAAACAAAAATCAACTTTTGACATCGATTTTTTTTTTTTTTTTTTTTTTTGCCCCTGGGCCATGCAAAATCTCAGTCCTCTACCTCCCCTCCTTCCCCACTTTCCTCCTCTCCTTCAGTTATCACCTATTTTCCCTGTTATTCCCTTATTCTGAGGTATATTTTCGTGCTAACATTAGAAATCCGGTTGCAGGGTGTGGTCATCACTGATAGCAAGAGAATGCAAGAGAGAGAGAGAGAGTATCGATCGACTGTGTCTCAGTGGCCTTGGGGGAAATTGGCGGGAAAGCAGCTTGCCTCACCCATACATTATACAACTCGCGGGCTATATCTCCGATTTTGACCATCCAAACGCTGTTTTTTCACTCGTTTTATTGTTGTTTCAGGTTAATACCTTTATAATCAACCCATAATAGGCGCATATGGATAAGTATTAATATAATGCTATTAATGGTACAATGAATATTTTAGTGACGGAAACTCCTCAAATACGTCAGCACAGGGGGACGTTTCCAATTACCCCCATGCGCACTTGTTAGGTTAAGGGGAGGTATTTAGTTTGTTCCCTAGACCTCCATCAACCTTAAAATTACACCCCCTTGAGTCCCTTTCAAGATAAATTTGTACATTTTTCGGTAGAAAAATGTCCCGGCCAAAGGCCGGTTCCTCCTAAATTACAGGCTCGCTATCGCTCGCCAGGATAAAATAGACACCTGAATTGCACGAAAGGTCTTAATATGGGGTGAAAGTTCTTAAAATCGCTAAACTAATGGGGCAAACGTTTTATAATATCAAAAGCAATGGGGCTAAACATGAGGGAGAAAGGGGTCCAGAAAAAAATCCCTCAAGTGGAGATCTCCCCTTAACCCTTTTATTAACGATGCCATTCTTTTAACTTATTATGACTAGTATGAGATGATTATGACTAGTATGAGATGATTATGACTAGTATGAGATGATTATGACTAGTATGAGATGATTATGACTAGTATGAGACGATTATGACTAGTATGAGATGATTATGACTAGTATGAGATGATTATGACTAGTATGAGATGATTATGACTAGTATGAGATGATTATGACTAGTATGAGATGATTATGACTAGTATGAGATGATTATGACTAGTATGAGATGATTATGACTAGTATGAGATGATTATGACTAGTATGAGACGATTATGACTAGTATGAGATGATTATGACTAGTATGAGACGATTATGACTAGTATGAGACGATTATGACTAGTATGAGACGATTATGACTAGTATGAGACGATTATGACTAGTATGAGACGATTATGACTAGTATGAGATGATTATGACTAGTATGAGACGATTATGACTAGTATGAGACGATTATGACTAGTATGAGATGATTATGACTAGTATGAGATGATTATGACTAGTATGAGATGATTATGACTAGTATGAGATGATTATGACTAGTATGAGACGATTATGACTAGTATGAGACGATTATGACTAGTATGAGATGATTATGACTAGTATGAGATGATTATGACTAGTATGAGATGATTATGACTAGTATGAGATGATTATGACTAGTATGAGATGATTATGACTAGTATGAGATGATTATGACTAGTATGAGACGATTATGACTAGTATGAGACGATTATGACTAGTATGAGACGATTATGACTAGTATGAGTAGATTATGACTAATATGTGCCGTCTATGACTAGTATGAGATGATTATGACTAGTATGAGACGATTATGACTAGTATGAGATGATTATGACTAGTATGAGATGATTATGACTAGTATGAGATGATTATGACTAGTATGAGATGATTATGACTAGTATGAGATGATTATGACTAGTATGAGACGATTATGACTAGTATGAGACGATTATGACTAGTATGAGATGATTATGACTAGTATGAGATGATTATGACTAGTATGAGATGATTATGACTAGTATGAGATGATTATGACTAGTATGAGACGATTATGACTAGTATGAGACGATTATGACTAGTATGAGATGATTATGACTAGTATGAGATGATTATGACTAGTATGAGATGATTATGACTAGTATGAGATGATTATGACTAGTATGAGATGATTATGACTAGTATGAGACGATTATGACTAGTATGAGACGATTATGACTAGTATGAGATGATTATGACTAGTATGAGATGATTATGACTAGTATGAGATGATTATGACTAGTATGAGATGATTATGACTAGTATGAGATGATTATGACTAGTATGAGATGATTATGACTAGTATGAGATGATTATGACTAGTATGAGATGATTTCATTATTATTATGTTCTCTTCAACAACCAACTCTACTCCTAAAATCGATTAATGAAATATTACAAACACATGTGGCAGTCCGTGGATTCGAACCCAGGACGCTCACACCGAATATCAACACCTTATGCCTTACACCACGAAGGTAGTTAAAGAATGGTGGACACTAATTCAGTTTTAACTCTCTCCGACATATGACGCGATTTTGAGCCGATTAAGGATACTTTAAAGCCTTTGTTACCATCAGGGGTATTTAGAAACCTTTAGTTTAGTTACTTCAACCTCTGCAGTTGTCTTTGAGTTAGCTGTGTTGAGCCTATTAGGGATACTTTAAAGCCTTTGTTACCATCAGGGGTATTTAGAAACCTTTAGTTTAGTTACTTCAACCTCTGCAGTTGTCTTTGAGTTAGCTGTGGGCAGAAAACTAATTTTGGAGAGGTAATTATAAGAGTGAGAGAACTCCATTTCTTATTGCTAATCTGGCAACCTCTGCGTCATATGAGTCTGAAGGGGTTAAGAAGGCCTCCAACCATTAGTAAGCTTTGAACTATCCCAATCAACCCTTTCTACTACCACAGATCTTTCTTAAGGGGAGATATCGACTTGAGGGATTTTTTTCTGGACCCCTTTCTCCCTCATGTTTAGCCCCAGTGCTTTTGAGATTTTAAGACAGTCGCCCCATTAGTTTGGCGATTTTAAGAACTTTCGCCCCATTTCCGTCAATTAAAATGTAAAACTTGCAAACTAAACAAACCAAAATTGGGACAAGGACAATATAAAGTCAAATTAAATTATCAAAATCGCTATGTGGAAACAACGCTTACTAAAATGAAAATTATTAAATAAAAGAACACAATCCACCACATAGGGTGTACATCACTACATGAGCAAGTTAATCTGTTTCCCAAGCAAACCAATCGCACATATAACAACGCACTATCGTCACGTTAAAGGAAGTAGTCAAGTTTGGGAAGTCCGGGACGTTCTCAATTTTAAGACCTTTCGTGCAATTTACGTGTCGATTTTATCCTGGCGAGCGATAGCGAGCCTGTAATTTAAGAGGAACCGGCTTTCAGCCGGGACATTTTTCTACCGAAAAATGTACAAATTTATCTTGAAAGGGGCTCAAGGGGGTGTAATCTTAAGCTTGATGGATATCTAGAGACCAAACTAAAAACCTCCCCTTAAACTGCATAAGATCGTCTAAATATGGCTAGAATAAAATGAGGATGAAGTCGTCGGTACAGAAGGAGTTAAAGGCCCATTTACATCAGGTTTAATTCCGTATTTTCTTTCACAAATGAATTAGGCGCAAAAAAATGAATAAATACGGAACTGTTAGGCTCCATATATGTGTTCTTTTATTTCATAGATTTCATTTTAGTAAGCGTTGTTTCCACATAGCGATTTTGATAATTTGATTTGACTCTTATATTGTCCTTGTCCCAAGTTTGGTTTGTTTAGTTTGCAAGTTTTACATTTTAATTAATATACTCAATAGTTGTTGTTGTTGTTGTTGTTCCCCAAGCTGCCTGGCCGAACAGCCCCAAGGCCCCGAGCAAAGCCAAGGCCATAACCGAGCGCCCCCACAGAACCCTCCCCGCCGACCACAATAAAGCCTGGGTGACCGAAGCCACTCCATGGCGGGGAGCTGAGGAGGGTGCGGAAACGCCCGGGAAACCAAAGCCCCACCCAGGGCCCTGTGGCCCTCAGCAATTATGAAGAGAAAGTTGAGGGACAAAGGAAAAATGTGACGCTTTGACTTCCAATCTTGGTAAATTGGGAGGTCAATCCACGGAAGAGACGCCGTCACTTGAGATCTAGAAAATATATAAGTAAAAGGAAAAGTCAGAGTAAGCTATGGGTATGGCAGAGATCGCTCAGTTCTCACTCTGATAGACCAGCCCATCATAGTTACCTCATTAACCTGTTCAGTACCAGATCCGTCCTTTTCATTATGTTTGTACTGGCTTCTAATATACACAGTTTTATTCAATTTAGGGAGGGCCTCCAGCAATTAACAGCCTCCAGCAATTAACAGGCTTCGAACGATGTTAATTAACCCTTTTTACTACCACTAAATCATCTACATATGGCTAGAATAAATGTTGCCATCAGTGCGACCCCTGATGCAGGCTCCTCTCAGTGCCCTGAACCTCTACCTTCTAACTTTGCTCTGTCACTCTTTTGGCTTTGAGGGAGACGACACTCGTTACAGGTAACATAGTTTTTAGTGATTTCTCAATTTACATAAACAATTATCCAAGATTGAGCAATCACTAAAACTATGTTATCAAAAATGTATCCATAAATTAACTTTCAATTCATACATAAAAGCACATTATAAAGATCGAATGTAGACAGACTTGCCGCTTGCGGTCATCAGTTGTGTATTGTTTCACCTGCCCGAGCTGCCAGGCCGGGTATATTGGGAACACTACACGTGCTTGGAAAATCCGTACTGATGAGCACAAAGGCCAGTCGAGCTGAACAGGTCACCCTCTACTAAGCCCTCCTCACTCAGTTGTTGTTGTTCCCCAACCTGCCTGGCCGAACAGCCCCAAGGCCCCGAGCAAGGCCAAGGCCATAACCGAGCACCCCCACAGAACCCTCCCTGCCGACCGCAATAAAGCCTGGGTGACCGAAGCCACTCCATGGCGGGGAGCTGAGGAGGGTGCGGAAACGCCCAGGAAACCAAAGCCCCACCCAGTAGTAAGAGAACATAGAGATTTGCAACATTAGACTAAAACAAACATATAAAAAGGCCTACTTGCCCAAGTAAAAGTATAAGAACCAAAGAGTTAATTTATATGCAAAAAATTTAACCTCAGCTTAACTCAAGGGCTGCGACACTTCTACAGGTTGTACTGGGCGAATGTGACACTCTCTCCGATAGATGGCACAATAACAAACAAATAGGGAAGTGGTTATAAACATTGTACATCAATTTGTGTAACTCCCATGTAATAATTTGTGTAACTCCCATGTAATAATTTGTGTAACTCCCATGTAATAATTTGTGGAACTCCCATGTAATAATTTGTGTAACTCCCATGTAATAATTTGTGTAACTCCCATGTAATAATTTGTGTAACTCCCATGTAATAATTTGTATAACTCCCATGTAATAATTTGTGTAACTCCCATGTAATAATTTGTGTAACTCCCATGTAATAATTTGTGTAACTCCCATGTAATAATTTGTGTAACTCCCATGTAATAATTTGTGTAACTCCCATGTAATAATTTGTATAACTCCCATGTAATAATTTGTGTAACTCCCATGTAATAATTTGTGTAACTCCCATGTAATAATTTGTGTAACTCCCATGTAATAATTTGTGTAACTCCCATGTAATAATTTGTGTAACTCCCATGTAATAATTTGTGTAACTCCCATGTAATAATTTGTGTAACTCCCATGTAATAATTTGTGTAACTCCCATGTAATAATTTGTGTAACTCCCATGTAATAATTTGTGTAACTCCCATGTAATAATTTGTGTAACTCCCATGTAATAATTTGTGTAACTCCCATGTAATAATTTGTGTAACTCCCATGTAATAATTTGTGTAACTCCCATGTAATAATTTGTATAACTCCCATGTAATAATTTGTGTAACTCCCATGTAATAATTTGTGTAACTCCCATGTAATAATTTGTGTAACTCCCATGTAATAATTTGTGTAACTCCCATGTAATAATTTGTGTAACTCCCATGTAATAATTTGTATGTAACTATAATAGTTTTATATCGTGTCTTATCGTGACTCTTATTTTTAGACCCTGATGTCAAAACGTTGGTGCAGTAGCCTACTTCAATAAAGTTGTTTGCTACCACCCTTGTGATACTTTTCCTCCTGAAAATACCCTTATATCCGAAGTTCGACCAGACGATATTGTTTGGTGTATATACAACTCGTAATGAAGGAAACAAATCTAAGTTTTATAATGTATTCAAAATTTGCGAGGCACATTTGATAGACTCTGAAGTGTACATTATTTAATATTTGTGTTATCGTATATATTATTAACAAGGCACATTTTTACATTGCTAGATATAACGGTAATTACGAATTACTAACATATTAAGTACTAACTTAGTGTGGAGAATTTCTCCGCATATCTTCAAACGGAATTATAACAATACATTCCAGCACTATATAAATTAAAAGCCATATTTTAAAATGTGAAGCAGGTCTCAAACTTGGAGGTAAGATAAAATTATATCTTACCTCCATGGTCTCAAAGCCGTTTTCTAATAATGAAGATCTTCCCAAGAATAGGTAATATTAGTCATATCACCATAGACACAGCTCTAAAAAATATTAAATATAAAACTTAATAGTAAAGTCCTTATGTCTAAAATGTATTTACGTTCTCATTATTCCAGCTCCATTTGATCGGTCCTCTCACTTCGCTCCTTCCTCTCCCTCCACAAGTGTCTGATCCACATTACATATCCCTTAGTACTCTACTATTCCACCCAGCATCTCAACATTCCATTTCCATTTGATCAGTCCTCTCGCTACGCTCCTTTCTTTGCCTCCACCAGTGCCTGATCCACACTTGGTCTCGATCCGGGTGACAGCAGTTGTAGTAGAGTGCCATGAAGATCAACCCACCCCCGGCCCCCCCGAACATGACCGCCAGGCCTATGTCGTGGTAGTAGTTGTACATGGCCCCGTAGTGCCACAGTAAAGCGATGATGATGGCCTCTCCGAATGTCAGGATGTAGTACAGTACGATGCGCAGGATCTGGAAGTAAAAGGAGTTAAAAGGAATGCAAATGTTTAATAGTCTCCACTTAGTGGTGGCCACAAGGGAAACGTGCCACTACGTTTTATGTGTCACTCAATTTTAAGACATTTCCCAGCACAAACACGGTATTTCAAAGGTTGTTTTTACACATGTTTAAATACCATGCTTCCAGAAGGACCATCGCAGTCCCTGGGTTAATTTTCGTAGAGAGTACAAAATATCTATCAATCTACATATATCTATAGTCCCCACCTGTCTGCCTGGAGCCGTGGTGATGAAGGAGAAGAGGTAGACCCCGCCAAAAGCGATGGAGTTGACGAGGGACATTTCCGCCACGTCGAAGTAGATCCAAACAGCGTGAATGAGCCAACGTAAAGTGATGGGAAGCCACAACCAGTCGAAGTGAACCACCCAAAACAGAGCGTACGCCACCACGCGCGAACCTTAATAGGAGGAAATGATTATAATTATTTACTACTCTTTCTACTCTCTACTCTCTGGAAGGGGTCGGGCGCAAGTTGGACTATATAATAGTCCATCAGGAGCCTGGCCCGGGGAGACGGTTTATATGAAGGGTGTGCCTGGAAGTGTGGTGGGCGGGTTTGTGGTGGTAGAGGGCTTCGCTGCATGTCTGCCTGCTGAGATCGGAACCTCTTCGGGTGGTCGGGGGCCGGGGAAGTGCTGGAGGGACCTTGGTGACCCTGGTCTCTGGGTCTTCTCCTGGATGACCTAGATGTGTGTGAATATGTATTTCGTGTTTGTGTGTTCATTGTTTTCTGTTGGGTTGTCCCTGTTCGGGCTCTACCTTAAGTCTCTCCCCCCCCAAAAAAAAAAAAGGGGATCGGGCCTGAGTATATACATACATACATACATACATACATACATACATACATACTACTCTTTCCCTGAGTAAAGTAAACATTGGCATACTATTAGGCCGGTATGGTGCCTGGGTCGCGCTGTGTAATTTATAATATGATACCGTAATGGTTAGTGCACGGAAATTCGGTGTGAGTATCCTAGGTTCGAATCCTTGGAGTACCACATGTATTCAATAGTTTCATTGATTTAATTTATTAGGTATATTTGTATGTTAACTGGTGGGTTGGTGATAATATGAATAAGTGTTTAGTTGCAACAAAGCTAATACTGTACTGTACTAGATTTTCCAATTTTATAGTCAGTACCTCAGTTAATATTGTACAGTGTGGGTGCCTTCAATCTATAAATATCTTTGAGCTTCTTACATCATAGGTCAGCATAAACACCTGGTGCCGCCGACATGTTGTTTTAAGAAGTAAACATTTGGAGGGAACTGATATGTGTTTATATGTCGGGGAGATGGGGTAGGAGGTTATTTGAAACTCGTATATTAACCCTTTCAAGATCCAATATGCATTTCTTTTATGTTTTCGGCTATTACTGTATATGACGATTTTATTCAGATTAGGAAGGGTATATGGAAGTCAGACGGTTAATTGAGATAGTCTTAACCCTATTCGAGGCAAGGGCCTGGATATTTCCGTATTGACGACCATATGGTCATCTATCTATCTATCTATTGCCGGGCGCCTTACTCCCCTTAATGAGGGTGGCCATACACAGAAGGCCCCCAAGCGGACCTATTCCCTGTAAGAGGGAAAACCCGAGCCAGTTTACCGAAGGACTTACAGGATTGACCACTCAATTTAGGATTCGTCCGACTCCGATGCTATCTATGTATCTAGTTAGCACTATTTTTCTACAGTGGTGTGTTCGGCTAGTCCATCCACTAACCTGCCTTACAGGGCGGGTGCCCGACCCCGAAAGGGGTAGAAATAGGGGAGCTATCCCCCCGCCAAAGGCGGCTTTCTAGGGCCTTTCCTAGCTGATGCTGAGAGGATTGGGTTCTAGTCATGTGGTGATGGGCTGGTCTATCAGAGTGAGAACTGAGCGATCTCTGCCATACCCATAGTTTACTCTGACTGTTCCTTTAACTTATATATTTTCTAGATCTCAAGTGACGGCGTCTTTTCCATGGATTGACCTCCCAATCTACCAAGATTGGAAGCCAAAGCGTCGCATTTTTCCCTTGCCCCTCAACTTTCTCTTCATAATTGCTGAGGGGCACAGGGCCCTGGGTGGAGCTTTGGTTTCCCGGGCGTTTCCGCACCCTCCTCAGCTCCCCGCCATGGAGTGGCTTCGGTCACCCAGGCTTTATTGTGGTCGGCAGGGAGGGTTCTGTGGGGGCGCTCGGTTATGGCCTTGGAATTGCTCGGGGCCTTGGGGCTGTTCGGCCAGGCAGCTTGGGGAACAACAACAACAACAACAACCTGCCTTACACTTAGATAAACAGTATGGATTTGTATCAGGTTTACTCCCTTAGACAGGTTGCCGACCAAGGCTGACGAGTCCCATCCACCCGGATTTTTATAAGGTTGTCTCCCCTAGATGGGTTGCCGACCAAGGCTAGCGAGTCCTATCCACCCGGTATGGTCATAAGGCCAGAATAAACTGTAAAATGCTTTCACAATCTTCAAAGGGTTAATCATATAAGGTTTGTTTGGATTTGGCTATTCTATATTACATATATTAATGATATAACACATATTATAACAACACTGGTACAAATTGCTCGATTACTGATGAGCCCAGTGCTTCAAAAATATGTCTAGTTATATTTTGTTTATATTATAAGTGCTGCAGTATGATCTTTATTATTATTACTATCATCAATTTTATTATCACTACTCACCAATGGACAGCAGTTGCCAGCAATACACAGCCAACTCAGCAGGAAAAGTCAGGACCCCTCGCCTCTCGGAGCCCTTGGCCCGCGCCACCTGCATCGCGTCCTTCAGCTTACCCTTCTCCGTGTCCTGCCCAAGTCCTTTGCCCTGGGTGTTTGCGATGTGCCAGGCCCGCTTGTTGCTGGAGATGTAGTGCACCACCCCAAGGGTCATGGTGCACGCGAGTTTAGCCACAACGGAACTTAAGCGGACGATGCGGACTGTCTGCGGGTCGGTCTCTGACATCTTCTCGGAGCAGGGGTGGTAGTCTGGGTAATGGAAGGATTGGTTGAGAGGATAATATAATATTCAGTATAAATATATAAATAGATATATTGAAAGACTATTGCCAAAATGGAAATCAAACGATTGAGGAGGACTAGGTGCGGGTTAGTCTGGGATATGTCGTAGCAAGTGTGGTTGTTCAAGGAGTGAGAGGGGGGTAAGTGGGAATACAATTTATTTTGATAATTTTTCTGCTAGCACCAGAAACTGTCAACCACATAATACAGTTTATACAGAAAATTCTAACTCCACTTCATTGATATCAGGTGATCTTGAAAAGGATAGACGGAAGGAGGGGGGAAGGATTGAGAGGGAAAGAGAGGCAGTGTGAAAAGGTGGGAGATATGGAAGGAAGGTGTTAGGGAGGGCTAGTAAGGTTCCATTTCTTATTATGATATCAAAGGCATATAACATACATCATGGATGCTCAGGGCATATTTGTTTATGGCATACTAGGTACACTGGGAACGCTGGCTGAGTTAAGGATTTTCTTTCTCTATTTAGTAGAGACAACCAAAGGTGAAAATATGGAGGTAAGGCAACGTTTGAGAATATTCAGGTCAGGTCAGGTGAAGGTATCTGAGACTTTTTGAAGTGTTGAGAGGGGAGAAGGGGTGTTGGAAAGAGCGGAAACTGTTGGAGTGGCTTTGTTGTGTGTGTTATTAGTCTGTATACATAATATCACTTACTTGGTTCGGGGGTCGTCGTACTCAAGGCATGCTCCGCGACATAACCGGCCGGCGGGGATTCCAGGAGCAGTGCCAGATTCAACACCACAATGGGCGCGTCTTCCAGGAAAATGATGACCAGCCGCAGAAGGGCCACCTCGGCGATCTCCATCATGTATTTTTCGAAGTTCCGGTACTCCATGGCAAAGTTCCGGTTCTCCCAGTGAAGCCTTGCCCGCCGCCCATACTTCCAGGCGTCCATGTATCTGGAAAAAATTATGTGTTGTAGAATGAATCCCTTGAGGATCATGATGCGTTTTTGACAGTTTATTCTGGCTATCATTAGGCGATTTTATACAGCTTAGGAAGGATCTTTGGAAAGAATGGAACAGAAACAATGACCAACAATAGGATAGAACAAAACGGAAACTAACCAATGACCAAATATAGAATAGGACAAAATGTAAACTAACTACTGGAAAACACTTTAATAAAAACATATAAAATCTCCTTACCTTAGAATTGGACTAATGGGGAAGAAGAGAACCCGTATGATCCACTTTGCAGGTCGGTGAATAGGAGTTTGTTCATGTGCTCTCAGGTACCTGTTAAAAGTATACGAGGGATAAGGAACAGAATAGGCGCGTTCACAGATTTAGACAAGGGATAATGAAAGGAATAGGTGCGTTCACATATTTAGACAAGGGATATTGAACAAAAGTGCGCCTTCACAGATTTAGACAAAGGATAATGAACAGAATAGGCGTTTTCACAGATTTTGACAAGGGATAATGAACATCAACGGGTAGAAATGGTAGGGATTTTATAGGGGGAAGGTTTTCTTTATTGGTTGATGTATTTATATATTTATTATTTCGAGGGAGAAGGGGGTCCAGAAAAAGCTACTGCCTCCCCCTTAACTGGGCTATCTACTCACCACTATAAGCTCTTGTAACCCGCTGCCCGCATACCATCTCAAAACTAAGCCCCTCACTAATTGTCCTCTTTAACCCTTTGAACAGTATATTCGGGTTATCATCAGACGATTTGTGTACAGTTTAGGAAGGATCTGTGGGAATTATAAGGGTAAAAACTATCTCAATGAACCCTCTGACTTCCATGTAACCTTCCTAATCTGAATAAAATAGTCTAATAATAGCCAGAACACAACACAAATGCGTAATCGGATCTTGAAAGGGTTAATTGGGCTATCTACTCACCACTGTAAGCTCTTGTATCCTGCGTACAAATTGGGGAGGAGGATGCAGAAGAATATGAACCATGCCGACTTGGAATGACAGGTCATGA
The DNA here is from genome assembly GCA_032716605.1 of Paralithodes platypus. NCBI lineage: Eukaryota > Metazoa > Arthropoda > Malacostraca > Decapoda > Lithodidae > Paralithodes > Paralithodes platypus. Next base: position 43,907,106 of record CM064528.1, read on the forward strand.
AGTGCTCCCCACACACCCATAAGTCCAGGCACAGGTCCGCAATGTAGAAGATCACCGACACCCCGATGACCAGCTGCCGGGAGGTCAAAGGTCATGTTAGGTGGCTATATATACTTTGGCAACGAGAGGTCAGCTGGTAGAAGGTCACCGACACTCCGATCACCAGCTGCAAGGAGGTCAAAGGTCATGTTAGATGGTTATATATTGTGGCAACGAGAGGTCACCTGGTAGAAGGTCACTGACACCCAGGTCACCAGGTCACTCTCACCGTCTCACGAGACATGGACAGCGTGTGATGAAGACCTCTAAACTGAGAGCTGTGAAGATGATTAAATTTGAATGGTAGGCCTATCTGGTGAAAACAGATTGGTGAGAAATAGACTTGTCCTCATGTTCATTGCTCAGCTATTATGTGGATTTTATAACGAAATATGGTGTTAATTATTAAAACTTGGTGTAAATAAGATGCAGAGACACTAAATAAATACATCTAGTATATAAGATGCAGTTTCATATGTTTCCATTAAATATCGAAAAATCAGCTGATACGGCCCAGGGATTGTTTTTTCAGTCAAGCTAAACAAGTCATACCCAGCTTGCTATCATGTAGTTCACAGCACTGCCAGTATTGCTCCAGAGGGCGCGATTAAGGCTAGGTCATCAGCATACATGAGATGATTTACAATGGTGCTGCCAATACAGCACATATTGAATTGCTCCATTTGTAGACCTTTGGTTTACACTGTTAAGTAGTTCCTTAAAATGAGTTTTCCATAAGTCACCAATGTTCTCTTCACCCGTAACCCCCTCAACACTGACAGGTAATGGTGTTGGAGGCCTGATACAGGTCAGCCACATAGTCTTGCCAACCTGGCTTATTGAATGAGGACTTATATTTACGGCTATTAAAAATACTTTCCCCCGCTTTTGATAAAGAATCTATTATACTATTGTAAAATGTAATAACACCAGCTTAAATTAAATAAGTAATGAGGAAGTGTAGTGTCACTTTTGGAATGAAAAAGCAGGCTTTCTTTTTTCAACTCCCACAAGCTAATAGATGAAAATGAGCTTTATCTGATTGATTTAGGGTGTGATTAATTCAAATGTTAGATGGCTTTGTCGGAAATAAGGTATAGGCCTATCCTATACCTATATATAATTCAACCTAGCCTAGCTAACATACATATAAGTTTTAATTTACCTAACCTAACCTAACTTACTGTGGTAAAAATACAAAACGTAAGCACCCTTACCTCACGGCGAGAATATCACTGTGTAGATGCAGCACTAAATTATATCTCCAGGGCTAGGTTAGGCTAAGTGGTTCCCCATCCAAGAGCCATCAGCACTCCAGAAACTGCAACCATTAACCTCAACTTGGAATCACAAACCAACCTCCCCTACAGCTGCAGTGACGCCCACAAGAACCACCGACCTCAACTCACCCACCACAGGAACACTAAACTCACGAAAATAAGACGGGAGCTCCCTACAATTCCTGCACAAAAAGGTCCTCCCCCCCCGAGCGCCTTCCGACTTGACTGACGGCGACGCTTCACCTTTTCCCGCCAAAAAACCCTCCTTAGGCTCCTTACAAATACCTAAAACTACCCAAGTAACCCAACATCAATCAATTTACACCACACTTACCTAATATAACTCAACGTAATCTATGCTATAGGCCTAGTTCTCCCAATCTCACTTTCATTGAATGAAAAACTAGCAAAAAATAGTTGTAGGCCAGCCTATATGGAATCGATATAGCGGCCGGATAGCATTCGCCAACTTGATTATAGAGGCAAAGTATAATAATAGGCTACCAGATATTTAAGCGTAATTGTGTGTTTATGTGTGAGCGTTACATTAATGTAGGCTATGTGTGTGGAGAAGTTAGCCCGATATAATTAGTTTTCTTTAAGAACGATTTAAAGAAAACAATATTTAATGGGTAACCAAAAACATAAACGTTATTGCGCACTGTTTCCTTCCGTCATTTGTATTATTACGTGTCAAGAAAGATACTGAAGGAGTGAAGGGGTTGAGTTTCATTAGTCAATAATTTAGGAATATTTTGTTGTTGCTGGAGTGACCTTGGTGATCCCTGGTCGCTGGGTCTTCTCCTGGACGACCTAGATGTGTGCGAATTTGTTTTGTTTGTGTGATATTATTATATTTTTCCCCTTTTCGGGCTCTGTCTCGAGTCGGCCACCCCCAGCTGGAGAAACAAAACATAACGAAAAGGAGAAAAAGTAGACAAAAAAGTTGGAAATGTGCCTGAGTAGATAGATCAAATAATTATGCCTTTCAGAATTGTAGGGAAATAGCCCAAGCACCATAAACAGCCTCGGAAGGAACAAACAAGCAGAACCCTCCAGAGTCTAACCTACATGAAGATCCCCAAACCCCCTACAGCCGCCGTGATCGAGTTTTTTGTTTTATCTTCTATGTGGGTGAGGGAGACGAAAGGCAATACTGCCTGTGACGAGTGCCTCCCCCAGAGTTGAAAGAGTGAAGTTAGACGACCAAACCTCCTCTTGCAGTAAGCCTTAAGGGGAGATGGGTCGTTTATATTTTCTCATTTATGTATTTTTTTAGTATTCTATTAGTTTCCTCCCTAGACCTCTTTCAAGCTTAAAAAACACCCACACAAGACCCTTCAAGATAAATTTCCAGGCCGAAAGCCGTTTTCTCTTAAATTACAGGTTCGCTATCGCTCGCCAAGAAAAAAATGGACACCTATTAATGACACAAAAAGTCTTAATATTGACAAAGAAATGGGGCAAAAGGTTTTAAAATCGTCAAACTAATGAGCCGAGCGTCTTATAATATGAAAACTAATGGGGCTGAACACAAGGGAGAAAGGGGTACAGAGAAGCTACCCATCTCCCCTTAAGAATGTGTTTCCCTACCTACCAGCTCCCTATTAGCCGAGTCAATGCAATATAAGACATGACGTCACGGCTGACCAATCACTGAAGATCACCTGAGCATCACCCAAACTATAGTCTGTTCATTCTAGGTTGGGCAGAAATCATAACCTCTAACCTCTGTAACTCAAAAAGGGCTAGAGCAAATGAGCTGTCAATGTCCACACCCATTCCCTAGCCAAGTCGTCCTATTCGGTAGAAAAATTAGCTCGATTACTCTAGGCCTACTCCTTTTTCAGTTACAGAGCTTAGAGGTTACGATTTCTGCCCATGAACCGACTATAGCAGATCCTGGAAACCCCATACGTGATTAATTTTCTATCATCCCTTTGGGGAGAAAACCTATACTTTATATATAATGTTTAATAAGAACAAGATAATATGCAACGCTGAAGGAATGTGCTAATCTAGAGAAAAACAAATAATAAATAAATAAAGACAAAAATATAAAATGTTCAAAGCAGTAGGATTTAAAACATGAACCTGAAAAAAAAAAAAAAAAAATAGAATATGAAAAAGTACATCAATGGGTGGCAAGGTGAGTGGTGGATGGGGTAGGAGTTCAAAGGAGTACAAAGGAAGTCAAGCAACAACAGATCTAGCGACCCCTCGAAGTTGCTTGCACTCTAAATCACTGCTGTGATTTAGTGTCCAAAAGTGGTTCAGAGTGGGTAAGGGACAATTGGAAAGGGAAGCACTGCCTTAAGACCTATGTCCTTGGCAGTGTTAGGGGATGTTAGTAGGGAACAATTTGGGTTGATAACATAACACAGCTACAATTAATCCTTGATGTATCTGATAATTAAGTAATTAATTTACACATGCAATCAGTCGCGGGTTTAAGGCAAAACGGAGAGAGTGAGTGAGAGTGAGAGAAAAAAACTATCTATCTCTTTATCTATCCATCCACCAATAGCTAATAACCTCACCTCATGTCTGGTAGTAAACCTGGATGGAGCCTCCTCGACTCTCTCCTCACCCACCAAACTCTCCACCGTACTCACCATTATCAACTTATATACATTTCAACTCATAATGATCTTTCCAATTTGAACCTTATATATAATTCGTTCATTTATTGTAGGGTTCATATAGTATAGCTTTCCATTTTAATTCTATCTTTCAGTAGTGAAGTTTATATATTTCGTTCATTTACGAGTTAAACATGTAAGCGTTGTCACATGGAGGGGCTCATAATTATATAAAAGTTTTCCATTTTCATTTTATCTTTCGGATTTGAACATTATATATGTCGTTAAAGCTGAACATATTGTAAACGTTGTCACGTGGTGGGATTCAATATATTAAACGTTTTTAATTTTCAGTTTATCTTTCGGATTTGAAGTATATATATTTCGTTCACTCAAGAACTGAACATATTTTATTATAAGCGTTTTCATATGGTGGGGCCTATTAGATTGGCGACAGTTCACCCCACTGCTTTGTCAATATTAAGACCTTTCGTGCCATTTAAGAACATAGACTTTTGCTAGAAACTCCACCTTGGATGATTCCGGTGCTATTCCTCCCTCTCCGCCCTCCTCTCTCTTACTTATGCCTAATATCCTAATCTCTTCTAAAGATGTACTTTCTACCCTCTCTGGGCTTAACACTAATAAGGCGTACGGTCCGGACGGTGTTCCTCCTGTTGTTCTCAAAAACTGTGCTTCCGTGCTGACTCCCTGCCTAGGCAAACTCTTTCGTCTCTGTCTATCCTCTAACGTCTTCCCTTCATGCTGGAAGTTTGCTCACATTCAACCTGTCCCAAAGAAGGGTGACCGCTCTCAACCCTCCAACTATCGTCCAATTGCTCTTATCTCTTGTCTTTCTAAAGTTTTTGAAACTATTCTTGCTTCCAAATTTCTTAAGCATTTCTCTTCTCATAATCTGCTCTCAGATCGCCAGTATGGCTTCCTTAAGGGTCGCTCTACTGGTGATCTTCTTTCATATCTTACTAACTCTTGGTCATCCTCCTTTCGGGACTTCGGTGAGACTTTTTCTATTGCACTAGACATATCGAAAGCCTTCGATAGAGTCTGGCATAAATCTTTAATTTCTAAACTACCCTCCTTCGGTTTCTATCCCTCCATCTGTGCCTTTGTCTCTAATTTCCTTTCCGGCCGTTCCATAGCTGCGGTTGTGGACGGCCATTGTTCACTTCCTCACCCTATAAACTCCGGTGTTCCTCAGGGCTCTGTCCTATCTCCTATTCTCTTTCTAATTTTTATAAATGATCTCCTTAACTGTACCTTAATTCCCATCCATTCATACGCAGACGACTCAACCTTACACTACTCCATTAGTTTTTCAGAACGCCCCAGCCAGCAATCCCTCAACGACAAACGTAATGAAGCCATAGAACTCTTAAATTCTGATCTAAATACTATTTCCAATTGGGGCAGAGAAAACCTTGTTAACTTTAATGCTTCCAAAACCCAATTTCTCCATCTATCTACCCGTCAGGATCTCCCAGCGGACTATCCCTTATTCTTCAACAATACAAAAATCAACCCTTCATCTTCTCTCAATATTCTTGGTGTCTCTTTTTCTTCTGCTCTCATTTGGAAGGACCATATTACCAGTCTTGCTAAGGCAGCCTCCCAGAAGCTGGGTGTGCTCAACCGCCTTAGGGGATTCTTTTCCCCTGCACAGCTTCTTGCTCTGTACAGGGGCATAGTGCGCCCTTGTATTGAGTATTGTTCACATGTGTGGGGAGGTTCCTCTCACACCGCTCTCCTAGACAAAGTTGAAAGGAAGGCCTTTCGTATCATTAACTCCCGTCCACTCACCAACTCTCTGCAATCTCTCTCTCTCCGCCGCAATGTTGCATCTCTCTCGCTATTCTATCGCTACTATAATAATCAGTGTTCCTCAGAGCTATCCCAGTGCATACCACCTCCTTTACGTAGGACACGTGGTACCCGTCTTGCAACTCAATCCCACCCCTACTCTGTGCAACTCTCCAACCCAAGAGTGAAACGTTACTCTCAAACTTTCTTCTACTCAACATCTGAGCTCTGGAACTCTCTCCCAGAATCAGTCTTTCCCTCTTCCTATGACTTAAATTGCTTCAAACTCCGTGTGTCCAGGCATTTTGGCTCGAACGTCCCTTGATTTTGGCCCTGTCACTCTTTCAACTATGGGGGAGGCACTCGCTATAGGCAGTTATGCCTTTTGCCTCCCTCAATCACATAGAAAAAAAAAAAAAAAAAAAAAAAAAAAAAGAAAATGGGAGTCTGCAGAAAGCCGATTGGCCTAAGCAAGGCAGATCCCTGTCGATGTTTTCCTTGCGAGCGATAGAGACAGAAATTTACATTTCTCTACCTAAAAATGTAAACACTTATCTCAAAGGGGGTCTTTGGAGTAATATTTAAGCTTGATGGAGGTCTAGGGAGGAAACTAAAACAAGTAATGAACATATAAGAACATAAGAAATTGGGAGTCTGCAGAAAGCCGATTGGCCCACACAAGGCAGGTGTCTCTCACACCCAACACTAACTATAAGGCCCAATTATAGGCCCAACTCACTAATAATATGAGGACTGACCTCACCAAAATGGTCAGAGGTCAACATAAGAAAACAGGAGTCTGCAGATAGCCCAATAATAGATAAATCGAGGAATACATAAACCCCTCCCCTCTTACAAGAACAACTGTCGTCCCCCCCCCCCCCACCAATTAGACAGCTAAGGAGGGAGACAGGAAGGAAGTGAGATAACCTATAGACGGATGTTGTGATAGGTAATGATGTAGTTAACGGGCGGGATTTGTATATTAAGCATCTTGTTCTCCCTGTTAGCTAAATCCACACAACTTGTTTTGTTTACCATAACACTACCACTACCACTATTACTACTACCACTACTACTAGTATACTACTACTTTTACCACTACCACCATCACCACCAATCTACTACCACCACCACTATTTACAAAGATCTGTAATTAATAAAACTACTATTGTTTTATCCTTCATCAGTTATGATTCCTTTTCCATTAGATTCATATATTATAAATTCCACACCACTAGCACCACCACCACAACCACCATCACTATAACCACCACCATCACTACCACTACCACCACCATCAATACCACCACCACCATCACCATCACCTCATTTCACTACTACACCACGTCATTACCATCCCAATTATGTTAAGTGGGTAGGCTATTTTATGTTAAGTGGGTAGGCTATATTATGTTAAGTGGGTAGGCTGTATTATGTTAAGTGGGTAGGCTATATTATGTTAAGTGGGTAGGCTACATTATGTTAAGTGGGTAGGCTATTATGTTAAGTGGGTAGGCTATATTTAAGTGGGTAGGCTATATGTTAAGTGGGTAGGCTATATTATGTTAAGTGGGTAGGCTGTATTATGTTAAGTGGGTAGGCTATATTATGTTAAGTGGGTAGGCTGTATTATGTTAAGTGGGTAGGCTATATTATGTTAAGTGGGTAGGCTATATTATGTTAAGTGGGTAGGCTATATTATGTTAAGTGGGTAGGCTATATTATGTTAAGTGGGTAGGCTGTATTATGTTAAGTGGGTAGGCTATATTATGTTAAGTGGGTAGGCTGTATTATGTTAAGTGGGTAGGCTATATTTTTAGGTTTATTATATTTACGTATTTATATATTTCTTAGTTTCCTCGCTAGACCTCCATCAAGCTTAAAAAACACACACCCTAGACCCCCCTTCGAGATAAAGGTGTAAATTGTTTAGATTCCTCCTAAAATGGCACGAAAGGTGTTTACATCGCCAAACTAATGGGCAGAACATCTTAAAATGTCAAAATTAATGGGGCTAATCATGAGGGAGAAGGGGAGGCAGAAAAACCAACCATTCCCCCTAAATTGGATTGGGGAGATCACATGTAGGCATCAATCGAGCTGGGCAATACCCAAGGAAGGCCTCATATGCATGTGGTAAAGAGTTGCTGGAACTCCTGTTTCATGTTTCTGGCTTTACTCACTGTTTTTATTTGTGTCTCACCTATACAGAGAGTAATCCAGCCAGCTCTCACAAACACCACCTCCTCCTCCTATTAATTTAATTATACTGAAAAAATACACCACACTTATTTCCAATACAACAACAAAAACAACACTTTTAAATTGGCGACTGTCGCTCTTTCATTTTTTTTTTTTTTGGGGGGGGCACTTGTTACAGGCAGTTTGCCTTTTGTCTCCTTCATACACATAGCAAAGATAAAGGTACCAGACAGTCCTTCACCAATAGCACATCATCATCACATCACCACTATATATACTCTATAGTTAATTTCAACTGACGGTAAATTGCAAAGTTCCCATCAAGATTTCTCAGTTATTTTCAAGTTGTTGTAGTGAAATATAGTGCTAATTATATAAACTTAGTCTTATTATGATGCAGAGACATAGTAGTTTCTTATTGTTCCATTAAGTATCGAAAAATTAGCTGCTAAGGGATTCAATTTACCGTCAGAGACATAGTGGTTTCATGTTTCCATTAAGTATCGATAAATTAGCTGCTAAGGGATTCAATTTATCGTCAGGTGAAACTAAACAGAGTATAATACTATGCACTACCACGTCCACAACCACCACCACCAGCCCTACAGGTGCTACTAAGATACAATGGCACTTGGCACCGTTTGTCTAACACACATACATACATACACATACGCACCTTACATCACACACACACACACGTATACTGTATACTCAGACACATACTTTCCCTCTCTCTCCCCTCTCAATCTGTCCTCACACCATATACTTACGCACTTACTCTTACTCTCTCTCTCTCTCTCTTATAAACACATTTAATCTTTCCTCACATCATATGCTTATACTCTTCTGAAATTTCCTTCTCTATCTTCTTTTTCGTTTTCTCTCCCATCGTACACACACACACACACACACATTCTCTCTTTCTTTCTCTCTCTCTCTTGCTCCACCAGCCACCCCACCCTCCACATCCTCTAACCTTGAATATAAGGGCGGGGTCACACCAACGTTTTTTCCCGCCATTTTGTAGGCAATATTCTCCTAAAATATATATACTAATTTAGCTACCCCATATTAATCCACCATCAGTCTAGATCCCGCTGAAAAACTTATAAATGTAGATAATGTAGGCTAGTATATTCAAACTTGAAATGTATAAAATCCCCGAAATGTTGGTAGAAAAAAAATTACGAACGAAAATTGGCGGGAAAATGGGAGGTGTGGCGCCGATATACCGTTGCATGCTGAAAGCAATTGCGCTATAATGAGGAAATGAGGCTGAAATGACAGCAATTATATAAACAAAACTGGCATTGCATAATAATCTATAATCACGAACGGAACTTGTCTATATCACGCATCAGGGACATATAATGCCTTACCTGATCTTATAGCCAAACATATACTTATCACGAGTCATACATATTATAATTTACTTACGGGAAGGGGGGGGGGGATTTTTATTTTCCTAGATCCCCTTCTCCCTCATGTTTAGCGCCATTAGTTTTCAGATATTACGACGTATGGCCCATATTAGTTTGACGATTTTAAGAGATTTCGCCCCATTTCTTTGTCAATAGGACTTTTCGTGCTATGTAGGTGACGAGTTTTTTCTGGAGAGCGATAGCAAGCCTGTAATTATAGGAGGAACTGGCCTTCGGCTGGGAAATTTGTCTACCGAAAAATTTACACATTCATCTTGAAGGGGGTCTTGGGGGTGATTTTTGTTGTATCATTATGGAGGCCTAGGGAGGAAACTATAGGAAAACAAAATAAAATAAAATAAAATATATATAAATAATAAGCAAATAAATAAGCCTATCCCCCCTTAATTTATCTTATAGCTAACCTAGAACCCTACCTATTATCAGTTATTAGCTATTATACCTTACCTGATCTTATAGCTAACCTAGAACCCTACCTATTGTGAGTCTCATATATCATATACCTTCATCATCATCATCATCAGCCTGAGCTAGTCCACTCCAACCGGTCATATGTTAGTCTGTTCCATCCTACCCCAGCAAACCTTCCGACCTCATCCCTCCATCTGGTTCTCTGTCTACCCCTTCCTCTAGCTCCATCTGTAGGTTCCCATTCTGTTGCTCTAGTTGTCCATCTGTTATCATCTCTTCCAATTATATGTACTGAGGATATCTTCTACTTTTGTTTGTTCTCTTATCATCTCTCCAAGTTATACCTAACATATTATCCTCTCCATTCCTCTTTGGGCACTCCTAAGTTTACGTTCTAGACACTTTGTTATACTCCAAGTTTCTGATCCATAAATTAGTACAGGAAGGACACATTGGTTGTATATTTTCCTTTTTTAATGACAGGGGTAGCTTGCTTTTCATAATGGAGCTCTGTTTACCAAATACACTCCATCCCATGCCTATCCTTCGCTTGATTTATCTAGAGTGATCTGGGTTTGCCTTTATAACCTGGCCTAGATATATGTAGCCTATACTTCAACTGCTTCTATCACTTCATCTTCTATCTATGGATGGATGAATGAATGAATGGATGGATGAATGAATGAATGGATGGATGAATGAATGGATGGATGAATGGATGGATGAATGGATGGATGAATGAATGGATGGATGAATGGATGGATGCATGGGCGAATGAATGTATGGATGAATGGATGGATGGATGAATGGATGGATGAATGGACAAATGAATGAATGTATGGATGAATGAATGAATGGATGGATGAATGAATGGATGGATGGATTAATGAATGAATGAATGGATGTATGAATGAATGGATGAATGAATGGATGGATGAATGAATGGATGGATGAATCAATGGATGGATGGGTGAATGAATGGATGGATGTATGAATGGATAGATGCAAGAATGAATGGATGGATGAATGAATGGATGGATGAATTAATGGTTGGATGAATGAATGGATGGATGAATGAATGGATGGATGAATCAATGGATGGATGGGTGAATGAATGGATGGATGTATGAATGGATAGATGCAAGAATGAATGGATGGATGAATGAATGGATGAAGTTGGTTGGATGAATGGATGGGATGGATGGATGGATGAATAATGTTGGATGATAATGGATGATGAATGAATGAATGGATGGATGAATGAATGGATGAATGGTGGATGGGTATGAATGGATGGAAATGAATGGATAGATGCAAGAATGAATGGATGGATGATGAATGGATGGATGGATGGATAGATGCAGAATGAATGGATGGATGAATGAATGGATGGATGAATTAATGGTTGGATGAATGAATGGATGGATGAATGAATGGATGGATGAATGAATGGATGGATGAATGAATGGTTGGATGGATGGATGAATGAATTAATGAATGGATGAATGAATTAATGGATGGATGAATGAATGGCTGGATGAATGAATGAATGGCTGAATGAATGGATGGATGAGCTGGGTTGGATTGATGGATGAATGAATGATTGGATGAATGAATGAATGGATGAATGAATGGATGGATGGATGGATGGATGAATGAATGAATGGATGGATGAATGAATGAATGGATGGATGAATGAATGAATGAATGGATGGATGAATGAATGAATGGATGGATGAATGAATGATGGGATTGATGGTTGAACGAATTAATGGATGGATAGATGGATGAATGAATGGATGGATGAATGTATTAATGGTTGGATGAATGAATTAATGGTTGGATGAATGAATGAATGGATGGATGAATGAATGAATGGATGGATGAATGAATGGATGGATGGATGAATGAATGAATGGATGGATGAATGAATGGATGGATGAATGAATGAATGGATGGATGAATGAATGAATTAATGGATGAATGAATGAATGGATGGATGAATGAATGAATGGATGGATGAATGAATGAATGGATGGATGAATGAATGAATTAATGGGTGGATGGATGAATGAATTTACCCAGAACCAAACAAATCATTACCATTATACATATACTATCATCACCATTTCCTACCCAGCTAACGGATGGCACAATTAAACACCTATAGATCCTCCTTTAAGAAATATAAATTAAATATAACCTTTGCAAAAGAAAACATATGGAGTGAATGAATGAATGAGCTAATAAAAAGAAAACATATGGAGTGAATGAATGAATGAGCTAATAAAAAGAAAACATATGGAGTGAATGAATGAATGAGCTAATAAAAAGAAAACATATGGAGTGAATGAATGAATGAGCTAATAAAAATAAATAATAACAAACATAGAGAAGGGACAATTGATTTAATAAATAAAGGAGTGTACTGTATGAGTCAATTAATTACTAAATGAGATAATAAATTCACCTGCATAACGTAAAACATGTTTAATGAATAATATTGACTTGTCACATAAATTAACTGACAAATAGCTAAGCCTATGACTGCTAAATAAACAATACATGAATCTTTTAACAAATAGATACGTAATTGAATCAAATTTAGGAAAACAAACCAATAACGTGAGTAATAAACATCAGAGAACCCCGTTATGGCAACACCGATGACGTCACATTGTTTACATCAGTGTTGCCAGATATATAGCACGGGATTAATTTTCACCGGGATTGGGTGCATGAAAGGATAGGCAGATAGATAGATAGAGAGATAGAAAAATAAATATACAGATAGACAACAGATTGGATGGATGAAAGGATAGCCAAATAGCTGGGCAGATAGATAAATAGATAGATAGACAGATAGATAGGTAAATATAAAGATAGACAAATAGCTGGGTAGATACAGTATATAGATAGATAGGTAGAGATATAGTTAGCTAGTAAATATATAATAATAATGTTCAGGTTACTTATATAGCGCCATTTCTCTCTAGCCCTCACTCCGAGATTCAATAGCGCTCGACCGAAGTTTATTACCAGACACTATTACCCCTTTCCTTGCTCAAGGGAAATGGTACCGGCTACCAGAGTTTGTGAAAAACCTTCATGCCTGAACGTAGTATTGAACTAGTGTCACCCGGGGTGTATATACAGATGGATAAAAGTTTTCTACAGAAAAATTTACACATTTATCTTGAAAGGGGTTCTTGGGGTGTAATTTTTTCAAGATTACACTTAGTTACACTTAGTTGTATTCCGTCCATTAGTGACACAGTTGAGCTGGGGCTCCACTGCGACCAGGCAGCTCCCTTTCTTCCACTCTCCATTCCAGAAGTCGGTTGGAGTTGGTGCTGGGGTATCCTGGTGTTGGTGGCCGGTCCGGTATTTTGGCCAGCCACATGTCCAAGTGTTTCTTGAAGGTGTCTGGAGACACCCCGGTCATGTTCCTGAGAGCTGGTATACAGTTGAACAGTCTGGTTCAATTGTATGCAAAGCTGTGATGGATCAGGGATTTGATTTTTTGTGTTGATCCCGGCGTAGTCCTCACATAGCACAGCCTCCCTCGCCTTTGGTGTTGTTGTTGTTGTTGTTGTTCCCTAAGCTGCCTGGCTGAACAGCCCCGAGTCCCTGAGAAAGGCCATGACCACGATTGGGCTTTCCCACAGAGCTCTCATTGAGTGTAGATTGTGTTGTTGGCGTAAGTGGTTGTGTGAAATGCAGTCTTCTATGATGTGTTTAATGGTATGGGGTGCTGTGTTACATCCCGGGCAGGCGTCGACAACGGAGTCATCCAGTCTCTTCTGATAGCTCAGGAGAGCTGGATGGTGTCCGCATCTCAGCCTGGCCAGGTGGACTCTGTCCTCGCGAGGAAGGGAGGATTCGGAAGGATGGATTTCGGGAGGTCGTGCATGCAGCTGCGTGTTGTCTGTGAGTGAGTGGATGGATCGGTGAGAGATATGAGTATGGATGTGCTTCTGGAAGTTGGTTCGGGGTGGGCAGGGAGGGAGAGAGGACAATAATTGTGTGTGATACCTTGTGCTGGGTGTTGTTTTTATATTTCTTGGTGTCTGTGGGTGTGTTGCCATGTAGTTTAGTGGGTGGTCTTGGTTCGTGGAAGCTGCTGCCAGGAATTGAGTGCCTCTCATGTCCAGATGGTCTTTGACTTTGAGGATTTTGGTTTCTTGATGTAGGTGATCTGTGGGTGAAGTAGCTGTGCAGCCTGTAATGATCTTCAGGGCTTTGTTTTGAATAGTCTGTAAGGTCTTATGATGTGTTTCAGCTAGGTTAGAAGCCCAGGCTGGGCTTGCGTATTCATCACTGATCTTATGTATTGTTTATATACTGTGGTGGTAGTTTCTTTGTTGTGTCCAAATTTTGTGTGAGCAAGTGACCTGAGGGCGTTAAGTCTGGGTGTCAGTTTCTTTTTAATGTTTGTGGTGTGCTGTTTGAATGTCATATGAGTATCATATGTTACTCCTAGGATTTTGTGTGTGTGTGTATGTGTTAGGGGTGTGTTGTTTATGGTGAGTTGAGGGATGTATTCGTGTTCTCCTATCCAACTTGTGAGCAGGGTTGCGGTGGATTTGGCTGGGGCTAGATTAAGTCTGTTTGTAGTGCACCAGCCATGTAGTGTGTTGAGATAGGGTTGAAGGAGATCTGTTGCTCTTTTTGGGTCATGGTGTGTGCATGTGAGTGTTATGTCATCTGCATAGGAGGCTAAGTTTATTTGGGGCGTATTGGGTGTAGTTATATCGTGTATGTACAGATTGAAGAGTGCGGGCGATAGGACGGATCCTTGTGGGACTCCGTTTGGAAAGTTTCTGATTTTAGATGACCGGCAAAAGATACGTGTGCACATCTGCCTGCTAGGAAGTTGGCCAGCCACCTTTTTGTGTTGTTGTGAATGTTTGTGTTGTAGATTTTGTTTGTTAGGTTGTGGTGGGGGATGGCATCGAAGGCTTTACTAATGTCGAGTGTGGCTAATAGTGATCTGTGTGGTGGTCTAGCTGAGTTGATGCCGTCGAAAGCTCTTTGTGTAAGGTCTGTGAGAAAAGTGTTTGTGGAGTGCAGTGGCCTAAAGCCATGTTGTGTTGGAGCTAGGGGTAGGTCAGGTGTAATTAGTTGTAATACTAGGCGTTCCATGACTTTGGAGGGGGAGCAAAGAAGTGTGATGGGGCGGTGCGAGGAGGGTAGCGTGGGGTCTTTGTTGGGTTTGGGGAATGTGATGATGATACCATGCTTCCAAATGTCTGGTATTGTATTTTGTGAATAGCTGTAATTTGATATGTTAGTGAGTGCTTGTATGCCTTGTGGTCCCAGGTGTCTGAGGTGTATGTTGCTTATGTTGTCTAGGCCACAGGCGGGTGAGTGCTTGAGATTGTTGATGATATGCTTTGTCTGGTGATTGGTGAAGGGTGTATAGTCAGGGTCTGTGGGGAATTGTCTCTTACGTCGGATGACACGTCGGTCGTCTTTGTGAGGTTTTAGGTGGCTGACATGTGAAAAGTGATTGAGTAGAGTGTTTGCTTGTTGTTTACATGAAGGAGTAGAGTCTGTTGTTGTGATTGCAGCATGTGATTGTGTTGTGTTGCTGTTTAGTGTTTTGTAGAGTTTTTGGGGGTTTGTTTTGTGATCAAGTGTTTGTAGGAAGTTATTCCAATTTAGTTTTTGTTGTTCTTGTATTTTGTTGTTAGTTTGGGTGTTGAGTGCTTGAATTTGTTGTGTGATGTCTTGTGTGTGGGGTGCTGGGGAGTGTTTCAGTATGTCGCGTTGTCTGATGAGGTTTTGAATTTCTGGTGTGAAGTTGGGGTTGTGTCTTTTCCTGTTACCTCTTGGAATGTGTTTCTTGTCAGCGTTTTGGATAGTTTTATTGAGTATGTGTACAGCATTGTTGATGTTAGTGATGGGTGTACTGTTTAGAGTTGTGAAGTGTTGTTCTGTCTCATTTGTGAATGCTTCCCAGTTAGCTCTTTTATAATTGGTGTATGTGTGTTTGTGGCTAGCTGGGGTGAGTCTGGTTTTGGTGGTGATAATGATCGGGAGGTGGTCAGAGCCTAAGGTTCTGACCACCCTCCAGGATGTTGTGGGGGCGAGTTCTGGGGAGCAAAAGGTGATGTCTGGAGATGATGGGTTATAGAGGGCTTGGTGAGGAATATGGGTATGTTGATGGATGTCATTAAGGATGATGAGGTTATCGGTTTGGTTTTGTAGTACCAGCCCTCTGTCTGTGTCGCCTTTGGTGTTGAGTCTCTTGGATGTTTGGATTTGGTACCTTTTTTTCCAAAATCTTCCAGATGTAGATGATGATGTATCTCTCCCTACGTCTTTGAAGTGAGTATAGCTGCAGCTCCTCGAGTCTCTCCCAGTAGTTAAAGTGTTGAAACCCATGGATTTTACTGGTGAATGTCCTCTGGGTGGCTTCAATTTATGTTATTTCTCCTACTTTTTGGGGAGACCAGAGCTGAGAGCAGTACTCCAGTCATGGTAGGACCAGTGACTTTCACAGTGTTAACATACACCTCTCATTTCTTGTGTGGAACGTTCTCAGGATCCAGCCTGCTATTTGTTTTGCTGTGGTTGTGGCTTTGGTAATATGCTGGGAAAAAGTGGCGTCACTGCTCATATTTACTCCCAAGTCCTTCACTGTGTCCTTGGCGGTAATTTCTCGCTGTCCACTTTTGTAGTTGGTGGTGTTTTGTAGTCTCTCTTGTTCCCGTACCTTAGAAGCTCGAACTTGTCTCCGTTTAGGGCCATGTTGTTTTCTTCTGCCCACTTCAGGATTTTGTCCAAGTCTTGTTGTAGTAGCTGTGCATCGTGTTGTGAGGTGATTTTCTTCATGAGTCTGGTGTCGTCTGCAAACGATGAGGCTGTTGAGTGTTCCAGGTCCCTGTCGATGTCTCCTATCATGATGAGGAATAGGAGAGGTCCCAGTACTGATCCTTGTGGTACGCCGCTGATGACCCCACCTGCTTCTGATAGGCTTCCTTGAACCGTGACTCTTTGTTTTCTGTTGGTGATGAAACTGTGGAGCCATCTTCCAAGGTCTCCCCCTATTCCCAGTGATTTGAGTTTATGTAGAAGGATCCCATGGTCCACCTTGTCAAAAGCTTTGGCGAAATCTAGATATATGACGTCTACATTTTCTCCGTCTTGAATATCCTGTAGGATTTTGTCGTAGTGTGATAGTAGTTGTGAAAGGCAGGAGCAGCCTTGTCTAAAGCCGTGTTGACCCTCGTTGAATGCCTCGTTATCTTCCAGGTAGCTGACCATCTTAGCTCGTATTGTTCTTTCTATGATTTTAATAAGATGTGACGTCAGCACCACTGGTCTGTAATTTTTGGCTATGCCTTTACTACCCCCTTTGTGTATTGGTGTGACAGTACCTTCTTTTAGGGATTGAGGTACATATCCAGTTGGAGGGACTTGCTCCACAGCAGTTTTAAAGGCAAGGCTAGCTGATGTTTGCAGTTTTTTAGCAGTTGGGCATGAAAGCCGTCTGGTCCTGCTGCAGAGTTTGGTCCAATCTTGTCGATGGCTGCTATTATGTCCTCTGTTGATACTGTTACCGAGGAGAGTTGATGTGGTGTCCCAGGTGTGGTGTCTATAGAGGTTGTTGCATTATCGATTTTCTTGTCTTCATTTGGCGGGCTGAAGACACTTTCGTATTGCTGTTTGGGTATCTTGGCCATTTCGGTTGGGTCACTCTCAAGTTCGCCCGTAGGTTTTGCAAGCGGTCCTATTGTTGAGGTGTTCCTGAGTCTCCTTTTTGCGTATGCATAGAAGAATTTGCTATTTACTCGTATGTTTGCAACTGCTTCACGTGTTCTTTGCTCTTGGTGTGACTGGATGAGTTTTCGTTCAACTTCATCGAGCTCTTCTTGTAGTTTGGTGATAGTGTGTCTTCCTTTGCTTGATGGAGATCTAGGGAGGAAACTAACAAAAAATAAAAATATATAGATGCATCGACCAATAATTAAACCCTTCCCTCTTAAACTAATTATTTTTTCGGCATTGCAGTATTGTAGGCCGTAATTAGTCAGCGTTATAATAGAGAGTAATAATAGCACACAGGTAATGTGTTGGTCTCCAGGGGTTTAGTGCTGTGTAATTATAGACTTGTACTGGGGCTCTCTTGCTCTCTTCTTGTCTAATAACTTCTCTCTCTCTCTCTTTCTATATATAAATATATATATATATATATACAGTATTTATTTATCGGTGTATTCATATGTGTGTATGTGTGTGTGTGTATTTAATTACACTAAGTCTTAAGCTATTCAGACACGAGACATTTTATTGTACAGTCGGCCAAATAAGTGATGTCGCGGCACCAAGTATATTTTGATTGGTATCAGCACTATCTAAGCATTAATTCATTGTTTCGAGGCTTCTCCATCTCCGACCCCCTCTCCCCACTGAGTTCCATACAGAATTATTATAGGTCTGGCCCTGTTTCCAGAGAAGCGCTGTAAGTGGATCTACAATCTCCGTTGCAGGGTGAAGGGAGTGGTTTTGTTGTTGTCGTTCCCTAGGCTACCTGGCCGAACAGCCCCGAGTCCCTAAGGAAGGCCATGGCTACAGTCGGGCTTTCCCACAGGGCTCTCGGGAAGTGTAGATTATGTTGTTGGCGTAAGTGATTATGTAGAATGCAGTCTTCTATGATGTGTTTAATAGTATGGGGTGCTCTGTTGCATCCTGGGCAGGTGTCGACGAAGGAGCCATCCAGTCTCTTCTGATAGCTCAGAAGAGACTGGATAACTCCGTCGTCGACACCTGCCCAGGATGCAACACAGCACCCCATACTATTAAACACATCATAGAAGGGAGTTTTCTCTGCCACCCTTTAGCTAAACAAGAACAACAACTATTACATTTAGCTTACCTTCTTGAGGTTGTCTCAAGTAACCACCCTAAAGAGAATGCCAACACTACCTCATAACAGAGGAACTGTGAACAATATAATAATTACCTCATTCCAGAAGGTGAAATAACATCGGTGTGGAGGGATAGGGGAGGAGGAAGGGCTGTCTCCATGGTCTCCTCCCTGCTCCTCCCTCTCCTCCTTCAGTAGATCTTTCCCTGCCTCCCCCTCCCCTCCCTCCTCCACCTCCTTCCTGGTCAGTGGGAGGGAGTTGATGGCTACTCTCTTGCTGGTCGGGCTTTCATAGTGGTTGTGGCAGGGGTGGTGGTTGTAGCAGTGGTGGTGGTGCTTGTGGTTGTAGTAGTGGTAGTGGCAGTGGTTGTAGCTGTGGTGGTTGTAGCAGTGGTGGTTGTGGTAGTCGTGGTGGTGGTTGTATAGTGGTAGCTGTTACAGTGGTAGTGGTTGTATCTGTAGTAGTTGTAGTGGTGGTATTTGTGGTTGTAGCAGTTTTACCGGTTGTGGAACTTTATTGAATGGTGATGGTGGTTGTGGTAGTTGTACTTTTTTAATAGTTAAAGAAGGATTGATTGACTCGGTAATATCTCTAGAAAAAGTATAGTTTGGTAAGGTGTAGTATTTTGTCTTTTCAATTGCCATCACTAGCAGAACCATGTTGCAATGCACTAGATTTTCACCTATGATTTTAACTACTGGGTCTAAACATGAGGGAGAAGGGGGTCCAGAAAAAGCGAATACCTCCCCCTTAAACTGTCACTTTTATTGCACATAATAAATCACACTTGGCAGGACA
>CM064528.1:43926656-44056560 GCA_032716605.1 Paralithodes platypus
ATGGATCGATTGCAAGAATGACTGGATTGGATGATGAATGGATGGATTGATGAAGGTAGCTTCAAATGACTGGCTGATGACATGACTGTCTGGATGGAATTAATGGTTGATGATGCCTTTGATGGCTGACTGAAATGGATGTCTTGGCCGAAATGGCTGGAATTATGGGCATGGCTGGCTGCCTGGAACGGCTGGTGCCTGATGGCGCTGCCTTCATGGCTGGCTGGCCTGGCTGCCTGCCTTCCTGGCTGGCTTGCCTAGCCTTGCTTGTCTGCCTGCCTGCGCTGGCTCCCTGCTGCCTGGCTGGCTGCCTCGGCATTTCTAGCTGGCTGGCTTGCTGCCTGCCTGGATTGATGCCTGCCTGGCTGGCTGGCTGCCCTTGCTGGTGCCGGCCTGGCTGGCTGCTGGCTGCTTTGCTGCCTGGCTGTCTGGCTGCCTGCCTGGCTAGCCTCTCTGCCTGGCTGGCTGGCTGGCTGCCTCCTTCCTGGCTGGCTGCCCGCCTGCCTGAGCTGGCTGCCTGCATGCCTTCTGGCTGCTGCCCTGCCTTGGCCTGAGCTCCTGCCGGCTGGCGGCTCCTGCCTGCCTGTTGGCTGCCTAGGCCTGCCTTCCTCGGGTGGCTGACTGGCTGCACTGGCTGGCTTTCCCTGCCTGCCTGTCTGGCTGCCTGGCCTGGCTGGCTGGCGGCCTGCCTGCATGGGCTGGCTGCCTCTGCCTGCCTGGCATGGCTGCCTGGCTGGCTGCCGCCTGCTGGCTGGCTGCCTGACGGGCTGGCTGCCTGCCTGCCTGGCCTGGGTGCTGGCTGGCTGCCTGCCTGGCTGCCTGGCTGCCTGCCTGTCTGCTGCCTTCTTCGGGTGGCTGCTGCCTGCCTGGCTGGGATGCCTGCCTGCTGGATGCCTGCCTGCCTGTCTGGATGCCTGCCTGAATTAATGGGTGGATGATGAATGAATTTCCCCACCCCCCCATCCTTCCATTCTACCTATACTATCATCACCATTTCCTACCCAGCTCACCGGATGGCACAATTACCCCCTATAGATCCTCCTTAGCCTATCCCTTATATCCCCTTTGCCCCAGAAAACATATGGATTGAATGAATGAATGAGCTAATAAAAAGAAAACATATGGAGTGAATGAATGAATGAGCTAATAAAAAGAAAACATGGATTGAATGAATGAATGAGCTAATAAAAAGAAAACATGGATTGAATGAATGAATGAGCTAATAAAAAGAAATAATAACAAACATAGAGAAGGGACAATTGATTTAATAAATAAAGGAGTGTACTGTATGAGTCAATTAATTACTAAATGAGATAATAAATTCACCTGCATAACGTAAAACATGTTTAATGAATAA
The DNA here is from genome assembly GCA_032716605.1 of Paralithodes platypus. Taxonomy (NCBI): domain Eukaryota; kingdom Metazoa; phylum Arthropoda; class Malacostraca; order Decapoda; family Lithodidae; genus Paralithodes; species Paralithodes platypus. The sequence continues at coordinate 43,928,014 of CM064528.1, forward strand.
TATTGACTTGTCACATAAATTAACTGAGCTAAGCCTATGACTGCTAAATAAACAATACATGAATCTTTTAACAAATAGATACGTAATTGAATCAAATTTAGGAAAACAAACCAATAACGTGAGTAATAAACATCAGAGAACCCCGTTATGGCAACACCGATGACGTCACATTGTTTACATCAGTGTTGCCAGATATATAGCACGGGATTAATTTTCACCGGGATTGGGTGCATGAAAGGATAGGCAGATAGATAGATAGAGAGATAGAAAAATAAATATACAGATAGACAACAGATTGGATGGATGAAAGGATAGCCAAATAGCTGGGCAGATAGATAAATAGATAGATAGACAGATAGATAGGTAAATATAAAGATAGACAAATAGCTGGGTAGATACAGTATATAGATAGATAGGTAGAGATATAGTTAGCTAGTAAATATATAATAATAATGTTCAGGTTACTTATATAGCGCCATTTCTCTCTAGCCCTCACTCCGAGATTCAATAGCGCTCGACCGAAGTTTATTACCAGACACTATTACCCCTTTCCTTGCTCAAGGGAAATGGTACCGGCTACCAGAGTTTGTGAAAAACCTTCATGCCTGAACGTAGTATTGAACTAGTGTCACCCGGGGTGTATATACAGATGGATAAAAGTTTTCTACAGAAAAATTTACACATTTATCTTGAAAGGGGTTCTTGGGGTGTAATTTTTTCAAGATTACACTTAGTTACACTTAGTTGTATTCCGTCCATTAGTGACACAGTTGAGCTGGGGCTCCACTGCGACCAGGCAGCTCCCTTTCTTCCACTCTCCATTCCAGAAGTCGGTTGGAGTTGGTGCTGGGGTATCCTGGTGTTGGTGGCCGGTCCGGTATTTTGGCCAGCCACATGTCCAAGTGTTTCTTGAAGGTGTCTGGAGACACCCCGGTCATGTTCCTGAGAGGGGCTGGTATACAGTTGAACAGTCTGGTTCCATTGTATGCAAAGCTGTGATGGATCAGGGATTCGATTTTTTGTGTTGATCCCGGCGTAGTCCTCACATAGCACAGCCTCCCTCGCCTTTGGTGTTGTTGTTGTTGTTGTTGTTCCCTAAGCTGCCTGGCTGAACAGCCCCGAGTCCCTGAGAAAGGCCATGACCACGATTGGGCTTTCCCACAGAGCTCTCATTGAGTGTAGATTGTGTTGTTGGCGTAAGTGGTTGTGTGAAATGCAGTCTTCTATGATGTGTTTAATGGTATGGGGTGCTGTGTTACATCCCGGGCAGGCGTCGACAACGGAGTCATCCAGTCTCTTCTGATAGCTCAGGAGAGCTGGATGGTGTCCGCATCTCAGCCTGGCCAGGTGGACTCTGTCCTCGCGAGGAAGGGAGGATTCGGAAGGATGGATTTCGGGAGGTCGTGCATGCAGCTGCGTGTTGTCTGTGAGTGAGTGGATGGATCGGTGAGAGATATGAGTATGGATGTGCTTCTGGAAGTTGGTTCGGGGTGGGCAGGGAGGGAGAGAGGACAATAATTGTGTGTGATACCTTGTGCTGGGTGTTGTTTTTATATTTCTTGGTGTCTGTGGGTGTGTTGCCATGTAGTTTAGTGGGTGGTCTTGGTTCGTGGAAGCTGCTGCCAGGAATTGAGTGCCTCTCATGTCCAGATGGTCTTTGACTTTGAGGATTTTGGTTTCTTGATGTAGGTGATCTGTGGGTGAAGTAGCTGTGCAGCCTGTAATGATCTTCAGGGCTTTGTTTTGAATAGTCTGTAAGGTCTTATGATGTGTTTCAGCTAGGTTAGAAGCCCAGGCTGGGCTTGCGTATTCATCACTGATCTTATGTATTGTTTATATACTGTGGTGGTAGTTTCTTTGTTGTGTCCAAATTTTGTGTGAGCAAGTGACCTGAGGGCGTTAAGTCTGGGTGTCAGTTTCTTTTTAATGTTTGTGGTGTGCTGTTTGAATGTCATATGAGTATCATATGTTACTCCTAGGATTTTGTGTGTGTGTGTATGTGTTAGGGGTGTGTTGTTTATGGTGAGTTGAGGGATGTATTCGTGTTCTCCTATCCAACTTGTGAGCAGGGTTGCGGTGGATTTGGCTGGGGCTAGATTAAGTCTGTTTGTAGTGCACCAGCCATGTAGTGTGTTGAGATAGGGTTGAAGGAGATCTGTTGCTCTTTTTGGGTCATGGTGTGTGCATGTGAGTGTTATGTCATCTGCATAGGAGGCTAAGTTTATTTGGGGCGTATTGGGTGTAGTTATATCGTGTATGTACAGATTGAAGAGTGCGGGCGATAGGACGGATCCTTGTGGGACTCCGTTTGGAAAGTTTCTGATTTTAGATGACTGACCGGCAAAAGATACGTGTGCACATCTGCCTGCTAGGAAGTTGGCCAGCCACCTTTTTGTGTTGTTGTGAATGTTTGTGTTGTAGATTTTGTTTGTTAGGTTGTGGTGGGGGATGGCATCGAAGGCTTTACTAATGTCGAGTGTGGCTAATAGTGATCTGTGTGGTGGTCTAGCTGAGTTGATGCCGTCGAAAGCTCTTTGTGTAAGGTCTGTGAGAAAAGTGTTTGTGGAGTGCAGTGGCCTAAAGCCATGTTGTGTTGGAGCTAGGGGTAGGTCAGGTGTAATTAGTTGTAATACTAGGCGTTCCATGACTTTGGAGGGGGAGCAAAGAAGTGTGATGGGGCGGTGCGAGGAGGGTAGCGTGGGGTCTTTGTTGGGTTTGGGGAATGTGATGATGATACCATGCTTCCAAATGTCTGGTATTGTATTTTGTGAATAGCTGTAATTTGATATGTTAGTGAGTGCTTGTATGCCTTGTGGTCCCAGGTGTCTGAGGTGTATGTTGCTTATGTTGTCTAGGCCACAGGCGGGTGAGTGCTTGAGATTGTTGATGATATGCTTTGTCTGGTGATTGGTGAAGGGTGTATAGTCAGGGTCTGTGGGGAATTGTCTCTTACGTCGGATGACACGTCGGTCGTCTTTGTGAGGTTTTAGGTGGCTGACATGTGAAAAGTGATTGAGTAGAGTGTTTGCTTGTTGTTTACATGAAGGAGTAGAGTCTGTTGTTGTGATTGCAGCATGTGATTGTGTTGTGTTGCTGTTTAGTGTTTTGTAGAGTTTTTGGGGGTTTGTTTTGTGATCAAGTGTTTGTAGGAAGTTATTCCAATTTAGTTTTTGTTGTTCTTGTATTTTGTTGTTAGTTTGGGTGTTGAGTGCTTGAATTTGTTGTGTGATGTCTTGTGTGTGGGGTGCTGGGGAGTGTTTCAGTATGTCGCGTTGTCTGATGAGGTTTTGAATTTCTGGTGTGAAGTTGGGGTTGTGTCTTTTCCTGTTACCTCTTGGAATGTGTTTCTTGTCAGCGTTTTGGATAGTTTTATTGAGTATGTGTACAGCATTGTTGATGTTAGTGATGGGTGTACTGTTTAGAGTTGTGAAGTGTTGTTCTGTCTCATTTGTGAATGCTTCCCAGTTAGCTCTTTTATAATTGGTGTATGTGTGTTTGTGGCTAGCTGGGGTGAGTCTGGTTTTGGTGGTGATAATGATCGGGAGGTGGTCAGAGCCTAAGGTTCTGACCACCCTCCAGGATGTTGTGGGGGCGAGTTCTGGGGAGCAAAAGGTGATGTCTGGAGATGATGGGTTATAGAGGGCTTGGTGAGGAATATGGGTATGTTGATGGATGTCATTAAGGATGATGAGGTTATCGGTTTGGTTTTGTAGTACCAGCCCTCTGTCTGTGTCGCCTTTGGTGTTGAGTCTCTTGGATGTTTGGATTTGGTACCTTTTTTCCAAAATCTTCCAGATGTAGATGATGATGTATCTCTCCCTACGTCTTTGAAGTGAGTATAGCTGCAGCTCCTCGAGTCTCTCCCAGTAGTTAAAGTGTTGAAACCCATGGATTTTACTGGTGAATGTCCTCTGGATGGCTTCAATTTATGTTATTTCTCCTACTTTTTGGGGAGACCAGAGCTGAGAGCAGTACTCCAGTCATGGTAGGACCAGTGACTTTCACAGTGTTAACATACACCTCTCATTTCTTGTGTGGAACGTTCTCAGGATCCAGCCTGCTATTTGTTTTGCTGTGGTTGTGGCTTTGGTAATATGCTGGGAAAAAGTGGCGTCACTGCTCATATTTACTCCCAAGTCCTTCACTGTGTCCTTGGCGGTAATTTCTCGCTGTCCACTTTTGTAGTTGGTGGTGTTTTGTAGTCTCTCTTGTTCCCGTACCTTAGAAGCTCGAACTTGTCTCCGTTTAGGGCCATGTTGTTTTCTTCTGCCCACTTCAGGATTTTGTCCAAGTCTTGTTGTAGTAGCTGTGCATCGTGTTGTGAGGTGATTTTCTTCATGAGTCTGGTGTCGTCTGCAAACGATGAGGCTGTTGAGTGTTCCAGGTCCCTGTCGATGTCTCCTATCATGATGAGGAATAGGAGAGGTCCCAGTACTGATCCTTGTGGTACTCCGCTGATGACCCCACCTGCTTCTGATAGGCTTCCTTGAACCGTGACTCTTTGTTTTCTGTTGGTGATGAAACTGTGGAGCCATCTTCCAAGGTCTCCCCCTATTCCCAGTGATTTGAGTTTATGTAGAAGGATCCCATGGTCCACCTTGTCAAAAGCTTTGGCGAAATCTAGATATATGACGTCTACATTTTCTCCGTCTTGAATATCCTGTAGGATTTTGTCGTAGTGTGATAGTAGTTGTGAAAGGCAGGAGCAGCCTTGTCTAAAGCCGTGTTGACCCTCGTTGAATGCCTCGTTATCTTCCAGGTAGCTGACCATCTTAGCTCGTATTGTTCTTTCTATGATTTTAATAAGATGTGACGTCAGCACCACTGGTCTGTAATTTTTGGCTATGCCTTTACTACCCCCTTTGTGTATTGGTGTGACAGTACCTTCTTTTAGGGATTGAGGTACATATCCAGTTTGGAGGGACTTGCTCCACAGCAGTTTTAAAGGCAAGGCTAGCTGATGTTTGCAGTTTTTTAGCAGTTGGGCATGAAAGCCGTCTGGTCCTGCTGCAGAGTTTGGTCCAATCTTGTCGATGGCTGCTATTATGTCCTCTGTTGATACTGTTACCGAGGAGAGTTGATGTGGTGTCCCAGGAGCGTTGTCAAAGAAGGTTGTTGCATTATCGATTTTCTTGTCTTCATTTGGCGGGCTGAAGACACTTTCGTATTGCTGTTTGGGTATCTTGGCCATTTCGGTTGGGTCACTCTCAAGTTCGCCCGTAGGTTTTGCAAGCGGTCCTATTGTTGAGGTGTTCCTGAGTCTCCTTTTTGCGTATGCATAGAAGAATTTGCTATTTACTCGTATGTTTGCAACTGCTTCACGTGTTCTTTGCTCTTGGTGTGACTGGATGAGTTTTCGTTCAACTTCATCGAGCTCTTCTTGTAGTTTGGTGATAGTGTGTCTTCCTTTGCTTGATGGAGATCTAGGGAGGAAACTAACAAAAAATAAAAATATATAGATGCATCGACCAATAATTAAACCCTTCCCTCTTAAACTAATTATTTTTTCGGCATTGCAGTATTGTAGGCCGTAATTAGTCAGCGTTATAATAGAGAGTAATAATAGCACACAGGTAATGTGTTGGTCTCCAGGGGTTTAGTGCTGTGTAATTATAGACTTGTACTGGGGCTCTCTTGCTCTCTTCTTGTCTAATAACTTCTCTCTCTCTCTCTTTCTATATATAAATATATATATATATATATACAGTATTTATTTATCGGTGTATTCATATGTGTGTATGTGTGTGTGTGTATTTAATTACACTAAGTCTTAAGCTATTCAGACACGAGACATTTTATTGTACAGTCGGCCAAATAAGTGATGTCGCGGCACCAAGTATATTTTGATTGGTATCAGCACTATCTAAGCATTAATTCATTGTTTCGAGGCTTCTCCATCTCCGACCCCCTCTCCCCACTGAGTTCCATACAGAATTATTATAGGTCTGGCCCTGTTTCCAGAGAAGCGCTGTAAGTGGATCTACAATCTCCGTTGCAGGGTGAAGGGAGTGGTTTTGTTGTTGTCGTTCCCTAGGCTACCTGGCCGAACAGCCCCGAGTCCCTAAGGAAGGCCATGGCTACAGTCGGGCTTTCCCACAGGGCTCTCGGGAAGTGTAGATTATGTTGTTGGCGTAAGTGATTATGTAGAATGCAGTCTTCTATGATGTGTTTAATAGTATGGGGTGCTCTGTTGCATCCTGGGCAGGTGTCGACGAAGGAGCCATCCAGTCTCTTCTGATAGCTCAGAAGAGACTGGATAACTCCGTCGTCGACACCTGCCCAGGATGCAACACAGCACCCCATACTATTAAACACATCATAGAAGGGAGTTTTCTCTGCCACCCTTTAGCTAAACAAGAACAACAACTATTACATTTAGCTTACCTTCTTGAGGTTGTCTCAAGTAACCACCCTAAAGAGAATGCCAACACTACCTCATAACAGAGGAACTGTGAACAATATGATAATAATTACCTCATTCCAGAAGGTGAAATAACATCGGTGTGGAGGGATAGGGGAGGAGGAAGGGCTGTCTCCATGGTCTCCTCCCTGCTCCTCCCTCTCCTCCTTCAGTAGATCTTTCCCTGCCTCCCCCTCCCCTCCCTCCTCCACCTCCTTCCTGGTCAGTGGGAGGGAGTTGAAGGCTACTCTCTTGCTGGGTCGGGCTTTCATAGTGGTTGTGGCAGGGGTGGTGGTTGTAGCAGTGGTGGTGGTGCTTGTGGTTGTAGTAGTGGTAGTGGCAGTGGTTGTAGCTGTGGTGGTTGTAGCAGTGGTGGTTGTGGTAGTAGTGGTGGTGGTTGTATAGTGGTAGCTGTTACAGTGGTAGTGGTTGTATCTGTAGTAGTTGTAGTGGTGGTATTTGTGGTTGTAGCAGTTTTACCGGTTGTGGAACTTTATTGAATGGTGATGGTGGTTGTGGTAGTTGTACTTTTTTAATAGTTAAAGAAGGATTGATTGACTCGGTAATATCTCTAGAAAAAGTATAGTTTGGTAAGGTTGTAGTATTTTGTCTTTTCAATTGCCATCACTAGCAGAACCATGTTGCAATGCACTAGATTTTCACCTATGTATTTTAACTAATGGGTCTAAACATGAGGGAGAAGGGGGTCCAGAAAAAGCGAATACCTCCCCCTTAAACTGTCACTTTTATTGCACATAATAAATCACACTTGGCAGGACACAACATCTTCTCTCTTTCTGTTTTCTTCCTTGTCTACTGCACTGATCAATTAACTTTCAAACACTCCACTCGTAAATAAATAAAACCAGCTAAATTCACGATTATTTCCTAGGAATACAAAAATTAAAGTTAAAGTCGAGGAGGAATACACAGGTTAAAGAGGTGAGCGGATACCAATGAAGCTACTGCCTGTTATTTATAAGAGTGTACTGCAGCAAGGTAGGTGTGAGAGTGAGGCCTGGGTTTGGACTCCAGGGGGACTTTACTATACAGATAGCGGACACCTCGGGACCGTTTGTGACATTTTGAGGATGCATAACGAACACTATCTTACTGTTTTGCCATTTTGAGGACACATAATGGATATCATTTTACCGTTTGCGCCATTTTGAGGACACATAATGGATATCATTAGGCCGTTTGTGCCATTTTGAGGGTGTATAACGAACAATACCTCCCCTTAATATACTGTAGTCGTCTAATAGTAGCCAGAATAAACTAATAGAATGACTGGTAATTGTTTACAAGAACGGCTTCTCCTCCGACGTGCGTGACCGCCGCCTAGCGAGGTGGACGTAAACATTCAAGTGACTCACCTACCGCCTCCGACATTATCTATTACCCTAACCTAACCTGGGGGCGCTGCTCTTAAAAATGACGTAGAAGACGTAAAATTACTAAAACATAACACTGTGGGAGTGTGGAAGCCGCCATGAAGGATACTCGTGGACGTAAACAAAGTCACGTGACTCGCTAGCCTTCTCCGGACCTCCGATGCCAATACTGTATTGTCATTACCCTATCCAAACATGGGGGCTGCTCTTAAAAATGATGTAGAAGACATCATATTACCAGAAAACACTACGGGAGAGAAAAACCTCCGAGATCGTGCATCGTAACCATAGAAAACGGGAATTTTTGAGGGTAAGCTCGTCTGATATATAGTCTGTCCATAAATAATGTCATAACTTCAGCATTTCCGTTCTGAAATTCACTATTCTATAGATTCCTACAGTCATATCTATTAACTTGGAACAATTTGTGAGGGAGTGGAGCGGAAGCCGTTATCGTAAAGAATTACGGAATTACTTATATAATATTTTTTACGTGATTATGAATTAGTGACGATGGTGGTATATGCGACGAATAAACAAAATGGCGGCAGTTGTCTGTTTAGCATGTACTGCAGTGTCCCAACTTGGTCCGTCTGATGTGATAAGACAGAGAGAGAGAGATAAGGAGATAAGATAGCAGGTAGATTCTGGCCCGTACGGTCACTTTCACAAAATAAGAGAGAGAGAGAGAGAGAGAGAGAGAGAGAGAGAGAGAGAAAATAGGAGTCATAAAGCCATGTGTGGTGGAGTGGTCTTGCTACTGGACTGGTAATTTTAAGGTCCCAGGTTCAAACCCAATGGGAAGATATTATTGGGATGGAATTTGTGCTGTACTTAGTTTCAGTACATCACCACAATGACCACCGACACGACACGCAAAAAACACCCTCCTTGTTTCCAATAAATTAGTATTGTATGAATATTCCCATACTGTATTATGCTATGGGGGCAGTGCCTTGTGCATAAACAGCTCAATAGGTGGCGTTAGAGAGAGAGAGAGAGTGGTGTCGGAGATTGTGCGATGAGATAATGGCCAACGATGCACCTTCGAGAAGTAAGAGCTTGCACCGGGCCAGGAGACAACCAGGCGTCGTAGGTCTATGAAGATAAGACCACAAACGAGCCGGTTGCAATACTCAAACTGTCGTCTCTATTACTCATTCACAGTCTGGGATAAGACCTCTTGACTTCACCATCCTGAATGGTTGAATCTACAGGCAAAAGGGACTGAGGATCTGGAAAAGGGGCACCAGTCCTGACACTATTCTTGACTTACAGTGTGATGGCTTAACCCGGAAACTGCGGGAAGACTCTTAAGAGTTCCCCCGGCGGACTGCGGGAACTCTTAACCCGGGAACTGCAGGGAGACTCTTAAGAGTTCCCCCGGCGGACTGCGGGGAGACTTATGAGTGAGTGAAAAAAAAAATCAACTTTTGACATCGACATTTTTTTTTTTTTTGGCCCCTGGGCCATGCAAAATCTCAGTCCTCTACCTCCCCTCCTTCCCCACTTTCCTCCTCTCCTTCAGTTATCACCTATTTTCCCTGTTATTCCCTTATTCTGAGGTATATTTTCGTGCTAACATTAGCGAGTTGCAAGCAGGGTGTTGTCATCACTGATGGCAAGCGAGTGCAAGAGAGAGAGAGAGAGAGTATCGATCGACTGTGTCTCAGTGGCCTTGGGGGAAATTGGCGGGAAAGCAGCTTGCCTCACCCATACATTATACAACTCGCGGGCTATATCTCCGATTTTGACCATCCAAACGCTGTTTTCACTCGTTTTATTGTTGTTTCAGGTTAATACCTTTATAATCAACCCATAATAGGCGCATATGGATGAGTATTAATGCTATTAATGGCACAATTAATATTTTAGTGACGGAAACACCTCAAATACGTCAGCACAGGGGGACGTTTCCAATTACCCCCATGCGCACTTCAGAGGTTAAGAGTAAGAGAAAAAAAAAATCAACTTTAAACATCGATTTTTTTTTTTTTTTTTTAATTTTTTTTTTAAAATTTTTTGGCCCCTGGGCCATGCAAAATATCACTCCTCTACCTCCCCTCCTTCCCCACTTTCCTCCCCTCCTTCAGTTATCACCTATTTTCCCTGTTATTCCCTTATTCTGAGGTATATTTTCGTGCTAACATTAGCGAGTTGCAAGCAGGGCATTGTCATCTCTGTTAGCAAGCGAGTGCAAGAGAGAGAGAGAGAGTATCGATCGACTGTGTCTCAGTGGCCTTGGGGGAAATTGGCGGGAAAGCAGGTTGCCTCACCCATACATTATATAACTCGCGGCCTGTATCTCCGATTTTGACCATCCAAACGCTGTTTTCACTAGTTTTATTGTTGTTTCAGGTTAATACCTTTATAATCAACCCATAATAGGCACGTATGGATAAATATTAATGCTATTTATGGTAAAATGAATATTTTAGTGATGGAAACAGCTCAAATACGTCAGCACAGGCGGACGTTTCTAATTACCCCCATGCGCACTTCTTAGGTTAAGGGAAGGTTTTTAGTTTGTTCTCTAGACCTCCAACAAGCTTAAAATTACACCCTCTAGACATGTAGATAAATGTAGATAAATTTGTAGATTTTCAAATGACGTTCCTTAGGTATTTTAACGGTGTAGTCTATGAAGTTGGTTAATCATTGTGTAACCAGCAAGAGGTTCCTTACAAAGGGCTTGCTGTTAACAATGGCGCCAAATTTGAATATAGGCAGTAGGCCTATGCCATTGATGGAGGAGCTGCTAGCAAATAAGCAAATTACGGGCTCACAGACAACAGGTGGGCATATCTCCGCTTGCCAGGGTCCGGGGAGTAATGTTTTTTTTAACTTCTCCATGGTTTTAGAGCATGTACCATACATTTATGATAACGGATCAACACCAGCGAAATCACAAGTTAATAGGAACCGCGACGCTGTCCGAGGTAAAGGTAACTGATGAACTCTGGCAAATTTTTAGATAGTCATTATAGCCTATATATTGCCATCTATCTTAACAAATCAGACAAGGTATTTTTAATATGTTGCTTCTGTGTATGACACTAGTCACCAGGTCAAAGGTTAACTTATATACAGACACACCAGCAACATTAGCAGCCAGTCAGATGACGAAGGCACCAAGAGGCCCCAGACTAAACAGCATCCCAATGATCCAAATTGCTGTGCAAACTAGGAGACAAATCCTTGCGGGTAGAAGGGCAAATCAATAGCCAAACAGACAGTCCCACGACCTTCCATGTTCCAAGTCACAAGAACAGGTACCACCTCAAAATTCCTTTAGTATAATGCTTAATCCAACCTGGAAGTGCCTCCAGTGTTTTCCACATGCCTGGCTGCAACAGAAACATGCCTGTCAAACTCCTGCTCGACATTTTTCTTAGAATCTGACTTCCAACCAATGCTAGTGAAACATGGCTCAGCAAGACCATAGACTTTAATTATTATCAAGCGGTGCCTCTCGCAAGTTATCCATATAGACTTCAGTACAGTCATTTAACATAATTCCTGCCAGCCCTGTGAGTCTCGTCAAGTGGTCTGGTTAAACTACGGTAATAATAAAAAAAAACAAAAAAAACATAATTCCTCTCATCTAAACTAATACCTAACTCACACACACCAGCATACACCGAACACGTATGAACTTCCTTGGGTGACTCTGGGGTCTGTCCTCCAACAGGGGTTAACCCAAGACGATGATCCCATCCACTTACCACATTCACCCAGATCATTACACATATATAGTAGGACCAAAGTAGAAGTGTATTCACAGAAACAATTCCAACCCCAAACATCCACTGGGATTTCGGAGAGGGTCCTGAAGGGACAAAGAGTCAGACACCGGTCACTGGCCCTGACCAAGTCACACGGGGATCTATGTAGACATGTGGAATAGGCTACCGAGTGATATGGTAGGATCGAGAACGATAGGGAGGTTTAAGATAAAATTAGATAGGCATATGGACGAGATGGGTTGGGTGTGAAGGGGGATCTGCCGGGTGTGGGCCAATCGGCGCTCTGTAGACCCCCGTAATCTTGTGTTGATCTCTGACCGTTTTGGTGAGGTCGGTCCTCATGGCATTAGTGAGTTGGGCCTCTCTTTCTCAGCATTCCCATTATGTTTTCACATAAAAATATTTTTTTGTCATGTGAGAATAATTTCTCAAACAAGTATAAATAGACAGCATATTCACCTGCCATTTTCTATCTATATCTACTGTACTGTATATATATATACAGTATATACAGTATCTATATACTGTATATATACTGTATATATATATATATAATTATATATATATATATATATATTTATAAATACTCAGGCACATACCACATTATTTATTATTTTTTGTTTTTTAACTGGGGGTGGCCGACTGAAGACAGCCCGAACTGTCAAAAAAAAAAAAAAAAAAAAAAAAAAAAAAAAACACACACACACACACATTTAGGTCACCCAGAAGACCCAGAGACCAGGGATGACCAAGATCGCTCATTTTCACAACTAAAAATTAATGAGTCCTCTGAACCCATCCGAATGATGCGGGGAGATTCCCTTAGGTGAGTAAAACACAAGTATGTATTCCTTTACAAACTGTATTAGAGATGAAACTCAACAAGCAAAAGGTTACAATGACTTCTTCAGCAGCTGCAAACCCTCACTGTAAAATAACAATGTGACAATCTTTACAAATAACAGGTTTCACAAATCAGAGCCGTTTAATAGGGAGAATTGTGGCAGCTTCATTTGTATTTATTAAATAAGCACCGTGTTGCATCTTTGCATTGTGTTCTGTTCATTTATTTAATGTTGTGCAGTTGTGGTCATTAACGCTGATACATACACTGCCGAAGTGGCCTCGGGCTGAATTGGGGAAGGATGTAGTACAGTATTCGGATGTACGGTAGTCATGTTTACATAGGTCGTGTGCTGGCGGTTACGTTCCCGTCTAATTTGAAGCCTATTTTTGTTCTGTTATTTGCCCCCTGCTGGCAATATATATAATGATGACAATAAGTCATGGGGGGGGGGGAGCTCTCCCTCAGCCTATTATTGTATCCCACGGCAGTCAAAATAGACGGGAACATGATCGCGAGCGTGCGAGTAGTGTAAACAAGGCAGGCGGTACGCCCGAATACAACATCCTTACCCTGAATTAAATCTCCATATTAAATCTTTAACAGATATTTGCATATACTGTAGGAGGTTCATTTAATTAGTTTGAGGCTTAAACATTAATCTAAATTAATGACCTTGAATGTAGGCTAAAAAAAATTTATTTAATAATTCACAATGCACCACCAGACATTATGTTAATTGAGATGCCCTTGTCACCGGAAATATAGTACCAAAATACCCTACCATAAGGTACTATGCCCTATCATAGGATAAAGAATGGCTTCCTTATATTTTCAGACATTTGATTAGCGGTAGGTGGTAGTTCTTCCAATTCAAATAGCAGGAGGAACACTTTTGGACTACCTATGGTCAAGTCACCCAGAAGAAAATATTTGAGCCTCTCACGGTTTTCATTGAGCAATTAATACCATTGGGATTGACTTACCAAAGTAATTTTCTATTGTACTGTTTCCTACTAACTAGTAAATATGAATGATCTATTACTGTATGTAAAATTACATTCATAAGTCACTCCCTTTCAGAATACAGATCGCCCTCACTATCAGATGCCCCGATTTTCGATATTATTATAGGTTTATAGGTTTTTATGTGTCTGGGTTTGAGTTTTGGCTGATCCGAGAACGCATGCCCATTGACCCCACTAATTTTAGGGTTAGCTATATGATTTTTCTATTTAAGATTGAGTTTTCAGGAACGTAGCCCAATCGTAAATCGAGGGAGACCTGTACCTGCACAATGAAAAGGCTATGATCGAATGCAGGGTTTATGTGAGTGACTATATCTTGCGTTATCATACCGTTCACAAACGGAGGCTTTTCTAAGGTCGCAGAAAAGACTCGAACCCGCGCTCATGTAACTATTCGAATCCGCACTCATCCGAACTTCCTCACAACAGGAAAAACCTCTTATGAGCCGTGCAGCCGACCCACTTTGAATTACTAAAGTTTATTTTTATTAGGTATCTACAGCTTGAAATTAAGCTTCAACTTTTGCACATCAACAGTATTTCAAGACTGGATCAAACTTAGAACAAGATAAATATAGGGTATAAAATTTCATAAGGTATAAGAGTTTGGAAACTATATCAAACGGTGAGCAGTTGAGCTGGAGGACTGAAGATAACTGCACGGTGTTCGTAAATATCGGTACATAGCAAAAACTTTCCAACCGTTTAACACCTACTGTCCCAGCGACGTACGTTGGCCGACAGTAAAAAGTCATTCGTCAGTACCAGCGACGGACGATGTTCGTCCATAATATGCGGTCCTTGTTATTGCCTGTATCGAGCGGTGCCTGGTACCATGACTTGTACGCACTGTTCTCAGCCGTTGGCAACACTTCTCATCTCCCACAGGCTAGGAGGGTCAGTATTCCTCCATCTTTTGAGGTGGAAGGGTGATCTCTTTTGACTCTGAAGCCATTTTGGCTACATTGCCTGGTAATGGAGGGTACATTTATGGTAATACCCTCTGGTACAGTAGGGGTTAAGTAACACAATCAAAACCTTTGAGCCACGGTAGTAAATGATAAAATCTTGTTTGGGTTCAAAACAGCTTCAAATATAGTACGTAACTGTACAGTCGTGTTCAAAAGACCTGTCCCACCTTCAATACCAACTTTATTAGTCCTCTCTAGATACATTTTGAGAAAAAACAAACCTAAACAAAGCTGAACAAATCTTGAATATAAACAATGTGCATATGTAATAGCTATGTTTCTCATTACTGTACTAGAGCTAATCAAAGCTTAAATAATGAAGGTCGGACCCCACTATAAACTCCAACTGCACATCACGCCAAACAATGCAAAGACTACACAACACGAATACAATAAAAAGGTGGCCACAACTCTCCTTACACGCGGCCCCGATACAAATAAACTCTAGGATTCATTCCGTGGACCAGGATTTAGCATAGTTTGAACAGTCCAGGCTGGCACACGTTAAGACACTTGGGGGTGACTCAACTGGGGGGGGGACATACCTTGCATCCTCGATACAAAATATAAATAAAAAAACTCCCGAAAATTGTCCGCATGCGAGATTCCAGCTACAAGGAAGTTTGAGCTGTAGACATCAATATTTATCAATTTATTTATCCAGGAAATGCGACGCCCCTTCCAGAAGAAACCGTATTTAAACGTGTAAAAAATACCCTTCAAATACGGTGCCAGTGCCAGGAAATGGCTTAAAAATGGGTGACCCATAGAAAGTTTGTTGTTGCTGTTGTTACTGCTGTTCCCCAGGCTGCCTGGCCAAACAGCCCCAAGGCCATAACCGAGCGCCCTAACAGAACCCTCCCTGCCTATCACAATAAAAGCCTGGGTGACCGAAGCCACTCCATGGCGGGGAGCTGAGGAGGGTGCGGAAATGCCCTGGAAACCAAAGACCCACCCACATAGAAAGTAGTGGCATTTACCCATACCAGCCCCCCCCCTCTCTCTCTCTCTTTCTCTCTCTCTCTCAACATGACCTTTTACTTTAAACAGGTTCTAGCAGTTCATGGATTCAAATATAAAACTTTCAAAACAGATATACAAGCATACTCTATTTTTATTAATTTCACTCCAACAACAAACACCTCCCAATGAAATTAATGAAAGCATGTGATCCACCGGGATTGGAACCTGGGTTACCACACACATATTGTAAACACTCTAACCACTACACCATCAAGACACAAAGTTTCTTGATGGATAGAGGTCATGTTTGTGTATTTAACGTCCTTTTGTGTGGGCATCAAATGTATTATAGCTGGCATTGTGGGTAAATAATTAAATATCCATGTCTATAGCTTCAGCTTTCTTATACAGGTCTCCCTCACTATCCGATGCCCCAATTTACGATATTATTATAGGGTTTTTAGGGGTATGGGTTTGGGTTTTGGCTGGTCCGAGAACGCATCCCCATTTACCCCATTGATTTTAGGGTTCGCTATACGATTTTTCTATTTACGATTGGGTTTTCAGGAACATAACCCAATCGTAAATCGAGGGAGACCTGTAGCTCAAAACTCGCACGTGGTCTATTGAGGAAGGGAATACAAACACCTTATGAGGAGATAAACTCGATTAAATACCTTTCACCTATAGCTTTTTCATGCTCTTAATTTATGGGTAAAAACTAGGGGTATAAGTGAAACTATGTAAATAAAACACTCCTCAATGATGTTCATATCAATTTCTAGAAGTATTATAAACGTCAAACTGTATTGAAAATATTTGGCCAATAGCTTTATCCGGCTATCGGCCTTGATTGTATGATAGTCGTGGGAAAAATTACATTATAACATAAGGAAATGCTCGATAAATGGTATTCTTATCTATTTCCAGGTGATATATAAATACCATATCAAAAAGAGCACTCTACTGAGACCATTTCTCCTATAGATTCTGTAAGCTAATTTCTTTGTCTGAAGAGCTATTATTAATGTGGTCAATAAAATACTGCCTGTCTCGAGTCGGCCACCCCCAATAATAAAAATAATAATAAAAAAGGGGGTATATGCCAGAGTATATAATTATATACGTAGATAGAATAAAATACTCTCAAGTTGTTTAAATCAAGATGTATTAGGATAGAAAACTCCATTAGAGGATTACTTTATTGATATCATTCCACTTATAATTCTTTCACATTACTAATTGATCTGAAGAAACTATAAGTGAAACGATATCAATAGAGTACTTATCCTCATAAGTCATTGTAGGGACATGAGTACACTATATTGATATCGTTTCACTTATAGTTCTTCCACATTACTGATTGATCTGAAGAATCTATAAGTGAAACGATGTCAATAAAGTGCTCCGACTAATATGGCATTTATAATCCATTTCTTGAATCATTAACTGGCCCCTTTAACCCTTTCAGTACCGGTGACGTCCTTTTAACTTTACTCTGGCTACTATTAGATGATTTTATTCTGTTTGAAAAGGTCCTCCAGCAATTAACAGGCTTCCAACTATCTCACTTAACCTATTTTACTACCACAGAACCCTCTTAAACTGCACAAAAGCGTCTAAATATCGCTAGAATCAAATTTAAAAGACGTCGCTGGTACAGAAGGGGTTAACTTGTAAGCTTCAGGCTGTAAGGAAGTTGGAGCTGTAAACATAGATATTTACACACATGTAAAACTTGCAAAACAAACAAACCAAAACCGGAAACTGCTCAATATAAAGAAAAACATACTCATAAAAATCACTATGTGGAAATAACATATTGAAGATTTAGCAAAACAATGATATATTAAAACATATATCATAATTGCCAGTAAATATTTGGATTTAGTGCACATATAATACAATACAATACAATACAATACAATGACTTAGTGTAATTTTTCCATTACATGCATTGTAACGGATTAGACGGGGGTTGCCTTTCAGTAGTTGGAGTGTACTGTAGTTCAATAAAGTCCCGCCACAGCACTGCCCCACCAAGTCATCACTGTGGCTGATGTTGGTATAAAAATAAAATAAAAAATAAAGGAAAACTGGGGTTACTGCCAGAGTATATACTGTACATACATACAGTGCATCAATTATATATTTTTACTAAAGATCGATGTTTACGACTCAACTTTCTTGTAGCCTGAACCTCGCAAGTAGTCAAGTCGAGAGCCTCACAAAAGCTGGGTCCAATTATCTAGGGGTTCCTGGGATAAAATATAGTCATAGAGCCCTCCTAAGTTGCATTTAATTGCTTGGCGGTAGCTAACGTCGACGACACTGCATTAAGGATAATGTCAGACAGGTAACCTGACCAGGATTCGAACCCACTCACTCCAGGTAGAGTTGAGCACCGTATCTACTCAACCATGAGACATACACTCATGGTCGAGTAGTTACAGTGCCTAACTCTGCCAAAAATACCTGGAGTGAGTGGATTCAATTCCTGGTCAGGTTACCTCTCTCCCAACCTGTCTAGCATTATCCTTAATGCAGTGTTGTCGACGTTAGCTACCGCCAAGCATAAAAGCAACTTAGAAGGGCTCTATGACTATATTTTATCCTAGGAACCTCTTAGATAATTGGATAACTGGTAGAGCACTTGCCTGCAAACCGTGAGGTCGAGCCAGCTAGTGGCTATTTGGCAGACGCCAGTGTTGTGGTGGACGGTGCGGTCTAGCAATTTGAGGCAACTGTTCACTGAAGTCCCTGATTTATCAGGGCACCCACCCTCAGGGATGGAGTGAATACACAAGTTCAGTATTCAAATACGAATACAAATAATTCAGATTTCTACGAATACGAATGCAAATACGAATACAAGGAAATATTGTCTCGTCGAATACGAATACAAATACCTGGAGTAAGTAGATAATTGTGGCAGGTTTTATATGGTGGACTTGTTTTCAAGGTGGCCATCTCTGTGACATATTGAGTGGTACAGGTCTCCCTCACTATCCGATGCCCCAATTTACGATATTATTATAGGTTTTTAGGTGTTTGGGTTTGAGTTTTGGCTGGTCCCAGAACGCATCCCCATTTACCCCATAAATTTTAGGGTTTGCTATACGATTTTCCTATTTAAGATCGGGTTTTCAGGAACATAACCCAATCGTATATCGAGGGAGACCTGTACTAGCTTTGGGTAACAAGTGAATAACATTGTCATTCAAACGATCAGTACTATACTGATGTAATGCTTTCATTACACATATAATATATTTTCTACTATGATAAATCAGCTACTGGTGACTTTGATTATTGAGTAAAGTAAAGAGTGCAATCAATGTGTTGAACATTTCATGATACACCATAATATACAGCAGTCATAATGATGATAAAAGTGCAGTAGTCAACTTGTATGGTGCTTTTCAGGCTTAAGGGGAGATTTCCACACGAGGGATTTTTTTCTGGACCCTCTTTTCCCTGGATATTTTTCTATAAAAAAAATGTACAAATATATCTTGAAGGAGGGTCTGGGGGGTTCTTAACCCTTGGAATCCGGGAGGCCTCATATGAGGCAAAATGCGCGGCTAAAAACATCATAACTCGGCAACTACGTGTCGTAGCGATGTCATCTCGACATTCTACAATTTGCAAAAAAATGTACTGCTCTAGGTGGTCTTAATCAGTAGCTACTGAATTATGAAGCTTGACTGTACGAAAATGGCCCCGGACACAGCGAACGGGATCATATGAGGCCCCCCCCGGATCCGATGGGTTAAGCTTGATGGAAGTCTAGGGAGGAAACTAAAAAAAACAATAGAAAGCTAAATAAATGAGCAAATAAATATGCCCATCCCCCCTTAACCCTCTCCTGTGAATTTCACCCTTACCAGAAAACCCCCTGTGCTCCGTTGATCATTATCAACACCACAAAAACACAAAACTGCATAGTCAACTCATCACCACGGGAAGATAAACAAAGCTACAGAATTTTTGGTGTCTATTTGAAGTATGGATACCATGCTTCAACCTAAGCTACTTGTTTTTTTCCTTATCCATTTCCATCAGAGAGGATTTTTTTTTTTTAACCCCTGCTATACCAGCGACGGCACAGAGCCGTCAGTAAAAAAGTTACTCACCAATAGGCTCTCAGCCGTCCTGCTAGTTCTGCTAATATCTAGCTGGAGCTGCTAACATGACTTAGCTTAGTGGCACTGCTGTGAGGAGTTGGCAGCACTTCTCATGCTCCCTCTCAGCTACTCCGGGGCCCGGCTGGCTCAGTTACCTACCAACTCTTGAGCTGAGAGGGTGTTGTCTCGTTGATTATGGCAACAAGTCTGGTATTGGAGGGAACACTTTTATCTACTATGCCATGGTACAGTAGGGGTTAAAAATTAAGGAAATATTAAAAATGTCTGCCATAAAGTGGTAGAACATGGAATTAGGCTTACTTTAGTATCCCCTTCCAACATAGAAAATATCACAGGGAAGAGGTCACTTTCGCTAGTATTCTTATCCCGTTCACCACGATGACAGATTTTTCATCATATTCTGGTTACCATTCGACGATTTTCTTTAGCTTATAATCTACCTTCAGGACTATTCTATTTAAGATCGGGTTTTCAGGAACGTAACCTAATTGTAAATCGAGGGAGATCTCTACAGATGTATGGATATATGTATATACCCAGGCACATACCCCATAGCTTGGGGTGGCCGACTCGAGATAGAACAATACTTAGGGTCCGGGACCACAAACGTGTTCCCTCGCCCCTTTCTCTGTCTCATTTAGTACGGTAGGTACATTTTTGAAGGGGAGGAGGATTCTAAAGGTAACGTCAATATTCAAGTCATTTTGTCAATTAACGGCGCTGCAAAGTGACAGAATTGGTTAACCCATTGACTGAGGGAGACGTTCCAGAATACCATGGCAATTTATAGGCTTTTAACGCCTGTGGAGCCGAGTGCGAGTGAGCGGGAGCGCGGCAGGCCCCCGTCCTATCTCCAGCCAGGCGGCCAGGGCACTGAGGAGTATGAGGCATACTCCTGTTAGACATAGTAGCGCTGCCAAAGGCAAATTTAGCGTGACAATAGCGATAATCGCTCAGTATTAGCGAATTTCTATGGTAGCGGTGCGGGTGAAGCCCGCGCGCTACGAAGCTTGTTCTGGTGTCATTTTGTAGCTATTTTCGTCTAGTTTTTGGCTGAATACATTTAATTTCATTCAGACACTTGCTCAATCATTTAGGAGTGCCTGAATGAGCCCTAATATAGCGGAAATATGCCCGCAACGTAAGTGTTAAGAATACAAGTGTTTGACTTCCCAATGTTAAAACATAAGGCCCTTTGTCTCTTACACTCGTGGAGAAGCCCCTCAAGGTTGTAGTTGGTATAATGCAAAGGAAACGTTTAGGCTGGACACCAACCTTTCAGTAACTCCAGTGGCTGTAAAAGATAGGTCTATTTTTGGACCCCAACTTCCTTTGGGGATCATCGGACAGGATGTTGTTTAGTAGAATAGACAAACTGGCAAGAGAAATCATGTGATAATAGTTAATAATAGGAGCTTAATATGACAACACGAAGAAGGTAAAAAATAGTAAATCATCATTTGATTGATCGGGCCCATTTACTGGCAAATTTAATCTACATGAGACTAATCAGGGGGCCAGTGATTGTGTACCAAAATACCAACAACAACAACATTTAAGTCCCTCAGCTTTCCCTTCATAATTGCTGAGGAGCACAAGGTCCTTGGGCGGGGCTTCGGTATCCCGGGTGTTTCCGCGCCCTCCTCGGCTCTTCGCTTGTGAGTGGCTTCGGTCACCCAGGCTTTTTTATGGTAGGCAGGGAGGGTTCTTTGAGGGCGCTCGGTTATGGCCTTGGCCTTGTTCGGGGCCTTGGGGCTGTTCGGCCAGACAGCCTGGGGAACAGCAACAACAACAAAAACATTTAAGTTGCCACTGTATTAACCCTCCAGCCCCGGCTATGCATTACATAAATATTCCCCGAAATCCGGGGGTTTTGGCCGAAAAACGTCTACGCCTAGGCTACCGTATCTTTGTTATTCTGACTGCTTCCGCATTCCCACGCATCCCTAAGCGTAGATGTGTTTCGTACCTGTAGAATGGCGTTAAGTAGAGCTCTCTAAGTCAACTGGTTCAGATGTGATGATGATTTCATTGGAGATAACTTTATGGCAAAAACAGCCACTTTACACTACTTTTCGATACTTAACAATAACATACAGGCACACACGAACAAGCGACGCACTCCTTCTTGTGGCCGGAGATGCGGGGCGTCGGTCCAGCCGGCTGTTGTTTACATGCGTCGGACCGAAGCCTCGCACACCAAGCTTACAGGCTTTGAGCTCATGGGTCTTTAAGAGCCCTTCCGGGTAGCTCGGGGTGTGATTTTTATGGGCGTTCAAGAGCCCTTCCGAGTCTAGAGGGTTAATGTTACCAACAACTCAATAAATTAGTGATTATCAGGGTGTTGGTAACATTATGTCCATACAGTATAACGCCTCTCATATGGACTAATTGAGAGAGATATACTGTTTGATGGGTAGGTGGGGCCAAACTGCAAGATAGGATATCTAGTGAAGAGTTGAGGAGACGGTTAGGCATCAAGAGTATCAGTGATGAGATGCGTGCTAGTAGGCTTGGATAGTTCGGGCATGTGGAGAGGATGGATGGGTGAAAAGATGGAAGTCCATGAGCCTGGGAAGAGCTGCACCAAGGGGAAGACCAAGAAAGACGTGTGATCAGACCTTATGGTCTGATCTTGAATACAAAAAACCTGACAAGTGAGGCAGCTCTGAATAGGGCTGCCTGGAGCACTGCCATTAGGACAAGAGACCAGAACTGTACTCCGTGTGGAGCACTCAGTCTTTAACCCTTGTCTAGCGGGGTGTTTTGGGCTCATTTGGGCATATTCAGGCCCTCCTGAATGATCAATCAAGTATCTGCATGAAAAGAAATGTATTCAGCAAAAAACTAGGCGCTAAAAGCTTCAAAATGAGACCAGAACGAGCTACGTAGCACTCGTGGTTCTCTTGCAGTGGTGCCACGAACATGGGAGTTTAGCGTATAGCGGTATATTTTTCCCACCTATGCTCACTACTGGCTACACTGCCGGCCTCTCGAGAACACAGGGAACATGAGTTAATGGGCGGCGGTAAGCCCTGGGAGTCGGCTGTCTGGCCCGCTGCGCTCCCGGCCATTTGCACTCGATTTTAACCCTTTAAAAGCCTTAATAATGCTCCTAACTTGCTGCAAATTGGTGCACGACTTAAGTCGAGCGCCGCCAATAAGGGGTTAACCCTTTCACGCATTTATGACGCAGAGGTTGCCAGATTAGCAATATGAAATAGAGTTCTCTCACTCTTATAATTACCTCTCCAAAATTAGTTTTCTGCCCACAGCTAACTCAAGGACAACTGCAGAGGTTGAAGTAACTAAACTAAAGGTTTCTAAATACCCCTGATGGTAACAAAGGCTTTAAAGTATCCCCAATAGGCTCAAAATCGCGTCTTATGTCGGAGAGGGTTAAATTTATGTATGATAACTGTCTGGAAACGTGATAATTCTGGAAGTTACTAAAATATAACCTCTTAAGTCTTATTAATATTGGGATGTTACACTAAGTTAAATAGTAATGTAATGGAAATGGTTTTCTGTTTTTTTTTTTTATAATATTGTTTTGCTATATCTTCAATGCGTTATTTCCAAACAGTGATTTTGATAAGTTCTTTTGTCTTCATTTTGTGCAGTTCCTGTTTTGGTTTGTTTGTTTTGCAAGTTTTACATTTAACTTTAACAAAACTCTGACAGAGCTGGTATTACGATGGTAGTGTTGGCTAATGGTGAGCTTAATGGTATATTTTAATATAAAGTAAAATCCCTCTCTTTTTAACTCATTCAGTACCTACCAGTGACGTCCTTGTCATTGTGTTCTGGCAACTATTAGACAGCTTGAGACCTCCCAGAGAGGTTCCGGTCTCAGCAG
This sequence comes from Paralithodes platypus, assembly GCA_032716605.1. NCBI lineage: Eukaryota > Metazoa > Arthropoda > Malacostraca > Decapoda > Lithodidae > Paralithodes > Paralithodes platypus. The sequence continues at coordinate 43,951,367 of CM064528.1, forward strand.
GCAGACACGCAGCGGAGCACACCACAATGCCCGCCCACCTCACTTCCAGGTATGACTCTTCATATAAACTGGCTCCCCGGGGCAGACGCCTGACAGACTATTATCTAGTCCAACTGGCGCCCGACCCCTTCTTCCAGCGACCGCGTATCACTCATCTATTTACAAGAAATCGTCTTGTAGTAGCCAGAGTAACGTTAAAAGAACGGCACCGGTACTTAACCCCTTCTGTACCAGTGTACCGGCAACGTCCTTTTAACTATTCTGGCTACTATTAGACAATTCTATCAGTTTTTTAATTGGGCCTTCAACAATTAACAGGCTTCGAACTATCTCACTAACCCCCTTTACTACCACAGATCCTTCTTAAACTGCATTAAATCCTCTAGATACTGTATAGCTACAATAAAATGAAAAAGACGTAGCCGGTACAGAAGGAATTAAAGGATTAAAACAAAGTCCAAGGTTCTGGGGACGAACATCTGATTCTAACGATCAACCTAGTTTATTGGAAGAAGTCGGAAATATATATATTTTCTACTATTGTGGAAAAAATGCACATTCAGTCTGACTCATTCAGACACATTCAGGTCTCCCTCACTATCCGATGACCAAATTTACGATATTATTATTATAGGTTTTTAGGTGTTTGGGTTTTGGCTGGTCCCAGAACGCATCCCCATTTACCCCCCATTAATTTTAGAATTCGTTATACAATTTTTCTATTTAAGATCGGGTTTTCAGGAACATAACCCAATCGTATATCGAGGGAGACCTATATCCCCAAAATAGATGGGGGTCTTAATGTAGATGGTGACGATAACCCTCTGAGGATCTTTTCTGTTTTCTGGCTATTATTAGACAATTTTATTCAGATTAGGACAAGAGAATGTAATAAAATTCTCTGTGGACAAAATGCTCTTTAAACTTGTATGTATGTATTAGGAAGGGTATATGGATGTCAGAGGGCTGATTGAGATAGTCTTTACCCTTTTAATTCCCACAGACCCTTCCTAAGTTGTATAAAAGCGTCTAATGGTAGCCAGAACAAACTGCTAAAACGCGTCACGTCCTGAAGGGGGTTAAAGCCGCGGTGACTTCCGTGTTGCTTACATTAAGACCTGTTGGGGCATGACGAACTCCAACTTGGCCTGGTGAAGCTATATGTGAAACGTTGTCAATAAAGTGCTCCTCCTCATATGGTCTTTATATAAAAAAAAAAGGGATAAGAGACTAATCACGAGCGTGGGGGGACCAGCGACGCCCCAAATACTAGAGTTTAAGGGATGCGACGTACTTTAGTTTACTGGCTATAGAGGCTGACAGGCTCTCTAGACTTTTGAGGTAGCTGAGTTCCACCTTCTCCCCCACCACCTTGGAGTCCTCGGGCCCAGTGAGGAGGGAGGTCAGGTCTAACGTGGCGTAGTTGTCCGCCGAGTGGCTCTCCTGCGCTGATCTGAGGGCCGACTCCTGCGACGCTAAGGTTTTCTCCAGCCGCTGCAGCTCACCGGACAGAGCGGTCACGTAACTCCCAAATTGGGTTATTGCTTCGGGCTGGATGTGGGAGATGGAAACATTCTAAATTAGTATGATACATATTATATACTCAAAATATCATAAACCAACAAGGAAAAACTTCCATACCAGATTATTTTTAAAAGGGGGGGGAGAGAGAGAGAGAGAGAGAGAGAGAGAGAGAGAGAGAGAGAGAGAGAGAGAGAGAGAGAGAGAGTGAGAGTGAGAGAGAGAGAGAGAGAGAGAGAGAGAGAGAGAGAGAGAGAGTGAGAGAGTGAGAGAGTGAGAAAGAGAGTGAGAGAGAGAAACTAGAAACATACACACACCCTCTACTCACCACAAGGGCCGGCTCTTTCCTCTTCTTGTTCTTCTTGGAGATGGCAGTTTTTATTGGACGGAGGATGGCGTGACAACAGCCCATCAGCCCCATAGCCGCCCCTAGCGTCTGGGCTAGGTGGTTGAGCCGAGCCAGACCAAGGCACGGCAAGACAGGATTGGACGAGGCAGAGTTCCAGAGGGCCAACTTTGAGAGGTCCGCGGCTAGTGAATTCGTAACGTCGGAGGTCGGATGGGGCTCTGCGGATTGATTAGGGACGCTGGTGATTGAGTTGGGGACGTCGGAGGCCGGATGGGACTCGGACTGCGGAGGGAGGTTGGTGTTCGTTGTGTTATTGCTGCCTTCACTCGCTTGGCTGCCTCTCGTCTGGCTGTCTCTGGCGGCATGCGCTAATAGAGTGGCCACAGTCAGTTGTTCTGCCTCCGTCACTCCTGCCTGGATCGCTGTCTCCATCTCTTTCCTTGCAGACTTTATCACCTCCCCGCTCCAACCTTCTGCACTGCCTGCGATGTGATTAAAAAGAATTATTAACCCTTAACCAACGGCGCACGACATCTGTCGAGTTAAATAAATTTGGACTATGTGGCGGTGCACCACATATGTCGAGTGCCATTTTCAGCACGTAATGTTGCTGAGAGAGAGAGCTGAGCGGTGGGACGAGCGTAGTAACCTTATGACCGCTCCCCACGACCACCGTGGATGTACTGAACTGTATACCACCTTCCTCCCCCTTCTCTCACTCGCTACACAGGGAATTATGTACGGAAATTACCTTATTTTAGGCTTTTTGCACTCGTGTTGCGCGATCGTTGCAAGAGAACCAGTGGTCGTACAAGGATGGTTCGGGTGTCATTGGAAAGCTCTGTTTATGCCCTTTCAGGGATAGATACTTGTTTTATGCTCTGGGTCTTGTTTATGCATGAAAATGAGCACGGAAACAACCCTATTTAGGGTAAAAAAAAAAAAACGCTGGGAGGCACAGTGTAAAATACCCTACCACCTACTCTTTGTGTTTTAACCCAGGAACTGTGATAAACCTTCCGGAAAGGACGGTAATTGAACATGACATTTTGACATTTAACATGTAGTTTCTTTATTCATGCAGAGTTTAGTAAAATTTACCAGAACGTCCCGGACTTCCCAATTTTGACTAATTCCTTGAACGTGACGATAGTGCGTTGTTATGTGTGCGATTAGTTTGCTTGGGAAACAGATTAACTTGCTCATGTAGTAGTGTACACCCTATGTGGTGGATTGTGTTCTTTTATTTCATAGATTTAATTTAAGTAAGCGTTGTTTCCACATAGCGATTTTGATAATTTAATTTGACTTTATATTGTCCTTGTCCCAATTTTGGTTTGCTTAGTTTGCAAGTTTTACATTTTAATGTGTAAACAAAAATATAATAAAATAAACTTCAAATACCGTCCCAATGCCGGGATGTGTCTCAAAATTGGGTGACACATTGAAAGTAGTGACATCTCTCCATGCCACATACCCCAATCCCCCTCCCTCCCTTAATTTCATGTTTTTTTTTTTTGCACAGTTTCAAGAAGTTCAGTACAGTATTCCCTAATGTAGCGCTAGTGTACAGTATAAGGGAGTCCAGCAGTCACTCCCACAATGCACTGTACTGTTTGTTTACCTTATCTACTGTAGGTACTTGGAGGCAACAAACTCTTCCTGGAGCCAAGGTGACTCAAGTTGGCTTCTCTGATACTAAGGCACAAATTCAGAACAGTGGTTTAAGGGGAGACTGACCGTTTGTTTGGTCTATTAAATAATTTATTCATGTTTTTTTAGTTTCCTCCCTACACCTCCATCAAACTTAAAAAAAACACCCCCTAGACCCCCCTTCAAGATAAATGTGTACATTTTTCGGTAGAAAAATGTCCCGGACGAAGGCCGATTCCTCTTAGAATTGCAGGCTTGCTATCGCTCGCCAGGAAATAATCGACACCTAAATGGCATGAAAGGTCTTAAAATTGACAACGAAATGGGGGGAAAGGTCATAAAATCCCCAAACTAATGGAACCAACGTCTTAAACGTCTTAGTAAAATTTGCCAGAACGTCCCGGACTTCCCAAACTTGACTACTTCCTTTAACGTGACGATAGTGCGTTGTTATATGTGCGATTAGTTTGCTTGGGAAACAGATTAACTTGCTCATGTAGTGATGTACACCCTATGTGGTGGATTGTGTTCTTTTATTTAATAATTTTCATTTTAGTAAGCGTTGTTTCCACATAGCGATTTTGATAATTTAATTTGACTTTATATTGTCCTTGTCCCAATTTTGGTTTGTTTAGTTTGCAAGTTTTACATTTTAATGTCAAAACTAGTAGGGCTAAACATTAGGGAGAAGGGGTCCAGAAAAACGGTCTGCCTCCCCTTAAGTCCAGGATGAAGCACTAACCTTGAGAGTACTGATACACCGCCTGCAGCAGCTGTGAATGTCTGGTGATCACCAACACCAGGTTACAGGAACAGTACAGGTAAATACGCGACACGTCCGGACCTTGGAGTGGCAACTGAAATGTACGCACAAATATTGATTAATATCTCTTGTGAAGTAAATATTGATTAATATCTCTTTTAAACTTCACAAGAATAATTATAAGACTTACAAAAAGTTTACTAGCTACGATACATTGCAAAATACAAGACATATGCCAATGAAATACACATACTGTAGAACAAAAATACATAAATAATGCACACAGCAGAGCCCCCCCCCAAAAAAAACAAAACAAAAAACAAACACACACAAACACAAATTCACACTCATCTAGGTTACCCACTTGAAGACCCAGAGAGCAAGATAAATAAATGAAATAGATAATACAAATACATAAAGGAAAATAAAACACCCCGTTGTCGAGTACCTGAGGTAAAGTGGAAGCTCTGTACTGTTGACACTGGTCATACTGGTCTTGTAGTCTGGTAGTAAGGTCGGACAGTAGTGTGGCGTCACTGGGTGTGCTGTCCTCACCGTTCATACATTCACTGCAGACACATATATATTCATTATAGATTGAGGGCATATGCTAACCATATCTATTTTTACAGTGCTAATCTATATCGTAGGTCTTGATGAATTTGTGAATTTGGTTTTTGGCTGGTCTGAGAACGCATCCCCATTTACCCCATTAATTTTTCGGTTCGCTATACAATTTTTCTCTCGAAGATTGGGTTTTCAGGAACGTAACCCAATCGTAAATATAGCTATACAGTAGAACCTCGCTCTTTCGGACTAATTGGGGGAGACCCCTGTCCGAAAGTGTTAAAAGTCCGAAAGGGCCGAGTCCAAACTCACACTTCAGCCTTTCAGACAAATCCGAAAGGCTGAAATAATGTCCGAAGTTTATAAGTCCGAAACTCGGCTCTTCGGTCCGAATGCGAAATAATTTTTCTCAGCCTTTCAGACAAATCCGAAAGGCTGAAGCATGAGTCCGAAGTTTATAAGTCCGAATACACATTCACCTAACCAGACAAGTCCGAAACTCGGCTCTTTGGTCCGAATGCGATTTAATTTTTCTCAGCCTTTCAGACAAATCCGAAAGGCTGAAGCATGAGTCCGAAGTTAAATGTAGTCCAAAAAGTTTAGTCCGAAAAGGATGGAGGTATTTTCTCAGCCATTCAGACAAATCCGAAAGGCTGAACCATGAGTCCGAATTGAAATGCTAGTCCGAAAGTCTGAGAATTCCGAAAGATTGAAGTCCGAAAGAGCGAGGTTCTACTGTACTGTACTGTATTACACTATATCGGGTTTACAAGAACGTAACCCAATCGTAAATCGAGGGAGACCTGTATCAATATCTCTGTAAAAACCAACCTATTTTCCTTATTGGCAGCGGCTTGTTCCTTACTGGCCTTGGGGTTGGCCATCCTACACGCGGCCGCCATCATTCTCAGGGTCAGGTTCCGCAGCTTCAACATGGCCACCGCGCCCTCGACGTTGGTCTCTATGTCGCTACTCTGCAACCGTCTGTAAGGAAAATTATGTTACCAGGGGATATATTGTACATCAACCCTTTCCGTACCGACGATGTCTTTTTGCTTTATTTTAGCTACATTTAGACAATTTTGTGCAGCAGGGGAAGAATATTTGGTAGCTAAAAGGATGGATTGAGATAGTCTGTAGCCTTTTAATTGGTAACCGTCCTTCCTAAGCTTAATAAAATTGTCTAATAGTAGCAAGAATAAAGTGAAAAGGACGTTGTGGTACAGAAGGGGTTAATATATTCAATTGACCACTTGCATGTTTCAGGCTATAAGGAAGTTGGAGCTGTAGACATCGATATTTAGCAGATTTGCCAGCTATAATACGGTCGTAATACATACTGTATATACATACATAAAACCAAATTCATCATACTTTCTATCCAATCAGAAACCTACATTATTATGGCATTTCCGTTTAATATTGATGTTTACGGCTCCAACTTCCTTATAGCCGGAAACTCGCAAGTCGTCAATTGAGGAGTAAAGGAGAGCATAAATGTATTATAAGTTATATTGAATATAAATACAATAAATACTCCTAACAGGTAAAGAATGAATTAGTGTGGATTATAAACTCAGTCCTGGGTTAATGATTAACCCACCAGACCCGGTTGGGCTCTGAGAAACCCATAACAAATGCACCCGCGGAACCCGGTAGGGCTCTGAGGCACCGGCAGCTTGAAAGCCTGTAAGCTTGGTGTGCGAGGCGTCCGTCCGACGCATGTAAACAACAGCCGGTTGGACCGACGCCGCGCATCTCCGACCACAAGAAGGAGAGGCGTCGCTTGTTCGTGTGTGGGTGTGTGATATCGCCACAAAGTTCTCGCCACGGAAATCGTCATCACAACTGAACCAGTTGACTTAGAGAGCTCTACTCAACGCCATTCTACAGGTACGAAACACATCTACGCTTGGGAATGCGCGGGAATGCGGAAGCAGTCAAAATAAAGATACAAAGAGGAGGATGAGGGTGTAAAATTTGTGTTAGGTCTCGGGACAGAAGAGGGGGTAGATGAGGAAATGGAGAAAAGAATGAAGGTAGTGAACAAATTCCTGGAGCAGGTGTGGCAGAAGAGAAAACGGAATAGAATAGGGTGAGGGGGGAGAAGGTGATCAGAGTGGGGGAGGAAGATAAATGAGATTAAATAGTAGAGAGGGGGAGAAGAGAAAAGTTAGGTTAAGGAGAGAACAAGATATTGGGGGGTGGAGGAGGGGGTAAATAGTGAGAGAAGAATGCTGCTTAACCCTTCCTACCCGGGCTGTCTTACCCAATGACGGTCGCTCCTACCCGGGCGAAATGGCTGAAAAACGTCTAGGTCTAGGCTACCGTATTTATGTTTATTTTCACTGCTAGAACTTTCCCACGCATCTATAATCGTAGTGCGGTTTTCAATCTGTATTTTGGCGTTGAGTAGAGCTCTGTAAGTCAACTGGTTCAGTTGTGATGACGATTTCAGTGGAGCAAATATTGCAGAGATGTTGCCAATATGGGGGCTTTTCAGACACTAATTTCGTCTGACGTCAGAACAATAACATTGAAGAGTCTTCTCCTTCTTGTTTTCGGAGGTGCGGTGACGCAACGCTTGGGTTTGTTGACATACGTCGTACGCACGGCATTCAGACCAAGCTTAATTAGGCTATTAAGCTGCTGCCTTAGGTAAGGAATACCGGGTAGCGGCCCTTCTTTCGAGCTGTCCTTACCTAAGGCAGACCGGGTAGGAAGGGTTAAGCTATATACTTCAATACTTTTTGTTTCCACATAGCGATTTTGATAATTTAATTTGACTTTATATTGTCCTTGTCCCAATTTTGGTTTGTTTAGTTTGCAAGTTTTACATTTTAATTTAACCCGGCAAGTGCGGGAAGACTCTTAACCCTTTGGCTGCGGCTATGTTTGGGCTATTTAGGGCATATTCAGGCACTCCTGAATGATAAATCAAGTATCTGCATTAAATGAAGTGTATTCTGCCGAAAACTAGGCGAAAATAGCTTCAAAATGACACCAGAACGGACCCTGTACGTGGTCTGGTTCACCCGCAGTGGTCCCAGTGAAACGCGGGAACCCCGCTATTATGTAACACTCGCTCGCTTGGCTACACTGGTGAGAGAGACAGAGAGAGACCCGCGCAAGACACAGCCTAGCTCAGTGAGCCGCTCGGTGCTCTGAGGGTCGGAGGTGGGCCCCTCACGCTCCCGCCCACTGACACTCGATTTTTACGTTTTTTACAGGCTTTAAAAGCCTGGAAATTGCTGTAACTTGCCAAAACATTCCAGAACGTCACCCGCAGCAAAAGGGTTAAGATCCTGGGCCTAAAAAAATCCATTTAAAACACCCTATTTTTTTTTCGATTTCTTTTTTTTTTGCCCCTGGGCCATGCCAAATATCACTCCTCCACATCCCCTCCTTCCCCACTTTCCTCCCCTCCTTCAGTTATCACCTATTTTCCCTGTTATTCCCTTATTCTGTGGTCTATTTTCGTGCTAACATTAGCGAGTTGGTAGCAGGGCGTTGTCATCACTGTTACCAAGCGTGGGAAAGAGCGAGAGAGAGACTATTGCGTAACAGTGTCTCTCCAGACAAGGGGAGGGGAGGGAGGTTGTCTCAGCCATACATTATGTAACTCCCGGCCTGTATCGCCGATTTTGACCATCCAAACACTGTTTCCACTTGTTTTATTGTTGTAACAGGTTAATACCTTTATAATCAACCTAAAATAGGCGCATATGGATAAGTATTAATGCTATTTATGGTAAAATAACGATGTTAGTGATGGGAACAGCTCAAATACGTGCGCACAAGCATGTGGTGTCTCATACCCCCCATGCGCACGTCTTGGGTTAACTATCCCTTCTACGACTACTTATTTTCTAAACTACATCTTAACCAAGCTCTAGCTGTTTCTGGAGAAAAAAATCACTGGTGCATAGGTGAGCTGGTTCCAAAAAAAAAAAAAAAAAAAAAGGGACAGCAACTCCACAAGAAGAAGGTAGCCTAGGCGTAGACGTTTTTCGGTCAAAACCCCCGGGTTTCGGGGAAATTATAGAATACAATAGCCGGGGCTCGAGGGTTAAGGTTCATCTTAAAATTACAGGTTCGCTATCGCTCACCAAGAAAATATCGACACCTAAATGTCTTAATATGGACAAAGAAATGGGCCAAAAGGTCTGAAAATCGCCAAACGTCATAAAATCTGAAAACCAATGGGGCTAAACATGAGAAAGAAGGGGGGACCCGAAAAACTCCCTACAAATGACCTTACCTGTGCATAGGGTCCCAGGTGTCCATGACTGTAAGGTCTCTGTTGTCTCTGAGGTCCGGCCAACAGGTCTTGTCTCTGGCCGGGTCAATGTCCAGTTGATTGACATTCTCCACCAGCTGACTGTGGGAGCTCACCTGTTTGGGTACCGTACAAGCAATATTAGTATAAACCAGGTTTTCCTTAAAACTATTCAGAGTGAGACCCTGTACAGTATAAAAGTAAAATTTTATTTGAAAGTGTAAAACACTTCAGCCTTTCAGATTATGTCTAAAAGTGAGGTAAGTGCCTGGATTTAATACTATCATTCACACATTTACCACAGTCTTTCAGACTTTAACTGTCTTCATAGCGCAATGGATAAATGCACTGAATTTCGGTGTGAGCATCCTAGGTTCGAATCCCTGGACTGCCACATGTATTTGTTGATTTCATTATTTGAGTTTAGGAGTAAAGTCGGTTGGTGGAGGTAACATAATAATAAGAGGTAATATTCAGACATGATACATGGTCCAGTTAGTGGAAATGCACTTTGTAGTGTGACATTCAGGGCATGTCTCAGAATCTGGAGGCAGTTTCTGCCATTGATTGATACATGGTCCAAAAAGTTGTGGGATTCTGAAAGCCAAGGCTCTAAAGGTGAAGGGCTTTACTGCAATTACAAACATTTACAAACTAGAATCTCTCAATCATCCAAAAAGTAATAATTGCCAAGATATATTAATACAGCAAACTACTGTATTTGCCTTACCTCGCAGGTTAAGTCTAGCAACATCTGTTCGGCGGTGACTGTAGCAAAGTGTAGGGAGTTGCTGAGGCGCTCCCGGAACTCCACAAACTCTGGGATCCGCGTCAGTGAACCGTACTTGTAGGATGAGATCAGAGGGTCCGAGGTCTGGTACGGAAAAAGGTAAAATTGGTCAATATCTCGTAAATACAGAAAAAGAGAGGGAGGGAGGGAGGGAGGGAGGGAGGGAGGGAGGGAGGGTCCGAGGTCTGGTATGGAAAAAAGTCAAATTGGTCAATATCTCGTAAATACAGAAAAAGAGAGGGAGGGAGGGAGGGACAGGAAAGGAGGAAATGACGAGAGAAAAAGTGTGATGAGAATTGAATCGCAATAGGCCTACATAAAAAAATTACAATTTGTTAAGCACAAAAATACATAACGAATAAAATATAACACAAATATAAAACAAAACAAAATCAGGCCGCCACTTGTCCAGCACAAAACTCCATGGAGAGCACCTGAACTACCCGTCATAGAACTGGTCTCCACCGACTTTTCAGATGCGTGTATCATAAAAGAGGTATAAGGAGCAATGACATTTTGAAAAAAATAACAAGTAACTATTACATAAATAGTAAAAGAAATTACTACAAAAATACACAAATAGATAAAATATTAAAACAATACAAGAAAAATATAAAATGTATGTTTTAACAAACACATAAAAAATGTAACTACCAAACATATACAGTATACTAACAATGTGGTCAGCAGGCATATATGGTAAGCATGACGTGTTCACCTAAATGTAACTACCAAACATATACAGTATACTAACAATGTGGTCAGCAGGCATATACGGTAAGCATGACGTGTTCACCTAAATGTAACTACCAAACATATACAGTATACTAACAATGTGGTCAGCAGGCATATATGGTAAGCATGACGTGTTCACCTAAATGTAACTACCAAACATATACAGTATACTAACAATGTGGTCAGCAGGCATATATGGTAAGCATGACGTGTTCACCTAAATGTAACTACCAAACATATACAGTATACTAACAATGTGGTCAGCAGGCATATATGGTAAGCATGACGTGTTCACCTAAATGTAACTACCAAACATATACAGTATACTAACAATGTGGTCAGCAGGCATATATGGTAAGCATGACGTGTTCACCTAAATGTAACTACCAAACATACAGTATACTAACAATGTGGTCAGCAGGCATATATGGTAAGCATGACGTGTTCACCTAAATGTAACTACCAAACATATACAGTATACTAACAATGTGGTCAGCAGGCATATATGGTAAGCATGACGTGTTCACCTAAATGTAACTACCAAACATATACAGTATACTAACAATGTGGTCAGCAGGCATATATGGTAAGCATGACGTGTTCACCTAAATGTAACTACCAAACATATACAGTATACTAACAATGTGGTCAGCAGGCATATATGGTAAGCATGACGTGTTCACCTAAATGTAACTACCAAACATATACAGTATACTAACAATGTGGTCAGCAGGCATATATGGTAAGCATGACGTGTTCACCTAAATGTAACTACCAAACATATACAGTATACTAACAATGTGGTCAGCAGGCATATATGGTAAGCATGACGTGTTCACCTAAATGTAACTACCAAACATATACAGTATACTAACAATGTGGTCAGCAGGCATATATGGTAAGCATGACGTGTTCACCTAAATGTAACTACCAAACATATACAGTATACTAACAATGTGGTCAGCAGGCATATATGGTAAGCATGACGTGTTCACCTAAATGTAACTACCAAACATATACAGTATACTAACAATGTGGTCAGCAGGCATATATGGTAAGCATGACGTGTTCACCTAAAAGCAGCACTCTTGGTGGTGGAAGCTAAAAAAGTGAATCACTGCCTGCAACATAACAAAAAGTCAATAATCAACGTCTACAACATCAACTCACATCTTTATAGTTGGCCATGAAGAACTTAAGGGTAGCGGAGAAAGTGTCAGAGGCGAGGGTGTAGAGAGCGGAGTCGAGGGTCTGTAGTGCCAAGGTGTGAGCCAGTGTGTCGAGCTGTATGTGTTTCAAGTCACACTTCTCGTACACACTATGCGACGCCTCACACGCACCTGGGAGAGAAATACATAATAGGTTAGTTAGATATTAGTACAGTACAGGTCTCCCTCGATTTACGATTGCGCTACGTTCCTGAAAATCCGATCCTAAATAGAAAAAGCATATAGTAAACCCTAAAATCAATGGGGTAAATAGGGATGCATTCTCGGACCAGCCAAAACTCAAACCCAAACACCTAAAAACCTATCATAAATCAGGGCATCGGATAGTGAGGGAGACCTGTACTTACATCATGATAGAAGTTAGAGTGATAATATGCTGTTACAAACAGGCCTCACAAGCATTTTCTTGTTCTCCTGCTCCCCCCACAGACCCTCTTGTATGTCGTCCGTCCACATATGCCTCGTCTGGTACGCCTCTCCCGGCTATTCCTCCCTTGGATAGTTTCCCTGGTGAATCCTTCAATTATAATGTAAAACTTGCAAAACAAACAAACAAAACAGGGACGACATCTAAAATCAGAAACTTTCCAAACGGAGTCCCACAAGGATCCGTCCTATCGCCCGCACTCTTCAATCTGTACATGCACGATATAACTACACCCAATACGCCCCAAATAAACTTAGCCTCCTATGCAGATGACATAACACTCACATGCACACACCATAACCCAAAAAGAGCAACAGATCTCCTTCAACCCTATCTCAACACACTACATGGCTGGTGCACTACAAACAGACTTAATCTAGCCCCAGCCAAATCCACCGCAACCCTGCTCACAAGTTGGACAGGAGAACACGAATACATCCCTCAACTCACCATAAACAACACACCCCTAACACATACACACACACCCAAAATCCTAGGAGTACCGGGTAACATATGATACTCATATGACATTCAAACAGCACACCACAAACATTAAAAAGAAACTGACACCCAGACTTAACGCCCTCAGGTCACTTGCTCACACAAAATTTGGACACAACAAAGAAACTACCACCACAGTATATAAACAATACATAAGATCAGTGATGGAATACGCAAGCCCAGCCTGGGCTTCTAACCTAGCTGAAACACATCATAAGACCTTACAGACTATTCAAAACAAAGCTCTGAAGATCATTACAGGCTGCACAGCTACTGCACCCACAGATCACCTACATCAAGAAACCAAAATCCTCAAAGTCAAAGACCATCTGGACATGAGAGGCACTCAATTCCTGGCAGCAGCCTCCACGAACCAAGACCACCCACTAAACTACATGGCAACACACCCACAGACACCAAGAAATATCAAAACAACACCCAGCACACGGTATCACACACAATTATTGTCTTCTCTCCCTCCCTGCCCACCCCGAACCAACTTCCAGAAGCACATCCATACTCATATCTCTCACCGATCCATCCACTCACTCACAGACAACACGCAGCTGCATGCACGACCTCCCGAAATCCATCCTTCCGAATCCTCCCTTCCTCGCGAGGACAGAGTCCACCTGGCCAGGCTGAGATGCGGACACCATCCAGCTCTCCTGAGCTATCAGAAGAGACTGGATGACTCCGTTGTCGACACCTGCCCGGGATGTAACACAGCACCCCATACCATTAAACACATCATAGAAGACTGCATTTCACACAACCACTTACGCCAACAACACAATCTACACTCAATGAGAGCTCTGTGGGAAAGCCCGATCGTGGCCATGGCCTTTCTCAGGGACTCGGGGCTGTTCGGCCAGGCAGCTTAGGGAACAACAACAACAACAACAACAACAACAGGGACGACACAATATAAAGAAAAAAAAAAAAAGTCCTCGTCAAAGTCCGAGGACTGCTCTATGGCCTAATAACAAATGTGTATTTATTGATGAAATGGGATGTGGCCATTGGATGGAACAATTATATACTCTATTCTACAGTAGGTAGGGTTCATACTTAGTTTAAGTTTTATGACCTCTTGCCATAATAATAATAATAATAATAATAATAATAATAATAATAATAATACTAACCCATCATATTGTAGACCTTAATGAGGAGCAGCTTGAGTTGGAAGTTAGCGCGGGATGCCAGCACCCCACGTTCCAAGATGGCCGCCACCCTCAGTAGTACGAGTGTGTCCAGGTGAGTGGTGCCTTCTGCCCCCACCCCCGCCGCTCTAAGGTAGCTGTGGGCTGCCAGTAGGAGGTACGCATCACCCGGTCTGGATAGAAATTAAATTGTAAAACTTGCAAACAAACAAACCAAAACTGGGACGACACAAGATAAATGCAAAAGAACTAATAAAAAAAGCAGAAAATTAAAACTAAAAAATAAAAATTTCTGGGAAAATATATCCGTTACCTTTACTGCAAAGGATGCAAGACTACTTTTGAAGATACATTGACGGTATAGAGGTATTTCCTATACAACAGAAAATATGGTACTAGACGAGATAGAGTAAGGGGCGAGGGAACGCGAAAGTAGTCCCGGACCGTAAGAATAGGAACTATAAATGTTGTTTCTGTTCAAGCTCTGTCTCGAGTCGGCCGTCCCCAGCTATGGGGTATGTGCCTGAGTATATACATTCATACATGTATGTATGTATATACACAGGCACATACCGGTACCCCATAGCTGGGGGTGGCCGACACGAGACAGAACCATATATGCATACATATAGAAATTACAATACATGTAGAGACTTAGATGAAATAGAGGTCCGTCTTATACTGTACATAAAAAATATGGTACCGGCATAAAGAAATTATATACATTAAGAAAAAGACTGACCTGATATCTGTGGTTGCCATGTGTTCCGTGAGGGGTAGCGTGCTGTGGTACCGGTGCAGCAGAGAGTCGGCCAACTGTGTGTGTTGCTGCGCGGTGTACCCCTCGTGTTGACCCAGCGCCCGGGACACCTGCACCCAGCACAGGTCGCGGTACATTGACTTCACCTGAGAACACAAATATTTGAGTAGGTTAGAACTTTGGTTTGTGTTTTGTTTTTGTGTGTTCGTTGTTTTCTGTTGTGTTGTCCCTGTTTGGGCTCTGTCTCCCCTTTGGGGATCACGGTATAAGGCAATAGATAAATAGATTCATTCTAGTCTTCAAGCAATATTGCTCTGGTTTGATGCCCTGTAGTTTGGCCTTGGTTACGTGATAATAACCCGTTAAGCACGATGACTCTGGGTGTTAAACGAGAGGTTAACTCACATCAACAGGCACCCCATCTTCTCTTCTCTCAATCATGGCCTCCAGGTTCCTGAGGAAGGCAACGATGCGGTCTTTGGGCACGAGGGGAAGGTATTGGGCCAGGTCGGCGTAGCAACACATCTTGTCTCCGTAATCCATTATATACGACAGGAGAAGGTCCACGAAGTCACCTGAAAAATATACAATATAGTTTTAGCTAGGTTATATAATCAAATACTACTACTGCTGTGAAGATTACTGTAATAAGGATTATAACATTAGGATCTATGAACACTGTACTTTAAATAATATTCTGCAATCTTCAGGTATCGTTGAAATTACAGTGTTGACAGATAAGCTTTGATGGTTTGAACATGTTGTTTTTGTTGTAATAGCCCCAAGATGCCCTTTATGGGAATCCCGCAGCATCCAGGTAGCCCAAGGAGCTTCACCAAGCCGGGTTTGGGAATGTAAAGAGGATGGATGACCAAGTTGGGTGACTTGATGCAAAACAGTGAAATTGGAGGGAGTTGCACGAGGGGTAGACCTAGAAAAACATGGGATCAGGTAGTACATTCCGATCTCAAAACTAAAAACCTGATAAGTTGGCCAGCACTGAATAATGCTGTCTGGAAAGCCAAAATTAGGATGTAAGACTGAAACTGTACTGAGGGACTGAAAGTTTGGGAACCTACCACAGAGGGAGTCAGCGGTAGCGTGGTCTCCGAGGCGACACAGGGTAGTGGTCAAGTGGATAACACCCAGGAAGGGGCCTCGGTCGGGATACTGGCGAGTCTTGGCCGTCTCTCGCACGGACAGTAGATGAGTCACGGCGTCGGACAGCGGGTCGTCATCTTTCTCTCCGCTCGTTCTGCCGTCGCACTCCTGGCTCGTGGGTTTAGCACAGCACAACCCGTTGTTTTCACCAGCGGGGTCTTTGCTGCAGTTTGCATCGCTAGCACTACTACAGTTTTTACTGGTTAAACTGTCCCCTCCAACATTACAATCTTTACTGTCCACAACACACTTACCACTACAATCAATGTCTGACTTCCCACAATCACTACCATCAGACTGTTCACTAGTACTACAATCTTTACTATTCAACTTCCCACTACTATTACAATCCTTACTATCCCCACCACATGTACTATTACAATCTTTACTATCTATATTTACAGGGTTGGCACTACTTTTCCCACTACACGCGTTATTGCTAGGACATTCTCCGGGGGCCGAGTTGGATTCCCCACAGGCCCCCCCGCTTCGGCCGGTGACTCGCATGATGGCGTCGATATAACCCACATAGTGTTGCCAGTTGTCGTGTCTGAGGGAGAGAGAGGGATTAGAATTATTATATATTATTTCCACATAACGATTTTGATCCTTTCTTTTGCCTTTATATTGTGTCGTCCCTGTTTTGGTTTGTTTATTTTGCAAAGCTTTACATTAGAATGGAGATTAAAAACTGATGAAATAGCAAGATAAACATAATTTGAGGATGGGTTTTTGTTATGACAACGTATCGCTTCTTCAGATCAAAGCCAGGTTTGACTTGAAGAATCTGTAATGCAAAATGTTGAAATAATAAAGGCCCATTCTCAAATGGTATTTTCTTAGGTTTTTCCTGCTTAGCAATGTCTTTTTGTTTATGTACACAAGTCACATCTCGCTCGGGTGACGAGGCTACTTAGATTGTCTACCAAAGCTATGGGGTATGTGCCTGAGTATATAGATAGATAGATGATATATACTTACTCGTCCTTAATGAGGTCCCTGTAGACTGCAGCAGCCTCTTTCCACTGGCCCAGGTGGGTGTGGTAGGTGGCACGCTTCAGTCGCAAGAAGTTACTCGGCTGGTGGACAATCTTGGGTCCTAATTCACCCTCCACTACACTCAAGGCTTCTGCATATTTACCCTGGAAATAATACCAAAATTATAATGTAAAACTTGCAAAACAATATGAGGATTTAAGACAAATATTACAATTTGTTTGGACACTCAGCTATGTGATAGGGAGGTTGTTGAGCTTCTGTTTCATCTGTCTGGACTCTCTTGTTGATCTTTATTTCTGTGCTTCACTAACATCAAGAGTAACTCTCAATCATTTACGCCAACAAGACAACAACACAATCTACACTCCTTGAGAGCTCTGCAGGAAAGCGCGACCGTGGCCTTCCTTAGGGAGTCGGGGGTGTTCGGCCAGGCAGCTTAGGGAACGACAACAACTTTCAATACTATGCCACAAGCATATTACACTTTTTTTGAGACGTGAACTAGATGCTAGCCTCTTCTATGATACCCACCTGAGTTTCGAGGATGTGTAGGTATGTGAGAACCTCCGCTTCCGCTTCGATCTTGCCGTCCTTTACAAACTTCATGACCATCTTCTCCGCCAGCATAAGGCTAACCTGGCGACCCTTGCTGTCTCCACCCTTCACACCCTGATAACATGTAATATTCAACATTAGCTATATAATTATGGTAATAATTAATAATAATAAGCAAGGCCAATCCTTAGTGATCTTGGCCTCATTCATTGTTCTTTCCACTCACTAAAACATTACGCTTTCCATAATGCAGTTGGGTTGAGTGCATGATTAGATTGATATCCAAAATTTGAAAATGGATATTAATCGTGATCGTGTATTCAACCTTTAACTGTGTTGGTGGTGTAATTATTATGTTCGCTCCACCAACCGACTTTACTCCTAAACTCAATTAATTATGTTCTGGGTGTGGTGTCCAGAGTTAGAATCCCGGGAGGACCATATGCTTTCATTAGTTTATTCAAGTGCATTGGGTTGGTAATTGATGATTAATGTTAAGAACGGGGGTGTTACTTAAAACCATATACAGTATATACCTTTTGTCAGCCTGATATTACGTTTCTGCAACCAAAATAACCATTATGCCACTTGAAGTGATTAAATGGCAAAAACAATACAACTTTATGCAAATTTTCCTGTATTCCCCATCACACTCAACTGTCCCAAGCCAACATTGCCTCAGTTTGCCACCCTGTATATATACATATATATACACCGGTATATATGGTACTGTATATATATATTGTGATTATAATTGATTGACTGATATTCCCACACCCACCTGCATAACATAGCTCATGACAGCCCAAAAATAGTAAGGGTTCTTGGGCTTTAGTTTATAGAGCTTCATGGCGGTCTGCTGCTGGTTGCGGTAGTCGCTGATCCGCACATAGGACATGAAGAGGTGCGACAGTAGCTCCTCGTTGCCTGCCTCTCGCTTCGTTGCTGTTTCATACACCCGGCAAATCAGCTCAGCTGTTGGCGAAAAGGGATTTGTCTTTTAGTGTATTCTGGCGAGGATACTCCCCGGGAGTTAGTTAGTTAGTTATGTAGAGCAGATTAACCAGACTACTGAGCTCCATACAGAACTCTCATAGGTCTGGCACTCCCCGGGAGTACTTCCCTGCATGACTAGTGCCTACAACCTTCTCTTTACATACTGTACAGTACTGTATAGTAAAGCCCCTCTTTTCGACTCCAAGCCTTTAAAACCTAGTGACGTATTTCTTCCAAATTTTCCCCTCTCTAACAAGGTATTTATAACGGAAAAATTATAATCGAGTGTTTGATGAATTATAATCTGTTTATACATTTATCTGTCTCTTGTGGACAATACCAAAATAATGGAGTAGCCTGGTTGATCCCGGGCATATTTTATTCTTCTACTGTATTTCAATTTCAGTCTTTACCTTCTACTAATGACCAAACCCCAAATCCCTCCCATGTATACCACCCCTAACTCTTCCATTCTGACTCCCTAATCCACCAATCCATCAATTATAGTTATAATTCTAGCTTTTCTTTAGCCATCATGTAATGTGTGGATAAAGTCTGAAAGCCAATAAATTTCCAGACACATTATATACAATTTGTACTATAATACAGGTACAGTATTACTTTGCCCTTCTGAACTCTGTTCAAATGACTATGGTAGCCTATAATTCTACGGGAGACTGAGGTGTTTCACAGTCTTAGGGTCAGTGTATTTCAAAACCTGAAACTCACGCTGGTGCATCTCTCTGAAGCATATGGTAAGAGCCTGAAGTGTGGCCTCATCAGTAGGGGTCTCCTTCACCACCCCTGCCACCAGTGCATCACACTCCTCCCTCTTCCCCAGCCTTAGGAGTGCCAAGCCCTTCAGCACCCGGGCGCACGGGAGCGAGGCCTGCTTCCGCAGCACCTTGTCCGCTTCCTGGACCGCCTTTTTGTTCTTCCCCGCGTCCAGCCATTCTGAAAATAATAAAAAAAATAAAATTAAATTCGCGAATGTCAAACGTAAAATATTGACCTGTTGGTAGTTTCTTGTTTGACATTTGCTTCTAACAAACATAAAACAGATCTAGCTTGACATTCACAAATGTCAAACGTCAAATATCGAGCTGTTCAGTTTGATATTTGACATTCGCTTCTAGGCCTATCGAATATCAAACAGATCTAGTTTGACATTCATGAATGTCAAATGTCAAATATCAAGCTAGTGTCAATACTAGGCCTAAGCCTATATTTGATATTCAGATTTCGGATATCAAACGTCAAACATCGAGCTAGGCTATTGTCAGTACCTATTATGACATTCAAATTGGACATAGGCCCCTAGGCCTAGGCTACGAATAATCGAATATCAATTAGGCTAGCCTATCAAATATCCGGTTTAATGTTATTTTAATACCACAAATTTTGTTGATATATTTGAAGATAAATAATGAATCTATATGCTCTAAAGATCATAAGATATTTTGTTTTAACCCTCGGCAAAACCTAATAAAAAAGTATGGGACTAAAATGTCTTTTTTCGTAACAAGGTTGTCAATACGGTACTTTGTCATCGATAGCTCTAAAGATCATATGAAATTTGAAAATGTGTTAAACCCTCGGAAAAACCTAATATAGCCTAGGCTAAAAGTATGGTACTAAAATTTAATTTTCGTAACAAGGTTGTCAATACGGTACTTTCTCGTTATCAATGTACAATCAAGCTGAAGATTGCAGAGTAAACACCATAGACTTCATCGACTTTTCTTTCACCTTCGTATAATCGACAGCCAAATTTTTTATTAAGGGATTAGTACTGAACCAGGGGGGGTATTCTTACCTGGTATTTTTACCTGGTGGGCTTCCCAGACCCCAGAGCTAAGTGGTAGGTCAGGGTCCACGGAAGCCACACACTGCTGATGCGCCAGCCCAAAGATAATTTAAAATTTGTAGTAAAAACAGGGAGTATAGAAATCTATGGACTGGAAAGTGCATCATAAGCAGCTACGTTTACAAACAAGGTACAAGTATAAGTGGTTGAGGAGGCCAGAAGGTGTGACATCGAGAACAAAATCTTGAATATTCATATAAAACTCCTGCAAGATAGTCGGAAAGGGCAGCCTTGAAAGATAATAGGTTAGTCAGGGATACCAATTCTGTGGGCCAAGAGGTCCCCAGAGACACATATCTAAGATTAAAAATATTTTTCTTATTTCAAGCTGGCATCTCGAGTGAGCAATTTTATATGGTGACCCCTGGTTGCAAAATATTGGGGACATCAAAAACATCTTCAGGAGTAATTGAGCAGAGGACCGTGAATATTTGCCAGTACTTAATTATGTCATGCCTAAGAAGTCTACCCTTAATGGAAAATAGGTTTAATATCCTCAATCTCTCACCATAATCAAGATTCTCGAGACCCCCCAATAGATTTAGTCCAGCGTCTCTGAACAGACTCCAGTAGTCTTAGGTCCCCCAAATACCCAAGGTTCCACAGAGAGGAAGAATATTCTAATATGGGACGAATATGGGAAATAAATAGTGGCATCATAAAGGAGCATCCGGGTTGACAGTTGACCTTAGGATACTATGGGCGAGTCCTCCAGCCTTGTGGACAATATTAGAGATGTGTGTATGAAACTTAAGGGAGGAATCGATTAAAATTCCTAGATCGGATGCAGAGTCTCTAATAGGGATTAAGGAGTTGTCAAGATAGTATCTGCCAGAATGACCCAGGTCATCCCAATCATTTCTTTCCTACAAAATCTTAGGTGGACACATTTATCTGGTTCATCGTTAGGCCCCAGGATTTAGAGACCTTAGCAAGCACGTCTATATCAGACTGGCAAGCAAACATACAATTAAGAACATTTAAGAGGTTATCATATTTGATTTTTACATACAGTTTCAAATCATCAGCATATATTTGGTAGACGAATTAATATTACGAGTAATATAATTGATAAATATGAGGAAAAGCAGGGGACCAAGGACAGAGCCTTGAGGGACTCGCTAAGCACATCCCTGAAAGAACTAAAATTATTATTTTACTTGACATGCATAATACGGTTATGGAAGAAAGTCCCTAATCCAGTCCAGTACCCTACCCCTAATTCCCAAAGCTATAAAGTTTGGTGATCAGAATGTCATGATTAACCACGTCAAAGGCCTTGGAATAGTCGAACAGGATCAACTCAACATTAAAACCCTGGTCCATCCATTGGTGGATGTCCTTGTAAGTTAGAAGGAGTTGGTCCTCGGATGATCTGCCTGGTCTGAATCCAAATTGGTCATTATTGAGAAGATTGTTAGAGTCAAGATATTCATAGATAAATTTAGTTATAATACGTTCCAAGGACTTTGAACAGATGGAAGTTAGAGAGATTGGTCTATACATTAGTGGATTGTAGCGAGAACCCTTTTTAAAAATGGGCACAACTGAGGAACTCTTCCAGGCATAAGGGAGGGTTCCAGAGACCAATGAGGCACGGTATATCAGCAAAAGAGGATATGCAAGGGTATGGACACAAGGGTGTGGGGGCGGTAGCCCCCACCCATAATACTAGGTTAGGTTAGGTAAGGTTGTTAGGTTAGGCTAATGTTTTTTCAAATCACTATCGGGGAGCGAGCGTGTCTCAACATTGATCGATAGGCCTAATGGGGAAAATAGGTTTTCCCGAGATTTCTAATTAGCCTAATAACAAACGCTATATATTGATGCAAATGACCAATTTTGTTTATAAAAACACTGAAAATTTGTGGTATTAAAATAAAAAAAATCCAAATAGGCCTAGGCTATCCTTCTTTGTAAGGAATAGTCTGAATAGAGCTTCAGGTGGCTGAGTCTCTCAATACTTAGCTTAGGTGCTGCAAATCTCGGATCCTGCTAGACCAGTGCTGGTGAACCGTGAAGGTTCTTTGTAGGGCTAGCCTAGGCTACGTTAGTTTAGGCCTAGCCTTACCAATTTAATCTTTGAAAACCCCTTTGAATGAGTTGTTAAGCTACTGTCTCGCCAGTTACTGAAAGAAGGACATGTATTAGACTGTTGTCTGACCTTATATATCCCTGGTCAACCATGAACAATAAATACCAAATTAGCCTGAAAGAACAACACGCCTAGAACGCCCCACCAAAAGCTCGTCTCCAAGCCCAAAATCACTCAAAATGAACCATAGATCAGCCAGGCAGATGTTGATAATGAGGTGAGAGGAAGGAAAATGTTGAAAGGTACCGTAAATAGGCCGTAATCGCCTCTCAATAACGGAGTCGTCAACATGCGCCTTGCCGGCCATGTTTGATGTGGCCTCTTCAACTTTATTTATCATTTTGTCCTAGTATATTTCCGGTATATATTGGATTTATCATACCACTAAGCCATCGTAGAAGGAATATTATACCCCTTATGAGTGCAAATCAGGGGAAATAAGCGAGTTTTTGTACATAATTGCGCCAAACGTCTTTTATTTGTTTGATTTGTCCATACACTTTTCAATTCCGATGAAAACAAACCCTTGGAGCATACAGTTTTGTTAAATAACCCACATAATTGCAATATTTACTTTGTATTTGTTGCGTATTCGACCACAATAATATTTAGATCAACTAATAAAATATGTATAGGTACTCTTGTTGGAAAATATTATCTAAATATCTATAAATAAGGAGCACGTGCCGGGAAGATGCATAGCAGTACACAATTGTAGTTGTGGAGAAAAACTTGGCTATTTTCGCTTATTTTCCCCACAAATGTCGATCTTAGCTTCATGTATGTATAGATTTAAACGTAAATCATATTATATAACCTTTCAAATTACCTATAACTACTCTAGGAATCGCTTGTGTCTTTAAATATCTATACATGTGCAATACTCGATTCAGATGCCTTGATGGAAAACGTGCTTTTATATTCGTGGTCTCCCCAATTGTGTTATTTCTGTCTTATACGCTGATATTTTGATGTAAATATGCCATTTACTGCATTGTGATATATTGGTGGTGTTGTAGACGTGTTTGTATTTAGATGACAATGGATAACTAGTATATTAATTGAATTTGAAAGGATAAACTACATTCCCTTGTGAAATATGGATGCTGTAGGCTAATGATTTGTTTTCTAATTGCACTTATTTTCAGACCAGTAGCAGCTGTATAGTATTATTGTAATTTGTTACTTGTATGTACCTGTTTATTATCAATTCGGAATTTATACCTGATAGCTAAGCTAATACACAATTTACAGTAGGCTAGGCCATTGGCGATGATTGGCCTAATGATGATAGGCCTAGGCTAATAGCCCAACCTAAATAATTTGCCAGATAGCCTAGCTAAAGTATGTATGTAAAGTTAGGGTCAATATACAGGAGACGCAACATAGGTAGCAAATTTCTAATGGTAGTTTTGGGTTCCTATCATCATATGCTTCATTTCTATAGCCTAGGCCTATACTTTTTATCCCCGGAAAAAAAAAAAAAATCTTGGGATTTTTTTTTTCTTGGGATTTTTTTTTTTGGTCATTAGGCCTAACCTAACCTAATAGCCTCCAAATACATTTAGGTTAGGTTAGGTTTTTTGGTTAGGTTGATACAACAAAAAAATCCCAAGAAAAAAAAAAAAAAAATCCAAGATTTTTTTTTTTTTTTTCCCGGGGATAAAAAGTATATAGAAATTAAGCATATGATGAAGGAACCCAAAACTACCATTAGAATGTTGCAACCTATATTGTTGCATCTCCTGTATATTAACCAAAGTTAGGCTACTTCTTGATTCCTTATTTATCAGTTAATCTTCTTAAACTTTCAAGATCCAGCAAGGATGTAGTATTCGGGCGCCCAACTTGTTTACTCTACATGGACGCTCGCGGCTCGCGATCATGTTCCCGTTTATTTTGACTGCCGTGGGATTATTGGGATACAACAATAGGCTAGGTTGAGGGGGGCTTTGCCCCCCCCCCCCAATGACTTGTCATCATCATATATAGGGCTATTGCCAGAAGGGGGCAAATAACAGAAAAAATAGGGGATGGATGTAGAGTTCGGGCGTACGTTCGTCATGTTAATCGCCACGGGTAACTTCGTGTCTATTTTGACGGCGATTGTTTTCGGTTATTTGCTCCCTGCTGGGCCTGGCAATATAGATAATGATGACAATATGTCATCAACATATTATTGCATCCTGTGGAGCAAGTCCCTCCAAACTGGATATGTACCTACCACAATCCCTAAAAGAAGGTACTGTCACACCAAAGGGTAGTAAAGGCATAGCCAAAAATTACAGACCAGTGGTGCTGACGTCACATCTTATTAAAATCATAGAAAGAACAATACGAGCTAAGATGGCCAGCTATCTGGAAGATAACGAGGCATTCAACGAGGGTCAACATGGCTTTAGACAAGGCCGCTCCTGCCTTTCACAACTACTATCACACTACGACAAAATCCTACAGGATATTCAAGACGGAGAAAATGTAGATGTCATATATCTAGATTTCGCCAAAGCTTTTGACAAGGTGGACCATGGGATCCTTCTACATAAACTCAAATCACTGGGAATAGGGGGAGACCTTGGAAGATGGCTCCACAGTTTCATCACCAACAGAAAACAAACAGTCACGGTTCAAGGAAGCCTATCAGAAGCAGGTGGGGTCATCAGCGGAGTACCACAAGGATCAGTACTGGGAGCTCTCCTATTCCTCATCATGATAGGAGACATCGACAGGGACCTGGAACACTCAACAGCCTCATCGTTTGCTGACGACACCAGACTCATGAAGAAAATCACCTCACAACATGATGCACAGCTACTACAACAAGACTTGGACAAAATCCTGAAGTGGGCAGAAGAAAACAACATGGCCCTAAACGGAGACAAGTTCGAGCTTCTAAGGTACGGGAACAAGAGAGCACTACAAAACGACACCAACTACAAAAGTGGACAGCAAGAAATTACCGCCAAGGACACAGTGAAGGACTTGGGAGTAAATATGAGCAGTGACGCCACTTTTTCCCAGCATATTACCAAAGCCACAACAACAGCAAAACAAATAGCAGGCTGGATCCTGAGAACCTTCCACACAAGAAATGAGAGGTGTATGTTAACACTGTGGAAGTCACTGGTCCTACCACGACTGGAGTACTGCTCTCAGCTCTGGTCTCCCCAAAAAGTAGGAGAAATAACAGAAATTGAAGCCACCCAGAGGACATTCACCAGTAAAATCCATGGGTTTCAACACTTTAACTATTGGGAGAGACTCAAGGAGCTGTACTCACTTCAAAGACGTAGGGAGAGATACATCATCATCTACGTTACACTTACACTTAGTTACACTTAGTTGTATTCTGTCCGTTAGTGACACAGTTGAGCTGGGGCTCCACTGCGACCAGGCAGCTCCCTTTCTTCCACTCTCCATTCCAGAAGTCGGTTGGAGTTGGTGCTGGGGTATCCTGGTGTTGGTGGCCGGTTCGGTATTTTGGCCAGCCACATGTCCAAGTGATTCTTGAAGGTGTCTGGAGACATAAGAACATTTGAAAATGGGAGTCTGCAGAAAGCCGATTGGCCTAAGCAAGGCAGATCCCTGTCCCACACAACCCCAATTACAGGCTCAACACTCTAATACCCTGAGGATCATCTTACCAAAACGGTTAGAGATTAACGCAGGATTACGGGGGTCTGCAGAGCGCTGATTGGCCCAACCCTGCTGAGACACCCCGGTCATGTTCCTGAGAGGGGCTGGAATACAGTTGAACAGTCTGGTTCCATTGTATGCAAAGCTGTGATGGATCAGGGATTTGATTTTTTGTGTTGATCGCGGCGTAGTCCTCACATAGCACAGCCTCCCTCGCCTTTGGTGTTGAGTCTCTTGGATGTTTGGATTTGGTACCTTTTTTTCCAAAATCTTCCAGATGTAGATGATGATGTATCTCTCCCTACATCTTTGAAGTGAGTACAGCTGCAGCTCCTTGAGTCTCTCCCAGTAGTTAAAGTGTTGAAACCCATGGATTTTACTGGTGAATGTCCTCTGGGTGGCTTCAATTTCTGTTATTTCTCCTACTTTTTGGGGAGACCAGAGCTGAGAGCAGTACTCCAGTCGTGGTAGGACCAGTGACTTCCACAGTGTTAACATACACCTCTCATTTCTTGTGTGGAAGGTTCTCAGGATCCAGCCTGCTATTTGTTTTGCTGTTGTTGTGGCTTTGGTAATATGCTGGGAAAAAGTGGCGTCACTGCTCGTATTTACTCCCAAGTCCTTCACTGTGTCCTTGGCGGTAATTTCTTGCTGTCCACTTTTGTAGTTGGTGGTGTTTTGTAGTGCTCTCTTGTTCCCGTACCTTAGAAGCTCGAACTTGTCTCCGTTTAGGGCCATGTTGTTTTCTTCTGCCCACTTCAGGATTTTGTCCAAGTCTTGTTGTAGTAGCTGTGCATCGTGTTGTGAGGTGATTTTCTTCATGAGTCTAGTGTCGTCTGCAAACGATGAGGCTGTTGAGTGTTCCAGGTCCCTGTCGATGTCTCCTATCATGATGAGGAATAGGAGAGGTCCCAGTACTGATCCTTGTGGTACTCCACTGATGACCCCACCTGCTTCTGATAGGCTTCCTTGAACCGTGACTCTTTGTTTTCTGTTGGTGATGAAACCGTGGAGCTATCTTCCAAGGTCTCCCCCTATTCCCAGTGATTTGAGTTTGTGTAGAAGGATCCCATGGTCCACCTTGTCAAAAGCTTTGGCGAAATCTAGATATATGACGTCTACATTTTCTCCGTCTTGAATATCCTGTAGGATTTTGTCGTAGTGTGATTGTACAGTAAAAGTCCTTTAATCCGACGACCGATGATTCGAATCTCCCAATAGTTCGAATTTTTCAATTTGAGGCCAAATCCGAATTCACCCGATGGTCCGAATTTCAAGAAGTCCCAAAGTCCCCTTTTTGAGGCATTAGTCCACTCAAATGACACTTAATGGAGCACATACATATCATATGTTCATGAATTCACTTTAAAAGTTTACCATTGTCATTGTAGCCTATTACCTACTTCAAAACATTCAGATTAATGGTCAAAGGAAGCTACTGATATAAACGTAAACACCACATCGTCTGCTAGAGCGTTTGTGTTGCTCTTGAACGCATTCTTGGGACGCTCCGATGCGCTACTGGCTTGCACCGCATCGTCTGCAAGCGCATTCAGTCTTGCGCTTGAAAACGCACCTTTGGACGTTCCGATACGCTACTATTTATAGTTCAGTGATCGGAGCGTCCCAAGGGTGCTTTCAAGAGCAAGACAAACTCGCTCGTAGACGATACGGACATGTGACAATAAGAACATAAGAAACATAAGAACATAAGAAAATGGGAGTCTGCAGAAAGCCGATTGGCCTAAGCAAGGCAGATCCCTGTCCCACACAACCCCAATTACAAAGCCCAATTATAGGCTCAACACTCTAATACCCTGAGGATCATCTTACCAAACCGGTTAGAGATTAATGCAGGATTACGGGGGTCTGCAGAGCGCTGATTGGCCCAACCCGGCTGATCCCCCTTCACACCCAACCCTTCTCGAAGAAGAAGAAGGTGTTTACATTCATATCAGCAGATTCCTTTGACCATTAATCTGAATGTTTTGAAGTAGGTAATAGGCTACAATGACAATGGTAAACTTTTGAAGTGATTTCATGAACATATGAGCCGATATGTGTGCACCATTGTGTCATTTGGGTGGCCTAATGCCTCAATGTTTTTGTCAGGCCACAGGTTCATAGGGGTAAAGTCCGATAATCCGAAAAATCCACTAATCCGAACGAGGGCCGGTCCGCTGCCCTTCGGATTAACGGAAGTTTACTGTAGTTGTGAAAGGCAGGAGCGGCCTTGTCTAAAGCCGTGTTGACCCTTGTTGAATGCCTCGTTATCTTCCAGGTAGCTGACCATCTTAGCTCGTATTGTTCTTTCTATGATTTTAATAAGATGTGACGTCAGCACCACTGGTCTGTAATTTTTGGCTATGCCTTTACTACCCCCTTTGTGTATTGGTGTGACAGTACCTTCTTTTAGGGATTGTGGTACATATCCAGTTTGGAGGGACTTGCTCCACAGCAGTTTTAGAGGCAAGGCTAGCTGATGTTTGCAGTATTTTAGCAGTTGGGCATGAAAGCCATCTGGTCCTGCTGCAGAGTTTGGTCCAATCTTGTCGATGGCTGCTATTATGTCCTCTGTTGATACTGTTACCGAGGAGAGTTGATGTGGTGTCCCAGGAGCGTTGTCAAAGAAGGTTGTTGCATTATCGATTTTCTTGTCTTCATTTGGCGGGCTGAAGACACTTTCGTATTGCTGTTTGAGTATCTTAGCCATTTCGGTTGGGTCACTCAAGTTCGCCCGTAGGTTTTGCAAGCGGTCCTATTGTTGAGGTGTTCCTGAGTCTCCCTTTTTGCGTATGCATAGAAGAATTTGCTATTTACTCGTATGTTTGCAACTGCTTGGAGTTCTTCACATGTTCTTTGCTCTTGGTGTGACTGGATGAGTTTTCGTTCAACTTCATCGAGCTCTTCTTGTAGTTTGGTGATAGTGTGCGCATGGCTGGTCTTCCTTTGCTTGGCTCTCAAGTACGTCCTTTTCTTCATTAGTATTTTTCTATCTCTGGGAATCTGTTTTATCTGCTTCCTGCTTGATTTGGGTGGTATGGTGTTTTTACAGGTCTCCAGGCATTGTTTCTGGAGGATACTGAGAGTTTCGTCGACGTTTTTATCTTCGAATAGTGCCCTCCAGTCAGTTACTGCCAGTTCTGCTCTCAGTCCGTCCCAGTCTATTTCTTTGCTGTAGAAGTTGAGATCTTTCAGAGAGGTCTGGAAGATTTTGGAAAAAAAGGTACCAAATCCAAACATCCAAGAGACTCAACACCAAAGGCGAGGGAGGCTGTGCTATGTGAGGACTATGCCGGGATCAACACAAAAAATCAAATCCCTGATCCATCACAGCTTTACATACAATGGAACCAGACTGTTCAACTGTATACCAGCCCCTCTCAGGAACATGACCGGGGTGTCTCCAGACACCTTCAAGAAACACTTGGACATGTGGCTGGCCAAAATACCGGACCGGCCACCAACACCAGGATACCCCAGCACCAACTCCAACCTACTTCTGGAATGGAGAGTGGAAGAAAGGGAGCTGCCTGGTCTCAGTGGAGCCCCAGCTCAACTGTGTCACTAACGGACGGAATACAACTAAGTGTAACTAAGTGTAAGTGTAAGTGTAAATGGCATTCAAAATTGACGGGAACATGATTGCAAAGGTCCGACGCCTCCCCCGCCGTCGCCGTCATGTTTACATTTGTTGATCGCTGTTGATAAGTTCGTGCCTATTTTTATGGCGATTTTTTTGCCCCCTGCTGGCAATATATATGATGATGACAGTATGTCATGGCGGGGTGAGGCCCCCGCAACAAATTATTGTATCCGAAGGCAGTCAAAATAGACGGGAACATGATGGCAAAGGTCCAACATCACTACGTGTAGTGTAAACAAGGCTAGCGGTACGCCTGCACTTCCACATTCTTGTCAAAAATAGCTGTCAAAATAGACTGGAACCTACCCGCGAGCGATCGACCTTTGTGTAAACATGCGGGTTAACTAAATAACGACTGTACGCCCGAATACTATATCCTACCCCAAGATCCTTATAGGCTACATCTTTTAATACTAATTACATTGGAATGAGTTCTGTAACTTGTGTTACCGGGTGTACGTCGTGTAAACACGTGAATTGATGTCGAACAGCGGGGGTGTGGGGGCAGTAGCCCCCACCCATTATACTAGGATAGGTTAGGTTAGGCTAATGTCCTTTCAAAGAGGGTATAGCCTAGTAAACACTAGGATACACCTGGTCAGAGGTAGGTGATACGCCCGATAACACAACTCTTGCCATTAAATTTTATAGTAGGGTAAATATGCCTATTCACTTTTCATATGATCTCACATTTAGCTTTGTTAAGAGGACAAATTACTAGCCGAAGTTAGGCATATTAGGCCTAGATGAAATTTTAAAGTTAGGCCTATGTAAAAGAAGAAATGAAATAAAGAAAAATTAAAGATTAAAATATAAGTTGTATGAGAAGTGCAATGATAAAGACGCCCTTGCATATGAAAGGTGTAGGCTAAGTCAACCCAGTCAGTACGGCGACGTCCTTTTCTATATATTCTGGCAACTATTTAACAACTATATTCAGCTTTGGAAGGATCTGTGGCAGCTAAAAGGATTAATTGAGATACAGTAGTTAGTAGCCTTTTAATGGTTAGAGGTCCTTCCTAAACATAATATAATTATTTAATAGTTGCCGGAAACCGGGTGATCACTTTACCAATAAGACTAATAGAGATATCCCATTTGGACTGGTCGGAAGGTTGTCAACTATCAAACAAAGGTCGAGTCCATTATTTTTAGTCTTTATTATTGTACAGTAGGCTATATGTAAAGAGAAAACTAAGGTTTATAGTTCAAATTATGTTTTTGGATGTGATAGAATAGCTAAAACAATGCTATTTTGCGTTAATTGTCTTGTATTTCCTCTCATTCAGTCAAGTCTTTAAGCCCTGCCTGGGCTTCTAACCTAGCTGAAAGACATCACAAGACCTTGTAGACTATTCAAAACAAAGCCCTAAAAATCATCACAGGCTGCACAGCTACTACACCTACGTCAGATCACCTACATCAAGAAACCAAAGTCCTCAAAAGTCAAAGACCACCTGGACATGAGAGGCACTCAATTCCTGGCTGCAGCCTCCACAAACCAACACCACCCACTACACTACATGGCAGCACACTCACAGATACCAAGGAATATAAAAACAACACCCCACACATGTTATCACACACAAATATTGTCATCTCTCCCTCCCTGCCCACCCCAAACCAGCTTCCAGAACCACATCCATACTCATCTCTCCATTCCATCCAATAAAGTGTGATAAAGAGTCGCTGGAACTCCTGTTTCATTTGCTTGGCCTCTCTTACTGATTTTCTTTGTGCCTCATTTACACTGAGAGCAATCCAGCTAGCTCTCACAAACACCTCCTCCTCCTATCCACTTCACTACACTAAACATGCACACCACACTTCATTCCTCCACACCAAAATTAAAAATAAATAAATAAATGATGAATTCTAGCCCAGCCTCGGAGTCCCCAGGGGGGGGGGGGGACCATAAATGCCCCCACACCCAACCGACCATCCCCTGACGACCCCACACAATTACCTGGACCTCGGCCTGTTACTCTTTCCATTAATTTCTGCAACATTCGTGGACTTTCCTCTAACTTTCACTCTGTTAAGCACCATCTCTCCTCCTACAAACCTGATCTTCTCTTCCTCACCGAAACTCAGGTGTCTGTAGCAACATCCAGCAGCCCCTTCTCTGTATCCTACTTTCTCTATCCTAGTTTCAAAGCCAAAGGCGGATGTTGTGCATATGTGCACAACAAACTCACTTGCTCTCGTGTTCCCGATTTAGACTCCTCTGTATTCTCAACTTTATGGCTCAAACTTTCCTGTCATTCTCTTACTAAATATTTCTGTGCTGTCTATCTTTCCCCTAACTCTACCAACTTTCCCAAATTCTTTGACTATCTAAACTCTACAGTGGAACACATTCTATCCATTTCTCCTTTCTCAGAAATCTCCATCTTAGGAGATTTCAACGTTCACCATCGCCAATGGCTCTCCTCTCACACTACTGATCCACCTGGTGAACAAGCCTACGTCTTTTTTATCATAAATGACCTAGAGCAGTTAGTTCAGCAACCCACCCGTATCCCGAATCGCATCGGAGATCGGCCCAACATTCTTGACTTGTTTCTAACTTCTAACCCTTCTTCTTATACTGTCGATCTTTTCTCTCCTCTGGGCTCCTCCGACCATAAACTTATCTCTGTCACCTGTCCTATCTCTCCAGTACGGCCACCCGATCCTCCTAGCCGGCGGCGCTTGTGGCACTTTGGCGCTGCCGACTGGGAGGCTCTCCGGCAGTACTTCTTTGATTTCCCATGGAATGATTTCTGCTTCCGTGGCCGGGGACCCTCGGAGAGTGCTGAACGCATTACCGAGGTAATCCTATCGGGCATGGAAGCATACATTCCATTCTCTTTCTCTCAGACTAATGCTAAAAAATCTTGGTTTACTCACGCCTGTTCTACTGCTGTCCGCAATAAGGAGGAAGCATTCAAACGGTACCGACGCCTTAAAACTCAAGACTCTCATTCTTCTTATGTTTCTGCCCGGAATCAAGCCAAATCTGTTCTTCGACTTGCCAAACACTCTTTCATCAATAATAAATGCACTGAACTATCCAACTCTAGCTCTTCCCAAGCTTTCTGGCATCTAGCCAAAAACCTCTCCAACAATTTCTCTTCCTCGTCTTTCCCTCCCCTTTCCCACTCTGATGGCACAACCATCACTTCTTCCTCTGACAAAGCTAAACTCTTCGCTCAAACTTTTGCTAGAAATCCACCTTGGATGATTACGGTGCTATTCCTCCCTCTCCGCCCTCCTCTCTCTTACTTATGCCTAATATCCTAATCTCTTCTAAAGATGTACTTTCTACCCTCTCTGGGCTTAACACTAATAAGGCGTACGGTCCGGACGGTGTTCCTCCTGATGTTCTCAAAAACTGTGCTTCCGTGCTGACTCCCTGCCGAGGCAAACTCTTTCGTCTCTGTCTATCCTCTAACGTCTTCCCTTCATGCTGGAAGTTTGCTCACATTCAACCTGTCCCAAAGAAGGGTGACCGCTCTCAACCCTCCAACTATCGTCCAATTGCTCTCATCTCTTGTCTTTCTAAAGTGTTTGAAACTATTCTTGCTTCCAAATTTCTTAAGCATTTCTCTTCTCATAATCTGCTCTCAGATCGCCAGTATGGCTTCCTTAACCCGGCAAGCGCGATAGGCCTCACGGAAGGCTTCCTATAGGGAACGCGATGGGCCTCACGGAAGCAAGACCATAAAAAAACCCTTCCAAAAAAAAAAGGGCCTATCAAAACAAAGGAATTTGTCTCTAGGTGAGATAATTCCCCTCCAGTACTCATCCGTGTAAATCTCACCCACCCACCTCCCCTCCTTCCCCACCTTATTCCCCCCTCCCTCCCCTCCTCAATTATCACCTATTTTTCCTCTTATTATCATCATTTATCGGTTATTTTTCTCTCCCGCGATAATGTAGCACAAGTGGGTTGCAGAAAAGATCGTTATGTAACACCCAGACACCGGCCCACACCGCCCCGCTCGTCTCAGTTACCTCACAGACAGCGAGAGGGGAGGGTTGCCTGTGGCTCTCTCTCGCCTGAGATTATGACCGGGTGGCCAATATCTTCGTTTTTCACCACCCAAATGCTTTTCCCACTTATTTTAGCACTCTTGAAGGTTCATATATACATCATATATGTAAAATAAAAGCATACCGAAAACAAATAATGCTCTATATTGTAAATATAACGAATTCTGTCAGAATCCAAGGCTAGAAATGCACAAATAACTACCCTAGCCCCTAGGTCTATTTCGCGCTTGTCAGGTTAAGGGTCGCTCTACTGGTGATCTTCTTTCATATCTTACTAACTCTTGGTCATCCTCCTTTCGGGACTACGGGGAGACTTTTTCTATTGCACTAGACATATCGAAAGCCTTCGATAGAGTCTGGCATAAATCTTTAATTTCTAAACTACCCTCCTTCGGTTTCTATCCCTCCATCTGTGCCTTTGTCTCTAATTTCCTTTCCGGCCGTTCCATAGCCGCGGTTGTGGACGGCCATTGTTCACTTCCTCACCCTATAAACTCCGGTGTTCCTCAGGGCTCTGTCCTATCTCCTATTCTCTTTCTAATTTTTATAAATGATCTTAACTGTACCTTAATTCCCATCCATTCATACGCAGATGACTCAACCTTACACTACTCCATTAGTTTTTCAGAACGCCCCAGCCAGCAATTCCTCAACGACAAACGTAATGAAGCCATAGAACTCTTAAATTCTGATCTAAATACTATTTCCAATTGGGGCAGAGAAAACCTTGTTAACTTTAATGCTTCCAAAACCCAATTTCTCCATCTATCTACCCGTCAGGATCTCCCAGCGGACTATCCCTTATTCTTCAACAATACAAAAATCAACCCTTCATCTTCTCTCAATATTCTTGGTGTCTCTTTTTCTTCTGCTCTCATTTGGAAGGACCATATTACCAGTCTTGCTAAGGCAGCCTCCCAGAAGCTGGGTGTGTTCAACTGCCTTAGGGGGTTCTTTTCCCCAGCACAGCTTCTTGCTCTGTACAGGGGCATAGTGCGCCCTTGTATTGAGTATTGTTCACATGTGTGGGGAGGTTCCTCTCACACACCGCTCTCCTAGACAAAGTTGAAAGGAAGGCCTTTCGTATCATTAACTCCCGTCCACTCACCAACTCTCTGCAATCTCTCTCTCTCCGCCGCAATGTTGCATCTGTCTCGCTATTCTATCGCTACTATAATAATCAGTGTTCCTCAGAGCTATCCCAGTGCATACCACCTCCTTTACGTAGGGCACGTGGTACCCGTCTTGCAACTCAATCCCACCCCTACTCTGTGCAACTCTCCAACCCAAGAGTGAAACGTTACTCTCAAACTTTCTTTACTCAACAGCTGAGCTCTGGAACTCTCTCCCAGAATCAGTCTTTCCCTCTTCCTATGACTTAAATTGCTTCAAACTCCGTGTGTCCAGGCATTTTGGCTCGAACGTCCCTTGATTTTGGCCCTGTCACTCTTTCAACTATGGGGGAGGCACTCGCTATAGGCAGTAATGCCTTTTGCCTCCCTCAATCACATAGAAAAAAAAAAAAAAAAATCACTCATAGACAACATGCAGCTGCAGGCACGACCTCCCTAAATCCATCGTTTTGAATCCTCTCTTCCTCGTGAGGACAGAGTCCACCTGGCCAGGCCGAGATCTGGGCACCATCCAGCTCTTCTGAGCTATCAGAAGAGACTGGATATCTCCGTCGTCGACACCTGCTCAGGATGCAACACAGCACCCCATACTGTACTATTAACCCACTGAGCCCCAGTTAGTTATAAATAAATGTACCACCAGGGACCGGCAGGATTTTAATTTTGTTTTCCCAGAAACAATAGCGAATGGGTTAGGAATGAAGGAAAAACCACAAAAAAATACTATCAAAAAGGGGTCCTACGGAGCCCCCGAAAGTCTAATTTAGAAGAGTAAAAAATTGAAGGCAAAAACACCCAAAAACCATGTTTTTGCGCGCTCACACGCACCCGGTTGGACTTTGAGAGTTTTCAACCATCGGCATGGTTGCGTGGGATACTTACACAGTTCCCATACAAATCTGAGCCCTCTAGGTGCCATAGGCCCGGAGTAATTGGGACCGGAGTACCAATGACGACACGTTGTCGTCGCTGGGGTTTAGCGTTACATACATTGCCGACGACACGTTGTCGTCGCTGGGGTTCAGTGGGTTAAACATATCATAGAAGACTGTATTCTACACAATCACTTACGACAACAACACAATCTACACTCCTTGAGAGCCCTGTGTGAAAGCCCGATCATGGACATGGCCTTCTTTAGGGACTCGGGGTCCGGGGGCTGTTCGGCCAGGCAGCCTAGGGAACGACAGCAACAACAATAAAATTGCTCTGGTTTGACACCCTGCGCGGAAGTTGTCGGCTCGAGTATACTTCCGCATCGTGTTTTCCGTTTGGGCTGTTGCCACAATTTGTGGCTTCTACATTCTTCCTTGGCTCATATCTTATCTGTCCACCAAATTCGTGAATATTGGTTCATAACTTTGTGAGATAGCTTGTTTACAGTCAAATGGAAGCGAAAACATAACTTCCATCCAACTTCGTTGGTGGAGGTACAGTAAACCCTCGCTATCTCGGACTAAGTGGGGGAAGACCCAGTCCGAAATGTCCGAAAATCCGACTTGTGTCCGACCTAACAGAGGTTAAAATCCGACCTAACCAATGTATGTCCGAGGCAACAATGAAATCGGAGACTACAGATAAAATCCGACCTCAAGATAGAAGTCTGCATCAACCTAGAAAACAAAGACAACCCTATTCGAACCCTATAATCTGTAATAGAAAACACAGTACAGTACATGTACAGTATATTTTAGTTTTACAATATGTATTGTACAGTAGGCTACATTACACTTACCCCTTCATTGCTCTTGTCTGTAGTCTTGATGTCCCCCCTCCCCTCTCCCTCCTTCCCAACACTGCATTAATTACTGCAGCATCCCCTTTTCACCCCCACCATCCTTGACCACCTCACTCCCCTTCTCACTGTCCTTCTCCACCTCACCGTTCTTCTCCACCTCACCGTTCTTCTCCACCTCAATGTCCTTCTCCACCTCACTGTCCTTCTCCACCTCAATGTCCTTCTTCTTCTCACTGTCCAGATCCTTCAACATCTGAAGCTTAGTTCCGAGTGATATAGAGGTCACCTTACGTTTAGGGTTATCCTTGGGAGGCATGGCGAACTTTATAAATGCACGCATCCATGTATAACACAACAGAGCTTGGTGCGGACTGACGCTCCTAGCTCCGACGCTTGGGCCCCGGATGTAGATGGCATCGGATGTCCCTTCTGTTTGTCGGATATTCACCCTTATTGTCCGGTGACGTGAGCGCGTCATCGGACAAGTCATCCGTCTGTCTGACACTGTCGGAACGATGACGGAAATGTCCAAAATACGGAAGTACGTGTCCGGGAGGCCGTCACCGATCCGGCTAGTACGGGTTTCCGACAATTAGAGGTCCGAGATAGCGAGGGTTTACTGTACAGTAATTAGCATCCAAGGCTTCCCTCCCGAGTATGTATATGGCACCACAAGCTGATCTTGTCACTATAGGTAGTGCCAACAAACTTGACACTAATCTTGATCCCTGACCTTTCTGTAACTTAAAAGGGTCTAGAGCAAACTGGCTGTAAATATCCACACCTATTTCCTGGTGAACTCTTCCCAAATGATAGAAACGTCAGCCCGATTGCTTTCATTCATTTCGAGTTATAAGGAAGTTAAGGGGTCAAGATTATTATCAAGTTTTCTGAAGCTACCTATAGTAGATGCTCTTATTATCAGTGGATTGTTAACTCCTTTATTGCCATTACATAATTGTAATCCTATTCTGGTTACCATAAGACGATTACTGTATTTTAAATATATCATCTACCTCTACGGCTCAAATAAACCCTCTTAACCCTCTCACATCCTTATGACGCAGAGGTTGCCAGATTAGCAATAAGAAATAGATTACTCTCACTCATATAATTACCTCTCCAAAATTAGTTTTCTGCCCACAGCTAACTCAAAGACAACTGCAGAGGTTGAAGTAAATAAACTAAAGGTTTATAAATACCCCTGACGGTAACAAAGGCTTTAAAGTATCCCTAATAGGCTCAAAAATTGCGTCAGGACGTGAGAGGGTTAATAACATAGGTCCTTCATAAACTGCATACAATTTTCTAACTTTGGCCAGAATCAAAGGTAAAAAGGTGTCATGGTGCTGAAGGGGTTAAGATCTAAGGAACAAGAATAATCAGTGTGGCAACGAGAGACTTTTCATATTGAGTTCGGGAGATTTTAGACACTAATCGAGCAGGGCAACATTTACCCTGTTTGATACCCGGCTTGACTAGTGATTGATTAATTTAGGTAACAAAATGGCTCTGTCTCGAGTCAGCCAACCCCAGCTAAAAAAAAAAAGGAAAAAAGGTGAATGTGTCTGAGTAGATAGATAGATGGATAGCCCAAAATTACTATAAAAGTGTAGCCTGTAAGCTGCCAGACCAGTGTTGAGGAAGAAAGTGCTTGTGTGATACCGGCTTAAGTTTTATGGATGTTATTGGGAGGAGGGGCGTCGACTGACTGGGGACAGAGGTGCATGGGGGCGGTTTGTTCGTGGCTAACCCTTCGGGGATCACGGCGGCAGGCAATAGATAATAATAATAATAATAATAATACTTTATTTCAGACTCACACAGTACAGAGGGGACCATCTGGGGTCCATATATACCTTACAGTAACATAAATATATATAAGCTACTGTACATAGGCTACATAAAATAAAAAGAAATTAAATGATACCCAGCTTGCTATCATGTAGTTTACAGCACTGCCTCAACCAAAAACAGTGGTCATCAAACTACTGTGTTACCAAAACCACTGTCCTAATTGTGTACAGTACCATGCCTCACATCATTTAGCTTCCGGTACAGTATGTTGCTACAGTACAGTATAGGAATATCGGTACTGTACTGCACTATGAGGTTCAGTATCGGTATGCTAATTCTGTAGAGTAGCAGACCTGAAATCATTACTTAAGGTTAAATATAGAGCAACTTCCTCCAGTGTGCCTGGATCCTAGAGGTGTACACTATGCTTGGAGTTTGTAACATTTTAATGATACTGTTCTCAGAAGTGTTAAGGCGCTGAATGAATTTATATTAAAATTAAAATAAAAATAAAAATTAAAAGCTATATGTTAGCTTTCTAATGAGTGATTGGTAATAGTGTAAGTTCATATAGGCACATAGCGTACTTGTACTCTCATATTTTGAGAGCCCCAGAAACATTTTCATGATATTGTGATATGAGATACTTAGTCTATTCACTGTCATTTTCTTATAGTTCCACCATAGTTGTGCTGTATACATTGGTGAGCAGTAGGAGTTGAACAATGTTATTTTTGTATCCCATGTGCACATATGAAATTTTCTTAATATTGAATTTCCCTGCATGTAAAGTTGCCTTCGCTAGATAGATAGATAGATTTTAATAGTTCAATTTTTTTTTTTCAGGAGACCCCCCCCCCCCCTCCCCCAGTTGATTTAATTTCCTGCCCAAGACTTGAAGTTTATGGCTTCCGATGGACTGTGTAAGTATTGTATTGCCGTACGGTCAGGCTGGCCTACAAAAGACTTTCATACTGTACTCGGTCTCAAATCTTAGTCCTCAGTTTTTAGTCATTACCGGTAGTTGATATACGGCCCTGTAGGTTGTCCCAGCAGGCTCATATTAGTCCCTGGAGGAGGTAATGTGGTGCTGGAGCCAGGGACTTCCACATACAGTAACTTTGTTACAGTTGGGGATTACTGGTTCCGTACCCTTTGTTTTTCCACACCACCTTTGGGTGACCAGGGCTCACATGTGCATGCATGTTTGTCGTGTGTGTATCTAGACCTTTTAAAATATATTATAGGCCTACATTTTTACTAGTAGATTTTGAGCGGATCTTCTTCTGGAGTGTTACCGTGTGTTACTTGCCCCCTCCTCTTTATTATGGTCTTGGAGGCACTGTCCAGAGTTTTTAGAGGCGGACTCCCGTTGGAACTGTTTTATGCAGACGATTTAGTCCTAATAGCTGACAGTATGCAAGATGCTGAGGCCAAATTCAGAGAGTGGAGAGAGGGAATGGCGAGCAAGGGTTTAAGAGTCAATATTAACAAAACCAAGGTTATGCATTGTAGATTGAGACGAGGCAATGTGGAAAAGAGCGGTGCATACCCATGTGCAGTGTGTGGAAAGGGAGTGGGCGTTAACTCAATTCAATTTAGCATCTCGATCTGGATTGATAATGTGTAGGGCGCTGGACTTGCGCATATCACACATATAAGGGTATTAGGGTGGAGGATGGGGGGAGCTAAGTGGAGGGTTTATGGTGTGTGTGTGATGTGGGCGAAATTTTAGTTTATTCTGTGTTTGAATGTGTCTAGTGTAGGGCTATTTATTGTATCTTCTGGGAGACTGTTCCAATCCCGTATGGTTCGTGGAAAGAATGAGTGTTTGTAGAAGTCAGTATTAGTGTGGTATGTGTGGTACTTATGAGAATGTGTGTTACTAGTGTTGCGGGTGTTTGAGTTGTGTAGGTATTCATGTTTTTTAATGTCAATATAATTGTGTGTGATTTTATACATTACTGTGAGTAATGTATAAACAACATCTATCGATGTTGAGTACACCATGGGAGTAAGCGCTGTAGTAGAATAAAGGGACCCCTGCCGAAGGATAAGTCAGAAATAGAGAAATTTGAGTGCGTAGTGTGCAAATCCGAGCTTGTGTTAAGTGATGATCCTGTGGCTGTGAATTTTGGAAATTAGTCTTTGGAGCTGGTGAACAAGTTTTGTTACCTAGGAGATACCATCTCTGCCGGTGGTGGGGCCGAGGCTGCCACTGTTGCTAGAATTAGGTGTGGCTGGGGGAAGTCCAATCCTGACCATGAAAAGAATGCCTCTCCCCTTGAAGGGAAAGGTGTATGCCTCATGTGTTAGAAGTGCAATGACGTATGCCTCAGAAACATGGGCCGTTAAAGTAGAGGATGTCAACAGAATGGAGCGTAATGAGATGAGAATGGGGAGATGGATGTGTGGGGCCAGGCTACAGGATAGAATAACAAATGTTGAGCTGAGGAGACGTTTAGGTATAAAGAGTATTAGCGAGGTGATGCGTACAAGTAGACTGGGATGGTATGGACATGTGGAGAGAATGGATGAACAAAATTGGGTAAAAAAAATGCAGGTCTGTGATTGTGGAGGGAGCTGCACCAAGGGGTAGACCGAGGAAGACCTGGGATCGGACTATACGCGCCGATCTCAATCAAATCCAAGAACTTGACAAGTGAAGCAGCCCTTAACAGGGTTGCCTGGAACGCTGCCATTAGGACAAGAGACTGAAACTGCACGTATGTGTGGAACACTCAGTCTTAAAATTTTATGTATGTATGTATGTTAACTTCAGGGGTGGTCTCTTGCCTTGGAAGTTGACCATAAGGGGATTGCATTTGTGGGAGTGATTGTATTCTGTATAACCGGGGATGCTCTTCCACAACATGTTACGGACTCTCCAGGAGCTTACGCCAACGGCAGTCTGGGCGCTGTAGCATTCGAAGACGACTGGTGAACTGTGTGACCTATGCGTTGCCTTGTTAGAGCCACGTTGACTTTCTGCTAGGGGCGGCAGCCCCATGGCTGAGGACTGGAATCAGGACGACAGTGGCCCATCGTCATACCCTGTAAAAGCGGGCACAGTTCCACGTCCCGCAGACGGCCTCAGGCCTTCCAGACAATAGAGGCCTTAGTCTGTGGATCCTCCTGTGTGAACACATCCATCCTAGACGAGTCTGTTAGCTTCGCCGCACTGTCAACCACCACGTAGCCACAATTGCCTGCATGAGACGGAACCCATTGGAGGACAACCAGCCATGGAGGGTTTAAGTACTGGAGCAGGAGACCCTGGATCTCAAACACAAGTGGTGCATACACTGATGGTTGGCCAGAGAGGACGAGATGGAGAGATGACTGGTAGCAAAGGGGAAGTTCTCTCATGGGTAGAAGCAGCAGGAGTTCTCTGAACTTTCCCCAACCGCATCTAACTCTAATGACGTTGCCAGCTGTAGCCTCACCTTCGGTAGAAATAGTATCATCCAAGTAACAGTCTAATTTATTCACATGCTGTAGAGTCACATTGACAAAATTGACACTTTCAGATAGGTAATTCAACTTCAGTCATAAACTCACCCTTGCATACTACACATATATATTTCTTAATTTCATACTCATCAATCGGTAGTTTTCCATTTATCCTGCTACATCCCCTCCCAGTTGCCCATAGAGACAGGCAGTACAGTATATATGTGTGTGTGTGACTGATTTAGTAAAGTGCAGTTGGTGGCTGGTAATAAGTGTGTGTGTGTCCTTTCAGAGTGTGGATACTACGAGGGGTGACGAGGAGGATGAGAGACACAGCCGACCAACCAGCAGCGTCATGCCTGGTGGGAAACGGCCCGGCGCTCGGTTCAAGAAGCAGGACAGAGCACGGGTCAGATACAGCTTGAGAGGAAGTGAAGCAAGTCAGGATGCCAGTAGGTTCAGGAGTACAGGTCGTGACTCCCGCTATGGAAACATGCCTGGAGTGTATGCAAGTCAGGATACAGGTAGGTCTAAGAGTGAGACTCGTGATACTTGCCAAAGAAACCCAACCAGAAGCTATGCAGGTAAAAGTGTCATTCAAAATGGTAGTTTGGAGGTGAGTAGGCCTAGTAGTGATATTCGTGATACTCGCCAAGGAAACTCTACTAGAAACTGTGTAAGTGAAAGTGGTACTCAAGTTGCTAGTCGGAATGTTAGGTCGAGGAGTGAAGTTTGTGATAATCGCCAAGGAAACTCGACTAGAAGACATACAAGTTCGAGTGTCAATCAAACTGCTAGTTCGGATGTGCTTAGGTCCACGAGTAAGATTTTTTATTATCCCCGTGGAAAATCAGCTAAAGGCTATGCGAGTCGGTCCAGGAGTGAGGTTCGTGATACTTGCCGACAGAATTTGACCAAAGGCTATGGGAATTTGAGAGGTTATCTTTCGAAGAATGAGGCTGATACTCATCGTGGAAACTCGAGCAGAGGCTATGTAAGTCAGGAAGAGAGACGATCAAGGAGTGAGGTCCATGATACTTGCCATGGTAACTGGAGCAAAGCATATGTCAGTCGCAGTTCAAGTGAGTCTACCAGTCAGAATGAGAGTGAGAGTCAGTTAAGTCAGGCTACCAGTCAGTTATTGAATGTGGGTGACTATGGAAATTTGACTAGAGG
This sequence comes from Paralithodes platypus, assembly GCA_032716605.1. NCBI lineage: Eukaryota > Metazoa > Arthropoda > Malacostraca > Decapoda > Lithodidae > Paralithodes > Paralithodes platypus. The sequence continues at coordinate 43,994,397 of CM064528.1, forward strand.
CTATGCAAATCAGGGTGAGTATCAGTCTCATAATAAGGGTGACACTTCCCAAGAGAGCTGTACGAAAGGCAACATAAGAGAGGGTGTGAGGGAGGATACAAAACAGTACACAGGTGACACTCCCTATGGTAGCTGTATCAAAGGTAATATAAGTGAGGGTGCGAGGGAGGATACAAGACCGTACATAAATGATGATGACAATCCCTATGGTAACTTCAACAAGAGCTTTGCAGTGGGTCAAGATGCTAGTTGGTTTAAGGCTGAGAAGCGTGACACTCATCATGGAAAGTCGACCATAGGCTATGCAAATCAGGATGGGGGTCAATCTAAAAATGAGGGTGACAGCCACTATCCAAGTTTACCCAAAAGCTATGCAAATAATAGTGTTAGTCAGTCCAAGAATGAAAGAGAAATTCATCCTAAAAACTTGGCCCGAGGCTATGCTAGCGAAGATGAATCCTTGTTCATGAAGAAGCTCCATAATCCTCCTCTTAAAGACCCTACCGTAAGCAATGTAAATGCGAGATTGTTGCAAATTGCCAATCCTCACAAGAAAAAGGATGTCATTCACCATGGAGCTTCAACTAGAGGCTGTGCAAGTCAGGATGAGAGCGACTATGCAAGCTATATTGTGAGTCAGGGTTGTAGTCAGTCGAAGAATGAAGGTAGCGCTTGTCACATAAATTCAACCAAGGACTATGCAAGTCAGGATGAGAGTGGCTCCAAGAATGAGACTGTTGATCCCCTTAGAATGTTGGCCAAAGACTTTTTCAATACAAATTTTAATCGAGATGAAAGCCAGTACATGAATGAAAAGGATACTCACCATGAAAGCTCACTTGAAGGCAATGCAAGTCCGAGTTTGAGTCTGGGGACTAGCCAAGATGCTATTCGGTCCAAGAGTAAGGGGGATACTTGCCATGGAAACTCAACTGAAGGCGATGTGTGTCCGAGTTGGGGCCAGGATGCTGGTCAAGATATGATTCAGTCCAAGAATAATGGTGATACTCACTTTGGAAGCTCAACGGCAGGCAATGCTAGTGTATGTCCGTCCATGAATGAAGGTGGTACTTGCTGTGAAGTTGATGCAGTTCAGATTGTGATTCGGGGTGATTCACTTAACGGAAGCAAGGGCAAATGCGAAGCGATTCAAAGCACAAGTCGTGGAGATACGTGTCGTGGATATTCGGCCAAAATTGATGCTTGTCAGGAGGATACACACAGCGGAAACTACTCCAAAGCTCAGGACAGGAGTTCAAGTGATAGACAAGATCTTGGAAACGTGACCGAAGGCAGAAAAAGGAAGAAAAAAGAAAGGTTGAAGATTAAATTCCACTGGCTCGGCCCGTCACGCCCGTCATTCATCAAAGAAAAGGCAATACCGGTAAGTAGTCTGGGTATGAAAAAAACGAGTCCCAAGGAGATGAAAAAGAACAAATGCATGCAAAAGGAGAGTGAAAAAGAGAAAGAAAGTAAGATCAAGGGAAACAAAACCGAAGAAAAGTTGACTCAAAAGAACAGGAACGAGGCAGAACAGCTGATTAAGGAAAGTAACAAAGAGAAAAAACATTTGATGAAGGAGATTGAACAAGAAAAGATGTTCAATAAGTGTGACAAAAAGGAAGAACATTTGGTTATGGATAAGAAAGGCAGCCAAGAAATAGAACATTTGCGCGAGAAGTGTGACAAAGAGGAGGAGTATTTGGTTAAGGATAAGAAGAGCAGTCAAGACATAGAAAAGTTGTTCAGGAAGTGTGACCAAAGGCTACAAAATTTGGTTAAGGTTAAAAAGAGAGAACACAAGATAAAACAGGTACCTATGGAATGTAACACACAGGAAGAATATTTGGTTAAGAAGAACCTCAATCAAGAAGTTAAACAAATGCCTATGGACTGTGGCAAAGATATAAAACATTTGATTAAGGGTAAGAAAAGAAATCAAAAGATAGAACAGTCACGTATGGAGTGTGAGAATGAAAAAGAGCGTCTAGTTAAGGAAAACGAACAAGCACTGGAAGCGACCAACGGTAATTCGTCAAACGGAAATCAAGAGACGAAGAGCACACGTAAAAACGGAAGAACAGATACCAGAAAGAGCAGTGATATCGGCACATTCGTTAACAGACGGAGCAGTGACATCGGCAAGTTCATTCATACAGAAGAGGATCGTAACAAAGATGAAAGACCGATCTTGAGTAGGTCCAAAGAAGAAAAAGAAGAATTAGAGGCTCTACAAGACAAGGACAAAACAGGTGCTGAAGAGATAAGTAGCAGTATGATTGATGAAATAGAACACAAATTGACACATGCAACATATGGCAAGGAAATATTTGACAAAGGTAAAGGAAATACTGAAGAAATGGGTACCGGTACCAGTAGGATTGATGGCGGAGAAGACAAGTTGACAAGTACCTGTACAAGATGTAAAGAGGATAAATTGGACACAGGCCGGACAAGCGCCGAAGAAATAAGTACCAGTAGGATTGATGACAAAGATGATACAGTGACAAGTACAGTACAAGTATATGACCAGAATAAGTTTAATGCTGAAAAAAATACTACGATTAATGACAAAGAAGATCAGCTTGTGAGCAAATTGTTTGGCAAGGATGAGGTGAATGCTAAAATACTTAGTAGGATTAATGACGGAACGGAAAAGTTTGCAAGTAGAGAAATAGTTCAGAAGGGCAAGATGAACATGGAACGAATTATGATGGAAAGCGTAAAGGAAACAATGACAAGTAAAGAATACGACAAGGATAGCATGGACACTAAAGAAATGTATGAAAGTGATGACAAAACTAAAAAGATAACAAGGCTTGACAAGGATAAGGTAAACACTGGAGAAACAAGCATGATTGATGACGGAAAAGAAAAGTTGACTAGTAGAGCATGCGACGAGGGTAACACAGAAACGGAAGAACGTGGTAAAAGCACTGACAAAAATGAAAGAGTAACAAGCGAATGTAACAATATTGAGACAAGGGTAACAAGCAGTGAATGTATCAAGAATCGGACGAACGCCGAGAAAATGATTACGGCTGATGAAGACAGTGAAGAGTTGCTGAAAAGACTACTGGTACACGAGGAGAACAAGATGGACACTGAACAAATTGAAGTTAAAAAGAACACTGAACAAATTGAAGCTAAAGAAAAGATGCTCGATGAAGACTTTGGCAAGATCGATGAGAGAGGAGATTTACGGAGAAGCAGAAGACAAACGAGGCATGAATGCAAAGGCAGAGAAGTTATTTTTGAAGAGATCTCTGAAATGCAAGAGGAAGAAGAGAAAGAACATGAAAAAGAGAGTGAAATAAGTAAGCTTGAAGAAGAGAAAGAGAGTGAAATAAGTAAGCTTGGAAGCGATGTCTTATATCTCAAGCTTCAAAAGGAGAGTGGAATTTCAAAGCTTGAAAATGAGCGTGAAACGAGCAACTTTGATGGTGACGCAGCATTTAACAAGCTTAAAAATGAAAGGGAAAATATTGAGCTTGTCAATGAAAGTGAAATTAGCAAGCTTGAAGATGACACAGGATTTAGCATGCTTGACAGTGACAGTACAAATATTGTGTTTCTTAAAAGCGTCGGTAAAATTGACAAGCTTGAAATTGATAGCATGCTTAACCTTCAAAATTACAGTAGTATGAATGAGATTGAAAATGAAGGTGAAAATAGTAATAACAGTAATATTATTAACCTTGAAAAGGGCAGCATGATTCACAACCTAAAGAAATGCACTGACAAGACAAATCTTGAAATTGACAGTGAAATTGGTCAGCTTGAAAGTGGAAGTGGTAATAGTAAAGTTGATAATAAAATGAGTGATATGGAGTTCGGTCCTACGAAGGGGAAGGTTGAAAGTGACATGCTTGAAAATTACAAAACAGGCGGTAACCTTGAAAATGACGTCGAAGAAGTCTTCTATACCGAGAAGCGAATGAACAAGGATCACTTTACGAACCAGAATAACGAGAGGGAAACAACGCTTTCCGAAGTAAACAAAAGAGAACCAACGCTCTCTGAAACAAACAACCTTAATAACAAGAAAGAACCAATGCTTCCTGAAACAATCGAACAGAATAAAGAGAAAGAACCAGTACCGGTACTCCCTAAAGCAGCCAACCAGAATAACGAAAGAGAGCCAATGCTCCCTGAAACTAACAAAAGAGAACCAATGCTCCCTGAAACAACTGAAATAGAACCCACGCTCCCTAAAACAAACAAAAGAGAACCAACGCTCCCTGAAACAAACAAAATAGAACCAACGCTTCTCAAAACTTCCAACCAGATTAACAAGAAAAGATCAACGTCTTCTGAAGCAAAAGTCAACGATGTGAAACCAAGTCATGCCGGAGCTCAAACTGATGGTACGTCGAAGTTTGATGATAAAGGGCAAGCTTCTGAACAAAAACAGCCTGAAGTAAACTATGAGAAGGTTTCGAACTTTGATACCGAGAATATAAACGTTGCAAATAGTGAATCGGGAGAAAGAGGCACCACAGAGGGACAAATATGTGAACAGAATGAGTTGGAAAATGAAAATATGAATGTTTTTAGTTTGACCTCCGATACCAAGAATATAAGTATCGCGGTTATGCCGTTGAAGGACAAAGATAATGCTATGAAATTTGATACCAAGAATATCAGTGTTTCCGTTGGTCAGTCGGAAGAGAATATCAGTGTTTCCGTTGGTCAGTCGGAAGAAAATATTACCACAGTGTCCGGCGGCAAGGAGATAATGAAAGCCGATGAGGTGGATGATATTAAATTGACGAAGGGTAAGGAAAGGGAATCAAGACGCATAGAATTGAGTGAGGGAAAGGATGCCGAGGGAGAGAGCTTTGAAATTGAACAGCCCAAGGAAACCAAGGATGACAGAATTTGCCATAAAAAGGAAAACGATAGTCAGTCATACGAAGCCGAAGATGTAAAGAAAAAATGTAATCGTCCGAATGAAACAAAAAGTAACTCATATGAAGTCGAAGATGCAAAGAAAAAACATAATCGTCCTAATGAAACTAAAAGTGGAAGGATAAAACGCAGTCAGATGCAGTCAGATGACCTGATATGGGACGCAAAGAAAAAAGCCAACGAAGCCCCGAAATCTAAGAGAACTAAATATCCTAGGGCATGTGATACACAAAAAAGGAGCATAACACCTAAGAAGCGTAGATGTGTAAAAGACGCCAATAAATTTACACCAAAGGAGCTAGACAATGGAGAAGGTAAGGAAAAATCCAAAAATGATCACAACCTAAAGTTTCAAGCCAAAGGAAGAATTGACGTTTACATAGATAAATCAGAAGATAAAAACCCTAGAGCTAACAAGATAGATAAAACTGAAACCGATTGTATATCAAGAAATAAAATCACATCAGCAAGCAAGACCGAGGAAACCAAAGGAGATGGGAATAAAATCCCAAGTTATGTAAGATGTGACACAGAGGCAAGGCACAGTGATATGTCCAGTAAATATGCCACCCCTGTCTCAATCTCTGGTGATGTAATAGGCACAACTGACGAACCAGCGAGAGAAATTGATGCCACAAACTCTGAGCTTGAAATAGAAGCTGAAGTGACATCATTTGAGGGTATCATCGCGGAAATAGGTGCAGTTGATGGCGGTAAGATGAGGAACGAAGGTTTAGGACAAGGAAATACGGTCAGTGCAGAAAAAGGGTCATTGCAGGTCGTATCTTTACCCTCCATTGTTTCTCTTCCTCGCACTCCTTTTTCTCTGCCTTCTCCCATTTCTTCTCAATTGCCTACATCCCCTTTTATTCTTTCTCCTCCTTTGCCCCCATTAACATCATCTACTCTGTCCCTTCCCCATCCTATTGCATCCTCTCTTTCGTCCCTTTCTCCATCCCCAGCCTCCTCTACCCCTCTTCCTCCCTCACCTTCTCTATCTATTCCATCTGCCCCCTCCCTCTCCCTTTCTCCTTCCCTCCCTCCTCCTTCCCCCTCTTCTTCCCTCCCTCCTCCTTCCCCCTCTTCGCCCCTCCTTCCTTCTCCTTCACCATGTCTCCCTCCCCAACCATCGCCTATCCCACTTGGGCATTTTGACTTGGATCTTCCCAAAGACATGCTCCCCACATCCACCTCAGTATCCCCTCAAAAGTCTCCACATACTGCCGGTTGCTCTGATATTTACAGCACGCAGCATTTGGTCTCTCTGCTTCAAACAACAGGAGCACTGGACAGCACAAATAGTCTCGTCAGAATCCCCAAGGACAAAATAACAGCGGAGAGTGTCTTGGCAGCCGTCACCACCCAGAAGAATGAATTGACCATCATTTCTTGGATCCGTAATAGCTGTCAAGGCAAAGTTCAGTTCGCAGCGTCAAAATTCAGCAGTCAGTTCAGCCTGTATCGGCACCTACACCACTTCATTGTAACCATCTCACAGAAGAGGGAAGAATGGGTGAGCTTCCTACATAGCTTCTCTTACAGGCAGCCAAGGGAGAAACACTTAGGGATCATATTTGGAAAGAGAGCTCTAGCCCATGACCCAACGAAACCACCATTTGGAGAAATGTATACCCCACTCATGCTTGAATTTAAGAACTATTACCAAAATCTTGAAATAAACTCGACAGGTGGTCAAGAATATAATCCAGTGAATCACCCATGCTTTACTAGTCCTCGTCCGAAGAAGCGTCCCAACCTGCAGTCAAGCCCTCACTGTTCCCACTCGGACCACACTAGCTCATCAGCGGATACTTCTACTTCCGACACCTCCCCTGTCACTCGCCAGGCACTACAGAAGCAGAGGAAGCGAAGTCTTGAGAGCGCTACTGAAGAAGGCAGCACAGTGAAAGATAATCCAAAGAAGAGGCTGGACCAGAGGATAGTGGAAAACAAAACGGCTCAAGAATGCCACAAGGAGCCTTCGGAAACTGGTTCGGCTACATGCAAAAGCTTGAAGGAAGAGTTTATACCTGAAGTATTAGTTGCCAAGGAAATTAAACCCACGTCCATTGATCTAAGAATAAAAGACCTAGAAATGCAATTAAATCTCAGTAAAAGTTTGGTCAAAGAGAAAGAAACTACGATTGGAGAGTTGAAACAGAAATTACTCAAGGCACAAAAACCAGAGAATAAGTTAAACAAGACAGAGGGGCTAGAAAATAAGGTTAAGCAACTAAACGCCAGCCTCAGAGATGTGCAAACTCTGCGTAAGGAGTGGGGGGAAAAGGAGAAACAACTGACCAGTCTAGTAAAGCAGCTGGAAAAGAGCATCGGCCTTGTCAAACAGCTGGAGAACCAGCTGACCCATGTCAACAAACAGCTAGAGCAGGAGAAGGAGACCCGGAAACATCAAGTGGGGGAGAGGGATGTCTTGATCACTAAACTAGAGGAGAAGGTAAACCGCTGCCAAAGTCAGCTGATCGAGAAAGACCACATGATCAACGACCTCCGGGAGCAGCTGAACGCATCACAACGCACTCTGACCCAGTGGGCTTCTCACGTTCAAGTTCCCAGGCAGAAGTCGAGCTCACCCGACCCCTCATCTAGAGACTGGAACAGCCAGCAATCTAAGAAACCCACTCACAAATCGTCAGTCTACTCAGGGAAAGCTAACGACTCTAGGCCATATCCAGAAAGGCCACAGGCATTACCAGTACCAGAAAATCGAGGCACTGAGTTGGCGTCAAATCCAAATTTCTCGCTCAGTGCCCAAAAGAGAAAATTTGACGACAATGGAGATAGTCAGTGCCATGTGGTGGCAGCTTGTAGACCGTTCGGACTAAAGCACCAAAGGACAGAAGATTCACGACCCTCCGCAGCAAGTTTTCAAGAAGGCCCAAACTCAGAACATTTCAAAAACTTGGTTACATCTTATGGTGGTGATAGTGGCTATGAGGGATATGGTGGTTCTGGGCATCATGTTACCAATTCTGGAGGCCTTGGTCACCTTGGGGGTTATAATACGCCTGTGGGACACAATGCCTCGGTGAATTATGATTATTCCAGGGGTCACTATTCCTTTGAAGGTTTTGGTCTCTCGGAAGGCTGTAGTACGTCTGGGTTCAACGGTGACCCCAGGAACTTTGTTAATTCTGGAGGTTGCAGTACGTCTGGGTTCCCCGGTGATCCCAGAACCTTTGTTAATTCTGGAGGGTATTTCACTCAGAATTATGATGCCGGTAACTCTGGGGGATATGGTACCGGTATCTCTGCACACCATGGCTGCTTGGTCGACCCAAGAATCTGGACTCAAACCCAAGGACTAGACAAGATGCCTGCAGTGATCCCAAAGCCTCAAGTTCCCACTGCAACAAAAACAAACCCAATTTCTTTCAAACACCACAATGTTCAGTTTCAAAATAAGAAAGCCATAAAAGATCAGAGGAGCTTACCGGTAGATTCACAATGCTCCCAGATTGAGACTGAACAGCAGTGCAGCCCAAAATTCATATCCAGAGTTACGAAAGACATAACAGTGACCTGCTGGAAGGGCAAAGAGACGGGACAAGCAGAAAAGTCGTCCCCACCTGAAAAAGGAACTATCTTTTTTGTGGGACAGAAGCAGGTGCAAGAGAGGAGTGTTAAGGTGTCGCGTTACTGTGATAAACCCAAGAAACCTTCCACACTTCACACCAAAATATCCTTGTCCGAATACCAGGCTAGACTTAACCAACGTCACTGCCAGACTCAGAGCCAGGTGGAGAAAAAACCTGTTGATGGTGCCTTGCTAGCAGATGTTTGTGTGGATCTAGAAAGCTGCACAGCCCTAGAAAAGAAACTATGCACACCCATCAATAGTATTCTGAAAACCGAGAATAAAGACATATGTTACGAGGAGCATAGCAGCACGACACTGATACAGATAAGCGGTACAGACGTTGGCGATAGTATGGAGACTGAACGTTGGGAAGAGTTCCACGATGATGATACGACCGACAGCAGTTCTGAAGTTAATGAAAACTGCACACAAATGTCAAAAGAACAGCTGAAGAATATTATAGCTGGTCTTCTGAAATCCAACATCGACATGGTGAAAAAGATGCGTAACAGTGACACCGCCTTGGCCATACTAGAAAATGATCGCATGAGACTGTACTCCCTGGTTGATCAAAACCAGGAGGAATTTAAAACGGCTGAGGAAACCAAGGAAGAGTGGAGTTACCGTATTTCTGCTCGAGAGGAGGAGATCGCCGACCTACAGTTCGAACTAAACACCGTGGAACAGAAACTGATCGACGTAGAGATGAACACGGAAGTAATCAATAGAGAGAATGAGAGGATGCAGAGTTTAATGGTGAGTATGAGAAATGAAGCAGAACAATTTAAGAACTCGCTAAAAGAAGCACAAGAACAAATACAGAAATTAGAGGAAGAATCAGAGTTCAAAGCAAAAATGTCTGCCCAAGAAGAGGTAATAAAAGACCTGATAACATCTTTAGCCACCGAAAAGCAGAGTTGCCTTGAGTCTGAAGGTATGGTACAGACTCTGAGCAATAATCTAACCTCTATTGAAACTGATTTACAAGAAACACTGGGACACAACAGGCAGATGCAGGAAGACAAAGCATCGTTAGATCTTGAGACAAGGGATCTACAGGCAAAATTTAACGAGCAAACAATGCAGATGGAAGTTTCGAAAGATTTAATAAAGACATTGGAGAAGAATCTGTGTGCAGCTCGAGAAAGGTGTGTGTTGATGGAGAAAAGTGCGCTAGAAAAGGGAAACGCTTTGTCTGCAATGGAGTGTAAAGCAAACGAACTAGAAAATTTACTGACGAATAAGGCAAAACAAGTTGAAGCTGCTGAACATTTAGTTGAGGCTGAGAAGGCAAAGAATGTTGAAGTAGAGAGCATCTTACAAGTGGAAGTGAAGACAAAAGAATTGGCTCTGGAGAAATTCCTAGAGATGGAAAACATTCTAGTAGATAAAGAGTTGTGTGTATCACTGTTGGAGAAGGAGGTAGAGAAATTAAAAAGCGAAATTTCAGCGAGGGCAAAACAAGCTGAAAGTACAGATAAATTAATTGAGTGTTTTAGAGAAAAACTGGCTGAGGTTCAGAATGATTTAGAAAAACTAAAAAAAATGCATGAAGAAATGAACCAAGAAATGAATGATACTTTGAAAGAGAAGGGTGAGGCCTTGGCATTGTTGCAGATTGAGGTAGAAGGATTGCAAACTTCACTAGCCAAGAAAACAAAGGAGGCAGAGGACAATCAGGCTTTTATCACATTACTACAAATCAGAAGTGAAGAAAAGAGTGACCAATTCCGCGCTGAGGTGGAAAAATTGAACGCAGAATTGAATCAGAAGCTCCAGGCAGAGAAGGAACACCTGTCGAGCATCAGGGAATACGAGGCGACGGTAGAGTCACTAAAGGAGGTGTTATGCACTGAGGGTGTTAGGCAGAAGTGCTTAGAGTCCAAACTGAAGGAGGCAATTGAGGCCAAAGATCACATCATACTGGCACTCAAGAAGGAACAGGAACACATGGAAAATAGGAGGATTGCTACGGAGGAAGCTTCCACAAGAAAAGACCAAGAAATCCTGGCACTGAAAAGAGAGCGAGATCAGATTTTGCTGGCTCTCGGGGCAGAACAGCAAGAGGTGATTAGAATGAGAACTGTCCTAGAGAAGAAGTCCGCCGCAAATAGTGACGAAATCCAGACACTGAAAAAGGAGAAAGAGGAGCTAGGAAAGAGGACACAGATGGCTGAGGAAAGAGTTGGTTTAGCAGAAAGCTTGGCAGGGGAAGCAAGGCAGGCCAGGGAGAATGCGGAAGCCAGGGAACGAAGCTCGGCGGCAATGTGGCAGGGGAAGTTGGAGGCTATGAAACGAAACTTGGAGGATGCCAGAAAAGCCCGACTGGCCCAGGCGAACGAAGTGGCCCAAATCCAGTCGGAACGCAGTCTCCTACGTGAGGAACTGAAACTACGGGGCCTGGATCCCAGCGCCCCTCTCGGTCTGCACACAGAGATTGACTGGGTGAGGAGATTGAACAGCTGCCTGGAAGAGGAGAAACAAAGAGCCATTGATGCCCATAGGAATTTTGTGCAAGAGCACTCCAAGAATAAGGTGTTGACCAGACAACTGAATGACAGAAGACAAGCGAGCCTGGAGCGTGGTGTGGAGAGAAGAGCAGCGAGTGTGGATCCTAGAGTGGAGAGACAATCGGATAGTGTGGATCATTTTGGAGTTCAGAGACGAGCGACAATTGTGGATCGTATCGGAGTGGAAAGACGAGCATCAACAAGTGTGGAGCATGGAGTGGAGAAAAGAAAGACAAATTGTGGATGGGTAGTTGAGAAGAAAGAAGCAGGTGTGGGGCAGGGGTTTAACAGAAGAGATGCTATTCATGTGGACTCAAACCTAGGGACCAAAATAAGAGCGGAGTCTAACGTGGAGCAAGGCGTCCAAACCGACCTCTCGTCGGAAGAAATACGAAACCAGCTCCAAGAAATCCTGGCGACGCAGGAGGCCTTAGTGGTGGAGCACAAGGTGTCGCACGGATTGGGACAGAAACTAGAGGAAGCGCGTGGTAGGAATTACGTACTGGCGGCTGGACTGAAGCAAGAGTACGAAGACACGTGTGACAATCTCGAACACCAAGTCAACGTTTACTCGTGGGTGGTTCAAGCGTACAGGAACAAACGGGAGCGACTGGATCAGCTCTTGGCCATGTCCAGGGAAGGTGATGGCGAGAATGGTGATAGCTTGGATGATTCCGGCACTGGATAGTAATCAAGCCACATTTTACATCAACTTTTTATAATGTCCTAGATCTACTTTACACGGTCAAAAATTATGAGTTTGAAGAAGGTATTAAAAGGGTAATTTAAAGTGTCCATAATAATACCGTATACCTTTATGAAGGTACAGTCGGCCAAATAAGTGATGTCTCGGCACCAAGTAGTTTTTTTATCAATAATTGGTAGCAATATCTAAACACGATTTCTTCCTTTCGAATGAGATAAACAAACGTGCCCCTACTCATACCCACCCTATTCAACATCTGACAGACATTAATACAATACAGAGCAAGCCAAACGTAATGACAGCCGAGACATGACTTATTAGCACTACCGTACCAGTATATTAGTAGAAGCCTACTGTAATTAACCTATCTAATCAGGATAGAAGGGTACTGGTATCACTTGCGAATAGGCATCATTGCGAATCATGCGAATTTGCAACATTGTGCTGAAGGGGTTAAATTTGCCAACTATTATTTATCTTATTATGCAGGGTTCAATTGACCACTTGCGAGTTTCAGGCTATAAGGAAGTTGAAATCGTATACATCGATATTAATACGAAATGCAATAACAATGTAGGTTTGTGATGGATAAAAAGTGTGTTAAATTGGGTTTTATGCATAAATAAATGCATCACAACCGTATTTTAGCTGGTAATTCTGCTAAATATCGATGTCAACTGCTCTAACTTCCTTATAGCCTGAAACTCGCAAGTGGTCAATTTACTTCCGAATCATCTTTGTATGTGTACAGATATGTGGATATTATTAGTTTGTTGTTTTCGAAGTTTAATTTACGATAAATTTAAATACATTTTTCCACATATACGGTAGATTTTGTTTAGTATGTAGTAATTTTGATAGTTTATAATTTTTATGAGTTTGTTATATGTTATTGTTGTTCCCTAAGGAAGGCCATGGCCACGGTTGGGCTTTCCCACAGAACTCTCAAGGAGTGTAGATTGTGTTGTTGGTGTAAGTGGTTGTGTGAAATGCTTTCTATGATGTGTTTAATGGTATGGGGTGCTGTGTTAGTTATATTAATTTGAACAGTAACTTTTGAGATCGATTTCAAGTTATACATTTTAATTAATATATTTTCAGATTACTTTAGGATAAATTAGAGAAACAATACCATACCTAATTATCATCATTAAAATGCATGGATTAAATTGATGCAGTATTTCTAAATGATTGTTCAGTATTTCTACATTATTTTGTCTATTTTGAACTTGCATGATAATAATATTGGATTCAAGTAATGTAACCAGTAACAATGTACAGTATTTAATATATTTTGCTAAATTGTTATTTCCAAATAGTGATTTTGATAGTTCTTTAGTCTATATATGGAGCCGTTCATGTTTTGGTTGTTTGTTTGTTTTGCAAACTTTACATTTCAATTTAAATGTATTTAACGAACTCGTATTTAAGTACTGCATGCTATGAATGTATAATCTTAGTTGATGGATTTTCATACAGTAAAGCAAGAATGTGCCTGTATACAGTAAATTAATTTCATGAATTTGGAGTTATTAAATATGTCAATTGTATGGGGTTTTTCTTATTTAATTTCAGTAAAGCAACAATATATTTATTTAATATATCAATTGTATATTTTTGTTCTTTATTACAATTCACTAAAGTAACAATTTTATTTATTGTCTTATGAATTATAAACTACAGGCACTTATATACTGTACTCTAATTTTGTTCAACCTGGCAGAAAGTTAACTCCATTAGCAGATGATTTGTTAATAATTAATGGAAGTACTGTACAGTATAAGAAAGGGGAAATAGCCCACAATGGCAGACAAAGATTTATTCATATACCTGTACAGTATTAGGTCTCCCTCGATTTACGATTGAGCTATGTTCCTGAAAACCCAATCTAAAATAGAAAAAATCGTATAGCGAACCCTAAAACTAATGGGGATGCGTTCTAGGACCAGCCAAAACCTAAAAACAAACGCCTAAAAATCTACAATAATAACGTAAATTGAGACATCGGATAGTGAGGGAGATCTGTGTAGCTTTGTCGGCCATTGCTGTTCTACTTCACGTTTTCAGTCCTGTATTTGCAGACTTCCCTGTGAATAGGTAAATCAAATTAACAAAATACTTGTGAATTACAAGTACAGTATGGTGAAAACAAACTTATGAACTCAAGTATGGTGAATTTATTTGAGTATCTATGATGTATAATGTTTGTGATATAAAACCATTGTATGTTTATGTTTAAGTACCTATGATATATAATGTTTGTAATATTGAATGTTTATGTTTAACCCGGCAAGCGCGATAGGCCTCACGGAAGGCTTCCTATAGGGAACGCGATAGGCCTCACGGAAGCAAGACCATAAAAAAAGTCTAACCAAAAAAAAAAGGGCCTATCAAAACAAAGGAATTTGTCTCTAGGTGAGATAATTCCCCTCCAGTACTCATCCATGTAAATCTCACCCACCCCCCTCCCCCCCTCCTCAATTATCACCTATTTTTCCTCTTATTATCATCATTTATCGGTTATTTTTCTCTCCCGCGATAATGTAGCACAAGTGGGTTGCAGAAAAGATCGTTATGTAACACCCAGACACCGGCCCACACCGCCCCGCTCGTCTCAGTTACCTCACAGACAGCGAGAGAGGAGGGTTGCCTGTGGCTCTCTCTCGCCTGAGATTATGACCGGGTGGCCAATATCTTCGTTTTTCACCACCCAAATGCTTTTCCCACTTATTTTAGCACTCTTGAAGGTTCATATATACATCATATATGTAAAATAAAAGCATACCGAAAACAAATAATGCTCTATATTGTAAATATAACGAATTCTGTCAGAATCCAAGGCTAGAAATGCACAAATAACTACCCTAGCCCCTAGGTCTATTTCGCGCTTGTCAGGTTAAGTACCTATGATATATAATGTTTGTAATATTGAATGTTTATGTTGAAGTACCTATGATCAAATGTAGGCTGTGATATCCTAATTATGATAATGAAGTATATTATTTTTAAGGAGTTGTAGTTGATAAGATATCATATGCTGTGATGTAATGAAGGCTGTGTTATCCCATTTGTGATAATGAAGTACAATCGTCGAATCGGCCTAATAAGTGATGTCTCGGCACCAAGTATATTTTTATCAGCAATATCTAAAACTTGATTTATTCGTTCCGAGTGAGAAATACAAGCATGTACCTACACTTATCCACCCTATTCAACATCTTACAGACATTAATACAGCCCAGAGCGAGCCAAACGTAACGAATATCGAGACAGGACTTATTAGCGCCACCGTACATTATTCTGCAAGGAGCTGTAGATGTAAGGTATCATATGCTGTGATGTCTAACCCTTTCAGTACCAGGAAGGACACTATTTTATTTTTATTATGGCTAACAGATGATTAACCCACGGAGCCCCAGCGACGCACTGTTTGCGTCGGCAATGTTTGTAACGCTAAACCCCAGTGACGCATAAGGTGCGTCACGGTTAATTATTCCGGTCCTATGGCACCTAGAGGGCTCAGATTTGTATGGGAACTGTGTAAGTATCCCACGCAACAATTCCGATGGTTGAAAACTCAAAAGTCCAACCGTGTGCGCGTGAGCGCGCAAAAACCTGTTTTTGCCTACCCAGTTTCTCATGTTAATTCCGACTTTCGGGCGCACCGTAGGACCCCTTAATGACCTAGGGGATAATTTTTTTGTGGGTTTTCCTTCATTTCTAACCCATTCCTGGTGTTTTCTGGATTTTTTTTTTTTTTTTCACAACCTGCCGGTCCTGAGTGGTACATTTATTATTAACTAGCTGGGGTTCAGTGGGTTAATATATAATAATTTAAAATGTAAAACTTGGCCCTCGTCTTCCAGGTCTCACAGGTGTGAGGAAGTTTTACTAACTAGACTTAGGATAGGCCATTCCCGGCTGACTCACGGTTATTTGATGTCCACTCCCCGCACTCCGCCCCCTACCTGCTCCTCCTGTCATTCCCCTCTAACTGTTCGCCACGTCTTTGACTGCCCAGATACTGCCCGTCTGCGTACGGCTTGTTTTGGTACTAAATCATTCACTGACCTTTTATCCGATTCTCCGTCATTTTCCTTCCCCCCCATCGTCTGTTTTTTGCGTCGCCTTAAGCTCCTTTCAGTAATCTGATCTAATCCTTCGGGCCAGACCTATGAGAGTTCCGTATGGAGCTCAGTGGTCTGGTTAATCTGTTCTACATAACTAACTAACTAAAATGTAAAACTTGCAAACTAATCAAACCAAAACTGGGACAAAGACAATATAAAGTCAAATTAACTTATCAAAGTCGCTTTCAACGGATAGTGAGGGAGACCTGTATTGAGTTCACAGATACTGCAGGTGCAAGTGCCAGACGGATGACATGATTGGACAGTGTTATGGCAGGACTTCCATGTACTGTATTGCCATTTTAACTGCTGAAAGGTAAAACTCCTAAGTTGCATAAAATCATCTAAATATAGCTAAATAAATTAAAATATACCTCGTATTGAAAGAGTTAAAGTGGTAATATAAGTACTGTACTGGTATATTAGTGAACAGACCAAGACACATTATTTTTGTAGTGAGTGTATTTTTGTAGCGAGTGTAGGTGGTTGAAAAATAGCTCATTCTCTCTCTCTTTTGTAGAGAGTGTTTTTTTGTAGAACCGCATGATTTTTTTTTTTTTAAAAGAGCTGTTCACTTGTTGGACCGAGCAGGATTTAAGTTAATTTGAGATACTGTAAATATTACAGTATATAATATAGAAAACTATGTCCTTTGATTCTTCCATACCAGTATACCAATTGCTGAGAATAATGAACAGAGTAAGTGAATAACAGCAATAGCTAATAATAATTAGCTAAATATTCTAAAATAACCTAGAAAGGAGGCTAATCAAGCTTGGGGCAGATGGCATACTTGAATCTTACCACTGCTGGGACCCGAAGCCTGTACCAGCACATAACACGTCCTCAGCACTCGCCAACAACACTACCGCAGCTCTAGAAGACGGTCGGATTAAATAAAAATACTCCTAAACAGATGCTGGAGAAGCCTTCGCACAACCCCACTGGCCAAAGTTTGAAACCCTAAAAAATGGAAGAACCTGAAAAGCTAGCCGATATATAATGTATGTATGTGTGGCTTTGTGTTTTGTTGACATGTTGTGATGTCCCTGTTTGGGCTCTGTCTCGAGTCCCCCAAAAGGAAAAACGGGTAAGTGCCAGAGTATACATATACATACATTCATGTGTAGCTTATACCTAAATCCAGACTTAGCTTATGGCATAAAACGTCGTAAAGACAATCCCAAGCCTATATTCTAAGGGATCTCCACCAGTAACACCATAATTATGTAACATTAAAAAGGCATTTATTAGGTATATATTATTCCATCCTATGCTAAAGTACAACCTAAATGTTACAAAACCATACTGCTTGTCTGCTGTACAACAAACCGCTTAAATATGTTGTCAGCTATCGTACAAACAGCTCGGGCCGGTATTCCAAGACAACCTCACCATCGTTGTCGAGGGCAATTACTATAAGCTTTGCTGTATTCCTAGCCTGTCAATATGATATACTATACCCTGTTCCAAAAAGGTAAGCCACAAATTGTGAACCCTAACCTCTGCAACTCATAAAGGGCTAGAGCAAATTAGCTATACAATTTTAACTATACCCTGCCTGATCCTTCCCTGTATGTACAGTAAACTCTTTTATTCAAAATTCAAGTATCCAAAAATTTCAGTTAACAATTTTTTGCTATCCGTATTTTTCACTAGTTTAAGCCTCTCTGGGTGCTTAATTCCATCAATTTAACTTGAATTAAATGATAATTTGAAGTTAAGACAGCCTAGAAATGGTTTTAAATACTTGAATTAAAATGTAAAACTTGCAAACTAAACAAACCAAAATTGGGACAAGGACAATATAAAGTCAAATTAAATTATCAAAATCGCTGTGGAAACAACGCTTACTAAAATGAAAATTATTAAATAAAAGAACACAATCCACCACATAGGGTGTACATTACTACATGAGCAAGTTAATCTGTTTCCACATATTTGGCCATTAATTTGTACTCATATTTAGCTCTATATAGAGTGACACTCGTTAAACCAAAATTTCAAAAGACTTATGATTTTTGGATAAAAGGTAGTTTACTGTATGAATGTATATATTCAGGCTCATACACCACAGCTGGGCGTGGCCGACTCTACCACTTTCGCGTTCCCTCCCCCCTTTCTGTCTCGTCTAGTATATGAATTTGACATAAGGGAGGTGGATTCCTAGCCTCCTGACCCTTCCCAAATAGCAGAAATATTAGCTCTAGTCATTTAGGAGTTACTGACCCTTCCCAAATAGCAGAAATATTAGCTCTATTACTCAAGTCGTTTATGAGTTTAGAGGGTAATGTTCAAGAGTGTTGGCCTACTTACATGGAACAGGGCATAGTTTAGAGGGTAATGTTCAAGAGTGTTGGCCTACTTACATGGAACAGGGCATAGTTTAGAGGGTAATGTTCAAGAGTGTTGGCCTACTTACATGGAACAGGGCATAGTTTGTTGTAATTGCAATGAAGTACTGAAATATTGTGATACAGTAGTTCTTCAATATTGACTCGCTAGAAATTACCATTGACAATCATCTGGTTTGTTCCAGGTAGGGATACAGGCCTCTCTCTTATTTACACTCGAGCCTGGACAATTAACCCCTTCTTTACAGGCGATGTCATTATTATTATTATTATTATATCTATATTTAGTAAATTTTATGCAGTTTAAAAAGGATGTGCAGTAGTAAAAATGGCTAAGTGAGACAAATCGAAGGCTATTAATTGCAGAAGGCCGTTTTTAAACTGAATAATAGTTTAATAGTAGCCAGAGTTAAGTTTAAAGCACGTCACATGTACAGAAGGGGTTAAAGCCCAAGTCGTACAAGCACTTTAGTGGCAGATATTCTCGAGTCTCAGAACCCAAGCTAAAAAAATTTTTTTTTTTTTTTAAAGGACAACTTCACCTCCATTATGATGTGATTTTGAATATTGTAACTTGTACTCTGAAAGCCCCTAGAGTTCTCCAGTCCTGATATTATTCATGACTTACAAATCCTGAAGGGTTGATAGCCTCTGAAGTCCTATTTTAACTAACTAACTCAAATGAAAACAAGAAAACTTGCATAAATTTTTTTGATAACATTCAACGGATACCCACTTATATTTAAATTTGGTATGGCACTGTCGAGGCTGGTGAGGAGTGGATAGGTGCCACAGGGTACTATACTAGTCTTACCTGGGCACTGTTGGAGCCACGCCAGTGTCGGCCACAGTGTTTACATGGTGGGACAGCATTATGGCAGGACTTCATTGTTCTATACTGTAGTCTAAGTTGCCCAATGGCAGCTCACTGGTACTATATCTTAACATAATATTAACGACAAAGTGTTCATAATTAACCCTTAGGCGCACGATGACTCTATGTGCGTCATTAGGGTATTTACCCCCTAAGCGCACGATGACTCGTTTAGCGTCATAAAACTTAAAAAATATTCGCCAAAAATTTAGTTTACGTCTGACGCGCGTCATATTTGGCATAGATATTAAGTATTAAGTCTAGTTCAATGGGTACAATTGGCAACCCCCTCAGTTTAACGGTTTACTCACGGCTGGCTGGGAAGAGAGCAGAGTACAGCTCAGTCTGTTTTTCGATACTTTCACGTTTATTCGTGTATCTCAGTAACTATTTGGTTTATAGTAATTCTGAAGTTACCAGTGGAATCCTCATTAAATTCCGCTTCCATATATGTATGCAAATCAAAAATGTTGTGGGCAAAATTTTGAGCTAGCGCGAGTTGGAGATAAGGTATTTCGATTTTATTTTTACAATTCTTATTTTGGAGTGCCTCAATGTGGTTGTCTTGTATTTATTCTATGTTTTTATTTGCTTATCTTCAAGTTCAATCAATAACGAAGCCGATGGTACCTCATTTATCCAAATACAAGGATTTTTTGGTGGATAAAAACTTCACCGAAACAAATTATCGCCGGGCACAAAACTGGCTCTGAGTGAGCTGAGATATACTTAGGAAGTGGGAAAAAAACTTGATTGGAAACTATAGGTGCGCCAAAGGGTTAACATTATATTTGCATATAAAAATGTAGTATCAGATGTGTAATTAAGATAGGGATAAGTCAGTTCTCACCTGCTTAAAATAAATGGACTATAGCCTTTAAATAATTAAAATGTAAAACTTTCAAAACCCAGAACCAGAAACTGTACAGTATAAAGACAAATGAACATATGTGGTAATAACGTACTGAAAATTTAGCAATACAAAATAATGAGGGTCCTGGATTAGTAGGCTATTATAAAAATACTTCGTCACATTCCGATACATTCTGCCGGTAAAGTTGCTTGTATGAAACTGGGTCGTGACTCCCATATACAACCTTCATGTTGCCCACGTAAGTTCTGTTCCTCTGTGATCTTATACATGGAAATATAATACGCAAAATTGAATTACAATTTTTTTTTTTTAATGCAGTGGTTAACGCATCTGATTAGTCAACTGATACTTAAAATAAACCATAGTCGCAAATCATTCATACTAATAAGCCCGACCGTAGCTATGGCCTTCCTTATGGACATACGGCTGTTCGGCCAGGCAGCTCAGGGATCGACAACAACAAATATTACTTTCATACATAAAATCACAACGATGAACGGAACTTATGTGGGCAACTGTGCTGCACAGTCTTTATTCAGTAGTTGGAAAATATGACCCAAGTTGAAAGTTTGTCAACATTTCTTATTTTCTTTTATGTTATAAATTTGTTTTTCATTGTATTATTCTCGAAGTACACGAATATACATACAGTACATACATAACATTTTAAGACCGAGTGTTCCACACACACGTGCAGTTTCAGTCTCTTGTCCTAATGGCGGTGTTCCAGGCAACCCTGTTAAGGGCTGCTTCACTTGTCAAGTTCTTGGATTTGAGATCGGCACGAATAGTCCGATCCCAGGTGGTGCTCTCAAATAAAAGTGACATTATTGCTAGAGAGTTTGATTAATTAAATTTTATGTATTTCTATGTGCACTACAACCATATTATAGCTAATAATTCTGCTAAACATTGATGTCTAAAGCTTTACTTTCCTTATAACCTCTCAAATAGTCTTGAAACTACAGCCAACACTGTAAAAGTTAATTCCGACTACTGAATAAGACTCCATCACACCTGCACTCTATCACTCCTAAAACAAATTAATGAACATCTTGCATATTGTTGTTGTTCCTCAGGGACTCGGGGCTGTTCGGCCAGGCAGCTTAGGGAACAACAACAACAACATCTTGCATATTGTTATAGAAATAAATCAACTACTGTAAAACCTCGTCCATTCGGACTCCGCCGATCCGGAAACTCGCAACTTCAGGAGCATTGTAATCCGAACTTCGACCTCAGACTTACGGAGAAGTCTGGACACAATATCATCCGGACAATACTGGACACAATATCATCCGGACAATATTACTCAAGACTTCAACAGTTTTCCAGAAGTCCGGACTTTATATCTTAAGACTTTCGGACTTTTCAGGAAGTCTGAGGTCGGTGTTCGGAGTTTCGCACTTTCGGACAGTCTCTCCCCCCAATTAGGCCGAAAGTGCGAGGTTTTACTATGTATAGAAAATGGGTGAACAGAAAACTGGAACAGCATTAACTATTCTCTCTATATATACATGCTTTCTGAATGGGAATTATTATCTACACAAGCAAGAAAAAGGAGATAATTACATACTATAATACAGTAAAAGTCCTTTAATCCGACGACCGATGATTCGAATCTCCCAATAGTCCAAATTTTTCAATTTGAGGCCAAATCCGAATTCACCCGATGGTCCGAATTTCAAGAAGTCCCAAAGTCCCCTTTTTGAGGCATTAGTCCACTCAAATGACACATAATGGAGCACACACATATCATATGTTCATGAATTCACTTTAAAAGTTTACCATTGTCATTGTAGCCTATTACCTACTTCAAAACATTCAGATTAATGGTCAAAGGAAGCTACTGATATAAACGTAAACACCACATCGTCTGCTAGAGCGTTTGTGTTGCTCTTGAACGCATTCTTGGGACGCCTCGATGCGCTACTGGCTTGCACCGCATCGTCTGCAAGCGCATTCAGTCTTGCGCTTGAAAACGCACCTTTGGACGTTCCGATACGCTACTATTTATAGTTCAGTGATCGGAGCGTCCCAAGGGTGCTTTCAAGAGCAAGACAAACTCGCTCGTAGACGATGTGGACATGTGACAATAAGAAGAAGAAGAAGGTGTTTACATTTATATCAGCAGATTCCTTTGACCATTAATCTGAATGTTTTGAAGTAGGTAATAGGCTACAATGACAATGGTAAACTTTTGAAGTGATTTCATGAACATATGAGCCGATATGTGTGCACCATTGTGTCATTTGGGTGGCCTAATGCCTCAATGTTTTCGTCAGGCCACAGGTTCATAGGGGTAAAGTCCGATAATCCGAAAAATCCACTAATCCGAACGAGGGCCGGTCCGCTGCCCTTCGGATTAACGGAAGTTTACTGTATATTAAAACAATGCTGAATAGTTTTAACCCTTCCAGCCCGGCTGTCCTTTTAAAAGGACACCGCGGCAGATGGGCAGAACCCCGGGTGTCCTTTTAATAGGCAGTAAGCTTGAAAGCATATTCAAGTTGGTCTGAACGCCGTGCGTCCGACGCATGTAAACAAAGCCGATCGTTGTATCATCGCACCTTCGAAAACAAGGAGACATCGGATCAATGTTGTTGTGACGTAGGACGAAATTAGTGTCTGAAAAGCGCCGATATTGTCAACATCGCGGAAAAATTTGCTCCACGGAAATCGTCATCACAACTGAACCAGTTGATTTACAGAGCTCTACTCAATGCCAATCTACAGATTGAAAACTGCACTACGTTTATAGATGCATGGGAAATTTCTAGCAGTTAAAATAACAAAGATACGGTAGCCTAGGCCTTGACGTTTTTCGGCCAAATCGCCCGGGTAGCCCACACTGTCCTTTGGAGGACCAGCCCGGGTGGGAAGGGTTAAAGTGTTTTCAAATAGTATAGAAATATATAATAAGTCAGTTCTAGCATACATTGTTTCCATTATTAATAATAGTAGTAGTAATAATAACTTAAAGGATATACTCATATTATTTCACCAACCAACTTTACTTCTAAATTCAATTGATGAAATCAACAAATACATGTGGCACTCAAAGGACTCGAACCTAGGATACTCACACCGAAATTCCACGCATGTATGCATTACACTATCAAGATAGTTAGATTATATTCTGGCTATTATTAGATTTAATTTAGTTTAGGAAGGATCTGTGGCTGTCAGAGGCTTCACCAAGATGGAGTAGACCTCTCTGATGGCTAGAGGTACAGTTATGATCACAAATGTCGACGACCCATCTTGAATCAGTACTGTATCCAAGACAAACGAGACAATACAATGCTTTATTGTAGCCCTGATGCTGTCTGATATCTTTTACTAACCCTGAAAAAAGTTGAAATAGGGGAGCTATCACCCCGCCAAAGGCGGCTTTCTAGGGCCTTTCCTAGCTGATGCTGGGAGGATTGGGTTCTAGTCATGTAGTGATGGGCTGGTCTATCAGAGTGAGAACTGAGCAATCTCTGCCATACCCATAGCTTACTCTGACTGTTCCTTTTACTTATATATTTTCTAGATCTCAAGTGACGGCGTCTCTTCCGTGGATTGACCTCCCAATCTACCGAGATTGGAAGCCAAAGCGTTACATTTTTCCCTTGCCCCTCAACTTTCTCTTCATAATTGCTGAGGGGCACAGGGACCTGGGTGGGGCTTTGGTTTCCTGAGCGTTTCCGCACCCTCCGCACCCTCCTCAGCTCCCCGCCATGGAGTGGCTTCGGTCACCCAGGCTTTATTGTGGTTGGCGGGTAGGGTTCTGTGGGGGCGCTCGGTTATGGCCTTGGCCTTGCTCGGGGCCTTGGGGCTGTTCGGCCAGGCAGCATGGGGAACAACAACAACAACAACTAAATGATCTCAAATGTTAACTATACTGTACCTTATAATACAAAATAATAGTAGCTCTAGTCAATGTCTTGCTTTCTGATTTGGCATGAGCTCCGATTGCGAAATTATTGCAATTATAGGTTATTATTAGACTTGTCAGCATACAGGTCTCCCTCGATTTACGATTGGGTTACGTTCCTGAAAACCCGTTATAAAATAGAAAAATCGTATAGCCAACCCCTATAATGAATAGGGTAAACGGGGATGCGTTCTCGACACCTGGATGGGGATAAACGTCTTAAAACAGTAGGCTGAATGGGGCCGAATGGATACAACCAGAGAGAGAGGGAGAGATAAAATGAACGAGGTGGACCCCCTTAAATAAAAATGTGAGTGTGGGGTCCTTATAATAATTTTAGGATAACTGTCTGATGATTAATGATGGGGGGGAAATTAAGTCAGGAGGCGAGTGGCAGGAGACGACAAACCCCTCCCGCACTTGAAAATTCTTAACCCCTTCTGTACCGTCGACATCCTTATTTGATTCTGGCTACTACTAATCAATTTTATTCAGCTTACGAAGGATCTATAGCAACTATAAGGCTTTTGACTATCTCAATTAACCCTTTTAATTACTGCACCACGGGGCCAGGCGGCATAGGGAACGACGACGACTACTACTACTACTACTACTACTACTATTGACCTATGAGAGTTCCGTATGGAACTCAGTGGTCTGGTTAATCTTCTCTACATAACTTAACATAACTCTACCACAGATTCTTCCTAAGCTGCATAAAATTGTCTAAAAATAGCTAGAATAAAATGTAACAGACATCGCTGGTACAGAAAGGATTAAAAACCGAGATGATTGATGACAAGGATGGCTCAGGGCAAGTTGGGAGTATGGCAGGGGACGTTGAACTCCTCCCGCGCTCAACTCCTAATGGTCTCCAGTCTGTTCCTCAAATTATCCATGTGGGACGAGTGTGAAGTTGGAAATTGTGGAAAACCGAGATGATTGATGACAAGGAGGAAACAGGGTAAGTCCGGAGTACAGCAGGGGGACGATGAACCCCTCCCGCGCTCAACTCCTGAGGGCCTCCAGTCTGTTCCTCATTTCCTCCATGTCTTCCTCGGGTTGGTCGTCCTCTAGGTTGGGCAGCGCGGCGGCGGCGGCGGCTCCCTCCGCCTCCATGGTGTCTCCACCAACCACGTCACTCACCATCGCAGGCGCCTCTCCCAGTTTACCAGCAGTGATCTCCCACAATACCTGAGCAAATATAATACAACATAATAATCTAATTTATTTATTTTACTCCCACCACCAAACACCTCCCAATGAGATTAATGCAAGGATATGATCCACCCGGGATTCGAACCTGGGTTACCACATATAGATCTTAAACACTCAAAGCATTACACCATCAAGACAGTAAAGGTTAAGTACGGTACATGGCTACGATATACAGTAATACAAAATAATATACATTTGGTAGACTGAATTCCTTCCTTCTCTGTCAAATCCATGTGAGATCCAGAAACACCGAACTTCTAGACTACCTATCCAGCCTCAACGTCTCTTGATACCACAGTTAAAGTCGGAAAGACTGAGGTATATGTCCGAACAGTCGGTACACTTGTGAGTAAAGTCTGAGTAACAGGGTGTCAAATGAAAGCAGTCCATTAATTTTAGTCTATATTTTTGTATATGCAAAGATAAAATTCTATCTATCTCTATCTATCTATCTATTGCCTGACGCCGTGATCCCCGAAGGGGTGGCCACGAACGAACCGCCCCCATGCACCTCTGTCCCCAGTCAGTCGACGCCCCTCCCCCCAACCAGCACCGCCTTCGTTCATGTAGTTCCTCACTCCATCCTTCCACCTCATATTCGGTCTACCTCTCCCCCTCTGTCCCTCCACCTCGCTCTCGTACACCCTCTTAGTCATTCTCTCGCTTTCCATACGTTCCATATGGCCGAACCATCTCAAGTTGTTCCTTTTCACACTTTCCAGCACATCTACCTCCACACCACACCTCCTTCTTACTTCCTCATTAGTCTGTCTATCCCTCCATGTAACTCCGCACGCACTCCTTAAGTAATTCATTTCCACTGCTCTCACTCTTGGTCTGAGTCTCTCAACCAACGTCCATGCTTCGCTTCCGTAAGTCAGTGTCGGGATTACCACACTGTCATGCAAGGACTTCTTCACTTCCATACTGACCACCCTATTTCTTGTTACTGCTTTTAGCGTTCCTACAACCCTCTTCCCCTGTTGTACCCTCTCCTGCACCTCTTCATCCATAGTCCCATCTTTACTCAACACACTGCCCAGATACTTAAAAGAGTTGACGATCTCCATAGCCTGACCGTTCAGCTTCACCTCACACTCTGTGACTTCACCCCTTTCGAAGACCATAACCTTGCTCTTCCCCGTATTTACCTTCAAATTCCGTTTTTCGCACACTGTTCCAAACTCATTTACCAGACCCTGCAACTCCCATTCATTATCACTCATCAGAACTGTATCATCCGCAAACAGCAGTATAGGTAGCTTCCACTCAATTCCCTCCCTTTTCAGCGATACACCAACATTCACTGCTCTTGATAGTATTTCTTTCATGACTCCATCCATATATACAGTAAACAACCACGGGGACATCACACACCCCTGTTTCAAACCAACATTCAGGTCAAAGAACTCGCTCTGCTCACTCTCCACACGTACTGCCGCCTTTGCACCCTCATACATGCTCTTCACTGCTTTCAGCAGTGTTATTTTGTTATTTTGTTATTATTATTTTTTTTTTATTAAGGGTTTATAATTCCAATTATATCCTTGGAAGTGGTAAAATGGCCAATACAATGCTATTTCATGTAAATTTTCTTGAACTCCTCCTTATAATCATTCAAGTCTTCAAAAAAAATTGCTGCAGTTTGACACCCTGCTGTGTAAATGTACTGTATAAAAGTCAGTTGGCAGAAGTTCCAACAATCCCACCACCTCATAATCTGGTAAGTGATGCAGCCCAAAACATGGATGGATGAAATGCAAATTGATGATGCAGTTTTTAATGCCATACACTCCCTTGAATGGCAGGCCTAGGGCGTGCCCTTGTTACAGGGAATTAACTGGACATTAGCACGGATCGCTAGAACTGAGTGTCCAAATTCTTGATGTCTACCAATAGCACAGGGTGGGATCAAACAGCCGACCCGTAGAAAGTCTAAAAGATTAATATATTTAAAAAAACAATTTTTTTTTTTGTTTTTTTCCCCACTTCCAAATAAGTCCCCCCCTCCCTCCCACCAATAGGCCAGACCTATGAGAGTTCCGTATGGAGCTCAGTGGTCTGGTTAATCTGCTCTACATAACTAACTAACCTCTCACCAATAATCCTGGAAGGAAGGGGTATTATAGCTAATGTAGAAGCTGACCTTATCGACCTCCGACTGTGCCTCCTCCTCCAACTCCTCTGGCTCTAGGGACTCCATAGTGTCTTCCAGCATCTCCTCAATGATCCCGGCACGCATCATCTCCCGACTAAGGTTCTGCATCACTTGGCTGATCTCTGGCAGCTTGATCAACTCCTGCATGGCCTTCATCACCTCCGTTGACTGTGCCAGGCTGCCTGACACTCGAATCGTTGCTGGAGGAAAGAAACGAACCCGGTAATTCTGGATTGAGGTGTAATTCTGGGTTGGCTACACATACATACATACCGGTAAATACTGTACATACATGTAAGTAATTCTGGGTTGGCTACACAATATAGATAACAGTTAACGATGGGGGACTTACGCAAGGTTGCAGTTCGCTATGACGCTAGTAAAATATATGAAACTCAGGAACTCAACTGAAATGCATGGTGAACACAGCAAACAAAATATTAACCAAAGTCTCAACCCACTATAATATTATTAATATTATAATATGGTGTGTTGAGACTTGGGTTAATATTTTGTTTGCTGTGTTCAGCATGCATTTCAGTTGAGTTCTTGTCTCAACACAAAAATGCATTACATGAAAAATCACAATTTAATTACAATTTGTTAAGAAAAAATAAATAAATAAATGCACTTTGGGAATCCTGTTATGTGTAAGTCAGGCAAGTTATCCAGCCATTTATTAGGGGCCTGCTAGAAGAAGGAAACGCTATATTTGCGGCTCTCACAGAAACTCACATTAAAGATCAGGAAGATAGTGAGGTATGGTTTCCTGGTTACAACCTACATAGGGCAGACAGAACGCATAGATCACATGGAGGTGTAGCCTTGTACATCCATGACTCACTGATATGTACTGAATTCCTAAATAACAGTAATGAAGTGGTGGAAATACTTGGGAGTTAAAATAGAATCCCTAAATTTAGCAGTTATTGTTACATACAGGCCTCCACACTCATCCCGAGAAAAATTCAAAACCCAGCTCAACAAAATAAAATCAGAAGTGGAAACCCTGGGGAACCCAACACCAAATATTATATGGCTAGGAGACTTTAACCTACCAAACATTAAATGGAGACAACTAGAAAACCAGTTAGTGGCAAATAACACCGGAGAAGCAAATACTAATACGAGAGAGCTTTTTGAACTTTGCGATTTTTTTTAGTCTTACCCAACATATTGCTGAACCCACACAGGAAAACAATATCTTAGACCTGGTCTTCACTAACAACGACTCTCTAGTACACAGCATTAACATATCGGACACAACATACTCAGATCATAAATTAATTGAGATCAAAACAACCTTAGAAAGTGTACAGACAACCTCAGAATCGAGAAAAAAACCCGGCCCCTTCAGTAAATTTAACTTCAATAACAAAAAAATTAGGTGGGAAGAGGTAAATCAAAAAATGGAGGAAACAGACTGGGAAGATTTAATGAATAACCTGACACCAGCAGAATGTCTAGTCTTAACCCGTGGAGCCCCGGCTAGTTTTGTAATGTTTGTGCACCAGAACCCGGCCGGTTTTCAAAAAATGGTTTTATTCCAGAAACAATAGCGAATGGGTTAGGAATGAAGGAAAAACCACGAAAAACCGCTCAAAAAGCTTAAAAAATGGTCCTACAGAGCCCCCGAAAATGGATTTTACAAGAGTAAAAAATTGAAGGCAATTATCCCAAAAAAACAGGTTATTGCGCGCTCGCGCGCACGCACGTGGACTTTGAGAGTTTTCAACCATCGGCACGGTTGCGCGGGATACGTACACAGTTCCCATACAAATCTGAGCCCTCTTGAGTGGCTACACCTGAGGTTACGGTCGGCGCAATTAGGGTGATGCGCCAGGCGCGTCTCTGGGGCTGTGTGTTACATATATCGCCGACGCGTCAGGCGCGTCGCTGGGGCTATACGGGTTAATAACAGAAACCATGACCCAAATCTGTAGCCACCATATACCTGCAAGACAAACAAAACGAAGAAGCAAACAAGATCGGGAAAGGAGGAGGCTGTACAGAAGAAGAAAATTACTCGCACAAAGACGCACACATCAAAATCTACAGGATAGGCAAAAGACCGAAATAGATAGAGAAATTGTGGAAATTGAACAAAGGCTAAGAATATCATATGAACTACAACATAAGGAAGAGGAGAGGAAAGCTATTGCAGGTATAAAGGAAAATTCCAAATACTTCTTCTCATACGCCAAACAAAAGGCTAAAACAACATCAAACATCGGCCCACTGAGCAAAGGGGACGGTTCTTTCACAGGGGACAAAAAGGAAATGACCGAACTCTTAAGCAGGCAGTATGAAATGGCATTCAGTGAGCCTGATGAAACAAGTCATCAGAGACCAAAACATATTTTTCATGGAAACCTCCCCCACGGAAACCCCCCAGATGCTGGATATTGATTTCGGTCCAAAATACATAGAAGAGGCCATTTCCAACATGCCATCCCACTCGGCACCAGGCCTGGACTCATGGAATTCGATCCTAATGAAGAAATGTAAGGAAAACCTCTCAAAACCCCTGGCTATAATGTGGAGGAGTCTAGACACTGGTGACATACCAGATAGCTTGAAAAACGCAATAATTACCCCACTGCATAAAGGAGGGAGTAAAGCACTACCAAAAAACTACCGCCCGGTAGCTCTAACCTCACACATCATTAAAGTTTTCGAGCAGTCCTGCGAAGCAAAATTTCAACATTCATGGAGGCAAATGAACCACACAACACCGGTCAACATGGGTTCAGAGCGGGAAGATCATGTCTCTCACAACTTTTGGAACACTATGACAAAATTCTTAAAGCGCTAGAAGAAAAGAAAAACGTGGATGTCATTTACACCGATTTTGCTAAGGCATTTGATAAATGTGACCATGGTATAATAGTCCACAAACTGAAAGCAAAAGGTATAACTGGGAAAATCGGACGGTGGATATACAATTTCCTCGTAAACCGAAAACAATCAGTAGCAGTAAACCAAGTCACATCTGAGCCTTCGGATGTCAAAAGCTCAGTGCCCCAAGGAACAGTGCTAGCGCCCCTTCTGTTCCTCATACTAATTTGCGACATAGATACCAACACCAGGCACAGTACGGTGTCGTCTTTTGCTGATGACACAAAATTAAGCAAGATAGTAAACACACAAGAGGACACGGGCCGACTGCAGGAAGACATGAATGTAGTGTTCCAGTGGACCAGGGAAAACAACATGCAATTCAATGAAGAAAAATTCCAATTAATACGGTACGGAGATAATAATGGTGTTAAAGAAATTACAAATTACTTAACAGAATCTAACCACATAATAGAACGGAAAGACAGTGTGAAAGACCTTGGGGTATTAATGTCTGAAAATATGGGTTTCAAAGTACATAACCAGGTCAAAGTGGCGGTTGCGAAACGTCTAACGGGTTGGATTCTGCGTACTTTTAAAACACGCGGTGAATTACCTATGATAACGCTCTTCAAATCTCTAGTGCTACCGCGGCTTGAATACTGTAGCGTATTAACATCCCCATACAAAGCAGGTGAAATAAATGACGTAGAGAGTGTACAAAGAAATTTCACTTCGCATATAAGTTCGATAAAACAGCTACACTATTGGGAGCGTTTAAGAGCACTGAATCTGTACTCACTGGAACGTAGAAGAGAACGTTACCTAATAATATACACGTGGAAAATCGCAGAGGGTTTAGTACCAAACCTACATACTCCGATAGTCATGAAATTCAGTGATAGGAGAGGCTAGGAATGCGAAATCCCACGGATGAATAACAGGGGTGCTATGGGCTCTCTGCGAGAGGGCTGGTTATCACACAGAGGCCCACGTCTCTTCAACAAACTCCCACGGCGAGTAAGAGACATGAGGGACATCTCGTTAGACAACTTCAAGAGAGCCCTAGATGTCGAACTGCAAAAAGTGCCAGACGAGCCCATCCTCGCAAGGGAGCGAGCTGTCGCTTCAAACAGTCTACTGCACCAAATCACCACCCACAACGAGGGGCGTCGCGCTCCTTGGTGCCGCTAGAAGAGTGGCGAACACATCAAAAGGTGTACACATGGGCTACTGCAGATTATCCAGGTTACCACACTTTACCTGGCCAGATAGGACCACTACCTCTACTACCTTCAGCCTGTACACATGGGCTACTGCAAATTATCCAGGTTACCACACTTTACCTGGCCAGATAGGACCACTACCTTCAGGCTCCTATTACATATCCAATACACATCCTTATTCTCCTTATCCTTTTCTCTCTCTCTCACATCCTCATATTTTCACTATCGGTCCCTGTTCTCTCTCTCTCTCTCTCTGTTTTCTTCCTTCCTCCCTCACTCTCACACTCTCTATCTCCTTGTTTTTCTTCCTTCCCCTCTCTCTCTCTCACCTAGCTGTGCCTTCATCTGACACTGGACAGAGTTGAGATGAGCCTTGCTGGTATATATCCGAGTCACGGCCTTGCGGGACTGCACGATCTCCTTGGCCAACATCCGACAGACATCCTTATCCCCCTTCTTGGCCGCTTCCTTCAGGGTACGCTTCACTTTCTCCTCCTCGCGCTGGATGCCTGAAAAGTGGGGGATACGTTAACAGATTTGTTTGGTTAAGGGGAGATTTCCACTTGAGTGATGTTTTTTCTGGACCCCTTTCTCCCTCATGTTTAGCCCTATTGATTTTTTTTATTTTAAAATGTTTGCCACATTAGTTTTTGTCCTATGTGAGTGAGGGAGACAAAAGGCAGAACTGCCTGTAATGAGTGCCTCCCTCAGAGTTGAAAGAGTGACCTATCGTGCTATGTATGTGTAAACAAAATTCTGGCAAACGATAGTGAGCCTGTAACTTTGGAAGCGGGACATTTTTCCACCAATTTTTTTACAAATTAATCTAGAAGAAGGATCTAATAGAAGTTTATTAAAGTGTGATGGAGGTCTAGGGAGGAAACTAAAAATATACTAAATATATATAATAATCAACCAAAAAATAAACCCTTCCCCCTGAATATAAATGACAAAACAAAACAAAACAAGGAACTTAGTTGTAGGACTGGGTATGAAAACTCCAATGTACAGTACTTGAATAACTTAATGAAAGCATATGATCCTCCCGGGACACCACACCCACAACATAAACATCTAAACCATTACACCACCAACACAGTAAACCCCTACTGTACCAGAGGGTATTACTATAAATGTACCCTCCAGTACCAGACATTGTGGCCAAAATGGCTTCAGAGTCAAGAGAGAACAACCTCTTACCCCGAAAGTTGGACGAGTACTGATCCAGCTAGCCTGTGAGAAGTGATGCCAATGTCTCAGAGCAGTGCGTCCAAGTCATGGTACCAGGTACCACTCGATACGGGCAGCTACAAGGACTGCATATTACTGACGGACGGGTGCCCAACCCCAACAGGGGTTGAAATAGGGGAGCTATCCCCCCGCCAAAGGCGGCTTTCTAGGGCCATTCCTAGCTGATGCTGAGAGGATTGGGTTCTAGTCATGTGGTGGTGGGCTGGTCTATCAGAGTGAGAACTGAGCGATCTCTGCCATACCCATAGCTTACTCTGACTGTTCCTTTTACTTATATATTTTCTAGATCTCAAGTGACGGCGTCTTCCGTGGATTGACCTCCCAATCTACCAAGATTGGAAGCCAAAGCGTCACATTTTTTCCTTTGCCCCTCAGCTTTCTCTTCATAATTGCTGAGGGGCCCAGGGCCCTGGGTGCCCCGGCTTTGGTTTCCCGGGTGTTTCTGTCGCCCTCCTCAGCTCCCCGCCATGGAGTGGCTTCGGTCACCCATGCTTTATTTTGGTCAGCTGGGAGGGTTCTGTGGGGGGCGCTCGGTTATGGCCTTGGTCTTGCTCGAGGCCTTGGGGCTGTTCGGCCAGGCAGCTTGGGGAACAACAACAACAACTGACGGACATCTTCCATCGCTGGAATTAACGAGTGACTTTTTTACCGACGGCTGTATACCGTCGCTGGTACAGTAAGGGTTAAACACTAAGTACACGATCAACATGCAATTACTGTAATAATTTGTCTCCTACATATTTTACCAAAACTTGATAGTACAGTATCGATTAATGACAGCCCGATTGAAAATAAAAAAAGTTATCACTCTAGAGATAAAGCTAAACTATAAAGCTAATGCAATGTCAATAATGCAGTAGAGTGATGTCATACTTCTAATTTGTCGATCCAGGCCATATCCTTCCTTCCTAATACGACCGCACCACTCGTTAACCTGGGGACAAGAAAATATATCAAATAGAGTCAGATAATTGCTATGGGAGTGCATGAAAATGAGGTGGCAAGGCAGAAAGACAAGAAAATATATATATCAAATAGGACCTAGAGTCAGATAATTGAAAGTGAGGTGGAAAGGCAGAGAGGAAGACGCAGACCGAGAGTGAGGTGGAAGGATGGACTTGAGAGGAGGGAAGATGACAGACAGACAGGGTGTTAAACGAAAGCTGAATCGTTTCTTTTTAGTCTTTATTATTGTGTAGCAAAGCTAAAATTGTGGTATAGAGATCAAAACTATATCTTTTGAGGTGATAAAATAGCCATAAAAATACTATTTCAAGTTAGTTTTCTTGTATTCCTTTTCATGTTCAATCGAGTCTTCAAACAAATTTGCTTCGGTTTGACACCCTGGACTCAAAGGTACATTGAGAAGATTCATTCGTGGCCACCCCCTCGAGCATTAATGCTTCTGGCAATACTATAGATAGAAATATAGTGATTCAGATCTAATTTAAATGTGTATGATCAATTACATACAGTATTAATCCCTTAACTTTTAATCTGGTTTAATTAGACGATGTTATGCAGTTTAAGAAAGACCTGTGTTATTCAGGGGGTTTATCGAGATCGTATTTACCCCGTTAAGCCCTGAAAGCAGATTATAAGCTAAAAAGAAAATCGTCTAATGGTAACCAGAATATGATGAAAACTACGTCATCGTGCTGAAGGGGTTAATATATGTATTATATAGCCAGTATACCATAAAGTGGCCATGCACTAAGGTCAGCACTTGTTAACTTATAAGAGAGAGAGAGAGAGAGAGAGAGAGAGAGAGAGAGAGAGAGAGAGAGAGAGAGAGAGGAGAGAGGAGAGAGAGAGGAGAGAGAGAGAGAGAGAGAGAGAGGTGAGAGAGAGGAGTGAGAGAGTGAGGAGAGAGGAGAGAGAGAGAAGAGAGAGAGGGAGAGAGGAGAGAGGAGAGAGAGAGAGAGAGAGAGAGAGAGAGAGAGAGAGAGAGAGAGAGAGATTACAGTACAGTACTGTACAAATGAAACTGGTATTATTCATTTATGTTTATAACATTATCTCCATTCTCCTTTGCTCCCCCCCCCCCCCCCCCCCCCCAGACATATTGTCATTATCATACATATTACCAGCATGGGGCACATAACAGCTGGCCGAGGGATAATTTTGTAAATAAAAAGTCAAGTTAGACGCGAATCTATCTGTTAGTGTACCGTACGACTTATGTTAACAAAGCAACGTGTCAGTACGCCCGCTAACACAACCCTTACCCAAATAACCGCTGGCTGTGAGATAATTTAAGAACAAAAAAGGTAAAGGTTACTTTTAGGACTGGCAGTGATTTCAACAATTTTTTTTTTTTTTTTTTTTTTCATTCATAGTCTACAGGCTAAAGTATTTAATGATAGATAGGCTAGAAGTTAGGGCCGCAGAGGCCTAGGTTAAGTTAACAATGGTTTAAATTACCCATTTTTAGTTAACTTTTGGGTGAGATTTTACTTTAGCAGCACGCATTTGACAGGTAGGCTACAGTAGGTCAGAAGTGTGGGAAGCCATGAAAAGAGTGAAGTTGGGGAAAGCACCAGGAACAGATGGAGTGTGTGGGGAAATGTTGAGGTATGGTGGTGAGATAGTGATAGAATGGGTATGGAAAATGTGCAAACTAGCATGGGAGAAGGGGAGTGCACCCGATGACTGGAAGACTGGCATAATAGTCCCCCTATATAAGGGCAAAGGGGAAAGAGGAGTGTGTGGTAACCACCGAGGAATATGTCTTCTAAGCGTAGTAGGGAAGGTATACAGTAGGGTAGTGATTGAGAGAGTGAGAACGGAGAAATGGATAGGCGACGAGCAGGGAGGTTTTAGGAAGGGAAGAGGATGTGTAGATCAGATTTTTACCCTGAATTGTGTTGTGGAGAAGTATCTGGAGAAGAAACAAAAGGTGTATGTTGCCTTTATGGACTTGGAGAAGGCCTATGACAGAGTGGATAGAGAAGGTTTGTGGAAAGTACTTAGAATATACGGAGTAGAGGGCAAGTTGCTGAAAGCAGTGAAGAGCATGTATGAGGGTGCAAAGGCGGCAGTACGTGTGGAGAGTGAGCAGAGCGAGTTCTTTGACCTGAATGTTGGTTTGAAACAGGGGTGTGTGATGTCCCCGTGGTTGTTTACTGTATATATGGATGGAGTTATGAAAGAAATACTATCAAGAGCAGTGGATGTTGGTGTATCGCTGAAAAGGGAGGGAATTGAGTGGAAGCTACCTATACTGCTGTTTGCGGATGATACAGTTCTGATGAGTGATAATGAATGGGAGTTGCAGGGTCTGGTAAATGAGTTTGGAACAGTGTGCGAAAAACGGAATTTGAAGGTAAATACGGGGAAGAGCAAGGTTATGGTCTTCGAAAGGGGTGAAGTCACAGAGTGTGAGGTGAAGCTGAACGGTCAGGCTATGGAGATCGTCAACTCTTTTAAGTATCTGGGCAGTGTGTTGAGTAAAGATGGGACTATGGATGAAGAGGTGCGGGAGAGGGTACAACAGGGGAAGAGGGTTGTAGGAACGCTAAAAGCAGTAACAAGAAATAGGGTGGTCAGTATGGAAGTGAAGAAGTCCTTGCATGACAGTGTGGTAATCCCGACACTGACTTACGGAAGCGAAGCATGGACGTTGGTTGAGAGACTCAGACCAAGAGTGAGAGCAGTGGAAATGAATTACTTAAGGAGTGCGTGCGGAGTTACATGGAGGGATAGACAGACTAATGAGGAAGTAAGAAGGAGGTGTGGTGTGGAGGTAGATGTGCTGGAAAGTGTGAAAAGGAACAACTTGAGATGGTTCGGCCATATGGAACGTATGGAAAGCGAGAGAATGACTAAGAGGGTGTATGAGAGCGAGGTGGAGGGACAGAGGGGGAGAGGTAGACCGAATATGAGGTGGAAGGATGGAGTGAGGAAGTACATGAACGAAGGTGGTGCTGGTTGGGGGGAGGGGCGTCGACTGACTGGGGACAGAGGTGCATGGGGGCGGTTCGTTCGTGGCCACCCCTTCGGGGATCACGGCGTCAGGCAATAGATAGATAGATAGCTACAGTACCACCACGTACTTATTAGAGATATATTTTAGGTTTTCACACATCCATAAACAACCTACACCCTTTTTTTGGTCTGATTTTAGTAATAGAAACTATTTAATAATGTTCTTAATGTATTCGACGAGAATAATAAAACGCATTTGGGCCGAAAATCAGGAGTTTACCGCCTCTTCCGATCGTTGGTTTGTTGACATGACGCTCGAAGTTAGTTACGTTTGCTGTTGGTTTTTGCCTCCTGCCCTGCTGGCAATATACAGTAGACCCCCGTCCTTTCGGACTAATTGGGGGATACCCCTGTCCGAAAGTGTCAAAAGTCCGAGAGGGCAGTCCGAACTTCACACTTTAGCCCAGGTGTGTCAAACTCATTTGCTCTGGCGGGCCAAATTTGACACGGTACAATATTGTAGGGCCGCATAAACCCCTTCTGTACTGGCGACGTCTTTTATATTATATTTTAGCAATATTTAGAGGATTTTGTGCAGTTTAAGAAGGATCTGTGGTAGTAAAAAGGAATAAGTGTGATAGTTCGAAGCCTATCAATTGCTGGAGGCCATTTTGAAACTGAATAAAATCGTCAAATAGTAGCAAGATTAAAGTTAAAAAGACGTTGCCGGTACAGAAGGGGTTAATGTAGAAGGCCAAATATAATATACCGGTAATACCTCAGCCGTCCTAATATACATTAAAATAAATGCTTCATATTATCCAGATTTAACAATTTCAGAAAATATTCAAAATACTTGCACATTAAAATATATTACTGTACAGTCGACCCTCGATTTAACTGACTAATAGGGGGGAGACGGTGTCCGTAGCTGGAAAAACTCCGTAGCTGGAAATTTGCCTTCGGACTTCGCCGATTTAGCCCTAATATGCCTCGACAATGAAGATTTTTAACTTTCCGGGTGTTTTTATGTCTTTCCTTACATATTGCATATTGTTTACATATTGTTTACATATTGTTTACATGTTTACATATTGTTTCCACATAGCGATTTTGATAATTTAATTTGACTTTATATTGTCCTTGTCCCAATTTTGGTTTGTTTAGTTTGCAAGTTTTACATTTTAATAAAAGTAAAGGTTTAAAAAAAAAAAAAAATTCTTTCATTACCGAGATAAACAAATAAAAACCATAGAAATACAGGGGTTTGCCGAGAAACTGGTGCGCCGCACCAGCCAATTACCGGACTTTTTTTCGAGCAACGGACTTTGTCCGTTGCTGGGTCCATTGTCCGGCTACGGACAGAGTCCGTTAAATCCAAAATCCGTTGTATCAGGGTCCGTTAAATCGAGGGTCGACTGTATTTAAATATGAATTTACGGCAACTGTGGTACCTGTCGCAATAGTTGTGTTTTATCTCCGTAGTCTTGGGCCACATACTGAGAATGACTGCAAGAACTGCCTCACTGGCCCCGAATTGAGCATATCATAAACCCGTTGACGATTTTATTCAGCTTAAGAAGAATGTCTAAGGATGAAAGAGTATTTAATCTACTTTAAGCTTCTTACTCTCACAAATAGTTCCTAGAATTATAACTTAAGTTAATATATTGTAGTATCAACATATAATATATTTAAGAAATAATAATTATGTCTAGAAGAAAATACAATATTTGACACTACTTGGCCAAACTGGTTCGCGGGCTGCACGCTGGAGGGAGGGGGCGGCCGCATGTTTGACACCCCTACTTTAGCCATTTGGACTTGTCCGAATGGGTGAAATAATGTCGGGTAGAATGTAGAGTTCGGGCGTACCGCCAGCCTTGTTTACACTACGCGTAGTGGCGTCGGACCTTTGCCATCATGTTCCTGTCTATTTTGACTGCCTTTGGATACAATAATATGTTGAGGGGGGCAAAGCCCTCACCTCTCCATGACATATTATCATCATCATATATATTGCCAGCAGGGGGCAAATTACCGAAAAAATAGCCGTCAAAATAGATGCGAACTTAACCACGGCGATCGACAAATGTAAACATGATGGCGGGGAGGCGTCGGACCTTTGCAATCATGTTTCCGTCTATTTTGAATGCCATTGGATACAATAATATGTTGAGGGGGACTTTGCCCCCCGCCCCCCCTCAACCCACCCATGACATATTGTCATCATCATATATATTGCCAGCAGGGGGCAAATAACAAAAAAAAATCGCCGTCAAAATAGACGCGAAGTTAACCGCGGCAATCGCCCTATGTAAACATGACGACCGTACGCCCGGAATCTATATCCATCCCATAATGTCCGAAGTTTATAAGACCGAAACTTGGCTCTTCGGTCCGAATGCAATTTTATTTTTCTCCGCCTTTCAGACAAATCCGAAAGGCTGAAATAATGTCCGAAGTTTATAAGTCCGAATACACATTCACCTAACCAGACAAGTCCGAAACTCGGCTCTTTGGTCCGAATGCGATTTAATTTGTCTCAGCCTTTCAGACAAATCCGAAAGGCTGAACCATGATTCCGAATTGAAATGCTAGTCCGAAAGTCTTGGAATTCCGAGAGGGCGGGAGTTTACTGTATATGATGATGACAATAAGTCTAGGGGAGGTGAGGGGGCAGGGGGGGCACTCATACTGTATCCCACGGCCTAAATTATCATTCAACCACCAATATGGGAAATAAATTAAATGAGCGAAGTAGCCTCCTCAGCCTACTGACCTCGAGCTTAATGTAAACAAAGCGATCAACGTTACTCCCGCGAATGTAAATCTTCCACCAAGTTATCTTTATATTTCGTCTAGCCTAATACAGTAGGCCTACCGGTATTATTAATATTAGAGTTTCCCATTTCCTCCTTTGGGTGTTTCGTATACCAGAAAAGGGTGTAGATTGGTGTTGGAAGCGTGGAAACCTAATATAAAGTCGGAAAATTTCACTTTTATGGACACTAATTTTCCCATGGATTTTTTATTTTTCTCTGTTAGGTTTGATCAATACGTAGTGTTTGGAAATAATTACAAACCTCGGAAAAAACGTTTTTCCCATTTTCGATCGATGTTGAGACACTCCCCCTGATAATGGGGATACCTTACCTTTGGATGCCTTTGGATGTGTTCGCCGCTCCTCTAGCGGCACCAAGGAGCGCGACGCCCCTCGTTATGGGTGGTGATTTGGTGCAGTAGACTGTTTGAAGCGACAGCTCGCTCCCTTGCGAGGATGGGCTCGTCTGGCACTTTTTGCAGTTCGACATCGAGGGCTCTCTTGAAGTTGTCTAACGAGATGTCCCTCATGTCTCTTACTCGCCGTGGGCCTCTGTGTGATAACCAGCCCTCTCACAGAGAGCCCATAGCACCCCTGTTATTCATCCGTGGGATTTCGCATTCCCAGCCTCTCCTATCACTGAATTTCATGACTATCGGAGTATGTAGGTTTCGTACTAAACCCTCTGCGATTTTCCATGTGTATATTATTAGGTTGGCTATGATTTGAAGACATTAGCCTAACCTATCAACCTTACCTAATGTATCCTAGTATTATGGGTGGGGGCTGCTGCCCACACCCCTGCTGGTTGGGCACTAATCCCTTAGTAAAAAAAAAAAAGAAAAAAAAAAAGGCTAGGCCTAGGCCTATCGAAAATACGAAGGCGAAAAAAAAGTCGATGAAGTCTGCGGTGTTTACTCTGCAATCTTCAGACTTGATTGTGCGTTGATAACAGGAAAGTACCGTATTGACAACCTTGTAACGAAAATTACAGGCAAGAATATTAAGTGCAGGCGTACCGCCAGCCTTGTTTGCACTGCCACTACGCGTAGTGGCGTCGGACCTTTCCCATCATGTTCCCGTCTATTTTGACTGCCTTTGGATATAAAAATACATTAGCCTAACCAAACAACCTAACCTAACCTAGTATTCATGTAGTAATGACAGGGGGTAAATAGCAGAAAATATAGCGTCGAAATAGACGGGAACGTAATTGCGAGCGCACAACATGACGACCGTACGCCCGATCACTACATCCATCCCAAATTACATTTAGTAGCATACTTTTATATTAGTTTTTTCGATAATCTTCAAGGACACTACATCCGCCTTATTAGAAACAATTTATTAGGGAAAATAGGGAAAAACTAAATAAGATGGTCACCAATTTTCCCATGGATTTTTTTTATTTTTCTCTGTTAGTTTTCATCAATATATAGTGTTTGGAAATAATTACAACCCTCGGCGAAACCGGTTTCCCCATTATACAACGATCTTAAGACACGCCGCCCGATAGTGGGGAGGGCTATGAAGTACAGGGAAAATGAGGGGTTAAATGCGTAAAACGGCGATTAAAACGTATTTTAGCAAAACTTGGCTCGGGTTTTAAGGAATTTCAAAGGCCTAAAACCCAATATTTCGAAAACCCGGGCCAAGTTTTGGCCAAAGCTGGCTCGGATTTTGAGAGTTTGTAGACAACAAAATTACAGTAGCCTAACCTCAATTTAGAAGTTTGGCTCAGGTTTCCCGAAATTGCAAAGCCATAAAACCCGAATTTTGGAAAACCCGAGCCAAGTTTTGGCAAAACTTGGCTCGGATTTTGCGAGTTTTAAGAGTAAACCAATTACAGTAACCTAATTTAGAATTTTGGCTCATGTTTCCCTAAATTGCAAACCCCAAAAAGCATAATTTTGGAAAACCCCAGCCAATTTTTGGCAAAACTTGGATCGTATTTTGAGAATCGAAAAAGACTAACTAAATGTCGGAAATCGGCTCATGATTTCCCTAATTGCAAAGACATATAACCAGATTATCGAAAACGTAGCACTTATTTAAATCATAAATATCCAGTAACATAGACCTAGTACATTGGATACAAGCCTAATCCACACCTAACGCCTACAATGTGTCCGTAGTACCTAGTAGGCCTACGTGGGATACAACATGGCGGTTGGGCCGGCGACCATTTAGTAGCCTACCGGTATTCGGCCGTATCTGTAAATACGAATGCGAGTCACTTCGAGCGAATTCCTGATCAAGCGGATGCACAACCTAACCCAACCTATGGGCAGGTGGAGTTAGTGTTGACTAAAAAGCTGGTGGACAGACCTCGGGAGGCAGGTGAAAATGGCGTGTGTACGAATCGGTGCCGTCTATAGGAAGGTATTGACAACCATGTTACGACAAAATTCCATTTTAGTACCATATATTTTTATTAGGTTTTGCCGAGGCTTAAAACACATTTTCATATTGTGGTTAGAGCATATAAAATCCATATTTGTTTTCAAATATTTCAAAATAATTGGTGACCAACTTATTTAGTTATACTGAAAATAGGGACCAATAGACTCGCCATATTTTTCTCATTATAGTCCGCATGGAGGAATTTCGTTATAGACACTTGAAAAAACCCGATCTCACAGAAAAATACACCCAAAATCTGTCAAAGATGTCAAATAGCGGGGGTGTGGGGGCAGCAGCCCCCACCCATAATACTAGGAAAGTCTAGGTAAAGCACGACCGTCCGATACACCCGATGACGTCAAAATGCTGGAGCTAGAAATCTGTCCAGCCCGGGATATTCGACCAATAGGTTAGGTAAGGTTGTTAGGTTAGGCTAATGTCCTTTCAAAGGGGTATAGGGCTAGTAAACACTAGGATAGCCTATACCTGGTTGGTCAGTGGTCAGAGGTAAGACGAAGAAGAAGAGTCCTGATGTACCGGGTCCGGGTAGTCTCCTTGAATGCTACCGTACCGTTTTTTCATATAAACCTCGGGAGACAAGTGAAAATGGCGAGTATACGAATCGGTGCCCTCTATAAGAAAGTATTGACAACCATGTTTCAAAGGAAAACATTTTAGGCCTAGCCTAGTACCATATATTTTTATTAGGTTTCCCCGAGGGTTAAAACACATTTTGATATGATATTTAGAGCATATAGCCTAGATTCCATATTTGTCTTCAAATATTGCAAAATAATTTGTGACCATAAAATTCAGTAATAGTCCTAGCCTACTAAAAAGTCGCTAAAAAGTGCGTGCGGCCGGTGCAGGAAGGATGTAATATCCGGGCGTACGGTCGTCATGTTTACAGTCTAGGTCGATCGCTTGCGGTTTTCCCGTCTATTTTTTCTGTTATAGGCTAGCCTAAGTTGATGATGACAATAAGTCATGGTACGTCCCCCCCCTCAATCTATTATTGTATCCCGCTGTCAAACTAGCCTAGGCGGGAACATGATCACGAGTGTCCGCGTAGTGTAAACAAGGCGGGCGGTACGCCCGAATACTAGCCTAGGCTACATCCTTGCTGTGCGTGGCTGCGTGCCCCTAAAGTAAAATTCTACCCACTTTTTAATCATAGGCTAGGCCTATTGGCCACTTAGGATAATCACAACAATCTATAATTTACAATCAGAAACACCTTCTGCCACACACTGCTAGGCCGTAACCAGCCAATGACACCAGAATATAAGTGGTTAAATACGAACTGATAAAAGTGGTTCGTGAGGCCCCCAGGTACAAGTTTTTCCTAAAAACTCCCTATCCCGCTCTTGTCTCTTATTTTAACGGGTATTTTCCACTCTTACCTGATCCTTGGGACTCTTGGAGGGACTTTTGGAGAATAGGCCCATGTTGGTTAAGTCTGTATAAGGACGAGCTGCAAAAAAAGGAAAAAAAGTTCTCGCGTCTTCCTGTAGGTTTGTGAGTCAACCTGGTGTTCGTGTTCCGGCTAGGACTTCGGATATTTGTTTGTTTCTTTAATCTTTACTATCCTGTAATTACTAATTTTGCCAACAAAACAGGTAGTAAATTAGGGTTTTAAGTAGAATTAAATATATTTATAAATCTACATCACTTTAGTATTATAGTGTGCCCTATAACGTAGATGGCACTTATAAGCTCGGAAAAGGTTTCGGACACAAGAATTTGCTTGTCAACAAATGTAAATACTCGGCATTTTTTTGATCAATATATTGAATAATATAGCCCCATATGAATCCTAAATATTATATAAATAATCATAATGCATAACATTTAGATTATAAAAGCAATGTGACTAAAGAAGGTGACATTTTCAAACCTATACACACGTCTGCTAAATATTGGTTTTGTCGATAAGCCACTGATAAAAATGGCCATATCTAATCAGTGCCGCTTTTCTTTCCTCTTTGTGTGTGGACGAGCTGTAAATAAAACGCGATGAGAGTCAGCTGAAACATTTGATTTAGTTACCCATCTAGTTTTGTATATACTGTAGGGTAGGCCTACACTCCGTTTTCTCTAAGGGAAATATTACACAACTATTGTGGGTTGGGTGGGGGAGGTAGGCTATTGTTAGAGTCATATAGATCCTATAATAAAAGAGTGAGGCCATATCTTTATCTTTGAACTCCATTTTGATCAGTGCCGTAATGATAAAATGGCAGTATGAGATATTATTTTTGATACATTTGTGAATGAACCAAATAACAACACAGAATCCAGCCAGGACACATTCAAAGATGAATATAGAGTTTTCACCAACAAAGGGTTCCATTGTATCCACATCAACGCCAGATCAATGTATCATAAATTGTCAGAAATAAACTTGTTAGCTAATAGGGCCAAAGCTTCAATAATTGCAATTACAGAAACCTGGTTGGACTCGAGTATAAACGATGGTGAAATAACCATTCAAGGTTTCAATATGGTTCGTAATGATCGTAATAGACAAGGGGGAGGAGTATGTCTGTATGTAAAAAACAACCTCACACACAATTAGGAACGACCTCCATGTAGAAAACCACGAAGCTCTTTGGATTGACTTACACCTGCCTAGGACAAAACCCATCACAATTGGAGTGTGCTATAGGCCACCAGACGACACACAATTCTTAAGCAAATTTGAACGAACTTTGTCATTACTAAACCCTCGGAATTAATCTATTATACTAGGGGATTTTAACTTGTGTTACAAACAACGAAACAGTAAATACTAGGCTTGTACGAGAATATATGCACATACTAACAATGCGCAATCATAAACAGCTCATCACAACCCCCACACGTATCTCTGATAACACTGCTACAATATTAGACCATATAAATTGTAACAGAGAGGACAAAATATCACAATCAGGGGTTATAAAGAAGGGGATAAGTGATCATTTCGTCACATATTTCACACGTAAAAC
Organism: Paralithodes platypus; assembly: GCA_032716605.1. Taxonomy (NCBI): domain Eukaryota; kingdom Metazoa; phylum Arthropoda; class Malacostraca; order Decapoda; family Lithodidae; genus Paralithodes; species Paralithodes platypus. Next base: position 44,039,111 of record CM064528.1, read on the forward strand.
TCCCAAAATTACCCTAGCGAATCACAAGGTCACTCAGAAACTACAACAAAAATAATTTTTTGGACATTTTATGGAATACAGATTGGTCTCCAGTGTTTGGAAATACAAACGTTAAATTAATGACGCATGGGTTGGCTTCAGAACCATCATCACAAACATCCTCGACGAAATAGCTCCTCTGAAAAATATACGAATTAAAGCAAGATCAGAGCCATGGATCAACAATAACATACTACACCATCTAGAACATAGAGACAGACTGTTAACAATGCTAGTGAAACATAGACAGGATCAAGGTCTGAAACATGAGTTCAACAGGGCCAGGAATAAACTAAGTAGGACAATTAAATCAGCGAAATCTAATTATTTCCACAGTAAGGCAGAGGAATATCAGAGTAGCCTAACCCCCAAAAACTATGGAGGCACTTAAAATCAACGGGCTACAGCAACAAGGCAAGGGATTCATATTACACTAATATTGCTCTCAAAATTAATGATCAGGTTTGCCATGATAAACGACAAATTTCAACCTACTTCAACTCTTTCTTCACCTCCATAGCAAACACACTTGCGCAGAACCTACCGCAACCTTTCAATAAATACACCACAACTGCCACCTTTCAAAATTTCTGCAGGGATAAAGGCATATAGCCGAGCAATTTTGGATTGCAAAATGTTACACCAAAATACACATTTGAGGAGCTCTCTAACCTAAATGTACATAAAAGCACAGGACCAGACAAAATTCCTGCCAAATTTCTACGAGATGGAGCCATTGGTATCGCAGGTCCCCTAACCCACCTCACCAACCTGTCAATTAACACCAACACTGTACCTGCTGAACTGAAGGGAGCTATTGTAACCCCTCTATTCAAGAAAGGAAATAAATTAGATGTTAGCAACTACAGACCAGTTAGCACATTATGTATTGTATCAACAATCCTTGAAAGAGCTGTATACACCCACATTGAACACTACCTCAGAGAAAATGATCTATTCTATAAGTTTCAATCAGGTTTCAGAGGCATGTACTCGACAGACTCCTGTCTCATCCACTTAACAGATCACATTCGTAAAGAAATGTCTAAAGGTAACTACACCGGTATGGTTCTTCTTGATCTACAAAAAGCGTTTGATACAGTAGACCATGATATCCTCTGTAATAAACTACAAGTAATGGGCATTGGGTCAGTGAACTGGTTTAAATGAATATATATATATTAAATCTTATCTTAGTGGTAGAACACAAACAGTCAAAATTGACGATAATCTATCAGATCCTATGCCAATTAATTGTGGGGTCCCGCAGGGAAGCATCCTTGTGGTCCCTTACTCTTCTCTGTTATGTGAACGACATGGAACTGAGCATCGCGAGCAAATTATTACTGTATGCTGATGACAGTGTGCTTCTGATTTCAGGAAAAGACCCAATAAGTATTGCCGCCTCACTTTCCAAAGAACTAGAATCGTGTAGTGATTGGCTAGTGGACAATAGACTATCTCTTCACCTGGGCAAGACAGAAGCCATCTTATGTGGAACAAAACGCAAATTGAAAGACATTGAGGGCTTCTCGGTCAACTGTAATGATATTCCTATAACAACAGTGTCACAAGTGAAATATCTCGGACTAAAACTGGACTCGACTCTGTCAGGTGAAACAATCTTGGAATCGATCCTGAGTAAATATAGAGCACGTATAAAATACCTGTATAGACAGGTGGGATGCTTGCCAGCGGCGACCAAAAAGACCCTATGCCAAGCGCTTGTTCAATGTCATTTTGAATATTCTGTGTCATCATGGTACTCTGTATCATCTAAATCAGCAAAGCACAAACTTCAGGTCACTCAAAATAAAATGGTTAGGTTCATGCTGAACCTAGGACCCAGATCGCATGTTGGCCAGGAACAACTTCAGTCATTTGGTATGCTCAATGTCTCTGACAGGGCCAAACAAATCAGACTCATTAATGCCTTCAAGATATTTTATGATAGGGCTCCAGAGTATTTAAAGAGTAATTTTGTTAAAGTAAATGAAAGGAATGGACACAATACACGGAATAGGATGTATAATTTTACGGTCCCAAGAATCCAAGGGCAGGGTAAGCTAACATTCTTCTTCACTGCCATCAAAGACTGGAATAACCTACCCCAGTCAGTCCGTGAAAAGAGAACATTGTATTCCTTCAGACGTAGCTTGACGGAGTTGCGAGAAGGGAGCACCAAGCTTATGTCTACTACTAAATACGACATAAGAGACAGGCAAAACAAACTGAAATGACTACTGAAATATTTTGACCAGTCCAACTATAGAATGTAAGGTATCTTAATACAACCCCCTAGAAATACTTTCTCTAAAGTATCTATTAATCATATTCAATTACATTTGTTATTCTCCCTTTTTCCCCAGCTAACCCAATCCCACAAGGACCCCAATGGAAATACTGTACGCCTAACGGCCTTATTGGGCTATCCTTAGTTGGAATTATGCAAAGCTGGTACATGTCATATTTGTAACATATTATGTGGTACCAACATTGTAAAATGCTAACTGATTAAATATTATTATTATTATTATTATTATTGACATATTTTTTGTTCTATATGAATGAGGGAGACAAAAGGCTAAACTGCCTGTAACGAATGCCTCCCCCAGAGTTGAAAATGTCGCAGGGCCAAAATCAAGGAACGTTCGAGCCAAAATACTTGGACACACAGAGTTTGAAGCAATTTAAGTCATACGATGAGGGAAAGATGAATTTGGGGAGAGAGTTCCATAGCTCAGCTGTTGAATAGAAGAAAGATTGGGAGTATCGTTTCACTCTTGGGTTGGAGAGTTGTACAGAGTAGGGGTGGGATCGTGTTGCAAGACGGGTGCTACATACCCTACGTAGAGGAGGTGGTATACACAGAAAACTTGTCGAATTTTGGGGTCGTTAGCCTAAGGGTTTGGGAAATATCGTGTATGGTCACAAGTAGGCTAGTTGAGTCTTGCATGACCGTCTGGGCCGGAAGCCGTGCTGTGCGTCAGTCAGTAGGTTTTGCGTATCTAGATGGTCCATTATAGGGGGATGGGCCGGTTTTCTGGACCACTTTCTCCCTCACGTTTAGCCCCATTAGTTTTCAGATGTTAAAATGTTAGCCCCATTAGTTAGTCGATTTTAAGACCTTTCGCCCCATTTCTTCGTTAATATTTAGACCTTTCGTGCTATTTAAGTGTCAATTTTTTCCCTGGCGAACGATAGTGAGTCTGTAATGTTGGAAGAACCGGCCTTTGGCCGGAAATTTGTTCTACCGAAAAATTTACAAATTAATGTAGAAGGGGGATCTAATGGATGTTTTTTTTTTTTAAATTTGATGGAGGTCTAGGGAGGAAACTAGAAAAATAATGAATACATGCAAAACCCCCCCCCAAAATGTGAACCATTAAATGTCGTACCTAACACGTACATTCATATGATCACACATATTATATAAACACACTTTTACACTTAAATAAAAGGTATTATCTAACTTTACTCATATAATCCATATTGGTCTACAACTATTATTGGCATTTTATTTATCTATTTACAAATTCGTGAGCTTTCCAGATAAATCATGGCTTTTCCTACTGTTTTGCATGTGATATACATATAGTGTGTGTGTGTAAGAGAGAGAGAGAGAGAGAGAGAGAGAGAGAGAGAGAGAGAGAGAGAGAGAGAGAGGGGGGCAAGGTTGTTACATAACTGGGGAGGTCATGGAGGACGGAGAGACATTGAGGTAGGTGTCTGTGACTGTACTTACTCTAGTTGTGTGTGTGTGTGTGTTTGTGTGTGTGTTAAAATAGAGGGAGGAAGGACAAGTGTGGTAGGGAGAGGGAAGGAAGGAGGGAGTGTGGAAGGAAGAGTATGCATTGAGTGAGAGGGGGTGGGGGGGCAATGAGGGAGGGAGGGATAGGGGAGGGAGGAAGAGGAAGGAGGGAAGGGATGGAGAGGAAAGGATGGGAGGGGATGGGAGAGGAAGGAGGGAGGGATGGGGGAGGATGGAGGGAAGGGATAGGAGAGGAAGGAAGGAAGGGATGGGAGATGAAGAAAGGAAGGGGTGGGAGAGGGAGGGGAGGGAAGGAAGGAAGGGATGGGAGAGGAAGGAAGGGATGAAGAGGGAAGGGAGAGGAAGGAGGGAAGAGGGGGAGGGATGGGAGAGAAAGGAGGAAAGGAAGGAATGGGATGAAGAGGGAAGAAAGGGATGGGAGGGAAGGAAAGGAAGAGAGGGATGAAGAGGGAAGGAAAGAGGGGAGAGAGGAAGCAGGGGGGAGGTGGGGGGCTGATTTGAGTGAGTGGCAGAGGCGGGGCTGGGGGGAGTGGAGGAGGCGTGTGTGAGGTGTTTATAATTACAGAGGAGGGTTATGGGGGGGTGGGGGAGGGAGGGAGGGATGCAGGGAAGGGGGGTAGTGAGTGAGGGAGGAGAGAAGGATGGGGGAGGGAGGGAGGTGAAAGAAGGAAGAGGTGGGGGAGGAACTGGGAAGAAGGAAGGAAGGGAGGGGGAGGGAAGGAAGGAAGAGGTGGGGGAGGAACTGGGAAGAAGGAAGGAAGGGAAGGGGAGGGAAGGAAGGAAGGAAGGAAGGAAGGAAGGAAGGAAGGAAGGAAGGAAGGAAGGAGGAGGAAGGAAGGAAGGGAGGAAGGAAGGAAGGAAGGAAGGAAGGAAGGAAGGAAGGAGGAAGGGAGAAGGAAGGAAGGAAGGAAGGAAGGAAGGAAGGAAGGAAGATGGAAGGAAGGAAGGAAGGAAGGAAGGAAGGAAGATGGGAGGGAAGGAAGGAAGGAAGGAAGATGGTAGGGAAGGAAGGAAGGAAGGAAGATGGGAGGGAAGGAAGGAAGATGGGAGGGAAGGAAGGAAGGAAGGAAGATGGGAGGGAAGGAAGGAAAGAAGGAGTTAGAGGGGAGAAGTGCTAAAAATCAAAGGGGGGGGGGGGGAGGGGGGGGGGGGGGGGAGGTAGGGACTGAAGGAAGGGGTGTGCTAAAATTAATGGGGGGTCACCGTTTTTTTTTTTTATCTTTCACTCCTTTTCTCTCTTTCCCTGGCTTGTATCCATTCGGCCCCATTCGGCCAACTGTTTTAAGACTTTTTTTGTGTTTTGCTTTTTTTCGATGTGATTGAGGGAGGCAAAAGGCAGAACTGCCTATAGCGAGTGCCTCCCCCATAGTTGAAAGAGTGACAGGGCCAAAATCAAGGGACGTTCGAGCCAAAATGCCTGGACACACGGAGTTTGAAGCAAATTAAGTCATTAAGTTATTCCCATCCAGGTGTCGATTTCTTCCTGGCGAGCGATAGAGAGCCACCATTGTATGGAGAAATCCGGCTTTGCCGGAGTAATTTTTCTATCGAAAAATTTACAAATTCAGCTTGCTGTCAAAACAAAAATATTTATATATGCTGCCTTGCTACCGCGACATGAAAAATCTTAATATTGATACAGAAATGGGGCGAAAGGTCTTACAATCGCCAAACTAATGGGCCGAACGTCTTAAAATCTGAAAACTAATGGGGTTAAACATGAGGGAGAAGGGGGACCAGAAAAACTACCCACCCACCCTTAACCCTAACTGGTGCGAGATGGGTCTTTGTTTAGCCTGGGGGGGAGAGAGAGAGAGAGAGAGAGAGAGAGAGAGAGAGAGAGAGAGAGAGAGAGAGAGAGAGAGAGAGAGAGAGAGAGAGAGAGAGAGAGAGAGAGAGAGAGGTATTAAATAGCCCGAGTTACTCTATGACTGATACAAACACACACACACACACACGTTTTATGCTGACAGATAAGAAATGATTGATTTTACATAGATACACTGGCCACACAAATCTTATGATCCCTGCGGAGTGGCCAGGACGTAATCCTAGTAGAGATAGCAACCCTAAGAGAAAGTGGAAGGAAAGGATAGCAAAGATGAAGGCTCTCTCTCCCCACCCTCCACACCCTCCGGCAATTTACCGTACATGAAGACAGTTAGAATTGGCTTTTAAATCACCTGAAGGAATTTAAAGAACTGTTAGATATGGAAAGGAATTGGCATTGGAACCTTCACCTTTCTTTCTGCTCTCTTCAACTGCAAACGGTTCATTTCTGCCAGGTTCTCGTGTCAGTAATAAGGGGGGTGACCTGTTTTTTTTTTAATTTATCTCCTTTCTCTCTTTCCCTGGCTTGTATCCATTCGGCCCCATTCAGCCAACTATTTTAAGACGTTTATCCCCATCTAGGTGTCGATTTCTTCCTGGCGAGCGATAGCGAGCTAGCATTATATGAAGAAATCCGGCTTCGCCGGAGACATTTTTCGATAGAAAAATGTAAACATTTAGCCTGCTGTCAAACAAACATTTAGCCTGCTGTCAAACAAACATTTAGCCTGCTGTCAAACAAAAATAAAAAATATGCTGGCTCGCTACCGCTCACCAGTAAAAAAATGACACCTGGATGGGGATAAACGTCTTAAAACAGTAGGCTGAATGGGGGCAAATGGATACAAGCCAGAGAAAGATAGAAAAGGACAGAACAAAAACAGGTCACCCCTCCCTTAATGTTCTTCTCCAGACTAACTTCTCTGCAATGTTTATTTTGCAAGTTTTACATTTTAATATGAGAGCGAGAGCGAGAGCGAGAGAGAGAGAGAAAGCGGGATTATATAATAGCCTAAGGGACTCTCATGACTAATACACACACACACACACACACACACACGTACAAGCTGACAGATTAGGAAAAGGTGGAGAGAGAGAGAGAGAGAGAGAGAGAGAGAGAGAGAGAGAGAGATTTACATAGTTACACAGGCCACACAAACCTTACGATCCAAACGAGGTGGTCAGGACTTAATTCTAGTAGAGAGAGAGAAAAAAAATATATAGCGAAAACGTACACAACCTCATAACAACCCTGGGGAAGTACAAACAAAGAGAGAGAGAGAGAGAGAGAAAGAGAGAGAGAGAGAAAGAGAGAGAGAGAGAGAGAGAGAGGAGAAAGATACAAAGAGTACAAAGGGAAGTACAAAGGAGTAGGTACAAAGGAAATCAAGGCAACCCAACCACAGTCTAGTACCCTTCTCTAGGCTGCTTGCTTCCCCCCAACACAAGGAGAGAGAGAGAGAGAGAGGAGACGAGGCGCGAGAAATGATGAGCGAGCGAGGAGATGAGAGAGAGATCGAGGAGAATAGGAGAGAGAGAGAGAGAGAGAGAGAGAGAGAGAGATTAAAGAAAACGTACACACAGCCAAATCATATATAATACAGGGGGGAACTCCCTTAGGTACCGGTATCTTCCCCGTCTCGACCGCTATGACACATGATGGCAAAGATGACCTCACTGGCAAGCTTGTCCAAAAATATGTTATGTTGTTGTTTTCATTGATTGATTTTGGATGTGAAGTTGGTTGGTGTAGTTAAGATAATAATTGTGTTCTCTCCACCAACCAAATTTACTCCTAAACTCGATTAATGAAATTAACAAACACATGTGGCAGTCCGGGGATTCGAACCCAGGACGCTAACACCGAAAATCTTATGCATTGCGCCACGAAGACAGTGTCTTCGCTGTTATTACGTTTTGCTCGCTGTGTGCTGTATTAATGTCTGTCAGATGTTGAATAGGGTTTGTAAAGATAGGAATATGTACAGCTTGCTCGATGTGTGCTGTATCAATGTCTGTCAGATGTTGAATAGAGTTTGTAAAGATAGGAATATGTACAGTTTGCTAACTGTGTGCTGCATTAATGTCTGTCAGATGTAGAATAGGGTTGGTAAAGATAGGAATATGTTTGTATATCTCACTTGAAACTATAAATTCAACCTTAGATACCAATTATTAAACGAAATATACATGGTACCGCGACATCACTTACTTGGCACACATCAACACTACATGACTTAGCCTACTCGGTTTATTTTCAACTGACGGTAAATTGAATACTTTAGCAGTTAATTCGTCAATACTTAACCCCTTCACCACGATGACGTATTATCCAAATTAGATGATATTATGCAGTTTAAGAAGGACCTATGTTATTCAGGGTTTACTGAGATCGTCCTTACCCCTTTGAGTCGTACAGGTTGATCATAAGCCAAAGATAATCGTCAAGTTTAGATAATTACCGCCACATTTCACTACAAACTCTTCAAAATACCTGAGATATCTTGATGATTTTGTTTTGCATTTTACCGTCACATTGTTATTGTTGTTGTTTTTGTTACTGATGTAGTTGTTGTTGCTGTAGTAGTAGTAGTAGTAGTAGTAGTTGTTGTTGTTGTTGCTGTTGTTGTTGTTGCTGTTGTTGTTGTTGTGGTGGTTGCTGCTGCTGTTGTTGTTGTTCTGCTTCTGCTTGTTGGACCAGATCAGCCGAAAAAGTGTTGAGGGAGGCGATATAGAGACTAAGACGGGGGAAGGGAGTCTGGAGCGGCTGGTGGTGGGTGATGGTTGACAGCGGCGATCCAATGAAGGCCGCCGGTGAATATTTCTTTTCCAGGTGATGGTAAATAGAATCCCTTAGCACTCTGTAGACTTTGTGTGTGTAGAATAAAACACTTTCCCGGAGCTAAAATTGCTTCTAGACCCTGGCAATTTTATCTTTCATTATATACAGACTAATAACACACATAACAACGCCACTCCAACAGCTTACTCTCTTTTACAACACTCTTCAGATAAATAGGAAATTTGAAACTAGATACGAGATGCCGTTGTCAAGGCTTATCCCTCAATATCTTCACCCCCCCAAAACAAAATTGACTGTATTTTTATCTCAGAACTCTTTATCGTGTACAGCCCCTTTTGAAATACGAATACACTGCAATAATTAATCAAAACAATAGGATAATATGGAGCGGATTCCAGACTCCGATACACGTAGCCGATAACCTTACTTGTGTGTGTGAGAGAGAAAGAGAGAGAGAGAGAGAGAGAGAGAGAGAGAGAGAGAGAGAGAGGGGGATGGAGATGAGAGGGAGAGAGAGTGTAGGATAGAGAGAGAGAGATAGAGAGATAGAGAGAGAGAGAGAGATAACGTACGTACACACCAATCAAAATACTAGGATAAATTGAGGGGATTCCAGACTCCGATACACGTAGCTGATAACCTTACTTGTGTGTGTGTGAGAGAGAGAGAGAGAGAGAGAGAGAGAGAGAGAGAGAGAGAGAGAGAGAGAGAGAGAGAGAGAGAGAGAGAGAGAGAATATGCCGGAGGTACTCTATGACTAATACAAACATACAAAAAAAAAAACCAGCAAAAACACATAGGACGTAACCACCAGGCAAATGAGGAACAAAAGAGTGGAGGGGATGAGGAGATGAGGAGAGAGAGTGGAGAGGTGGAGTGGTGTGTCGAGAGAGAGAGAGAGAGAGAGAGAGAGAGTAGAGATAACGTACCCAACAATATCAATACTAGGATAACTTGTAGGGGATAAATAATAAACTAATGAAAGCATATGGTCCTCCCGGGATTCGAACTCGGGACACCACATCTAGACTCCGATACACGTAGCCGATAAACTGGCTTGTGTGACGCCGGCCTAAAATCCCTCCACCCTTTTGTTTAGCCCCATTAGTTTTCAAATGTTAAAATATTTGCCCCTTATTAGTGTTAGAGGGCGATTGTAAGAGAGTAAGAACCTTTTCAACCGCCCCATTTCTTTTCTTCTCTTTTCCTTCTTCGTCAATTATTTTAGGGACCTTTGCGTGCTATTTGATTTTGTTCCCGGGTTTCAAATCCCGTTCGATCTGTCAGATGGGCAGATATTATAGGGATTGACTTTGGTGCTGTACCTAGTATCAGTGCATTACCACAAAGCCCACCGAAATTGCCAAAAAAAATCTGATACCCTCGTGTGTTCCCTGATTAAATAACACTGTATGAAAATTATTCCCATATTCAAAATATGTTAGCAAGGGGGACAATGCCTAGTGAGGTGTCACATGCTCAATAGGTGGCGTTCCTCGAAGGTGAGGGTCTGGAGTCTGGAGGGTTTGAGACGGTGAAGCACTTGAGCGAAGGCAAAACCGGCCGCTTCCAGAGGATGGACTCTTGCTGCTTCGAGGCCATGATGGATGCTTCGCAGTGTCTCATCAAACTCCCCAGACTGGACCAAGAACTCACGGGGGCTTCACACCGTGTTGGGCTGTGGAATGTACAGGTTCTCACCCTATTGCCCGAGAGGGAGTAGGTTTGGAAGTAGAGAAAAAAAAAAAAATAAACAAAAAAAAAAAAAAAAAAATTTTTTCGAGGAAAAAAACATAATTTTTTTTTAGGTGTCAATATTTTCCCTGGCGAACGATAGTGAGCCTGTAATGTTGGAAGAACCGGCCTACCGAAAAAATGTCACAAATTAATCTGAGAACGGGGAGCTAATGGGATTTTTTTTTGTTTTTAAAATTTGATGGAATTGTCTACAAGGCAAGGAGGAAACTAAGAAATAAAGGAATATTTGAATTAATAGACCAAATAAACGGCCGTATCCCCTGAACCCATGGAGTACCAGTGCCATACCCCTTTCATTATGTTCCGGCAACTATTAGACGATTTTATTCAGCTTAGGGAGGATCTCTAACAATAATAAGGCTTCAAACTTTCTCAACTAACCCTTTTCAACTACCACAGATCCTTCCCAAGCTGCATAATATCGTCTAAATATAGCTAGAATAAAATATGACACACGTCGCTGGTACTCAAAGGGTTAACAATTCCTGGAGTGAGTGGGATACCTCATACCGGAGATACTAATTATTCCTTGTAACTCTCTCTCTCTCTCTCTCTCTCCTCTCTGTTTGGGGTTTTTTTCTGTCTTTCTCCCCTCTATCTCCCTCTCTCTCTCCCGCCTCTCGAATCACATCTCCCCGTCTCTCTCTCTCTCTCTCTCTCTCTCTCTCTCTCTGAGAGCTTTCTTCTTTGCTATCCTTTCCTTTCCTGTCCCTTACTCTCGGGTTAGCTATCTCTACTAGAATTAAGTACTGACCACCTCGCTTGGATCATAAGGTCTGTGTGGTCAGTGTATCTATGTAAATATATATAAATCTCTATCTCTCTCTCGCTCTCGTTCTCTCTCTCTCTCTCTCTCTCTCAACAGGTATAGATGTGACACCTCTGGGTTCCACCTGGTTCCCTGCCCACATCCTACCCCTTCTGGGGGTATGTAGGCGCCCTTGTGGCAGCCAGAGGCATTCTGTTGACTACTTAGGCTAAGTTAGGGGGAATTGTGTATTTTCAGCCTTATTGGCTGCCGGCTTGAAGAACAAAACAAAAACAGAGCGATCTCTGCCATACCCATAGCTTACTCTGACTGTTCCTTTTACTTATATATTTTCTAGATCTCAAGTGACGCGTCTCTTCCGTGGATTGACCTCCCAATCTACCAAGATTGGAAGCCAAAGCGTCACATTTTTCCTTTGCCCCTCAACTTTCTCTTCATAATTGCTGAGGGGCACAGGGCCCTGGGTGGGGCTTTGGTTTCCCGGGCGTTTCCGCACCCTCCTCAGCTCCCCGCCATGGAGTGGCTTCGGTCACCCAGTCACCTTTGTACTCCTTTGCTTTATTGTGGTCGGCAGGGAGGGTTCTGTGGGGGCGCTCGGTTATGGCCTTGGCCTTGCTCGGGGCCTTGGGGCTGTTCGGCCAGGCAGCTTGGGGAACAACAACAACAACAACAACAACAACAACAAAACAAAAACAATTAATGGTACAATAGTAGTATTTTATTATTATTATTATTATTATAGGATTCGAAACTGCATAATAAATCGTAGGCTTGTCCATATTTCTTTAACTGTCTTGATAGCGTAATGCATAGTGCGCGGAATTTCGATGTGAGTATCCTGGGTTCGAGTCCTCGGAGTGCTACATGTATTTGTTGATTTCATTAATTGAGTTTAGATGTGAAGTAGGCCCGTAGCCTAGTAGGTAGAGCTCTCGTCTCACACACGAGGGGTCGGGGGTTCAATCCCCGGCCGGGCGGAGACAAATTGGGCTTGTCTCCTTTCATGTGTTAGCCTCAGTTCACCTAGCTGTAAATAGGTACCTGGAATAAGTGGACGACGTTGTGACGTCCCATCTGGGGTTGGCAAAAATGGTACAAGGCGAGATGGGTATCATCGGGCACCTAAGCTGATGGCTACCTAAGCCTTCGGGCGAGACGGTACCGTCTATAGTGAGAATGGTACCATACAGATCCACCCTAAGCCTTCGTTTCCGATGTCGCCAATTGGCTAAAAATACAGACTACACACACATCCACAGCCATTCCAACGATACATATAACACACACATATAGGAGGCGGGAAATAACGAGCATGCTCACTCCCGCAATACAACTAGAGTAAGTACAACTAGAGTAAGTACACACACAGCCGCAGGAAGCAGTCACAACAAACTCCCTGTGCGTATAATTGTAAGCTTCAAGGGTCTTTGGTTGTCCCCCAGCACTCTCTAAAACCGGTATCACAGGAGCGCTTTTTCCCTCAACACTGGTCTGGCAGCTTATGAGGTCAACATTTACAATACTTCGGTCCCCTAACTTCATCTACCATCAGTCTAGTTTCCGATACCAGAGCAAAATATTCCAGAAATGTTGCCAGAAAAAATGTTGATCATCGAATGTTGACTATAAAAGCTCTCGTGTGATACCGGCTTAAAGCACATGCATAATATACAACACTGTTATATAAACTATATATCTATCTACTGTATATATACAGTATGAGAGACCTATGAGAGTTCCGTATGGAGCTCAGTGGTCTGGTTAATCTGTTCTACACAACTAACTAACTATCTATCTATATACACTCAGGCCCAATCCCCACTTTCCTCTTCTTCTTCTTCTTCTTTTCTTTTATTTTTTATTTTTATTTGGGGGGCGGGGGGGGGGGGGGCGGACACAAGACAGAGCCAGAATAGGGACAACACAACAGAAAACAATGAACACACAACTACAAAATACACATTCACACACGCATCTAGGTCATATAAACGGGGCGTGTAAAAGGTGCTTGTGGTATACTGGGAGCTAACGTCTGCAAATCTCAAAAGTATTAGGGAGAAAGGGGGCTAAAACAAAAACCTTCTCATAATCGTGGGTTGAGAGCTAGATACTAAGCCAGGTGATTTGTGAATATGAGAGAGAGAGAGAGAGAGAGAGAGAGAGAGAGAGAGAGAGAGAGAGTGAGAGAGAGAGAGAGAGAGAGAGAGAGAGAGAGAGAGAGAGAGAGAAAGAGAGAGAGAGAGAGAGAGAGAGAGAGAGAGAGAGAAAGAGAGAGAGAGAGAGAGAATACAGTCATATATCAAACGTACCATGTTCTAGGAATGAGGAAAACCCCAATTGATCAACGTGTGACTTTTGGTCTATATTCTATAAGGAAGTTGGAGCCGTGAACACCGATATTAAACAGAAATGCAATAATAATGTAGGTTTCTGATGGATAAATGGTGTGTTGAATTGGGTTGTATGTATTTATAAATGTACTGCGACCGTATTTTAGCTGTACATTCTGTTAAATATCGATGTCTACAGCTCCAACTTCCTTATAGAACGAAACTCGCAAGTCGGCAATTGATCACTTGCGAATTTTGGTTTATAAGGAAGTTGGAGCCGTGGCCATCAATATTTAGCAGAATGATCAGCTAAAATACGGTCATAATACATATATAAATACATAACACCAAATACGGTCATAATACATATATAAATACATAACACCAAATTGATCATACTTTTTATCCATCAAAAACCCACGTTATTATTGTATTTCTCTTAAATATCGATGTTCACGGCTCCAACTTCCATATAGCCTGAAACTCGCAAGTGGTCATTTGTGGTTTTCTTTGTTTACATTGAGATCCTTCCTATGCCACACTCACACGTACGGTTGGTCAATATTTTGTTTCCACTGCCTCCTTAAGGGGGGTGACCTGCTTTTTGTTATTTCTGCCCTTTTCTCTCTTTCTCTGGCTTGTATCCATTCGGGCCCATTCAGCCAACTATTTTAAGACGTTTATCCCCATCTAGGTGTCGATTTCTTCCTGGCGAGCGATAGCGAGCCAGCATTATATGAAGAAATCCGACTTCGCCGGAGAAATATTTCTATTGAAAAATGTACAAATTTAGCCTGCTGTCAAACAAAAATAAAAAAATATGCTGGCTCGCTACCGCTCACCAGTAAAAAATTGACACCTGGATGGGGATAAACGTCTTAAAACAGTAGGCTGATGGGGCCAAATGGATACAAGCCAGAGAAAGATAGAAAGGGACAGAACAAAAACAGGTCACCCCCCTTAACCCCTTGAAGCTCTGATGCGTTTTAGCAGTATATTTTGGCTATCATTAGACGATTTTAGGCAGCTTAGGAAGGATCTCTGGGTATTTAAAGGGTAAAGACTATCTCAATCAACCCTCTGACTTCCATATACCCTTCCTAATTTTTTTTATTTTTTTTTCTATATTCCAACTACTCCCTCTCGGGCATAGGCTGAGAGCCTTTACAATCCACCGCTCAACACGGTGAAGCCCGTGAGGTCTCGTTCCAGTCTGGGGAGTGAGACATGTGAAGCATCCATTCATGGCTCGAAGCAGCTCCATCTCTGAAGCCACTGGTTGCTTCATTCAAGTGCTTCACTGTCTCACCCTCCAGACTCAGACCCTCACTCTCAGAATGCCACCTATTCTCTGAACAAAATCGCCTAATAATTGCCAGAAAAAAAAAAAAAAATGCGTATTGGAGCTTGAAACGGTTAATATCTTGATACTCAACTAATTATTAAGACGATTTTGTGCAGTTAAGAAAGATCTGTGGTATTAAAGAGGGTTAAGTGAGATAGTTGGCGGCCTGTTAACCCCTTCTGTACCGCAGCGTGTATATAACTATATTCTAGCTTAATTTAGACGGTTTTATTCAGTTTAAAAAGGGCCTCTAGCTATTCACAGGCTTCGAACTATCTCACTTAAGGGCAAGTTTTTAGTTGATTCCCTAGACTTCCATCAAGCTTAAAATTACTCCCCCTTGACCCCCTTTCAAGACAATTTTGTACATTTTTCGGTAGAAAAATGTCCCGGCCGAAGGCCGGTTCCCCTTAAATTACAGGCTCGCTATCGCTCGCCAGGAAAAAATAGACACCTAAATGGCACGAAAGGTCTTAAAATTGACAGAAATGGGTCGAAAGTTTTTAAAATCGTCAAAATAATGGGGCGAACGTCTTAAAATTAGATAAACAATGGGGCTAAACATGAGGGAGAAAGGAGTCAAGAAAAAAAAATCCCTCAAGTGGATATCTGCCCTTAACCCCTTTTTAGTACCACAGATCCTTCTTAAACTGCATAAAATCGTCTACATATAGCTAACACTAACTTAAAAAGACGTCGCCGATACAGAAAGGGTTAATCGCTGGAGGGGATTTTGTTTTACTCTCTCTCTCTCTCTCTGACGCACACCGTAGCAACAGGAAATATTGAGCTATGACTAAAAATAATCCCTTTCTGTCCCGGCTACGTCTATTGAATTCTATTATAGCTATGGGCAGACGATTTTATGCGGCTTAGGCAGGGTCTGTGATACTTAGAAGGGTTGCTTGCGATAGCTGGAAGCCTCATAATAGCTACAGATCCCTCCTAAACTGAGTACAATCGATTGGTAGTAACCAGAATGTAGCAAAAAGACACGTCGCCGTTACAGAAGGGGTTAAAGTCAACATTAAGCATCCGGAAGGGGCCCGATTCGTCCCTACCTTTTAGCGGAAGTAATTAGGGGTGTTATAGCGAGAAGGGAAGCATATAGCGCCACTATTACCTAGCACTCCAACTAGATACATAGATAGATGTTTTTTTCTATTTGAGTGAGGGAGGCAAACGGCAGAACTGCCTGTAGCGAGTGCCTCCCCCAGACTTGAAAGAGTGACAGGGCCAAAATCAAGGGACGTTCGAACCAAAATGCCTGGACACACGGAGTTTGAAGCAATTTAAGTCAAAGGAGGAGGGAAAGACTGATTCTGGGAGAGAGTTCCAGAGCTCAGCTGTTGAATAGAAGACAGACTGAGAGTAACGTTTCACTCTTGGGTTGGAGAGTTGCACAGAGTAGGGATGGGATTGTGTTGCAAGACGGGTACCACGTACCCTACGTAGAGGAGGTGGTATACACTGGGAGAGCTCTGAGGAACACTGATTATTGTAGTAGCGATGAAATAGCGAGAGATATGCAACATGTGTATGTCTATGTATGTGTGTGTGTGTGTGTATGTATGCATGTAGATGTGTGTGTGTGTGTATGTGTGTGTATGTATGTATATGTGTGTATACATATTAGATGGGGCTGTGGGGGGGGGGGGGAGGGAAGGAAAATGTGCAGCCTAGTTACCTGTTAATTATTTCCTGCCTGTCAGACACATATTCGTAGTAACCAGTGTTATCATTACTAAGGAGAGATGAGCCGTTTTCTGCTCCCCCCTTCTTCCTCATGTTTATCCCCCTTAGTTTTGAGACTTTAAGACGTTTGGCACATTAGTTTGGCGATTTTAACACCTTTCACCCCATTTCGTTGTTAATTTTAAGACCTTTCGTGCCATTTGCCTGTCGATTTTTTTCCTGGCGAGCCTGCAATTTTAAAAGGCCTTCAGCCGGACACGGCCTTCGGCCGGGACAGTTTTCTACCGACAAATTTACAAATTTATCTTGAAGGGGGGTCTAGGGGATGTTTTTTTTTAAGCTTGATGGAGGTATAGCGAGGAAACTAATAAAATATATGAATAACTGAATAAATAGAAAAAACAAGAAGAAACAAAAGCAGTGCATCAGCTGGCGTGAGGCGAGTACGTGTGTCGACTACACGTATTATAACCTTGAATCCAATACAGCTTTGGCACTTTATTTTGGCTACTATTAGACGAATTTATTAAACTTTGGAAGGAGAGAGAGAGAGAGAGAGAGAGAGAGAGAGAGAGAGAGAGAGAGAGAGAGAGAGAGAGAGAGAGAGAGAGAGAGAAACCCACATATACTTAAACAAAATTATTGATTACATTATAATGTTGGATCATTATTCATTAGGCACTTGAAGTCTCCTAAGTTAAAATCATAACCCGTTGAGTACCAGCGACGGGCGCTATATTCTATCTAGCTATACTTAGACGATATTTTTAGTTAGTTCGCTAGACCTCCATCAAGCTTAACATTACAGCCCCTAGACCTCCTTTCAAGATAAATTTGTACATTTTTCGGTAGAAAAATGTCCCGGCCGAAGGCCGGTTCCTCTTAAATTACAGGCTCGCTATCGCTCGCTAGGAAAAAATCGACACCTAAATAGCACGAAAATTCTTAAAATTGACAGAAATGGGGCGAAAGTTCTTAAAATCGCCAAACAAATGGGGCGAAGGTCTTAAAATATCAAAAGCAATGGGGCTAATCATGAGGGAGAAAGGGGTCAAGAAAAAAATCGCTTAAGTGGAAATCTCCCCTTAATGATGCTTGGTTCAACAATT